>JAJTUV010001557.1:0-645263 GCA_021653895.1 Mastomys natalensis | reverse complement strand
AAAATAATTTTTTTCCTGATAGGTAGTTTTTCTACTAGAGAGCACAGGGCCATCAATGTTTTCCCCCCAGTAAACCCAATTATCTACTCCTAAGAGGTGACAGCTCTGAAAAACCCTAGGGTTCCCTAAAGAGTACCCCATAGACCGGGACAATTGATCACTTTTCCTTAGAAAAAAATTTTCTCCGGGTTGAAAATTCCCCCTTCTCCTGAAAAATCCTCAAAACCAAAGGCAGCCTGGAATCTCTTTTTAAAAAAGGATTTAAAATTTGGGCCCTTTGGGGGAGGGAAAAAGTCAGTCTCAAAATTTTTTGGAAAATTAAGAAAGGCTGCAAAGTGCCCCCCTTTTAAGTCTAAAAGACAGCTGCCCAAACCCACTGTTTCTTCTCTGCTGCGGTAGAAATGTTGGTGGTGTAATTTGGGGGCCCCGCGGATTTACAGTCATCATTTATTTGAGGAAGTTTCGGGTTTCTCTTCTCGGGGGGCACTTATGCACTGCCCTTTCTTAAGTCATACCCCCCTTTTCATGTGAAGTGCGGGTCGGGGCCCCCCCTGTTTAAACTTCTTTTGGGTTTAAAGTACAAAGAGCCGTGCTCCCCACAAAGCCCAGAAAGATCAGATTTGATTTTGTAAAATATTGCTACACACTGAGTGCTGCTTAGCTTTTTTGCCTATGATGTTTTGCCTCTAGTACTTATTGATTGGCTCCCATCACCCCTTTGAACATCATCAGGTACCCCCTCCCTCTGGCTACCCTTCATTCTTTTGGACCTGTCACTCCACCTACCATGAACCTGGACATATGTCCTTCTCACATGCCCTTCTTGTCCCGTTGTTTCATTGTCTCACACCACATTGAGTCACTCCATGAAACAGAACTGTGGGTGGAGAAGATGGAGGTAGGTCATCTGTCAGTTTCCTGGACTGTCATAATAAGTTGGTAGCTTGAAATGGCGGAATGGATTCTTCAATGTTCTGGAGGCTGGAAGTTCAAAATCAAGGTTGCAGCAGGGGAGCATGAAGACACTCCATGGAGGCATATCTCCCTGCTTAGTCCAGCCTCTTGTGGAGGCTCTATCTGTCCTTAGCTGTGAGTTATCACTCAGTTTCTGCCTCTCTGGTAACTTGACGCCCTTCTCTATCTTATACACATGAGATTGAGTTAAGTGCCCACCTGGGATAATCTGAGATGGTCTCCTCAACTCAAATCTGTGACATATGTGAAGAACATCATTTCTAAATAAGACTCCAGAAATAGAATGTGGCTATATCTTTTGATTAGGGTGAATGATAACTAATCTCCATTGTCAATTTGACTGGATTTGGTATCACCTATATGGTGGTATGGTACATGTCTGTGAGGATGTTTCTAGAAAGAGTTAACAGAAGGGGGAAGACATACCCTGGTCACAGCTTGTATTATCCTAAGAACTGGAGTCCTAGATAGAAGGGCAAAGATAAACTAAGTAGAAAGGTAGCATTTCCTTTCTGTGATCATGGAATGAACTGTCTTGTTCCACTGGGAATTCTCCATTATCATGGGATGAAATTGTGAAATACATTAAATCTCTGTTCCTTTAAATTCTTTGTTCTCTTAGGCATATTAACTAACACAGCGACAGGACAGGTACCATTCACCCCAGTAGAAGGAAGAAGTTAGAAAATCCTCAGTCTGGCAATGTATTTTCTCTTGAAGGGGGCATATGAGTGGTATGTTTTTATCTGCCATAAACCATCACTTAAACTGTATAAGGGTCAGTTTTCCAAAGTTCCAATGGATTTTTCTTTTTGAGGGAAGACTTTGAAGAGGGAGGCCTCTCACTCTATTGATGTTGGCCTTGGGGCCAGAGTTGCTACATATCATTTCCTCTCTCACAATCCATCCTAAATTTTCTTTATTCTCAGCTGTCATTTACTGGTCTGAGTGGTCCCCTAAGTGATGAGAACCCAACTCTGGACCTCCAGTAACTATTCCTTTCTCAGGTTATTCTTATCCAGTTCCTGTATAATTTGAACTTGCCCATTCACAGTCATTAGGTCAAAAGAGTACTGAAAGGTCCTCAGGTCCATCAGCTGGGTTCTGTGAATATTCTTCTTTGATACTGTCATGCAAAAGCAGCCTCTTCCTGATGATCAGATTAAGTTATCCCTGACAAAAATGGTGGCTACTCTTTTTTGCCAACTATCCTCTGAACACAGGAACTTGTAGTGCCCACATAGATTATAGTTTAACAAGATCCCTGCTGATACCCTGGTGAGTGTATTCTCTTGAGAGACCAGGAGTTCTAACCTGCAGAGCCTAGAATTAAAAGGATGGGAAGCAAGGCCATCCTGGAGGGTTACTGGGAGTCAAGTCATACCACTATGCTATTATTAGTCCCTTGGCATCTTGAGTCCTGTATTCTTCCTTTTGGGGACCTAGTGATTTCTACAAGGTTGGTGCTTTGAAATGTAGACATTAGCATTCTATAGGAGACTGATATATTCTCTCTGTTTCAACTGCACCTCCAGTAGACCACCCAATGCCTGCCTACACAAATGGAGAGTTTGGATGGTTGGGCATATGATACAACCAGTGAATCCCACAGTTACAAGCTCTTTCCTATCTGCTAGAACTCTATTTCTAGCATGGAAAACATTGTTCCCAGACCCTATAAAAGTCTATCAGCATTGTACTCTTTTGTTTTTAGTAAAGATACCCTTTGCTTTTTACTTTCAATACAGTGTCTGGCATAGTATGAACTCAGGAAACTGCAAGCTTGGGGATTTTACAAACTTTCCTGTCACTCCCTGACTTCCACATGTGCAATCAAGACTTCCAATATGGTAATCACCTCTTGTTCACTCTGTCACGAATTTTGTGGGCTGATGTAATACCATATAAAATATCTAGATAGTGCAGATATCTTTAGCATATATTATGTCAGATATAAGAAATAGTGTATCATATAGAAAAGCCAGTTCATATATAATATTGTCTATTGCATAGAATGTAACTGTTTCTGATTTAAAGTCTTCTCTTTAAAGCCTTCATTTGCTAAATCACTATTGTATATCATATACCTGAGGCCATATTTATCTGCTCCATTGGTGAACAGTTACAATCGTGGATACCACTGGTTGCATTTGCTGTGGTCTTTAGGCTTGAGAGTTCATTCAGTTTTCATAAGGTCACTTGGGAATTAAATGGAAATATGACAGAGAGCATAATCCCTTAACCACAATCTCCACCATTGCCTCCAGGATGCAACTCTGGCTCTGATTTCCTTATTCTAGACAGCAAGTTCTGAGATTTCCACTTGGCCTTCTACATTGTGATAGCTCAGAGGTCAAGGACCCAGTGTGGGATTCATACTGACTGCCAAGTTAAATAATATCAATTAAAACATGTTCAGCAGGAAAAATGATTCCTCTTGAGGTCTATGACTCAACAGACTCCACAAACTTACTTCTGACAGAAATCTATTGACTGCTGGGCAAGCATGTCCCCTGCTTCTTATGAGAGGCTCATGATAACATTTTAGACTGTCTTGGTTTTTGTTTTTCTTTCTTTTAAAAAAGTTATTGAAATTATTTTCATACGTATAATTTACTCATATTCTTTCTCCCCTAACTCTTCCTTGATACTTGCCACCTCCTGCCAACCCAAATTCATGATCTCCCTCAAAACAAAATATCCAGAAAAACATCAAAAGAACAAAAAAATTAAAATCAAAACAGACTGCCTTTGCTAAGGTGACCGTGGCTGTGAAAACATCATGACCAAAAGCAAGATGGGGAGGAAAGGGTTTATTCAGCTTATGTTCTTGTGTCACAGTTCATCATCAAAGGAAGTCAGGACAGTAAGTCCAACAGAGCAGGAATCTGGAGACAGATGCTGATGCAGAGGCCATGGAAGGGTGCCACTTACTGGCTTGCTCCTCATAGCTTGCTCATCTTACTTTTTTATAGAACCTAGGAGCACCAGCCCAGGGATGGTACCACCATAATGGGCTGAGCCCTTCCCCATCAATCACTAATTAAAACAATGCCCTACAGGCTTGCTTACAGCCTGATCCTATGAAGACACTTTCTTAATTGAGGTTCCTACCTCTCAGAAGACTTTAGGTTGTGTCAGGTTGACTTACAACTATCCAACACACAAACAAAAGCAAGAAAGCAAGCAAGCAAGAAAGAAAGAAAGAAAGGTAAATAAGACAAAAATACCAAAGCAAGAAGTGCACACCAAAAAATTGAGCGTCTACTTTGTGTTGGCCCACTACTTCTGGGCATGGGGCCTCCCCTGGAGTATAGTTGATATGCCCAATAATACTCTATTGGAAAAAAAACTGATTTTTTTTCTCTTTCCAAGTAGGTACTAATTGCAAATAGCTTCTGGTTACAGGTGGGACTTTGTGTCCACGTCACCTCTCAATGCTGGGGTTTTGTCTGGTTTGAACCTGTAAAGGTTTTATGAGTGCTCTGAGTTCATATGTTTATCAGTCCTATCTGCTACATTATGAAGCCATTACCCTAGTTATCTTCCTCCCTCCCTCCCTCCCTCCCTTCCTTTTATTTGTTCATCTTTTTTTCTTGTACTGTTGGGATAAATGAACCTAGGATCATTTGCATAGTAGACATAGAAATATTCTACCATTGAGCTATACTTCCTACCTTTTTAGATTTTATTTTGGGATAGAATCTTACAAAGTTGTGTGGGCTAGCCTTAAACTATCCCTGTAGCCAAGTGACTCCTGGGCTAGTCTTAAACTATCTCCGTAGCCAGGTAGCTCCTGAGCTTGGACTCTTCCTGCCTCATCCTCCTGATGAGCTAGGATTATAGGTCTGTACCACCAGGCACAGCTAACTTTCAGGTCTTTATGTGTCAATTAAAATTCAGATCCTGTGTCTAATGCACAGCTGTTGGCAAGTCTAACTACTTATCTTTCCTTGGTATAGACTAAAATAACTAAATGGCCATAGGCCCCTGGTGGAGGAATTTGGGAGTCAGTACAATATATGGTTGCCATGATATTGTAGGATCTTTTGCCTTGTGGTTTTCTTCAGCCAATAGAAATTGGAATCTGAAAGTTGTTTGTGTTCTGCAAATTGGCAAGGCCGTCTTGATGTTTTTCTGGGAACTGCTTTCCTCAGCCTCTCACTCATCCTTGTTGACTGGAGATCTGTTCCTAGGAGTGCTGAGCTCTACTCTGTTTTCACAGTTATCTCAGATCTAGGCTGTCTTGGCTCTGCTGTGTTCCTGTTTGTCATGGTAATTCTTATCGCCTTTCTTTTGGCAACTGAGTATCATACTTAGCCTCAGTTGGCGAAGCTCAATATCTCCATTGCTATCAGTGAGATAAATTCTGTGGTAGACTTATACATTGTTAGCTATGGTCATTGGAAGTACCATTGAGTCAGTTAGTGACACTAGATGTGACTCTCTTAACATCACGTTTTCGATGGTCTTGTAAATAGTGTATCCTTTGGCCTTACATCAAATACCTATTTCTGTAAGCTAATATCCCCAAACCTTTAAATTCTTCTTCTGTGTCTTCCGTGGCAATCAGGCAATTCAGTCTCTCAGTGGGAGCCATTCCTTTCTCCAGGCTTCTAGGAGTTACCATGGCAGCAAATTCACATTATTTTCCTGGGTTGTCAAATCCTGTTTCTCAATAGAGTAACCGTAAGTAAAAAGCACCAAACCTAACTAAACAAACAAACAAACAAACAAACAAACCCCTCTCTTATCTAGACTCATGCCCTGGTCCCCATAATCAGGCACCTAGGTCCCTGCTTGCACACTCTGTATGGCATCTTGTGGTTCCTTTTGGTTACACTCACTTTCTTTATCAGGCTGAACAGATTCCTGGCCAGACTATGCTGACTCAGTCCCGACTGTAGATCTAACATTCAGGAGAAGAGAAAGGAACCATCTGTTGTCTTTGGAGAAAAGACCCTTGTGTTAACTTCCTGGAGGTCGTGCTAGCTCTTCATGGGGAGGGGTAGGCTGCCTCTGAAGACGCAGAGGGTTCAGGGGAGATCAGGGAGCATCCATCCGAATCTTTGAATCCCATGTGTCACATTTTGCAGGTTTTGCTAGATTTTGCAAACTAGAACCCTTAACTTGGTTAATGTCCTTGCTTTAAGACATTTTTCGTATTTTCTGAATTGCAAATTTTCATAGTTTTTCTTCTTATCCTCCTATAGGGCATCAACAATTTAGTAGTAGTCATTAAGTGCTATTATTTTAGTAGTTATGTCCTCTTCTATATTCCAAATGCTTCTTCAATCAGAAGTATCCCTTTCTATGTGCCATGCTAGATCATCAGTGATGAACTTTTAACCAGTGAGTCTCCAGCTCATGCTAAGGGATGGCTTTACACCCGACCACCAAGGAAAAGGGCTTCAGAACACTGAGTGGTGAAAAATTCAGTCAGCCAGCATTTTCTTACAACCTGCTTTCTTAGATTATTTCTGGTACCAACTACTACTCTAAGTTGGGTTTTCTAGACAGCAGGTGCTGAGATGAAACAGAAAAGTTAAGATGAAACACAAAAGGGAAGTTTTGAGTTAGAAACACAAAAGACTTTGAGGGATGTAATAAGGAAGAGGAAAAGAGCATACAGTAAAAGGATAGAGGGCAGGAGTAATACGGACAGAGCCATCAACCTCAGCGATATCACAGTCTGTCAACCCAACAAGAGTTCCAAAGCAAAGAACACCTATTTCATTACCAGCGTGTAAAGTTGAGTGGAGATGAGGCCTTTGAAGTACTTCCTTCTTGGTTACAGCCTGGAAAGTAAGCATCATCATATAAGGGGGCTAAGTTAAATTGACTTTGCAGATAAATAATGGCTTTTTAAGTAGAAGTATAACTCATACAATGTTTTAGATAAACTAAAAAGAGAAACAGAACAAAACCCATTAAATTTTTCTTCCTTGTTTGCAATGCAAATCTAACCAAGTGTTCTGAATTTTAGTTTGTTAAATCTGGAAGTTCTATCTGGGTGTGTTGAATTTCAATTTTCTATTTGATTGGACTGAGAAATGCCTATGGTATTAGTGAAATAAACCTTTGGGTGTATGAGGATATTTCCAAAAGGATTAGCTAAAGAAGTGGGGGCCGCACAAAGTGGGTTGGGATCCCAGAACATAAAAAAAAGGGGAAAAGAAGAAAATCAACCAAGTACAGGCGGTCCCCTTGCTTTGAACCTGATCTACCAAGATTTGAGCAAGCAGCCTCCTGTTGCCACGAATGGGACTTGCTCTTTCAACAATCCCTCTCTGCCACTGTAGACTGTATTACCTGAAATATAAGCCAAAATAAACCTTTCCTCTCTCAAGTTTTTTTTTCTTGCTTGATATTTAGTCACAGCAACAAGAAAAATAATGAATACACTGGTCACTCTATGATATTTCCCCTCTATTTCTGTTTTAATCAGGCAACTATCTTGGAATTGCCTTACAAAACATTATGACTTGGCATGATTGGATTGGGTCAAGGTAGACTGAATTATAGTAAGTTCTGGGGTTTACCTATGAACAAATCAGTTTCTTGAAGGGAGAGCTGAACAGGTCTCAGCATTTGGCATAGCTAGTTTTTGCTTAAATGTTGCATCTCTTGCTGAGGACAGACCAGGAACAACAAGAGTTTTCTTACTTGTCATAGACTCGGTCACTAACGGTGCTTTGGCTCACGCTACATGTTCTGTTGGTACTTATTAAACTGAATTGTGCTTAACAGTTTCAGGGATCTGGAAAATATGGATAAGACAAGAAGAGGCCCTAAGTTGTTTTCTTCTTAGAATGGCACTCTGGATTTTGCTAGATCTTCAATGCCTTTCTGTGGTATAATTACAACAAGCAAAGGTAAAGGAGGAGATGCTTGGCTCTAAGTGGGAGTCCAAGATCATAAGCACTGACTTCCATGTCAGAGCTAACTAGTTTTGGCATTAATTAAATCCAAGTAAACTAAGTTGGCTGCAGTTGAGGAATTTCAAAACAGATCTTGTATATGAAGATTCGTGTGAAATACAATATATGTGCATCTGCTACCATCTATATATATCCGCACAGAGGGTTCAAAACCACAAGACTCCAAACAGAAGCTTACTCTTTTGTTCTAGCACTGACTCTTCTTCCAGATCACCTCTTGTAAGTAAGCCAGAAGTCTTCGCCTACCTACCTATAGTATGCAGTTTCCAAACATGGAGAGAGAGTTCTGTGGGCTCTGCTTATGTTCTCTGTGGCCTCTGCTTTTGATGCATTGGTCCATATCATCTCTGATAAGGACATGAATATGTCAATTACCTTCTTGCCTTTGCTATTGCTTTCTCTCCAATCTGTCTTCTACAGTGTTGTCGGGGATTTAGACTTAAACTTTAAAAGAAACTGCACCAAATCTAATCAATCAAATCATGTTATTCTCTTCCTTACTTGAAACTTTCCTCTTTTCAAGACCATGTCCAAATTCCATCCATTACTCTCCTGGCCAGAGACACTCTTACTCCACTTTTAAATATGCAATCTAAGCTGGGTTTTGGAGTCCAGCCCTGTAACTCCAGATGTGCAGCCCTTTAACTCCAGATGTTTGGAAAGCTGAGGCAGAGAGATTATAAACCTGCTTAGATTAAAGTTCAGTGCTAGCAAAGGCAACATGCTAAGACTGTGTCTTGGGAGGGAGAGAGGAGTTGGAGGGACGAAAGGGGCACAGGATCAGGTATTGAAGGGGACAGGAGAGAGGTACTGAGGGTCAGGAAATCGAACAAAAGTATGTAGCAATGGGGGATGAGGAACTGGGCGTAGCCACTGAAGGGTCCCAGACTACAGGAAAGTGAGAGGCTCCCAGGACCCAGTGGGGATGACTTTAGCCAAAATGTGCAGCAAAGGGGAGATAGAGCCTGTAGAGACCCCCTCCAGTAGATAGAGTAGATAGCCCCCAGCTGAGGGATGGGACCACGTACCCATCAGTTTTTTAACCCAGAAATGTTCCTGTGCAAAGGAAAGATAGGAACAAAAATGGAGCAGAGGCTGAAGGAAAAACCATCCAGGGACCACTCCATCTGGGGACCTATCCTGTCTGCAGACACCAAACCCCAACACTGTTGCTGTTGCCACAAGGTGCTTGCTGACAGGAACCTGGTGTGGTTGTTCCCTGGGAGGTTCTGCCAGCACCTGACCAGTGCAGAAGTGGATGCTCTGCTCTCAGCCAACCATCAGACTGAGCTCTGGTGCCCTGGAGGGGAAGCTTGGGGAATGACTGGAGTCGCAGAGGGAGATTGCAACCCTATAGGAAGAACAATGTTCTCCTAGGGACTAGACCACCAACCAAGGAGTATACATGGAGGGATCCATGGCTCCAGATACATATGTAGCAGAGAATGGCCTTGTCTGACATCAATGGAAGGGGAGTCCCTTGGTCCTATGAAGATTTGATGCCACAGCATAGGGGAATGCTGGAGCAGTGGGGTGGGTGGGTGTGGGAGCACCCTCATGGAGGCAAAGGGGAGGAAGGAGGAGGCAGATGGGATTGGGGGGAGTTATGGAGGGATAACCAGGAAGGGAGATATCATTTGAGATGTAAACGAATGAAATGTTTAATAAAAAAAAAAGAAGAAAAAAAAAAAGAAGTTTGCCTGTGCACTCACAAGGGCTCAGGGAACATGGAGAAAGAGTGGGTAGAATGGATGTAGAGCCAGAGAATGGGTTGAATGAATGCTGTGAACGGATGCTATGTGATGGCTTCAGGACAGAGTGGGGTCGTTACACTCCTGAACTCTCTGCAGCTATGGCTGCCTGGGTAAGATCTGAACAGTATCAAGCCAACAAAAGCAGTCAACGTTCCAAGAGGCGGCACTGATAAAATGTAGTAGGTTACAAAATAAAGGGGATGGAGGACACAAAGGGAGAAAAGGATGTGTGTGTTTAGCAGTCCGTGGCAAGAGTGGCAGAGGGAGTTTAGAGTGTATATGATCAAGATAAGTTGTTTACGTGTACACAATCATCCAAGAATAAATAAGAGACATTCAATTAAAAAGAAAAAGACAGCCAGGCATGGTGGTGCACACCTTTAATCTCAGCACTCCGGAGGAGGCAAAGGCAGGTGGACCACTGAGCTTGAGGCCAGCTTCTTCTATAGAATAAGTTCAAGGACATGCAGTGCTACACAGAGAAACCCTGTCCCCCATAGGGGAAAAAAAAGAGATGCAATCTCTTCAAATTTTTCACATCATTCTCCATGTGTGGTAGGATAACGTCAGGCATCTTTGCACAAATATTAAGGCCCTCTGGCTTTGGTCATGTCCCATCCCCTCTGCTGTGACTCATTGTCTCGTAACACACCATGCTCTAGAATGCTTGTCTATCTTTTCTCAAGCTGGCCTCTTTGCCTGAGATAGCTTTAATTTTACCTTTCCTTTGGTCTAGACCAGTAGTCCTCAGACTGCTTTTGGAGTGCCAGTCACCTAACGATTTTGCTAGAATTGAGAAGCTGGCTCGTGAGCTCTGGCATTGATTGTCCAATTGTGTGTTCTCCTTTCTCCTCCAGTTCCCTCTCTTCTCCTAGCCTTCTCCACTCCCTTCTCTCTCCCTTTTGTTTGCAATGAAAACTGGCATGTTCGGCTAGTCAATTGCATGTGTCACACAGTTGATACCATGGCTGTTACACCGACCACGCTGAGTACCAAAGACCTGCCCAACATCTGCAACAGGTGGTCTTCTCTGAAGCCTTTCCTTAACTTTCCAGGAAGACCTGGCTACTTTCTTCCTACTCCTGTAGTTCACTATGCGTATGCCTGTGCCAGGAAGTTTTGGGTTTTCATTGTCATTTGTTCATTGTGTGTGACACACATTATAGTCACTTGGAGGAAAGAATCTTATTTGGCAGATCACCTGTATCAGATGGCCTCTAGGCAAGTCTGTGGAGCAATTTCTTGATGAATGATTGATTGGGAAGGACCCAGCCCATTATGCATGATGTCACCCCTGAGAAGGTGGTCTTGGATAATTTAAGAAGGCAAGCTGAGTAAGCTGAGGAGAACAAACCAATAAGCACTGTTCCTCCAGGCTTGGCAGTCTCTCCCTTGGCTTCCTTCAGTGATGAACCTTGACTTGACCTGTAAGCCAAAGAGCACTTCCTCAGCAGCTTGTTCCTGGTCAGAGAATTCTGTCATAGCAATGGAAAGCAACGGCAATGCCCTTTATCCAAGGGCATTGCTGTTTTTCTCTGTTGCTTCTGTTTTCTATTTCTAGAGTGACAGCTACTTCAGGGAGGGACTGTATTCCTATTTTAGGATTACAAGTCTTTACTATAGTAGCTTGCCTAGAGTAGATACTCAATAAAGGCCTGATGAATGGATGAGTGTAGAGTCATCTTTAGAAAGCAGGAAAGCAGATATCTGTGTTGGATTCTCTTTCTCCACTTCCTGAGCTAAATTGAGTATGTTAAATTAGCCTTCCTTGGATTTCCTTGATTGTAAACAACAGTGAATTTGTCCTCTGTGATGGATTTAAATAGCTGATAAGGATCCTGAGAAGCTCACACAACTGAACTTGTGAGCATCCAGCCTTTAAGGCAGGGTTCAGAACCCCAGCCACTTCAGGATCAACAACTTAGCAGCCTTCTTAGAGTTGACACAGCCTGGGCTGTCTTCTGTTCCATTTTGTTTGCCTTTAGATCTACTGCAGATTGACTTCTTATAGGTTGTTAGGTTTGGTGGCCTTCGGCAGCTAACTTCAGAAACAACAACAACCAAACAACCAAACAAGTAAACAAACCCCTGAGAAATGGTGTGTCCTGAGTTTGAGTGGTGAGAGGTCGTGTGTGTGTGTGTGTGTGTGTGTGTGTGTGTGTGTGTGTGAGAGAGAGAGAGAGAGAGAGAGAGAGAGAGAGAGAGAGAGAGAGAGAGAGAGCGCTCATGTGTGTGGCTGTGGGGATGATACAGAGGAACAAGCCTGCTACCAGAAGTGAGAAAAAAAAGCCTTATTACTTTTAGAAAGAATGACTTGCAATGTAAAAGAAAAAAAATGTCATTAATATTGAGTGGGGAAAGAGAGGCAGACAGACGGGCCTAGAGAGGAACCAGTGCAAGAGAGCTGAATACAGCTTTCATCTTTACTCCACTAGTAACAAGGGCTAGTGTAGTCTCTGGAGTATCTGTGTGCCACAATTCCACACCTGCCTTTCTGAACGCTGTCCTCCCCTCGTAGAGGGCCATTCAAGCCATGCGGAAGTGCAATACTTCCCTCGCAGTGCAGCGCGCTTTACGCCTTCCTACAGCAAGGCATGGCTTCTCAATCATTTGGTAGCTTTGGCTTTCTCCTCCATTAAGGAAGACCAACAATAGAACCTACCTCACAGCTCTGCTTTCCTGCATGCCTGACAGTGGCAGGGCAGGAAGCTTGCAGATTGTAGAACAGTTCTAATCTCAGTCATGGGATTTCTGGGCTCTACTCCTTCACTGGGTCTATAAAGTTCTGTTCATGGCGGCGGGGGTTGGGGGCTGCAGCACAAAGGTGCAGTCTTGCCCTGCTCACCGCAGCCCGTTATTACATAAGAGCAGTTGGACCGCAGCAGTTCCCCTGAGAGTGGCAGGGGAGGGTGGGAAGAAGCACTGTAAGAGAGGGTGCAGAGGCCAGCGTACAGTAACTGTCATCAGAGTTGGGGAAATTTCTGGGAGTTTTGTTTTTCCTTTTAATGACAACAATGGTTTACCTAAAAGAAAGGGTACCCTTTGAAAGAAAATAAATACTGTTTCCTGCCCTGTTTCCTCCTGATCCTGCCTTTAGTCGACTTGATTTGCAATTCTTACTCCAAAGTGTCTGTCCCTACAGTGTAGAGGTTAGCCCTGTCCCCCCCCTTCCCCTTGTTATCTTATGCCAATTTCTTGGCCGCCTCAGGAAGTGCAAGCTAACTTTAATATTGGTTTAAGCAAAAACAGATCAGGATTAAGTGGATGCTGAGAAGAAACAGAAAATACCCACTCAAACAGAGGAGGAAATCAGAGGGAATTACACTCCCGTTTCTGTGCGCCCCAGCAGGACTTTCTGCAGAGCAATAGCCTGTCACTTTGCTAGGTGTCTTTTATGGCTCGTGTCTGTCAAGGATACCAGAGCTAGAATGGCAGCATGACTCGAAAAAGTACAGTACTAGTAATCTTGTGGTCTAATACGAGATGTAAACAGAACAACCCCTCCACTGAAACAAACAATACAAAACCCAACAACAACAGCAGCAGCAGCAGCCTCAAAGTTCAAAAACAAGAAGACAAAGCCAGGGGGAAGAACTTTCTTTCTCTGTTGACATTTTATGGTTTATTGTTTTGTGGTTATTTTCCCATACTTTACGATTGTTCTGTCTTCATCATTATTTCTGTCAGTAGCCATCAAGGAAAATATTGTAAATGAACACATTGTCTATTCCCTGACAGCCACATTCAGAGCTCCGAAATCATTGTTAGCGGAGTCTAATGGGTCTGTCAGTCAGATTGCTAAGTGAGGAGACTCTTCAGCATCCCGAGAGATAGCCAGAGGAGCTGATGCATCCTGGGAGCTCAGAAGTCCAGAAAAAAAAAAAAAAAGCTTTATATCTTTTAGTTCATTTGATTGAAGCAACAGCTCGGTGAGGTAAGGCTTTCTGTTTCCCATTTTGTGGATGAGGAAATCCAGGCTTACATCCTCTTGCCCAAAGTTACTTAACTAATAAGTGAGGAAGTGTTATTTCAATCTATACAACCAGAACAAAATGATAGCCAACATTTATTAAGATTTTGACACTTTCCAGGAAATCTTACAGGCTTTGGGTGTTTTAGCTCATTTCATCTCCTGAGCCGCTCTAGAGACGAGGACTGTGAACTTTTCATTTACAGGTGAAGACTCTGAAATATTTCAAGAGAATTCCCATATACCCAACTCAAAGCCAGCACACCGGCAGGGCATGGGGGTTCCCCTCATTTGTACTTTTCTCTACACAGGGTCTTCATGTCCTGGGACTATCGTGCCCCTGGCAACAATCACCTGGGTTTCTGGGGGTTGGTGTATGAGCTTTGCAGTGGACTGTTCTGGAAATTATATTAGTAAACATATTGTATTCACTGGTAGAGATGTTGTTCTGGAAGTTGAGTCAGAGGACATTTTTTTTTTTTTTTTTTTTTTTTAGAGAGAGAGAGGGAGAGAGAGAAAATATACTATATTCAATATTTCCTTTTAAAACTTGATTCTCCAATCTTTTTCCGCCTCGGGGTTACACGGTCGAGAGAAAATGACTGAATATCTGCCTCTAGGGCTTTCCAATGTCACTCACTCAGCTGGGGCAATTTTAGGCTCCAAGAAGTAGCAGAGACCAGTGCCTGAACTGGGTACCAAGCCAAGAGATCTCCAAGGTCATTTCCAAGAAGAAAAATCAATATGTCTGGAGAAGTGGGATCCAGCCCAGAAAGTTGGGTCAAGAATGGGCCATCATAGGCATTTCTCTGGCTGGGACAGGATGTCATTGACCCTTATAGATGATAAAGGTCAGCGCATACCAGTGCAGGTTATATTTACACAGTGGGCTAAAATTAGCTGGCATGCTCTCCTGGCAACAAGGAAGATAGAAGGTTCCCAATTTATCCAGCAATGCTAATTTTGGCAAAACCCAAAATGGTTCTTGTGTTCTCAATGGATAGGCATTCAACTAGAATAACATCCTTTCCCTTCCTTTTCCTCTTCTGTTCATTATAGGAAATTTCAAATATAAACCTAGCTGACTTTGGTTCGACACAAGTTCTTTCAAATATGGAAATCTTAATGGGGATCTTATAAACTCCAAGTGTTTAGCAATTCCTCAATCTAGAATAAATCACAAGAATAACATGATAACACAGTCTACAGTAAATACTTGGGTACAGTGAACCACTAATTGGAACATTTACATTGTGTTCCTGGGATATTCATGGGAGAGTAGAGATGAAGGCCTGCTACTCATGGTGGAGGCAGATCTAGACCTCCCTTGAGTCTGTCCTGAAGAAGAGGCAGGATCTGTGTATATGGATTCAACATGAAAGTCTGAGGAGATCCATTGGCAATATCTACCAAAGAGTTGTATCGGGTCACGTGACAGACACTTGTGATACAGCCAATAGAGAGTAGACTAAGTAAGACTAAGGATCTGGATAGGTTTTAAAGTAAACCTGGTTCAAACTGCGTGGTTTCCTTGGAGAACAGAGAGCTGACTTGTATTTACTGATTAACTCTCAGCTTGTCCTTAAAGGGAGACCAGTGGCCATAAAACTTAAATAAAGGGCCTGGTGTCTGAAGATAACTAAAAGACTTAAATAAAGGGCCTGGTGTCTGAAGAGGACTAAAAGAATAAACATGGGGGCTATGGGAGAAGTATCTCCTGGGAAGATCAGGAAAGTTTCAAGAAGAGGACGTGACTGTGATATTAAGGAGCTACAGAGGTCTATTGGAAAATGAAAGAAAACCGTCTGTTTTACGAGATTTAAAGATATATGTCTGAAAAAATAAAACTTTCCCATTTTTCTCTTGCCAGCCTCTGTGAATTTGTGCTTACTGATATCAACTTAGGGCTTTGCCTTTGTCTAAGTATTATTTTTTCTTCCACTTATTTACATGATGGCTCTATTATTGCATCCTTTGATATGCATGCAAAAAAAAAAACCCACCACATTTTAGAGTTAATTTTTAACTTTGTATTTCATGTGTTGAGTTTTACATCGTAGTTACAAAGGAAGGTCTAGTTTTCTGGTGCTTTTGTGAATTCATCTTGTCATTCATATCTTTGATTTACCTTTAACTAATTGTGTAGGGTCTGAGTTCAACCTTCCCTCTCACACTCAGGTTATTCCATTGTGTGAACAGCATGTATTAAATAAATTATTTCCACCAATGAATTAGAATGTCAATTTATGAACTGTGTAAATGTATTTGGGTGTGTACTGTATTTCAATTAGAAATACATTTGTTGAAATAACTTATTACCACACTGCCTAAATGAGTGTGGTTTTATTATGTGTGTTAATGTTTACCCATCCATTTTACATTTTAGAGTGCTTTTTAGCACTTTGTGATTTTTCACATAAAAACTTTGAATTGGTTTGTTTTAATTTCAAATAGTTTCTATTGGTAATTTAAAATTTTATTTTAATGTGTGTAGCTATTTTTGCATGCATGTTTGTCTATGAACCCTGTGAGTAGCTTGTACCCACAGAGGACAGAGGAGGGCATCTGATCCCTTGGAACTAGATGGTTGCAAGTTGCCATGTGGGTTGTAGGATTCAATCCAGGTCCTTTGGAAGAGCAATAAATGCTCTTAAACCACTAAACCATTTCTCCAGTCTCCATTTAGTAATTTTATTTGAAGGTATTTCAAAATTATAAATCCACTTTGTAAGAACTGACAATTTTATGACCTGAGAATTTCCTATCCTACAACAAAGCAATCCTTCTACTTTCTCACATCTTTTGGTGCCTCTACATAAATGTTCATTTTCTTTTCTGTGGATTGCCAGGGCCCCATGCACACTAGACAAGAGATTTGCCACTAAATCACACTCTAAGCCCCAACATACTCTTAATAAACAACATATATGGAAGACTGTGGTCTGGGTATAAAATCTCTTCCACAGGCTCATAGACTTTGTCCCCAGCTGATAGTGCTATTTTGGGAAGCTCTCAAAACATTAGGAGAAGAACCTAGATGGAGAAAGTAGATCACTTGAGGACATGTACTTAGAGGCTGTATTGTGTCCTGTTTTTTTCTTATTTTCCTCAATTCTTATTTTCCTATGATTCCTGAACATTACCTGGAAATCAGCCTGCTCCACACCTTTCCCATTTACTGTTGCTGTGTAGTAGTTTATTCCTAGATTGAAGAAGCATTCTATCCTACAGGGAAGTTCCTGAAGACAGAAAGTAATCAACTCAAAATAGCTTCAGGAAGTCCCTGAAACTGACCAGATTCAATAGGTGCCTTCTACTCGATAAGTAAACACTAAAGACTCCTGAGAGATATTTTTAAAGAAGCCTGGCTTCAAAGAAGACTCAGAGACTAGCTGAATTGTCTAGAAGATATATAGATCAGTTCCGCCACTTGGAAAGGACATTCTCCAAACTATCTAACTGCCTGCATGCTATGCCTTGTGCTCTAGGTTCCCAGCTGGGCCTTGGTGATGTAACTGTCTTTGAGTCATTTCTGCTTCTGTAAGTAACCCCTCACCCATATTCCTGTAATGAATCCCAGTGAAACTCGTTGTTCACTAAGTTGGACTTTGGTGGTAGTCATACTTTGGTCTTTTGTGGGCTTCCTATCTCAGGGGAGCACGTAAGTGTGGGTTTCACCTCCCCAGCAAAAGTCTGTCACACAACACGTGTGCATGGGTTTGGGCTCATTTACTTGATCATGGGCAATGTACCAGTAGCCGCATCACTGAAGAAAATGTACAACCACATCCAGAGGACATTGACTTCCAAAGCTTCTTAACTAGGGACAGGAACTCAAGATTGAAGGGACTCTAGCCTGCTCGAGTATGGTTAACATGGCTCTGGCAGGCCATACCCTCTCTCCCACTCCCTCTGCCTTGCTAAAAAAAAAAAACAAAACAAAAACAAAACCTTTAGATTAAATTCCTAAAGCTAGCCACCAAGGTCTAGTCCCTTATTTGGTCACTTCCTCCTTGTGAGGTTGACAATCAAGGTCCAGCTATCAAAGTATTGAAGTTCGGCAATCAAAGCCCCCTTTGTCTCACCTAATTAACGTGCTCAATTAAAATTAAACACATCATCCTAACACAAGGTTTCCCCTTTATAAACTACCATTTTCCTGCGTGCCATGTCTGTCTCCTCTCTATCTAGAGGCAGTAGTCCTTTGTCCTCTGGGACAAATACCCCTCCTCCCTCTTGTTCCCTTCCCTTTCTCCCTCATTCTCTGTCTCCAGTCTTTGTCTCTTATTTCCTGCCCTCTGTCCCCCTGGGGCAAATCTCTTTTGTGCTGAGAAGTTGGTATTGGGGGTCCTGAGCTGATACTTTTCCATGATCCCATCCCCTATATGTGTTGGACTATTGATGGGCTCCACCTTGTGCTGGCCTTGTATGGGCAATGTAGTGTCTATGCTTAAAGCACAGTGTTTCATAGTGCTCATCCCCACACTCTCCTTACATCCTTTCAGGTCTCTCATCTGCTGACTCTCTTATGTTTGACCATCCATCTCATCTTCTCTTGCTTTTTACAACCCTTTAATTCCTTATAGCCCATTCTAGCATCTACTTTGTATTTCAGTTCATTCCCAGACTACATTCCCTCTACTACTTCCTGTGCCCTGAAAATTACTGCCTGAGATCTCTGCAAATTGTTTTCAGTGTCTTAGAAAATCATATAGAATATAGTTCCTTGGTTATAATTTGAGAGGCAATTGAATTTTATGATCTTATTTTAGCATCTCTGTTGCTTATTAGTTATAAGTCTAGTTGATGGTAGTAATTGAATTAGGGTTTGTAGGGCTTTTTTTTTTTTTTTAATTTACCACGTTCTGTAGCCGAATGATAGGTAATACCATCTCATGCTTGCTGTAGACACTTTGCAACAACATGCGTTCATCTCTTTGCTCCCAGACCTTAAGATGTAGTTGTCCTTCATTTATAACTGCAGGCAGATCTGGCTGAGAGCGTGAGGAAAGAAAGGGAAGAGAAAAGAAAGGTAAATCCGAAGCGAATCTTTTGAAGAACAGTGTGTTCCTCTGCGTGATCTGTAGAGGGGAATTGCTAAGTATGTTGGTTATATAAAGGTTTGATCTCCAATCCCAGGGGAGTATCCTTTTTCTGAGTGGCTTATGAATGTGTCTTAAATAAATAAGTAAATAAAGTATGTACATTATAAATCTGTTACTGCAATGTTCATTTAAATAATTATATACAAAATTTAGATAATAAAATGTCTGACATAGTTACCCACATAGTTGCCGTCTCTAAGCTCTTCATCCTTTTGTGTTTACTTGTATTTCCATCTTGAATATTTTCCCTAATGTTTTTTATAACAGAATATCTTTTTCATTCCTGAGAAAGTCTCTATGTTACCCTTGATTCTGAAAGCTCTTTTCTCTGAGTGAAGAACGCTGATCATAACTGCTTTCAGTAATTTGAGGATTTGCTCCACTGTTTCCTCCCTTGTATGTTATGGATCGGAAATCTGTTGTCCTTCTTTCTTGTCAGTTCTTGTTTCTCTGTATCATTTATTTCAACCCCCACCCCACACACACACACCTGTTAACCTTAGATTTCCTTTATGGTTTTCACCAAATTTGGGCTATTATTTCTTCAAATATTTCTGTTTTACTGACTCTGGATACACTTATTCTAAGTTGTTTGAAGTGCTCACAGCTCACTGGTGCTCTTTCCTTTTTTTCCCAGCCTCCTCTTCCTCCTTTCTTCCTCCCCTAGTCCTCCCCCTCCCTCCTTCTCTTCCTTTTTACCTCACCATCCCTCCCTTCCTCCTTCCTTTTCTTTTTACCTCCCTTCCTCCCTCTCTCTTTCTGAAACAGGTCTCACCATGTATCATGGCTGGCCTTGAGTTTATGGAATCCCCCTGCCTCAGCCTCCCAAGGCTGGATCCCCCTTCAGCTTCTGTCTCATTGTCCTCCGCCCTTCTTGCTATTTTCAAATTTCAAATCTTTTCTTCCGCAGTAGTTTCCATCTTGAGATGTCGATTTGGGGTGCTTTTCTTACTTTTCTATGAGGTTATTTAACTTTTAATATAAAGAATTTAGTTACAACAGTAGCTGTCATATTGACTTTGCTAATCTTAATGATTATGTAAGTTCTGAGCTAGATTTAATTATTTTTCTCCTTATTATGGGTTGTATTTCCCTCCTTTGTACAGTTGGAGAAGATCATAGACATTGCAAAACTTTTCTGGTATGCAGTTGTTATTTGGAAATGCTTTGATCCTTTTGGATCTTGTTTGTAAGATATGCTAAGCAAAACTGGAACAATATTTTAGTGGGATATTATCTTTTCCCACTACTGAAGTCTCTTCTGCATGTGACCCCATGCTTAGTGACTCTGTTCTGGGTGGTGGATGCTGGGTGCTATTATCGCAGATCCTTTCCGTGGCTCTTGGACTAGCCTCATGCAGTTCCGTGTCATGCCGGCACTGACCAGCATACGCTGAATGCTCAAGAAGTCTGTTTTGTTTCCTCTTTAGTATTATACGTTACAAACTCTAGTTGCTTTTTCTCATGTTCTCAGTCCCGTCCCTCAGTTCAGCAAGAGGACCACCTCCATCACCTGTTTCTTTTCTGGAGCTGCAGCCTTGTGGAGTCTTGATTATAATTTGTTGAATCAGTACTTTCAGTTCACAGAGTGTAAAGTTGTAATATACATGTACAACTCTGCTTACAGGCTCACTTGGAATAGCGGTGAATGTTCTTACTTGACCACCCTGTTTTACACGTGAGAAGGTCTTACAGTTTCACATCCATTCCTTAAAAAGTGTAAATATTCAACTATTTAAACTAATAAAATTAATTGTAAGCAGTGAAAAAAAACAAGAAATTTAGCCATTGACTAGGCTCATCTTTTTCATAATCTCTAGGATCTTTTATTTCCTGATGTTCAATGTCTTGAAAACTGATATTTCATACATTTTGTCCTCTTTTTTTTTTTTTTTTTTTTTTTTTTTGCTGTGGGAAGATAAGTATGACCCTGTTACTCCATGCATATTTCCAAGAGGAAGTCATCATGGAGTGGACATGGCTGAATTGTCTCAGAAGAAGACCTTGGAAGCATACTTTGGGAGAAGTAGCTCATGGTCCCAGAGCCTTCTCCGAATGGACTCACTTTCCCACAGAACTTAGATAAAGATGACACCCCAGCTGGGCTGCTCCTGAACGTATCACAGACAGATTTATAGCCGTGCTCCCTGCCACCCTCTGTGGGAATTAAAGGCAATGATAAGTTCATCAGCTGACTCCCGTCAGCAAAGCTTCCAGGCATCCCTGACGTATTGGATTTACGAGTTGAAAATTCCCTAGGCTTTGGAACCAAGCTACCGTTCCCATCTCAAGTAAATAGGAATTAGTTTGTGGTACTGAAGTTTTGTTTCCCAGCCTGGCACCTCCTGCAAAAATAGAAATATCAGTGCCTGGTGCTACTGGAGAATGCCAGCTGCTACCGTGAGCTGGGGGACTGTGCTAACTGGCAGGCTGCCATTGCCGATGGGGCAATCATTCCCGTGTGATAAGACAACAACAAATGCTGTCCCGGTGGCTGAGATTAAAGTGGACTCTGCCTTGTGACAGTAGTGCTTCAAGCTGGCTGGCAGTAGGCTCTCCTTGCCTGACAGCAGTCATTTTTGCTAAATATTCATATGCCTATTTACTCTCTCTTGGGCCTCATCTGAAATCAGAGGATTTAGGCACAAATCATTTCCCATTTGCCAAAGAAAAATTAGTAGGCTCTGGCTGAGTAGTTCAAGGGTGGAGGGAAGGATGAAACTGTAATCAGTTGATCTCTAGAAAAACTCTGCTTGTTCCATTGAAGGGCGATAGATGCTAAGGTCTGGGGCATGGGGTGTATCAGTTTACGCTCTGATTTGGGGGGTGGGTTACATTTTTCCCAAGCTAGCAGTGCATAAATGTGTGTTGAATGGGTAAACAGATGAATGAAAGTTGATTTTTAAAAATGACTCAGCATGTCGCCTGGGAGATGGATCGAGGATCCTCATGCCCTGAGCTGGTCTGTGTTATCCTGGGTCCACCTGGCCCTACCTTAGGATGCTGTGTGTGCATTTGAGAGTGCGGAGGGGAGAGGGGAGAAAGAAGATGGTGGGGAGGGCAAAGAGGAGAACGGAGAGGGGAGAGGAGAGAACTGGACAGAGTGGTACTGGAAGCTGGCTGGCAGTAGGCTCTCCTTGCCTGACAGTCCTCTTCACCTTTGCCTTCCTTTCCACATTCTCATGGAATCCCCTTTCTGCTTATGTCAACTAAAGAGCTTATGGGCTTTAAAGCTTCAAGGAAAAACAGGTACTGGCAACTTATGGCTCTTTGACAGATCATGGAAAGGGAACACAGATTCCAGTAGAGCTACTGTATGAAGCTCTCTTGAGACTCTTTCTTAGCCGAATAGTCTAGGGACTGGCTGAAGACTGGGAGCATCAGTCCCTGACACATCTCTGCCTCCATCTGGATGTGAGCAGATTTGTTTTTTCTAAGGACTGGGTGATTGGAAGACTGTGTTGTAAGGTCCTGGAAGTCCTGTGGGCCAGAGGTCCTCTGTGGTTCTAAGGAAGGATTGACTACTCCCAGTCACCTCTGAGGTGTTACTGCAAATCTCGAAGTCGTTGCTCCAGGAGGAGTTTGAGATGGAGGACATGCAAGTCCCCAGGACAACCCAGTTTGATTCTCTGAAGCCCAGCTAATTGCGCTGAGAGAAAAGCAAACAACAGACACACAACAACTAGGAAAACTACCTAGCACTGGAGACCTTGTCTTTAGGAAGATCATGCCTCCTGCTCTGCTTTTCCTAGTTAGCCTCACCACAGACACAAACACCTTTGCTTCACAGCTTAGTCTGAGATAGCCCTTCACCAACATGGAGTTACTGTTGTCAGGGTTATTAGGGCTGGAGTCTTGGCCCTGCCAACCCCAACAAGCTAGGTTTGGCCACCCATCCCCAACAGGTCACTTAAAAAAGAAAAGTAATATTTTTTATGAGGTCTTGCCTGTCAGTTATAGGACTTAATATCTGGGCAGAAAGCCCTCCCCTACAGCTATCCAGTGCAGGGCACGGCCTATGTTTTCTTCTAACAGTTTCAGGATTTCTGGTTTCACATTGAGGTTTAAAGTTGGATTTTGTGCAGGGCGATAGATAGGGTGTCTTGCTTCATTCTTCTAGACACAGACGCCCAGTTTAAGAGCTACAGGCAATTATCAACTGCTGAGAGATGGAGCATTAGTCTTCTTCAGAGACAAGCCCCCTAAATGGTTATCCAATACCAAGAAGTCAGCCCTAAAAATATACAAAGGAGCAAGATGGCTAAAGAGAGTGAGCAGGCTGCATTTGTATATTTATTTGCATATATATGTAACAATAGTAATAAAAGGAAAACAGGCTGTGAATTTGAGAGCGAGCCTGTGGGGCACACAAGGACAGTTTGGAGGAGGGGGTAATGTAGCTAAAATTTTATAAATGGAGAGGTGAGAGTGATTCAGTGTGGCCACATGGGGAAGAGAAACAAGAGATCCAGTGTGATCCTGTGGGACTACCCTCAGGATCCTGACGTGAGTGTGAAGTCTAGACAGAAGGCAGGAGGTGTGCAGAGCTAAGCCACGATCTGATCAAGGCGTGGTCCTGGTCATGTCTAGCCTTCCGTCTCCTCCGCAGGGTAGTCTGACAGACTGACAGGACTGTGTGAAACCTCTCACCAGAGGACGTGTTCCTTCTTTGGCTGGCACTAGGCTTCAGCCTTTAGTTTGGTGTGCAGTGCCTGGAGGGAGATTTCAGTTTCTTCAGCACCCTTGTTTCAATTGTCCTGGAACCGAAAAGAAGAGGGAAGCATCTTCTCAGAACATTGCCATTCTGAAAGCCGGGATGGTTGTGTTACTCCAGCACACTCGCAGTCTGCTGTGACTTGGATAATAATACAAATAAAGATGGTATTTTAAATTGAATCTATACATACAAAGAGACCTAGATTCTTAGAGATCTAGAAATACTGCATTTTAGGTTTTTTTTAATTATTGTTAAATATATTTCAGTCTCCATCGCAGGAAGCTAATGGAAAATCCATATCAATTATTAGCAAGGCTCCAACTGATTACTATTGGTTAAAACAGCAGATCATTAGCATGACCATTTTGTTAATTAATTGTTTAGTTACAGCTACTCCATGACAAGCTTTGGGGCCAATTACCAGGATTCAGCTTCCTTCTGTCTGATACACTGAGATATGCCACCTACTGGGACTCTTCCAGAGAGTGCGGTGGGGGTCCTTGAGCAAACTCTGGTAAGAGAGTGAGGGAGATGCTGTAAGTCACATGATGGTTATCTCAATTGTCAACTTGAGGGGATTTGAAATCAGTGAAAAGATGTGACTGCAGGTGAGTTGGTGAGGGCAAGTTCTTAGCCTCTCTGATATGCAGAAGGCTGTTACGGAACTACCTAGCTCCTATTGTATAAGTGAATTCTGTATATATGTACATACATTCTATTAGTTCTGTTCCTCTAGAGAACTCTGCCTAATACACTGGGAGTGGTGGTGCATCTTTATAATCAACTAGGGAGGCGGAAGCAAGAGGATCAAGAAGTATTGCAGCTAGATAGCTTGGTCCTGTCTCAAAAAATGGAGGTGGGCAGGTCTCTCCTCTCTCTCTCTCCCCTCTCTCTATGTATAGGAAATAACGGTATAGAATATAAGGGGAAATGCAAGGACGAGAAATCCTAAGTGGATATTTTATCAGGTTATCATTTCATCTACAGCACCGGCATCTTCTCACCATTGATGGTCATCTGTGTGTTCGTTAGTATCAGACATGAAAAATGCCTGCTTTAGACCTTGACAGTAATTCAGCAAGGAGGTTGAAGCCCTGTGTCATCTGACACTCTGTGGCAGAATTTTACTGCATACCATAAGTGTATACATTTAGAGAAACAAAATGACTTCTCAGTATGAGTATGGATTAGGGCTGGCCACAGGAGAAATTTAGATGACATTTGGAAGACAGAAATACAGTACCTGCTGTGTCTATGCCAAGCACAGTGGCAACTTGCACATATGACACTGACCTGTTACCTCTGCTTACCTGGTGGGGCAGCATGGTAGCTCCCAGCCTCTTGTTTTCTCAGATTTTTTCCCATAGCTTCTCTGAGGCCTGGGTTGGTGATGTGTGCAGCTTCATGATCAAGAGTACCGCCTTCTCCTAGAAGTCCTTCCTGCTGTCAAGATTGGAAGTAGTTTGTCTTGTCTTGTGTTCCTGTTTGTCCTTGTGAGTTCCACAAAGCCGTGTGGGTCCCTTTCTGACTGATTCTTACCACTGATTCTCTCCTTCCTGCTACCCTGGCTAATCTACCAGGGATAAAGTTTGAAATTAGACACAGAAGCAATGGCCTTTAACAGACTTTGCCACACATTGTGTGACCATGTAAGGTGAAAATCCAATTGGAAGGTCTTTCATGTATAATACTCACATTAGTTCTCTTTCTCTGAGCTAATCCTGACTAAGACTCTGGTTTTGAGGAATAAATCATCTTCACATTGCCTACTCATAGAAAGGGTGTTTTACAGACTTGGGAATGTCTAGTGGCATTCAAACATGGGAACAGATAACGGAGAGGGAGATCTTCTTTATAAAACCAGTGACTACATACAAAAATCTTTCTCTTTCTCATGTCCCATCTTTCAGTCTATAGCCTGGTTTTGAGGTTCCCTTCAAAAGCAAGAGCCATCAGCCCATCTTGCATTTCTCTAAACTTCATGAAAACTGGGTTTGAACCTCAGAAACATTACTTTCTCAAGTGCAATGTGTAGTTTAATTCCCTACTCACCTAAGTGTTCATCACTGCAGACAATTTGCTTGCTGGGAGGATTTGTTATACACACATCCAAAGTTCATCCACTGAAGGCCTTGTTGTCCTACCTACTGTTGAGTGAAGAGAACAGAGCTGTCGGTTGCAGGTCTGTTCAAGAATGAGTTCATTTATCCTCAAAATCCACTAAACATTGTGCATCTTCTTGGTGGTAAGTGGGGCTAGATACTGGCACCATGCTATTGAACTCACAGAAATTTTGGTGAGGAAGAAGCCCCTTGAATGCCCATGGGGTTGATTCTACCTTCTAATATACAAATGCATTTAAAACCGATTCAGAATGATGGATTTCAGGAGATCCCAAACAGCACTGTCATCTGCCAGTCAGTGTAGGGGCTTATGGAGATCAATTATCAATGGAGTTTTGGCTTGCCTGACTCAAAGTAAATCCAGTTGGTCTCTGAACTCATCCTGCGGTTATTCCTTCAGTACTTCAATGTGAAATGGGAATAGGTACACTTAAAAGTTAACAAAATACTCATATTGATCCACAGAAGGAAGACTGTTATGGTTGGAAAGGCAATGGAAGTTATTGACTTGATTCCCAGGAAAAGAGTGAACCAAAACAATATTGTATTTCCCAAGAGATTATAGATTTGAAAGATCCAGGGGTAAAGGTTCCTACTGCATCTCCATTTGACTCACTTTGGCCTGGACAGAAGATAGAAAGATCTTGGAGAAGGTAACTGACTGTTGTAAGTTTAACCAGGTTGCAGTTGCTACACAAGATGTGGTTTCCTTGTTTGAATGAATTAACACACCTCCTTGTTCCTGATTTTCAGCTATTGATCTCACAAATGCTTTGTTCTCTATACCTATCCATAAGGTCCACCAAAGCAATTTGGTTTTGGCTGGCAAGGTGTGCAGTATACCGTCACCGTCCTCTCTCACTGGCATATGATTTTCCAGTCCTTTGTCCTAATTTAGTTTGCAGGGATCTTGATCATTTGTCCCCCTCCATTCCCTCCCGCAAAGTATCGCAACAGCTTGTTACATTAATGACACAATGATTAACTTAATGAGTGAATGGCTGGGTGTCAAGTTGATGAGGAATGGTGGGAAATATGAATTATTAGCTTGATAGAATTTAGAATCAACTAGAAGATACACTTCTTGGGTTGTCTGTGAGGGCATTGACAGAGATGATTAACTGAAAAGGCAAGATCCAGTCTTAAAGTGAGCATTTTCTGATTAGTGTTCTAGATACAATGACATATAAGGAAGACACCGCATGTAGAGCATATTTCTACCTGCCCTCATGTCTTTATTGCTGCTGCTGTCATCCTCTGTTGGCCACATACTCTAGTCTTATCAGATTTCCAACACGGACTCAATACCAGTGGCCAGAGAGCTTCTGGGCTTTCAGTACTGGATTCGAACTGCTGAAGCATCCATATCTGTGGGATGTACAGTACCATTGTCTGCTTTTCCAGTGTGTAGATGGCGTGTCTTAGCTAGGGTTTTCATTGCTGTGAAGAGACATTTTGACTAAGGCATGGTTTATAAGGATGGGGCTGGCTTACAGGTTCGGAGGTTCAGTTCACTATCATCAAGGTGGGAACATGGCAGTGTCCAGGCAGGCATGGTGTAGAAGGAGTTGAGAGTTCTACATCTTTATTTGAAGGTCACTAGGAGAAGACTGGCTCCCATGTGGCTAGGAGGAGGGTCTCAAAGCCCACCACCACAGTAACACCCTTCCTTCAACAAAGCCACACCTACTTCAACAAAGTCACACTTCTTCATAGTGCCATACACTGGGCCAAGCATATTCAAACCACCACAATGGCCACTGTTGAACTACCCAACTCATTATTAAATAAATCACTCTGTACAGTTTAACATGCATTATAAACCAGGTTCGTTTTCTCTAAAGAACCATGCCTACTTTTTCCTTTGGCCCTACTTTCTTCACTGGAGTTTCCCATCTCAGCAGAGTTTATCTACCATGCTCAAGTCAAACACCCAACTCCATCTGTGATTCAGCCTGTCCTTTGCTCTCTGAAATCTTTTGACAAGCCCTGTGTCTCTCTCATCTCCAGTTGGAAATAGACAGCTGTTGCAAAGATGCCAGTTCTACAGTAGTGTCTCCTCTTCTTGGCTCTACTCTAAGAGTGCTAGAAGAAGACAGATCTGGAGAAAGGATGGTCCTGAACACTCAGTCATGCACACAGCCTGGAATCTGCTCTCAAGGAACTGTTTGAAGGCAGCTGAGTTGAACAAAGACTCAATACAACAAGTCTGAGGTACCTTATAGCATTTTTATTAATTTGACAATAAAACTGTGTGTTTTAATTTGAAAATGTTGCCTTTAGGAACTGTTACCGGTGATTACTTCTACTGCTTGTGCATGAATGTGTGTGTGTGTGTGTGTGTGTGTGTGTGTGTGTGTGTGTCATATTAATATGAACAATGTGTATTTCTGTTGGTTCTGGTAGGTGGTGCTTGATTTTGTCTGTAGTCCTCAGTTCCTGGGAATCCTAAAAAGTAAAATACTACAGATTTGCAGAATCATAGCAAGCAAACAAAACCATAGTGCAAATATCCATAAGCAGTGTACTCAATCAAATATTTGCTGAACTCTCATTTTATTTCAGGCATTCTGCTAAGAGCTGCCAAGGAGCTTACTGACAAATAAGACCTGGGTCCTGTGTTTTCACAAAATTGTTAAGAAAACAAAACACAGTAAGTGAACATTAAGTATTGAGACTGTTTATACAAAGAAACACAGAGGAAATTATATATTGGAATTGTTTCTAAACAGCATTCTACAAATGATTATAAACACAAGGACTGAGCAATGTGAAAAGATTCTTCGATTGTTTTTGGCCCAGTGGAGAATGAATCTTAGTAAACATCAGCATCTCAGCTACTCATTTCCATAGTAACCAAACAGCCTAGGGAAGTGGTAACATTAATACTTATCAGGGAAATTAAAGTAATGATAGCATATGCTGAGATGGACTATAATTTAGGCAAAGGTAATATGATTTTGCTGGTATTATCTCATTTAAGTCTCATAGTAATATGTTGAGTTAACAAGTGTTTTTAAGTGCTCAAAGAGAGTAGACAACATTCCAACCTGTAGGTGGCAAGAACTATTTGGCCACAGTGCATGCTTCTAAACAGTAGGTGACATGTCAGGATGGAACCATGCCTCATCCTTATAAATTTTTTTATGAGCAAAGAATACAGAAAATCTGAGTTGAATTATGTGGGGAAGTAGGTTGGCTGGACATAGGAAATCAGAATAAATTCTCCTATGTACATTCCACCAACATGTATAATGGGAGAAGGAATATTTTTAAGCATATGTTTATACATAGCTTGCTAAAAAGTGAACTTCTCATTCAAATAGCACTTCTGAATAGTGGGCTATATAGACATGCTATATACAGTTGATGAATGATGGATCAAAAAGGTTGATTTTGACATTTGTAAGTAGTATAATGTAGGAATAGTTTAAGGTTTAAATATCAATTCACAAATTCAGTAAATAGTTTAGAAAATTAAAAGTTCTGTTTTTAAAAGATAGGCAAATTCTTCCACAAGAATCTACTATCAGTCTAGCAGAAAATCCTAGGAATTCCTGGGAACTTAGATGTCCTGTGACTGACTTATACTAGGTTGGGAAAGCTTATTGTTAAATTGCCAAGAATTTTTTCCAACTAGGTTAATGTTAGGTAGATCTTATGGTGGTTTGAGTATAGTATGTTAAGAGTATTTGCACCCTGGAAACCAGTGAATGGTCTACATCACTCTGAGAGATACTCTGTAAGACTGAACAACAATCACTGCCTAGAAGCATCAAGAACCTTAGCTAGCATTGCGTTGCTCACTTTAGCAATCTTGGAAGAGTGAATATTGTTAACATGAAGAAGAGCGAGTGAAGAGAAGATGAAGAACGTGCAAACTGAGTTAGAGAAAGTGACAGATACAGATTATGATCCCAGCAGTTGAGAAACGATTGAGGAACTTTAAAAGACGAAGACTTCCAGATCCATGGACAAATTTACTAATAAGTTATAGAAATGAGTTATGAAATTCAAAGTATCTTGGGAAGCATCTAGCATGATGCTACACACTCTTCTCTGTGATTAAAAGTATCTCATTGTGCAACAGCTAATAATAACCTGTGCTGGATGGTTTCTGTCAATTTGACATAGACTATAATCATCTATGAGGAGGGAGTCTCAATTAAGAAAATGCCTTCATAAGATTTGGCTGTATGAAAGCCTGTGGGGCATTTTTTTTAACGAGTGATTGATGGGGGGGTTCCAGCCCACTGTGAGTAAAGCCATTCCTGGGCTGGTGGTGCTGTATTCTATAAGAAAACAGACTGAGCAAGCCGTGGAGAGCAAGCCAATGAGCAGTACCACCCTCCTATGGCCTCTGCGTCAGCTCCTGCCTCCAGGTTCCTGCCCTGCTTGAGTTCCTTTTCTGACTTTCTTTGATGATGAATTGTGATATGGAAGTGTAAGCCACACAAACCCTTTCTTCCCCAAGTTGTTTTTGTCACAGTGTTTCATAGCAGCAGTAGTAACTGAAGACATAAGTGATGGTGTTACTCATATCTTTCATAATCTACTGTTTATGCATGGGGAAATCTGCTGCCATGGGTGTTGAGGACACACATTAAATCCAAAGCAAATTTTACGTTCATATGCTACCAGAAACTCTCATATGATCTTCAGATGATGTGACTGAATATCAAAATTTCCAGGACTGACAATAACAAAGTTCTCCACATTAGGTTCTATATTGCCTATGATGCCTACTAAATAATAGTAACGTGTGTTGAAAGGCATTTATTATTTGAACACAACTAACTTAGACCAAGAAAGGACTTTGAGTGAGCTAGTGCTCTATAGTGGACATTGTTTATAACTGTCAGTACATGATGATGAGAAAAAGAGACTTGCTGGTTCTGTTACTGCTTCTCAAACTCTTGGAGACAATGCAGGCACTTGCCTGTTCCTAGTCTGCTGCTCCTGGCACATCACGATCAGGCCCCACCCCAACCAAGGCATTAAGAACTTACCCAGGGCAGCGAGCTGCTGTCTTCTTTTGTGAAGAGCTTCTCAGTGGGATTTGAGTGATCATCCAAGTTGGAGAGCTACAAATACAGGAACAATGAACAATGGGGACAGAAATACTTATGGCTAAAAATCAAGAATCATCTGAAATAAAATCCAAATTGTAACAGTCTCTTCCTTCATTGATCTAGGTGAGAGGGCCTTCAGGAGAGAGCAACTGTAAGCACTCAAAAAACCTCCAGGACAACTGGAGAAAGAATGCCTGATACAACAGGGGCATGTTTAGCACAGATATTTACAAGTTAAAACAAGAAAACATTGCGATGGTGAGTTTTAATTGTCACCTTGACACAGTCTAGAGTTACTCAAGGTAGACTGTCTAGATCTGGTTGGACTGTGGGCATCTGTTGGGGTTTATCTCAACCTTCCTAATGCTGTGACCCTGCTTAAGTTAAGGTTTCCATTGCTGTGAAGAGATGCCATGACCAAGGCAGCTCTTATAAAAGACAACATTTAATTGGGGCTGGCTTACAGGTTCTGATGTTGAGTCCATTATCATCACAGAGGGAAACATGGCAGCATTCAGGCAAGCATGGCGCTGGAGGAGATGAGAAATCTACATCTTGTTCCGAAGGCAACCAAGAGAAGGCTGAGTCTCTCAGGCAGCTAGGAGGAGGGTATCAAAGCCCACCCCCACAGTGACACACTTCTGCCAGCAAGGCCACACACCTACTTCAACAAGGGCATACTTCCTAAGAGTGCCACTCCCTGGGCCAAGTGTATCCAAACCATCACACACCCCGAACTTGCTACTTCATAACTGTAATTTTGGTACTGCTACGAATCATAATGTAAATATCTGACATGTAGATTATTTGATATGAAACTCCCAAGGGGTTGGAACCCACATGTTGAGAACTACTGTTCTAGATAACATTAGTGGAGGTAGGGGATCCTGGACTGTGGAGAGTGGAGAAAGTGAGCTAAGGACAATCGAACATTCATGTGTCACCCTCTGTCCCGGGTTATGAGAGTGATGGGACCAGCTCCTCTGAGCTCCTGCCACTGTGATTTCCCCAATAGGTTGGTCAGTAACCTGGATCCAGAGCTAGAAATAAACACCAGGACAAAACAACTCCGACTCATACCCTTTTGTTTAATGATAAGTTATTTTAGCCATTTCATTTCTAATCCAGCAGTTCTTATCAACTGGGTCTCATTGGGCCCTCGGCTCCCTCTCCTGATCACTTCAGAAGAGTCTGTTCTCAAAAAGTGAGAATTTCCTTCAACTGCATCCTTTCAGTGGACTTCACCCTTTATTCAGACCAGACGACAGGGAAGAGCTTTTGTCAATATCCTACCCCTCAGTTCCACAGCCATTTTTTTCTGTGAATATCCCTCCTCGCTCCCTCCATTTCATCTACTGAGGTTCTCTGGGTGTTTCCACCTTTGGGCCTTTGGACTGGCTTTACCCTCTACTGGAACTCTGCCTTTAAGAAGACACATGGCTCACTCACCTTCCTCACGTCTGTGCTCAGACTGTTCTCCGGCTTAGAACTGCTTCAGTTTTCACGACTGCATTCAGCATTGACAGACATGCCTGTATTTTGTTCATCTTCTGTTCCTTTTAGATGTTTTGAATATACAATTTTAAATTAATATTTAGTGCCATATTTCCGGTGCCTAGCCTCTTCCCTGAATACAGCTGGCACTTAATCACAAGATTTGCTGAATGAGAAAATTAATTAAAATATACATGACCAAAATTTAAATCATAAAGATATAATTATAACAACAATAAAGGCATAGGAGAAGCTTCCTTTCTCACAATCTTTCTTACTTAACTGCATTTCTGACAACCACTTAAAATAAAATAAAAAAAAACTTTATTTCATTTATCGTTATTGAGTATGCAGTTTTGTGGAGTTGGTTCTCTATTTTTACCTCTTCCTTGGTTCTGGGATCAAATTCAGGTCCTTGGTTATGTGCCACAAGCTCTTCTCCTGCTGAGCCATGTCACCAGCTCAAACAACAACCATGTAACCATTTTAAATCTACCTTCCCCTGTTTTTCTCTAAATCTTTAAACAGCCTGCCTTTATTTATATTTCTTATTTTATTGATCTCTCTTCTGTGATGACATGTCTGTATTTCATTTGTTTACTTTTGTTTGTTTTGTTTTGAGACAGGGTTTCTCTGTGTAGCCCTGGCTGTCCTACTTGCCCTGTAGACCAGGCTTGCCTCAAACTCAGAGATGCCCCTGCCTCTGCCCCCTGAGTGCTGGGATTAAAGGTGTGCATCACCACCACACAGCTTGTTTACATTTTTAATTGTATCAGTATAGTTATATTGACTAATTTTAGAATTTATTAGTCATATTTGAGATTAGTATTACGCTGCATTTATTTCTGATTCTTTGAGATGCTGAGTATCAAGTATCCTTAGTTAAACATGGAGCTTCTGACCTCCTTTTTATCCACGCAGTGTGACTTGGATCTCAAGTGTCTTTTCTGTCATTTTCAAAGGGTCCTTTGGAAAACTAGTTGTTACCAATTGACATGTTCCTATTTTCTGGTCTCCACATTAAAATTTGGAAAGAAATAAGTTGGGGTTGTGGCAAAGACTTGTGATCCCAGAATTCCAGAGGTTGAAGCAGGATTTTAAGTTCAAGGCCAATTTACACTACATAAATTCTGGCAGAAACAGCCTAGAGCAAGGTTGAGATTTGCCTGGAGGGACTAGAGGACAGATGTGTCCCTGAGGGGCTTGCTGCTGGTGGCTTCTGTGGTGGATATACTGCTTCCTGGTAGCCTCAGGTTTATGATTCATCACCTGCCTCTGGCCACATAAGGGGCATAGCTCCTCGGGGGAAGATTCAGGTTAAGTGTGTTTGTAAGTCTTATGTGCCAATGCACTGAAGGCCAAATCTAATAGACACACATAGCATGATAGCTATTTCCAAGAGGAGCGAAGGTTTTACTAACGTGGCCATGATTCCTCCTGTTATGTCGTCTGTGACCTCTGCCGGGTCATGATTCTTCCTGTTTTATCCCATTGCTCATCTGTCTCCCCTTGAATATCATATATTTAAAAATCTTCCTCAGTCTTCATTATAATCAAGTCTAATTGTTTAGCAAGCCATCTTTCTTAAGGCCAATCAGCTCCTTTGTGTTAAAATAATTCCCAGAGAATCATCTCATTCCCCAGATTCCTAACTGCATAGCTAGTCACATCTCTGTGCCCTTTAGGTAAGAACAAAATGTATGTTTTCTATTGATTGGAGGCATCCTGAAAGATTCAGTGTCTCATAAATACAGACACCTGAGCATCACGTTTCTGTAGCAGGCATGTATCTGAAATGGATGGAGGTGTTTCTGTGACAACCAGAGACTGGCTGGATGTTAGACCAGGTTCATGTTGGGTCTTAGCATATTTGTAGCCACTGTGACTTACTGATTCACCACCAGATGGTCTGTCGGATCTTAAGGGAAACTGAACAAGAAGTATTATAATTAATAAATTGTGCATTGTGTTTAAGGTGCCTTTTGCATTGCTCACACGGTGAGTAGGACCACACCGTGGTACAGCTTGTGACACAGCAAAACAGAAGGAGGGGAAGGCCTACATATATAAAGCCAAAGTGAAAATATTTCAACAACATCCATTCATTTAGTGAACATTTAATTAATATGTATTGACCATCTGCTCTTTGGGGAGTTCTGCACTAACTTGTAGAGATGCCGCCGCACAGAAATGATCAAGGAAGATTAATTACTACCTGACCTCATGGACCCAAGGAACTCAAAACTACAATGGAACCTTGATAACCATCACAGCATCCGTGCACTGCATTTCTGCTGAGGTCTGGATAATGCTGGTGGCCAGTCATAGAGAAGTCAGTCTAGTGTACAGTTATGTACAGTGCACACTACTTTATAATAAATGACTATACTACTGGTCTATATTTCTTATATACATTGTATCATTATTTTAGAATGCTTACTTATTAAAATACGTTTATGGGCCTATGATATGACTCAATGGGCAAAGACACTTGCTGCCAAACCCTGACCTGAGTTCGATCCCTGGAAACCACATGCTGTAAGAAGAGAATCAAATCCAGAAAGTTTGCTTTCTGACCTCCAGATGCATGCCCTGGAACATGCCTTTCCCTCATAAATAAAAAAAATTAAAGTATACTGTACAGCATGTATAGTAGGTGGTATTATACCAGCAGAGAACTTATACATTTTATGCATACCAAGTTGTTTAATTGTATCATTTTCTGTTGTGTCTGATTTGATCTCATTTTTAAAATCCATAATGGACTGGGGAGCAAAGTGCCTCTGTGTGTGTTGTATAACCTCGGTGAGTAGGAATGTCAGAATACTTTGTGATTTTCACAGAGTAACAACAATTAGCCAATAATGCAGTCTTAGTTTTCTTCATATTGCAGTGCTAAAATGCTGACCAAAAAAAAGCAAGGGAAGGAAGGGTTTATTACAGCTAACGCTTCAGGCAACAGTCTGTGACTGTTGAGGGCAGGGGAAGAGCTCTGGACAGGCACCTGGAGGCAGGAACGGAAGCAGAAGTCACAGAGGAATGCTGCTTACTGGCTTGCTCCTCATGGCTTGTTCAGCCCTCTTATAGAATTCAGGACCACCTGCCCAGGGGTGACTCTGCCTACAGTGGACTGGTCTTTCCCATATCTGTCATTAATCAAAATGCCGTCTACAGGCCAGTCTAAGGAAGACATTTTCTCAGCTGAGGTTCTCCCTTCCCAGATGACTCACGCTTGGGTCAAATTGATCAAAAAAAAATGGCGCCTAAGTAGCACAGGCAAGTGTTTCAGAACACAATGAACACTTCTTTCTAGATGGGGACCTTATTAGTAGCTCTGATGCATGAAATTGCTCCACAGGGAAAAGCCAAATATTCTAGCCCATGGAATAGTAAATCTTTTAGGTAAACTGATATACAGTAACTGGGCCTTCATCTATTCCACCTCATATAATTTTAACTTTGAAATGAATGCTACTGTAAAGCAGACAGACACCTGCACTCTTTGGAGTGCATGGTTATCTTTTAGGGAGGTTGGACACACCCCTTCTGCTTCCCTTGTGGTTCTCTGTTGTCAAGGTTACTCTTAAGGATATGAGGCTGCCTCAGGACAATGTGTGCCACTTATAAGATCTTGTGTTTACATTTTAAAGTACAAAGGAAGCAAAGCACCGGCATTCTCAGGACATCTCCTTGATGTCTTTTGGCTTTTTCCTCAGAGTCACATAAAATATACCCTAATTTGACTTGGTTATCCAGCACATGCATTCTGTTTTCTTTCTAGGTCAACTCTTCCTGTGCTGACCCATGCACTATTTCCAGTTTCAATTTTATTATGAGAATCTTTTGTTAAGAATGAGCATTATACAACTGTGCTTAGTAGTGTCTATATGTGTGTTCTTGAGGTATGAGGCCATCTCATTATGCACATCTACTCTGTATGTAAATGAGTGTTTCTTTATGCAAATGAGCACTCCTTTATGTAAATGAACATTCCTTCACTATTCCAACAGGCTTTAAAGGAGTCACATCCCCAACACACAAACTCCATAAAAGTGATGGTCACAATTTATAAAAATTGCTTTTCTCACTGGAGTAACATACATAGACCAGATTTTTTTCCCCCCAGAAACTGAGGAAGGGGCAAGGTGCTTGATGGATGGAAATTGAGGCAGAATGCTTTAAGGCCCATTAATAATTTTCACCTATGACATAAATTATAACAAATGCTTTGAATTCTATGAAGTTCACCTATGGGATAGCTTCAGTTCCTAGCTAGCCTCATTGCCAATATTCTTATGAAGGTCTGAGCCCATAGATTCTCATTAGATAATAAGATGATGGCTTATGAAAGTGAGTATAAAAATTGTTTTTCTTGCTTCTGTAAAGCAAATAATAGGGGTTAAGAAATTGGTCTCCTTCCAGGGTTGAGGCCAATCCATGTAAAAGGGCAACTTAGGCTTCTCTGCTGCTATGCCAAACACCATGACCAAAAAACAACTTGGGAAGGGAAGGATTAACTTGGCTTACATGTCCTGGTTACAGAGGATGAACTCAAGAAGGGAACTCAAGAAGGGGCAAAGGCAGGAACCGTGGAAGAATGCTGCATCCTGGCTTCTTCTCCACAACTTGTTGTTCTTCCTTTCATATGCCACCCAGGACTATCTGACTAGAGCTGCCTACTGCAGTCACTTCCCAGTCGGTGGCCCCAACCTTGGCTCCTGGGCAGCCGAAGAGTAGCCAAGCAGAAGAGGCCCTGCAGGCCCCCTTGCTCTGGCTCCTGGTCCCTCTCAGAGAGCAGCAACTCTTTGGCTACTCTGGCCAGGCCAGAATCCCACAGATGCCCAAAGACAGCGCCCAGTAAGCAGAACAGCGGTACTGTTCCCGGTGGGGTGGACTCTCCCACATCAATCACTAATCAAGAAAATCTCCACAGAGCCTTGCCTATATAGGCAGTCTGATGGGGTTAATTCCTCAATTACGGTTCCTTCTTGCCAAATGAACCTAGCTTGTGTCAAATTGACAAAACTGAACCATTATATACCGTGTATGATATCATTTTATATTAGTGAATTAGAGGAAGAGGTATGGCCTCATACAAGGCCTGCTACGAGAGGTCTTAATGGAATGAAGAATCCAAAATAGTCCTGGCTGCACACTGAGGTACCTGAAGAACCTGAGGAAAACTCACTCTGGGACTTCTGGGGTCGTTGACTGAGTGTGTTCTGAACACAAATGTTTTAAAAGTTAAAAGACTCTAGAAACGCACCCTGGTCTAGAGAGAAATGGAGAGTCCTTCCTCACAGATTTCTTCAGCTCTTAATAGGCATACACCCGATTTCTGCTTGGCTGTGAAGTTGGAAGGGCTGGGACTAATGCGTGTCAGATAAAATTTTCATTTTGGAAATTTTCTCCTAGACGCAATCTGCTGAGTATTGTAAGGTCATGTGTGAGGGGTGGGGAAGAGTGGCTTTGTATGCAACACATTTCTTCTGAGCCTTTTGGAGTTCTATGTCTTTCACAGGGTTCCCCATACCTAGAAACTTGGGAGCCTTTCCTGAGGATTTGAATCCAAACCTACAGTAAAAGCAATACTAATTTTTAGGATAAGTCATTGTGCAGAATGTAGAAGCCAGAACAGAGACCCTGGCCTGGTTGTCCCTGATGAGGGTTGAGTTCTATATTCATTTATCAATTCTATAACAGATTAAGGAAATAAAAGCAGTTGGACACCATTCACTCATTTATATTTTCATTCACCAGCCATCTGCTGAGTGTCTTCTCAGGCTTGGCAGCATATTAGTGAATGGATTACACAGTCCCTGTCCTCAGTCTAGTAGGAGACAGAGGAGAAAGTGAGCAGTTGGGCTTTGTGTGAATGTGTGTGGCAATGAGGGAGAATAGGATGCTGTCAGAGACGGGCTGTGACATCCAACCTCAGACCTAGCAGCCAGGTTAGAGGGTACTGATAGAAAAAACTTCATGGGAAAAAAAAATTGGCCTTTGAGTACAGAAAAACAAATCTTGCTGTTTGAGGTGTGTACAGCTCTCTGGTAACATACAGACGGTGAGCTCTCGGGACTTGCCTTAGCTTTCAGTTTGCAGCTGCTGTGTCCCTTCTATGTCACTGTGTAGAAAACAGAGTAAACAATAGAAGGAAAGGGAGGAGAAAAAGGAGAAGGAGAAAGAGGAGGAAGAGGAGGAGGAGGAGGAGAAAGAGACCCAGGAGGCCACTGTTGGAACATGGCTTCTACACAAAGTGATAGAATAAAAAGCTATAAAAGAGGGTGGGGCATGTATCAGTGGGATGAAGTGATTCTGTTATGGTATCCTTGGCCTTCAACTTTGTTACTGCTCCCTAGTTGATGGTGCATGGACCCTCTAGGGGACCAGCATCTAGCAAAGCAACACTCCTGCTCCCTGACTCCTAGTGTGTCAACTTTAGGCATCTTCTGTGAAGTAGGAGTTCCAAAGACTCTGAAGATTCTATGACTTCAGCAGTGTTAAGTATTCATTGATGAGACTATGGATTTTTGTGCCCCATGGTTTTTGAAGTCAAGGTTAGGAAGTATGTCAGAGGAAATCCCCGACACTGGCCAGGGCAAAGGAAGCCCTGTTCCTATGGACACTACCAGGTATGGCTGCCTGACTTACCTCATCTGATTATCAGTGAGATTGGCAGAAGCCATGGAAAGGCCCTGACTGGCGTGCATCCCCAGATTTGAAACATAGACATTTGTTTCCTAGTCTCTGTCTCTTGAAGATTTCCATGTAGAAAGACAAGCTGATCCTAAATGTAGGGACTCATAAAGGGAATTTTATTTAGAAGAAAAGTGATTCATTTCTAGAGGAAAGATTTTCTGTTCATATGCCAAGGGCCAGCCTCTGCTTGGAGAGGAGATTTGAGAGAAGAGGTGTCTGGGAGAGTCCCAAACAAATGACTTGAAGTCAAATTGTGGATCCAAGCTGGTGGCCTATGCTTTCCTGGAGATAGCTTTCCAGCCTGCTTTCTTCTTTCTGTTCTGTTTTCTCTGGAGATCTCTAGACAGCTCTCTCTATGTTGTGTTGTAACTAGTTCTCCTAGCAGTTCTCTCTTGCTGGTCTAAAAAATTCTCTGGATAGCTCATCTCCTGAAAATCATAAGCCCAGTCTTTTATTTTACATACCAATGCAGTCATTTACTTCAGGTTCTTTTTTTTTTTTTTTCGTTTTTCGAGACAGGGTTTCTCTGTGTAGCCCTGGCTGTCCTGGAACTCACTCTGTAGACCAGGCTGGCCTCGAGAACTCAGAAATACACCTCCCAAGTGCTGGGATTAAAGGTGTGTGCCACCATCCCTCAGGTTTCCTTCTGATTATCCTGTAAATCGGCATCTTCTGACCCCAGCCCTTTAATTCTTAGGAAACAGCAAGCACACATGTTCTTGTAACATTGCAAAACAAACAAACAAAAACAAACAAACAAACAAACAACCCTCAGAGATCTGTCTGCCTCTGTTAAACATAGACGGTAAACTAGCTGGGTGGGACCCCATCCAGAAATTACCATTTCTACCACACTCGGACCTGAACCCAGGCTGATCTTGAACTCAGAACACGTGGGAGAATCTGCCTGCCTTTGTATCTGTCTGTCTTTGCATCTTTCTGACAAGCTGGCTCATTAATGCAGCTGCCTCTGTTCCTTGAGATCTGTGTAGCCCCTCATATAGTTCCTATTACATCCTTATTTTTTTTTTGCATAGTTGAGAAATTATATATTTTCAAACTCATGTTGTTAGAGTTCTTATCCACAGCCATAAGGGCCATCCTGAAGGCCCCAGTGCTCACCATTTTTCTGAGACATTCGCCACACCTTCGCCTCCTGAACTCTGCTGTCTCTGATTATCATGGAGTCATTAATATTAACAGGGAGGACATTCCTTAAAGGCGGAATGTAAAATATGTACATTATTATATAAACAATCCTTATTCCCACGGCAGCCATCAACATTCCTAGAGGCCCACTTCCTCTGGTCCTGTCCCAGGGGCAGGAACTATGTCATTCTGTCCCCACCAGGGCCATGCCAGACCTGGCATTCATGGATTTTAAAGATTCTGTTTCTTCCACGAACTATTCGTTTTAGGATTTAATTCCTCTAATTACATCTTAGCATGTCTTGAAAAGGCCTGTACTTCATAGTTTTTTATTTAGTTTCAGATCCTACATCAGGCCTGTCTGTGCTTGGAAGTCCACTTCCTAATAGATTTTATAGCACAGAGACATCTTTTTTTTTTTTTTTTTTGGTTCCATAAGGCTTTATTGTCATGGCGGATGGTAGATGGGTCTGGATGTACCCCCCCCCCCAAACTCAGGGCAGGCCTGGGTTAAGTAGGGAGGGAGAAAGGGGGAGGTTCTGGGGGCAATGCTTAGTTGGCTCCGCCCTCTGACCTTCATTAGTATGTAAATCTCTAGAGCCTGAGGCCTGTAGTTAAACCCTCTACCTGTGCACTTTGGGAGGGGCTGTAATGGCCTTCGTGACTGAACCATGTAGGTCTATGGAGATTAGACTGCTTGTTAGGACCCTGAGTTCTGGGGACGTAGCCGAACTCCTGCCATTTCTCCCTTGGAGTCTCCGGGTTCTAGGCCCATGCCCAGCCAAGAACCAGGATACCCTTATGCAGTCCCACATCTCCTCCCCTTTACTTTTTTAAAAAAGGGGGGTCTTTTTCAATACCATCTGGGCCCAAGGAACACCGATATCCACAAAGAAGAACTCTGGTCTGTATCTCTTCTCTACTCAAATCTCTAAGCTACATACCCTTGATTATTCTTAGTCCCAAGTTCATAGTGAAGACAGTGGCATTACCATTATTAACTGAGTAAACAGAGAAGACCTGACAAAATACAAATAGTAATGATGAATACATTTATAAGAATGTTTAGCATTATTATTAAAAATCAGGAAAACAGCACAGAAGAAAATGACCAAAATTGCCAACAGTTCAAGTGGCCTACATTAATCGGTTGGTGAAATGGGCTGTCTCCAGAGAAGTATTCACATCATAAAAATTCACATATCAAGAAATTAAAGGGCTGGAGAGATGACTCAGTGGTTAAGAGCACTGACTGCTCTTCCAGAGGTCCTGAGTTCAATTCCCAGCAACCACATGTTGGCTCACAACCATCTATAATGAGATCTGATGCCCTCTTCTGGCATGTCTGAAGACAGCTACAGTGTACTCACATAAAATAAATAAATCTTTAAAAAGAAAAAGAAAAAGAGATTAAAGAAGCAAGGCATATAACACATGCCTGTCATCTCAGGACAACTGATGTTTAGTCAAGAAGATCTTGAGTTGGAGGCCAACCTTGGCTACATAGCAAGTTCCATGATGGCCTGGGCTACCTAGACCTGCATCAAACAAAACAAAACATAGTAAATAAGCAAATATAAAAATTATAGCCGGGCGGTGGTGGCGCACGCCTTTAATCCCAGCACTTGGGAGGCAGAGGCAGGCGGATTTCTGAGTTCGAGGCCAGCCTGGTCTACAGAGTGAGTTCCAGAACAGCCAGGGCTACAGAGAAACCCTGTCTCGAAAAAACCAAAAAAAAAAAAAAAAAAAAAAATTATATAAATATCTCCTTAACTTTAAAAATGGAAGCATTTACAAAGGATAAAATATTGTAGAAAAATCAGCACTACTTATTTTTCATAGTACAATTGTGGCTAATTTTAATTTCCTGCAAATATTTTTCTGTATTTCCTCCAAATATTTTCTATTTTTCCAGACTAAAAATGTAGTCAGGAATGCCAAGTAAAAATAAGTTTTAAGAAAAATAAAAATGATGTTAAAAATCACAGTTTCTTTCCCTATGGTATAATTTTCCAAGAGAAAATTTTTTTGTGAAAAATAATTTTAGGAAGTCACTTAGTATTGGTGTTTGTTGCAGTAATTTCCAGCCCCAATAATCTTGTACAAAAACCACACAATCCAGTTATTATAATTATAAGCTATAAGCCTAGATTGGGCAGGTCTAACACTATGCTCACTAACTTATTACCCAGCTATGACCACGTCGTGACCACGATGTGCATAGTTCTGCTCCATCGTGGCTTCCTCCTACTCTTCCATCCTCTCTCCTTCCCTTCTCATACTTCTCTCCCTACCTGCTCCCACTCTCAAAGACCTCCCATCCCACCTTTCTCCTCCACTGCCTAGTCTTTATTCACCACTAAATGGGGAGAAGGTTTACATGCGATCACCTGACTATGTGATTGGCTGCTTTTCCGTCCGGGGGCAAGCATGAGGAAGCAGAATTAACATCAGAACTCAAACAGCATCATAGCAACCCACAACCGATGTTGACTTTTCTTTGTGAGAAGCTGTTGTTCTGGCAATAAAATATTGCTCAGGAAGTTATGATTTAAATGTCTAAAGCAGTCATAGTTAACCTTAGGACAAGTTTAAAGATACTGTCTTTTCTGGTCACCGTAACTAAAACTGTGTAAGCCAATTTAATTCCCTGGAGTAAGTTGGCACATTTATAGGACCTAGGTCTCGTTTCTTGCAGCCCCCTTTTTAATGCAAAGAATCATTTTGTTAAGCTGATAAAAAAAGACAAAAAGGAACGATGTAAGGGGGCATCTTAGGACTGTGGCGCTGAGAAGATCTTAGGAATGATTAGGAAATTCCTCCTCTCTCTTTTATAAACAGAACACCTTCTGGATGTGCAGGCATACCCACATTTAATCTTACTATTTTAAGTTTTTGTGGGTGTTTATAATTGTCTTCTATGAATCTTTTTTCCTCCTTCTTTATTAATGATAGTAAGCAATTCATGTTTTTATACACGACTATTTCTGAGCTGTCATTTCCATAAGTCTGATCCCTGTCCCCAGAGTTTCGTTTATGTGACTAAATCACCCTGATGGAAAATAGACATAGGCATTGTTCTTCTTCTTCATGTTACAAATAAGGAAACAAACATGGAGAACTAATTTGCCTGAGATTGTCCATGCTGCAAATTATGAAGCTACCTTTGTAAATGATTCTGAAAACACGTCTCTGTACGTTTGGAGGCGCATGCCCAGTGATACTGAATGCTTTGTGTGTGGTGTTTCCCTACTCAGTCACTGAAGAGTGAGTTGACATGATTTACTGCTGACCACGGAGATAGAGCGAGAACACAAACCACTTGGTTCACAATCCAACTAACTAAATTGTGACTTACATTGGAGCCTAGTACTATGAGGGGATAAGTTTTGATATGGTGGAGTCTTGGGTATGCACAGGCCTTGTCGGAGAAGAGAGTTACATGAAGCAAGAGAAAGAATGGAAGATGAGCTTGTGAAGAACTGGTCCAAGGGAAAACTTAAGGTGTGTTGGCAAGGAGCATCCGCACCCGTGGGGTGGCTTCCTGGGGAACTCTGGATCCCTATATCCCCCTAACCATCTAGGAGGTTCTCTGAAGGGCAGATCAAAGAGTCATAGGACAAAACAGGACAAAACAGAGACTGGGTGTGGTGCTGTTAGTGGTCACGTGCAGGGAGGGAGTAGGAAGGAACCGAAGCAAAATTGTCATCTGGGATCTGGGTGTCATGGAGAGTCTCTGGTCTTCTCCCATAGTTTCTGGTGCTTTGCCTCAAGGCTTAGAATTCAACTTGGACTCACTCCATGGCAGCCAATGGAGGATCGTCAGAGGGAATACACACACACACACACACACACACACACACACACGTTTATTCAAGAGTATACCTTCATAGAGGGTAGTGTCTATGTTTAATCTGTGAGTCTCCAGTCTTCATAGATACTGACGTGGTAGTTTGCTCACAAATACATGGTAAATGAAAGATGGCTCTCCAAGATTACACTGGAGTACCTAAAATATTATCATCCTACAATCATTGTTAGGTTGAAAATGGCGTATTCCTGGACAGATCACACCAAGTCAGCACAGATCACACTTGAAAAGTTCTTTATTGAAAGAGGGTCAGAAGCAAGGGAGAGAAAAAGGGATAGGCTGAGGTTCGTGTCTTTTATCTGGGCCATGACATAGGTAACGCAGGTGATGACTCACAGGTGATGAGGGTAACACAGGGGTTGTGCAACAGTTGCCATGGAAACGGACACAAGAGGATTCTGTCGCCTGGGGATGACATCATTGCTGGATTTAGAGGCTGGCTGTAAACAGCTTCTGATGCTAACACTCATACTCACTGTAGTTCTCACTGACAACTTTTCCTGGTCTTGCCGTGATGGACCCTCTCAGTCCTCAGTTTGCCTCTTAGTGGGTAATTTTATTTTGGTCAACTTCGTAGTGGGTTTTTTTTTTTTTTGAGATTATAATATAATTATAACATTCCTTCTTTTCGCTCTAAACTCTCCCATAGAGCTTACCCTATTCTCCTTCAAATTCGTAGTCTATTTTTGGCCAATTGTTATTGTAGATAGATAGATAGATATGTTTTTCTAAATATAACCTATTCTTTTCATATGTATGTATGGTTTCAGGGCAGACTGCTTGGCACTGAACAACCAATTGGGGTGCTCTTTCCTAGGGAGGACTACTGTACCCACTCCCAGATTAACTCAGTTATCTGTAGTTCTTTGAGGACAATGAGGCTTTGCCCCACCTTTTGGACAACTTTTGTAATTCAAATTCAAATCTAGTTATGAGAGAAATTTAATAGGTTATGCCATCTCTGTTTGGTGCAGAATGTTCAAAAAAAAAATGGCTGAAATGGACACACAATTGCAAACATAACCTAGCTGCAAATAAGCCTAAAATGGATAATCTAGTATTTGTGTATGTTGTTTGCTTTTAGAGTTGACACTACTGGTCCTTCCTCAGTAGGATTTACGTACTACTCAAGTAGCTGTGGCGCAGTACTTAGAGTAATTGGACAGATAGGAAGTAAAATGGGGTAACCGGGCCAACAAAAGAAGCATTGACATTTCTTACCACCTTCTGCATTTCTTATTTGTTTCTTCTAAGTAATAATGAGGATTAAACTTTTTACCTTCAAAGTTGGCATTAGAAGTTGTGATGACTACTAACCTGTGACTGGGTAATGTTCTTTGTTTTCGACATCTTCGCCCAACCATCCTCCCATCTAACATCAGAAGAACTTTGTATTTTATAGGTTCAGAGATAGATTTCGTGGAGACCAGACAGCTCTTAATAGCAGGATTTGAACACAAGTCTGTTTAAGTTCAACTTTTACTTGTTTCTTCCTCAGTGTAATTTCTCAATACTCCTACTAGGAGATGAGAAGACCCTGCAATGAGGACTGTTCGCCCTAAATGACCTAATGAAAAGCTTGTACAAAAATCTGAATAAATCACGAAGTCTGCATTTCCTTTTTATAAATCTTTTTTTCTTACAAAATATTCTAATCACGATTTTCTCCGACCCTTGTCTCCTTTATTGTACTCCTCAGAGCTACCTCAAAAACTTCCATAAAGCCAAAAACATTATCAGTGCAAGACTGTGGCTATCTGAACTCGTCTCTACTCCAACCCAAAACAAGGGCAAGGTGCTTCAAGGGGAATTTGCAGAAGGTTAATTTCCCAGAAGAGTCAAATATCAAGGAATTATGTATTTTCAGAGTTGATGAGGACTTTTCTAATAGCTCTTTAAAATCTCTCCAGAAATAGGAATCCAACAGCGTATGGTAAATAAGGTTGTGTAAGACATTAAGACATTAATCTATTTTAAATATTAAGAATAATTTTTAGAGCTAGACAGTGGTAGCATATGCCTTTAATCCCAGCACTGTGAATTTGAAGCCAGCCTGCTCTACAGAGCTAGTTCTAGACAGCCAAGGCTACATGAAAAAATCCTGTCTCAAAAAAACAAGAAGAAACAAACAAAACAGAGAGCAGAGAGCTAGAGAGAGAGAGAGAGAGAGAGAGAGAGAGAGAGAGAGAGAGAATGAAAATTATTTTTGGCCTAGTATGGTGATATAGACTTATAATTTCAATACTTGGGTGGCAGAGGCAGTTGGATCTCTGTGAATTTGAGAATTTGAGGCTAGCTTGGTTTATACAGAGAGCTCTAGGTCAGTCAAGGCTACAAAGTGAGACTCTGTATAAAAATAATTAATTAATAAGATAATTTGAAGTTATTAAAATGTATGATTGTAAGACATTAAAGCAGACAGGGATGGATAAAAATAAGAATGGAGAATCTTGGGCTGGGATGATGGCTCATTGGGTAAAGTATTTGCTATGCAAGCATGAGCAATAGAGGTAAGCCATATGTGGTAGAATGCACCTGCTATCCCATGTGCTTCTGTTGTGACTCGGGCAGAGGCAGGAGAACCCACAGAAACTTGTGGGCCAGCTAGCTAGCCATATGCAAATGAAAATAACCAAAATCCCTGTCTCAGTCAAGGTGGGAAGTAAAGACTGATCTGAGTTCATAATCCTCATGTGTGCTGTGACATATGCATGTCCAAGTATGTGTACACACACATCACACATGCATCCCCCAAACACACAAAGAAATTGTCTTTACCTCATCTTCAATTAGTTGGGACCTTCAGTGATGCTAGATTAAATACTGTAAACTCTTCTGCCAGGTTTTCACATCCCTCTCTCTCTCCCTTATATAGGTACACATGGAAGTGTGTGCATGTATGTTTTTATATGACTTATTTTTTAAATGAGAGCATATATTGTATTTCATTCCATAGTTTACAGCTTATGCTGTCCATAGTTTTTCATGTCCAGTAGAGTTCTGTCATTAATGGGGAGAACATTGCTTCTTTCTTACCGTATAAGGATTGTAAAGGGTTGCCATGGCAATTACTCCTTTGTTGAAAGTATTCAAGTACAATTTTACTTAAAAAGGGGGAGGGGAGTACCTAAAGTTTTGATACAGATGCATTGATTGAAAAAAAGATGATACTCAAATCACAGGCTAAGTTCCAAACAGCTTAGGGACAGGGAGGTGGCTTCTCATTTTCCTACTCTGAATGGGGGTACACTTCGTGACCTGCATATTATAAAGAACATGAAAGTGAGGTCAGGCTTGGCAGGAAAAATGCTGGCTGCAAGCTTTTAGGACAATTAAGAAACAACAGGATCACTCTGGCACAGGCTTCAACCAGTTGGCAGGAAAAATGGCTCCTGTGGTCCTCTGGCGACTGGTAATTCAAAGTAAGTAGCTAAAATCGCCTTTCATGCTTGCAGACAACTTCTTTCCCGAAACCTGTAAGTCTTGTTGGATTGTTGTGGATAATGGAGCGTCTTCCCTGTTAGAATGAGTTTGGCATCTATGGGGATTTGTTTCAACACCCACAGAACAAACATTTACTTGTGTCCATAGATAGAAATCTTTGAAACCTTGCTCCAGTCTAGAAATGAATGCCCCACCCCAAAGACTTTTCTTTCAGCATTTGTTACTGTATCCAGAGGCTATGACCATGTTCTATATGATTAGTGACATTCTAATGCGCAATTCTGAAACATTAAAAATAGCCCACAGATTCCTGTTATTATCACTACTGAAGGTCCAAGGACCTGGAAGTCCAGTTAGGATATTATTAACTTAAAATATTCATGCTCGCTTAAATTATAAGTTGTCAATAAATATTGCTTTTCTTCAGCTTTCATTTACAGTTTCTCCAGAAGTTTCATTGTTGACCATTCTCCCCAGAGCCAGAAACTACTCTCTGGTTTGCCTCTAAGAGCCTGAAGCTGAGTCACTGAACTGTCAGCACTCAGTATTCAAGGACTCTGCATCCACAGACCCAACCAACTACTGATGAAAATTCAGGCAAAAGCTCTATGTGTACAGGACATGGATAGCCTTTTGTTTTTTCTTACCTCAACACTATAACAGCTATTCATCTGGCATCTGGATTTCGTTAGGTATTATAACTAATCTCATTAGATTATAATGAGATTAATCAAATAATCTCATTAGATTATAAAAGCGGCTCAGCATATGCTAGAGGATACATGTAGATTACATACAACTATACCATTTTATATGAGAGACAGGACATCCACAGTGTTTGGCATCTGCTGGGGCCTTTGGAGTCAACTGTGGTGTAGTAGGGTGCTTGAGAGCCTTCGTGCCATGCCGTGAATTCTAATAGCTCTTCACATGCCATTCACGTGGAGCCTCTGTACAATGTGGGAACATAACTCAGGACGCTTCTGAGACAGGTGACAACTTCATATTAAAAGACACCTTTCAACATTTCCCAGACCACAGAGTGTCCCTGAATCTGACATCTGTTCTATTTATGGCCATTGTTTTTGACTTCTGTTGTTACAAAGAGGTCAGGAGTTGTTTGTAAAAGTGAGAGGGGAAACCATCTCCTGCTGTTCCGTGTCTTAACAGAGGCCAGGAGAGAAAGGATAATGCAGTTTTAGCTCCTCTGCCCTCCCCATATTTGCTTTGGTGAGAGCAGAGCTTCTGAACCAGGCTGCCTGGCAGACAACTGAAATAAGCTTTCCTGACACCTTTAAGCCTTGGTGTGTGTGTCTGTGTAAGGGGGATGACAGTCGTCCTTCATAACAGGGCTTCTGAGTCACCTACTGCAGGTAGATAGAGGGTTTGCAGATGGTAAGTACTCTATGTCGGTAGCTGTTGAGCAAATTCCAATACAGCCATTCCAGTTGACTTCTGATGAGCGCCTACCAGCATGCTCACCCTATGTAGAAAGATGTCTAACAAGAGTCATCAGAAACACTCAGTCCTTACTTACCTGGTAAGATTAGGGCTTTGTTGTATTTAATGAGACTGCAGTTCTCGGTGTGGAGGACCTGAGATAGGTCACAGGCCGGTGGTTGGTTTTTGTTTGTTTGTTTGTTTGTTTGTTTTTGTGAGCTGTGTCTATCTTTAAAACTTGAGAATTCTGGGGATCAGTTAGAGCAACTGTTAGCCCTTGCCTTCTGCTTTTCGAAACCTTTTAAATTATACTTTTATAACCAGCATGTAAGTAAATACACATTTTTAACAATAAATCAATATAGTATGGCTTTGCTCATATTCACACTCTGCACTTAGAAAATCTGAAGGCTTACAACCGTGGGATTTCTTCCCTCCTTTCCTTTGGTTTTAAACCGGCAAGCTGACTCCTCTTCCTCCCGGAAGCCTTTCTAAGCCATCCCAAATAGCATTGCTGGTGCTCCTGACCCTTCCAGGAGCTTTTCTTTCTTCTTCCTGGGGATGGGTTGTGACTGACATCATCCTCCAGGAACACAAAGGGCTTCCCCAGATTGGTTCATCCTGTGGAGAGTCTGCAAAGTGTCTCTTCATTACCTACTGTGTCTTAATTCAAAACTTCATTGTGGGGATACAGGGTGCTTCTCTTTTCTACTTTTTCCTTGAGGTTGGGTTTTGAAAACTCAGTTATTTTAGCAACTGCTTAGAAAACTTTATCATCCTCATTCATGAGTGTGGTTTTGTATCTTTTAGCCAATCATTTCTTATCTCTCTTTACGTCTGCTCCTTTTTTATTCAAATCAACCAGCATCTGCTCCAGGACTCGGTGCCAAGGTGCCGCCCAGCTTAGAGGAACGGATCTTTGATCTCTCTTTTTTTTTTTTTTGCCTCATCTTGGTACCAACACACTAGTTACCGCCTAAATCCCTCCACATTCTCACGCCTCTCTTTGCAGATTCACTCCGGATTTTTTTTTAAAAAGAAAGGAAAATTTTTAAATGAAAAGCTATGAAGCTTATTCATATAAACGCTAAACGAAGACAGCCCTGAGCTATGTGACTGTGTTCTGTGTAGGTGTGCTGAATGGGAGGAGATGATGCCCATTTAGCAGTGAGCAGTAGGTTTGGCTTTGGCTCCTCCCCTGTGGTGGGTCCCTGTTAGTTTCTTACCCTTTTTCTATTCAGGTAGCTTTTTCATGTCCTGAGCAAAGTGGTAGGAACCACTTCTATAGGCTGAATGAAATGCAATTAATGCCATAGGAGAAAGTTTAGGGTGTTCCTTACCAGCCCAGCCTGGATGTTTACAGTGACTTTACTTTACCTCTGGGTGCATACAGGGCCTCTTTTAAATGGACTTAGCAGTGGTCTTTACAGTTTGCCATGGACTGAAGTAGACTTATTGTCATTCATTTGTTTATGATGGTATTTTACTGATGTCTGGAGCATGGTGGGTCTTCTGAATTCTAAATCCCCATTTCAAACATGTGCTCAGTGAGGACTGTGCAATGTGTTAGAGGGGGGTCACAGAGCCAGAATGGAACTTAGAGTGTTGTAACGAACTTTTCAACCATTTGGTCATTCAATCGGTGAGCACTGATTTATCACCATCCTGTGCCAGGTACTGACTAAATGTGACTCAGTGGTACTGCCTTGGGGAAACAGACACAGGCTTTTTTCTCAGGCGTCAGAGCCCATTTGATGACTTTTATAACAGCAGTAGCTTGAACGTAGATATAACTCATTTGCCTACAAGTTGTGGGAAAAGCTACTTCCCCTAGGAGCTTGGCCCTTTAACCCATAGCCATGAACCTGATAAACTCATCTGTCCTATCATGCAGACATCTGTGGCCAGTGTAAAATAAGAACAGCCAACTGCTGCCTATGGCCAAGTCTTATCTGCTGTCTGTGTTGTATGGCCTTTGTGCTTAGGAGAATTTCTATATTTGAAAATGCTTGGGAAAAATAAAAATATCCAAAACAATGATTAACACTTTCTGAGACAAGAAAATTAGGAGAAATTCAGATTTCAGTTTCCATGAATAAAGTTTTATTGGCCTGGTCTAGTGTGGAAATACTGTGCATGACTGTTCTTGAGCTGACAACAAGCCACAGAAGCTGTGCAGACAGCAAGGCCTAAAAATAGTTATTATCTGGCTTTTTAAAGAAGGATTTTTCAACCCCTGGTCTAGAAGGCCAAGGTATTATGACTTCCTAGTGTTTGACAAGCCATCTGTTGAATCCTTGGGAGGAAGAGTGGTCTCAGCCTGTTGCATCTCATACCCTGGAATCCAAGGTTGAGGCATTCAGTGTCTAGGGACTTCAGAGGACGGCCCATTTACAGGTACTTTCGAACTTTCTTCAGCCAGTGTGCAAAAAATAAACGTTCTTTTTCATAATGCAGCTTAGTTCATTTTCTACCATAAAACTTTAATTGTTTCCGAAAAAACTGTGCTTTCTCACCTTTTTAACCTTAAAATATAGATAACTCTAGTGACTGGAGAGGTGGCCCTGTTGTTACGGGCACATATGGCTCTTACAGAGGACTAGAATTCAGTTCTCAGTGCTTACACCGCAAGGCTCACAACTGTAGCATGAGATATTAAAAAATGCAATCCACACTACTCCAGCAGGCCCTGGCGCAGGACTATCCACAACATACAACCACCTGTAAATTCCATCTCAAGAGGAGCTGACACTTTATCACCATGGGCTACCCCTATCTTTAACCCTGTCCTCACATGCACACATTATACATGTGTGCATATTAAAAGTAACTGTCATTTAAAAAACACAGCTAACTCCTTTCTCTATTGTTTTCCTTCTCCCTTGGTAGTGTCTTTGTAGACAGCCTACATGGTACTGCAACAAGGACTGCCTCTCCTGAGATGTGTCTTGCCTCTGATCACTGGAGTCCAGAGTGCTACGATTCTGCCTGATCTTGCTGCTTTCTGTTGTAAAGCCCCTTTGTTATTTCTCGAAAGACACCTGGGCCTCTTGACATTCCATTACCCTTGAACTCATCAGGCGTATGGAGACCTCACTGCTCTTCTGTGTTTTCTCAAGACCCTCTGAACATAGTAGAGCAGCCTATACTCCCCGTGTCTATCATCCCCGGACCTGGTTGGGAAGCAGAGCTGTCTGACACGCCCTGGTGTTTCAGGATGCTGACCAGCTTCTTCAAACTAGAAAATGCTTATGAGTAGTGTCATTTCACCACAGAGGCATCTTGTCTCTTGAGTTAGAAGAACAAGATGCTTTGGGAGGGGGGTGTGCTGGATGTGGTCTGGGGAGCTGGGAGCTATCTGGCTTCTGCTCCATTGGCCCTTCAAAAAGGAGACAATTTGACATTTTCAGTCCTAGGCCAGCTCCAGGCAGCTCCAGTTCAACCTATTGGTGCTCTAGTACTTAGCAACCTAAGGCTCTGGTTAGACCAGATGGAAAAACCAGCCCTGGAAAAACAAAAACTTGAAAAAACCCAAGACAACACACCGACACACACACACACAAGAGAGAGAGAGAGAGAGAGAGAGAGAGAGGCATTACCCACCCCAGAAATCGAAGTACACTAACCACACTATTGAAGGACTTGCCAGGAAAACGCAATTTTCAGTTTTCTCTGTGGTTCAATTTATCTTCACTGCTCAGTAGTCAGTTTGAATTAGATCAGAAGCAGATACAATTCAACCCTTTCTCTTTGAAGACAGGACAGCAACCCCCACCTTCCTGTCAGTGGTCTCACTGTCCTGTCCCAAGTACTGGCATTTCCCATGTTTGGAACCCAGTGCCTCTTCCTGTGACACATCTGATCTGGGTGCCACGTGTCCCCCTTCCCCGGTACATGAGTAATTGCATCTTTTCTGCTATGCTTCGCTAGCGATGAGGAGCATCTACTTGGGACTGTATTTTACTTTACCAAGTTGCATTTTGAAGATGGCAATTTGTCTGCATCTCATGATCGACCTTGGCCCCAAGCGCTATCTCATCTATCATAGCAAGCATTCAAGTTTGGAGTTCCAAAAGATACGGGATGGAATGAGGCGTAAGGAAGGGCATAGCTGTCCAGACAGCTGAGTGGCCAAGTCCAGCTTAGTGCCAAGGATGCACTTAGAGTAGGCACCAGAAGCCCACACATGATTATGTGTGCAGCAAAAACACAAAGCATTTCCTGTGCTTCTATTGGGAAGAATTGGGGTACCTAGCCCCAGAAGATAAGAATGGAACTGAAGAGAGGAGTCCAGGATACCCCATCCAAATGCTAACGTACAAACTGACTTCACAGTAAATGTCCTGTTTCTCTGCATTGTCTGTCCAAACGAGGACAGGTGTCTGATGACCTTTGAGATAGTGTGAGGGAAACCCTTCTTTTAACTCTCTCAGGCAGCCAATGTTTAATTAAAGCCTCTAATATGCATCCTCAAAGAGGCACAGCATGATTTCTCTTTCTATTAAGTGGAAGCTAGAGTTAGTAATTCATTTCTAATACATAGACTGTAGCAGAGGTATAAGCCAGTAGGAATACTCCCCCTAGCATGCATGGAACTGCGCATTGGAGTTGCAACACCGGATAAAACCAGTGGTGTCATGTAATTCCAGAACTAGAGAGATGGAGACAGGGCATCAGAAGAGTATCATCTCTGACTAAGTTTAAGTCCCCTGGTTTTTTTTTTTTTTTTTTTTAGCTATACTATAGATAAAACACACAGGACAAGATATCACTTAAAAAGAATAGGGTTCAATGTACCAATGGTTTCCTCTTCCTTTCATTAGCATCAGTCAGTCAGTAAAACGCCAGTGTCAGGTAATAAGAAATTTTGGACATATGCTATGATGAAGCAAGCCCATGTGTGAAGACCTGGGGCCTCCATCCATTAGCAGTGTGAATGAGTAATATCCAATGAAGACCTTTCAGCACAGTCAACCCTTTGGAGGTCTTTCTCTATGAGTAGCCTTGAGAAGAGTTACTCACACATTCCTGACCCTCAAAAGCTTCAAGGAAAAGGGTTTGTTGTTTTAAATTACTAACCAGTGGAGTGATTTTTCTTTGCAGCAATAAATAATAAAGTTCTTTTTAGAGAACACATCACCTGTAGTGAAAGTTTTATTTTACATGGTATTTATGATGTGCACCTTTATGTTTAATGGTTGTTAAAATAGCTAGTAAGTTTTCACAATGAGTGTGAATGGTAAGTGACAACATTAGTGTACTCCTGAGCTGTTTGAATGTGACCAGACATGTTCTTATATACCCAAGAGGGCACATTCTAGGGTTTCCCCACATGGGTCACTTGAGTGGATAAAGAGGAAGTGAGGATTACTAATCTCCTTTTGTTGTAGTTGTAGCATTAAGAAGACATTGTAATGGCTTATATCAGCAAAGTCTTTCCATGGAGAGATGAAGTCTTGAGCACTGACCTGGAATATGGACCATTACAGTTACTTCTTTCTAGCCAGTATATGGCTTGACAGACCACATCAGACGCAGTGTCAGCCAATAGCCAGTATCAGCTGCCAGACACCTGAGTGCCCATGGAGGCCAGAAGAAGGCATCATACCACCTAGAACTGAAGTTACAGATGGCCATTAGCCAGCATGCAGCTGCTAGGTATCCAACAACAGTCTTCTACAAGAGCAGCCAGTGCTCTTAACCAACCATGGAGCTGGCTTTTCAGCGCACCCCACTCCCTACCACCACGTGCACTTTTCAAATACAATTGCAATTTTGAAAAGAAAAAAAAGAGAGAAATACAGCAAATAATGAGGTAACTAAATATTTACCTGAGCACCTGTAATTAAAGCAAAGTTAACATTTTTGGATGTTTTGTAAATTAAGGAATACAGTATGGAATCCAATTCTACCCTATCATTTTACACCAGGGTTGGTGTGCGAGTGGTAAGCCACACCCTGAAGCTAACATTTCCCTCTGGCCCTTGTCTTTTCATTGTTCTTAGAATAAATAATTCTGCAAATGACCTTATAAATTTATTTATTAAGAGCTTGTTTTAATGATATCGTCATAAATAAGTAACTTGATTTGATTAAAACTCAGCAACAAACATCTGTTCTCAATGCCTAATGGGTTAACACTTCTAGGATATGTGCTCTCTATCTGGTGGTAAAAAGAGACTACCCATAGGTGGGCTTGTGTCTGATGTAGAGGACTTTATCCAGTCTCCAAGAGGAAGACACAGATGAACAACAAGAGGCAATGGTTCGCCTTCAAAATGCTACAGTCCGCAGGATATTTATCATCTTCTTAGCAACCACAGAAGGTAGGAAAAGATAACACACCTGTCCAGGCTGCACAGTTAATAATTGACAAAGCAACAACCCAACCTCTTATCTTTTTTACTTTCAAGCTTAGTCTCTAAACAACACTGATACATAGTTCTTGAAAGCATTATTGAGATAAATACACTTCAGTGAAGGCCACACAGCCAAGAATATATGAGCAAGTGAGTCAGAAAGTAAGCAATAAGGGGGGACACAATGTTGGATGGGGACGGGAGGGGGAAGATCTTAACAAAGATAAGGGAGGAGGTAAATAAGATCTGAATATATTATATGAAACTCTCAAAGAACAAATAAAAAGGGAAAATATACGGATTTCTTATGAAGCAAAATGTAAACATTGGTGAACTTTTAAGGATTAAAGAATGTTCAGAGAAATCGAATTTGTTTCTTGGGTATCTTACAACTTTAATTCCAGAAATTTCTTCATTCTGGCACAGAACAGAGGATTTTGGCACACAAACAAAAACAACAAACAAACAAAAAACCACTGGTAGCCATGACATAAAAACCATTTACGTTTGGATCAGCTGGGCTCTAGTTAATCAGACACTGAACCAAGCAGCTTAGTTGTGACTATGCCTACACTTTTCTTCCTGAGAGATGTAGCCTAGAAAGAAAAGCCCCAGAGAAAGGCAAGCACTTAATAAATTATCCACTGGAAATACCTTTAAGGTATCCCAAACCTGCTTTCATGCTCCTACCTTCATTAGTCTCCCAAATTAGAAACCTTGGTGTTATCAACAGTTTACTGTCTGTGTTGGACTGGAATCCCATCTTGATTTCCACTGTTGGTCTTATTAGTCCCCTGGTCTTAGTTTGAGCAAGGAAGAGGTAGGTATGCATGTCATCAAAAATCCAGAAGGCATGAACCCATTAGGAAGAGAACTTTCTAGATGGAAGTAGATATATAATTAATTTGGGTGTGGTTTAGACAAAGAAAGCTGGAAGAATATGGTGGGGCCACAGAACAAGGGAAGACAAGGCCTGCTAGATAGCTAATATTTTATGCTAAGGGTAGTTGAGATTGGGAGTTTTAGCTAGGGTCATATGACAAGGTCTGTTTCCATTTTGGAAGTTCCCTCTGGTTATGATGATGAATCCTGGCATGGGGAGAATGGAAGCCTGCTGGGAGGTCAGGTGCTTTTATTTCTGAGGAGGAAAATTACAACAGTGATGTAGATGGTAGGCCGGTAATGCTGGAGACAGAGACAAGGGGGGAGACTTTGAATAGTCAGTAGGTAGAGTCTACAGAGCCCAATCTATTAGCATCTTCTGATAGTACCTAGGCCAACTCCCTCAAACCACAGATAAGGAAATGGAGCTTTAGAGAGTGATGTTAAGTCAGGACCTGTGGACGGAGAATCACCAGTCTGATACAGTCTCTTGTTTCCTGTCAGGCTTTACTACTTTCTATATTCTTCATGTGTGTGCCTTTATTTCTCATTTCCTGACAGCTGAGGAGTTGCCTCATCCACAGATGCCTGACTTCCATTGTACAAAGGCTTTTGGAAAGCTGTGTGGAGGAGGACACGGTTCTCCTGACTCAGGATCAACCCACTCCAGGCACACAGAGGGATTTCCTAAACACTTCTAGGTTCATTAGAACTGAATATGGAAGAACTCCAACTGATATAAAGCAAAATCCCATTGAGATTGGGGCTCCAAAGGAAGTTTGGAATCATGCTTAAGGGAAGGGTAAATTACTGGAGAAGATCCTCTTTTGTTCTTTATGGAGACCATGGCAGCAGCCCTTGCTGGCCCCAAGCAAAAGCATGTGAACACTCCTCTGAGCTCTACACTTAGGGAGAGAGTGCCGCAATAGCTAAATGCCCAATGCCATTCAAGGGCAACAGAGAGCAGAGGGCACAGCAATGGGGTATCAGACAACCCTCTCTTTCTATTTCTTTCTCCAGAAAGGTAAAATGGCTGAGCTTTCCTTTTAGGAGCTGCTTTTATTCAGAGGAAGATACAACACCACGTGGCTGCTTAGGTAAAAGCATATCAAGGGATTGGCTTCGCATGCTGAATTCTGCCTTAGCTTCACCTAACGTGAAGGAAAGCAAGAGATGAGTGTATGTGTTATTTGACCCATTTCATTACAGCCAGGGAGCTGACAAGATTAAGTCCCTGACCAGTTATATGTCATAACCAGGAACTGCCTCATAACCTGGAATGGAGACTATGCATTGACCTCAGCCACCTCTTACGTTCTCTCGAGCCAAGCCTTACAGAGAACAACCATCGGATGTGCAGATTCAGTCCAGGTAAGGGAACCCTTCCCATCTGCTATGGCTGGCAGGATCCAACCTAGCCATCTGGAAAACTCTAATACAACAGAGATGCCACTTGGTTTCGTGGAGCATGCCAAACACCTGTGTCTGCTTTTAACCATGAAGTTATTGAAAAATCAGCTTGAGATGGTACTAATGACAAATGAAGTTGAAATCTGTCCCTGTCCTCCACAGTCATCCTTTCTTGAGGGGATGCACAACGTTGGAAAGAGCTTCCTTGGGTCTGTTGTGTTGACTGGGATCTCGGCTTCGCTTTTCGTCCATTACACTCCCTCTGTCTGGCATCTGACACCTGGTTGCTGCAGATAGGTTTTTCTGAGTTTCTCAAGCAGGTTTACCACAGACACTCAGTGTTGCTGAGTTATTCCTTCATTGTCCACTGAGTCCAATAATCCTTCTGCTTCTTTGGAATGCCATCCCAGGACTCTGGAGGGAAACAGCTGACCAAGCCAAACCACCGGCTAATTTAAATGACCTATGTGCTAATTTGTCTATTTTCCAAATGAACATACCTACAAATCCATTGGATGTTGTAGAGATAAAGGACACAGCTCAGTATCTGAAGTCTTATGTAGTTGTATCCCATTGTCTTCGTCATAGTTTATAACTGTAATTGCTTAGTACTGAATGATTTCTATTTTATTTTCTATTAGATGATTAAGAAAACGAGGCCTGTGCCTATTAGCGTCTCAGCACAGTGATTATCTCCAGGGAGACCAGTGGCACACACTCCTGTGGGGAGAAAGGAGGAGGGATGGGGATAAATGAATGAGGAAAAAAATGAATCAAAGTGAAACATGTTTTAATCAACTCTGAAGTAACAAAATGAAAAAGCAAAACAGAGGCAAACTCCACAGGTGATATTGTCAGAAATCTAGTCCTGCATACAAATTTCTTTAAATTCATAAAAGAAGAGATTTCATTGGGGCTGGCAGGTAGGATCTCAAGAAAGCAATCCCGGATTGTTGAATACCCTGTATTGATAGAGCATCATTCATCTGATGAGAAAATCCACTTGGTACCATTCTTTCCCACTCCTTCCCCTGTTCTTGTAAACTGAACCGTTTGGAAGCAGAACCCCCAGCGTGAGAGCCGAGTTTTCCGCTCTTCTTCCCCACCCCCCGCCCTTCTCATGTTCATTTTTTCTCACGCAGACCTCTCTTTATGGCTTGCTCCGTGCTTAAGATTCCTGGGTGAAGAGCACACGGTTGGGATGCTCTCTGTCAAGCTGTTTTTGCATAAGACTCAGCCTGTGCTCAAGGCAGCCCTTGCTCTGCTTGCGTTTCTCTGAAAATGAATTCTGTTAGGTAGGAGTGCTGGATACTCAAATGGTAGGCACTCAGAGTTTCCTGCTGTGAGTGCTCCTTCCTTCATAGATCATTGACATGCTGCCGAACCGTAGCTGTCTGGAAAGGACAGCTTAAAAAGAGAAAAGTGAAATATTTATAAATAATTAAAATGTAAAACAGTGAGCCAGGACTAGAAATGTGCACATGTAAGTGTGGATTGTGTCAGCGAGGTAACGAATGCTAAGTGGCAGTAGCCTGTAATTCCCTAGAATAGAAGACTTCTTCAAGAGGGTGATTTACCTTGAAAGCATAGCTCAGGTGCCTTTTTTTTTATATGGTTTTGCTGTTGCTATGGAAATTGTCTCTGTAGGAATGCGCACAAATGTAAGCTAGATTGCTAGTGGCATGGGTGAGGAGGTGTGGGCCGGGGACAGGCATGTTGACACTTGCCAGTCTCCAGCTTTGGTCTTGAGGAGACTAGCACAGAGTGGAACATGGGCGGTAAGTAGGTCCCACCTTGGATAGCTCAGGTCTGAGAGACCCTAGAACCTAGGCTTTCCAGATCTGCATTCTGCTGTTTGAGTGACCTGTTATGGTTGCTATCTCAGTATTCCCATTAATAATTCTCTCACTGTCAGCTTCATCTGGTCTAATTGGTCAAAGAGTCCAACAGTTACTGTAGAATGTAATTCCCCTCCATGAGAAAAATATATTGAAGTAATCCTGTAGACCTTTCATGATTCCCTGACCTCTAACATACACGTGCACACACACACACACACACACACACACACACACACACACACAGGGCTTAAGTTATTTTCTGGGTAAGAACCATTGTTTCCTTCCCATAAACTCCTGACTTCCATCATGGTCCCAGATTAACAGCTGTGATTCCACACACCCAGAATAAGGAATGGGTCATCTTTTGTAGTTTCACAAGGAGAAACTGAAATTGTGTTGAGTCATGGAGTGAGAGGTAGGCTAGGTTCACTTTCTGGGGAATCTAGTGAGTAGCTTTTACATAGCAGCCTTCCAGGCTATACATTACAAATGTGTGCTCCAGGCAAATAAAGATTCTGAGTTCCCATAGTGAACTCAAGGCCGGTGCATCGACTCACTGCTTCCTGCTAGAAGGACTCTAAAGGTGGGAATGCACTGAAAGGATGGGAACTTTGCAGACTCTGTGGCAGGAAGGAGGGGGAGGTATAGAACCAATTAACTGGGTAGGAGAGATTAGTATGGGACTTCTGATTTGAGTTGGGGGGCCGTGTCCCAGGGAAACCAGAGGGGTGGACAGAGGAAGAGGAGCCCAAGAAAGGAAGAGAAGAGGTGCTCATGAGACAGAGGGTCCTGATAACCAGGTCACCAAGGGATTCTCTGAGAGGACACACATGGAGCAGAACAAGCCAGAGTGAGAGTCAAACTGCAGGTAAGAAGGGGCCTGTGGCTGGGAGGTAAATCGGGAGTTAGAATAACCTAGAACCTGCCCTGCTCAGGTCTACAGCTTGTTAATAAAGATACCAGGTCTCTGTCTAATTAATTGGGAGCTAGAATGGGCTAAAGAGGGTCTAGAAATGCCTTGCAATTATTTGGGAGCAAAAGGGGAGTAGCCATCCCCCTAAAGTACTACTGCAGATCCCACCACTGCACCTCTGCCAACTGCTGACGTCATTGCTATTGATTGATGGAGAATCTGTGCAGCCTTCTTCTTTCCTAGTTAGCTTCTGGTTTTTGGTACCAGGGGTGTACTGGCCAAGCTGCCTTTGGGTACTTAGTCCCTAGCAGCAAGCAAGGCTAGAAGAATAAAATAACAGCCCCTTTCAGCTTCAGTGTAAGAAACTGAGTTTTGCCTCTCAGTAATTTATAGAGTTGTGGTTTGGATGCGAAAGGCTCTTGTGTTTGCACACTTGCTTTCTAGATGCTGGTGCTGTTTGTGGAGGATGTGGCACCTTTGGGAGATAGATCCTACTGAAGGAAGCTGGTCCCTGGGGGTGGGCCTTGAGGCTTTGTGGGGCAATCCTACTTCCTGTTTATGTGCTGGTTCCAGGGTGCAGGTGGCTAGCTGGCTTCCTGATACTGCTGCTACCGTGATGGAATGATCCTCTCCAACTGTAAGCCAGGAGAAATCTTCCGTCCTTTGAATTGCTTCTTTTCAGGTATTTAGTCACAGCAATGGGGAAAAATAAGGAAAATGCATAGGAAAGACTTTTAGATGTTCTCAGCCTAAAATATATTTGCTAAATGATAAGTATTGACCTTTCTATATAATCTTTAAAACTAAGTCCTATAAGAGTCTCTGGCAATCAAAATTAAATATCTAAATAAAGCCTTAAAGAATGGCTGTCTGTTTCGAAGGGTGAGATAACTTTTAGTTGTTCATGAGTTTGAATCTAATGTCAAAAGTGTAAAAGGAAAGTGAGAAAGGAGGGTGGTGTCTAAAATTGGGGAGAGGACAGAGAAAGTTTGAGGTTTTGATGGAAGAAGGGGTATTCATTAGATCCATACCACCATCTGCCAGAAATAACAAGCAACTACAGAAAAAGGATGTGAGAGGATGAGACGGTATTGAGCCAAGAGTCCCAGAATTCTGACAATTAGCAATAGATAAAGATGTGCACCCCCCCCCAATCTGGAAGGATGCGTGGTGAATGTAGGGCCACATGAGAGTGGGATCTCTAGAAATATTGAATTTTGAATGGTAAGTAAGATTGACTCCCAGAAACTCTTGAGGAAAATACACTGTTGAGGTCATCTAGTTATTGGTCATTGGTCAGGTAGTTGTCAGAGTGAGAAAGCCAGCCAATGGACCACACTGGCTGCTAGTGATGGAAGCCAATGTTAACTCATGGATGCAAAAGGAGAATGTACTTGGGGATAAGGGGTACTCAACTGCTGGCAAAGATGAGAAGAGTAACTGGTCCCCAAAGATTGACTGTCCTCAGTGTCTCCAGTCTTTGTCTCTTATCCCTGCTGTTTTCTGAGGAGATGAGACATCACTGCTTTGACCGAGGTCCAGCATCCTCAGTACAGTGGAGAGCAGGATTTCTCACAGAGCCATGGCCTCATGGTCTCATGCTCTGTGTGTGTTCCCTAGGAGGGCTGACCTCTTTCGACTCCAGTTTCTTAGAGTCAATCTGCTGAGCCCACCCAGGTGGGGTGTCTGAGTTTGATTTTCTAATCATTTTAAGAGAAGGCACCTAGTTATAGTCCAACTGCTGACATTTGCATTCACCCTTTAGGTTTCTGTTTAAGAAAGCAGCGTCCTGATGGACGCAGCCTGTCTTAATTAGGATTTCTGTTGCTGTGAAGAGACGTCATGACAACAGCAGCTCCTGCACAAGAATTCATCTTCTGGCTAGCTTACAGTTCAGAGATTCAGTCCATTGTCATCATGGCACGGAAGCATGGTGGCATGCAGGCTGACATGGTGCTGGAGAAGTGGCTCAGACTGTTACATCCAGATCGGCAGGCAGCAGGAAGGGAGTAAGCCACTGGTCCTGGCTTCAGCTTCTGAAACCTTAAAGCCCGCTCCTAGTGACACTCTTCTTCCAACAAGGCCACATGTCCTAATCCTTTCAAATAATGCCACTACCTAATAGCCTATGAGGTCCATTTGCATTCAGACTATCACATAACTCAGTAAAGCACTGTTAAGTGTGATGGATGCTATACTTACCTTACAACAGTAAATGAACTAAACTTGAGGACCTGGGGCAAGAACAACAGGCATCAGGTCCCCCTAAGAGTGAATGGCCGCGGTGTTGGTACTTAGGAGTGGTCAGCTCCTCTTTTCATGCTCCCCTACTGTGTAATATTTCTACACTTTTTGTGCAGCTGTCTGATTGGACTGACAAGGGATTAGCTTGGAGCTGACCAATCACAAATCAGCTGTCTCCTCTTTCCTGTAGGATGCACACACACCTGGATAATGCATTACAGGCTCCCTGCAAGTTCATGTTAGGAGATGGTAAAGGGCAGTCTGTATTCATGTTCCATGCTTCTGCCATGATTCTGAGGGAATCAACTCTATGATGGCATCTCTTTGAGATTTACCAGCAGGACTGTACCTTGTATATTGAAAAAGCGAGAGTGCATATACCTGGGCTAATGGTGACAGCTACATATCCTAGCCCGACTTAGCTTTGTTGAAGGCAACCCCTAAGGAGAGTATAAGTGGTGTTAAGTTTGTAGTTCTCCCTTTGGATAGAGCTTTCAAATGCTAAAGAGGACTGAGTAATTGGAGAAGGACAGAGAGGGGGTCCTGGAAAACTGTACTAGAGTTTACCTTCTCCTGTTCCTGGGTGTTAGATTAGCATCTACCTGGTAAGTTATTGGCACCGAACATTTTATGGGAAGTTCTATTTCAAGGACCCAATTAAATGTGTGTTCCTTCTGGTTTCTTCTGGTTCCTTCTGACTCTTTCCTTGTCTCTAATGAGGCATGAAACTAGCAGCCTTCTAGCCTTATTCTATGGAAAAATAAAGTTACATGAGCAGACCCAACCACCGTTTGCTACTTACTTGAGAATGGGATTGGTTCATCTTTTCCTGTTTCTACTTTTACTGAAGTTCCTTACTCTTGGATACATTCTTATTTGGGAGATAATATATATATATCCTTTTAGGGATATATGTCAACACGTCAACTCTTTGTCACATTCTTTGCTAATGCCAATGTCATCGGAATTTAAAAAGCTGAAGCAAGGACGTGCATTTTGGAATGAAGGCCACGTGAGCAGTCAGGGCAGGCTGCCAGAACCTTCGGCTGGCTGCAGAGAATGAAAGGGGAGCTGTGGTGGAGAGCATTTAAATCCCCTTTGCAGTCTGATCTCCTCCCCCACCTTTCCCAGCCCCTGTGGCCCACTAGAACAAAGGTGGTGTCATATTTCCTGGGCACACTGCCTGCCACCACTCTTTTCCCCCCAGTCTCTTTTTTTTTAAGATTTTTTTTCCTTGAGAACAGTTTTATGTTCACAAAAAAGTTACGAGGAAAGCACAACGATTTCTTTCCCAAATGGCCCCTGTCCTGTCTATGCGATGCCTCCCCAACTGTCAGTCTTTCCTCTACTGACTCAAGATCACCTGTGTTTCACGTAGCTTTGTGTATTTTGAAGAAATGTACAGCAACATATATCTACCTATATCATCCTATAGAATACTTGTACTCCCTAACTCCCCTCACCTTCCATGCAGTAGTTGGACATACTTGACCCCTTCCCTCTTGACCCCTGCAACAACTGTCTTCTGTTTCCATACATTTGTCTTTCTAGGAATAGTTCAGTGTGAAGCCTTAAAGACTGGCCTTTCACTTCACTGACATATTTATTTCCTTTACATCTACTCATAGCTCAATGGGTCACTTCTGGTTGCTATACTTCTAGTTTAAGCATCACGCCAATACTTCCTGTCTCCTCATCCCTCCCCCTCCCCCTTCCATAATGCATGCATTCTAGAATCATTTCCTTGCCATCAACTTCCTGTCTGGGTGACAGAAAATCAGATTACAGGCCAACATCTAAACACCTCGTTTCCCCATTGGCTTTCTGGTATCCAGTATCCTGCTTGGGTTTCCAGATTTCCTGTTTGAAAACAAAATGCATAGCAATGGCCACCTTGTGGTGTACATTTTCAAACTTCTTTCTAAGTAGACATTATTAATAATCTAGAGTGTAAGGTCATGGATATAAGCATGCTAAGTGTATTCGTCTTTACGTGGAGTTTCTCTTCTATATTAACAGTGGTGGTTGAAGCTAAGAAGCTATTCATATCAGAGATTTTTACATCAGAAAAAGTACAGAAGCTCTTCTCAGAAACCCACGTTGCAGAACAGTTAGCAGCAGCGTGTGAAGAAGCTATTTCATTTCCATGGCAGCCAGAGTCCAGACGCTCGAGCTTTATAGATTAAAATCAATGCCTGAATCGCATTCAGAAAGCCTGAATTGCCTGTCAGCCTTCAGGACCAGCCGCAGAACGTGATAAATGAGGCCAGGGCGTGTGCGCTGCATTAGTATGGACTTTGGTTTCTTTTTCAAAGCAAATACCAAATGGAATGAATTACTGGGAAACAGCAAGTGAACGTCACGAACTTGAGATGCAGCGGTTATAATTTACTAATTACTGGGAAATGATGAACACAGAGTCAGGGTGTGAAAGAATGTGGCTGAGGAGAAAGGGTGGATTGCAGATATAATGAGAGGAAGTCTCTGTGAAAGGCTTCTTGATAGCCATCCTGAGCCAATCAGGTGGGTTTTAGAGACATATTTACCTGGAGTAGTTCTCACGTTGATCGATACTGGTTTGTATCATCAATCATAATCAACATTAAATCAATGAATATAGAATATAGAATATAGGCACACAAGAGAGACAGTCAGTGAACATGTCTACCTCTTCTCAGCTCCCATCAATTTCTTTTCCTATTTAGCGCCCAGTTGCTCAGTGATGCAGGGTGAGAAGGCGGCTCACTGCCTCCCACGGCAGGTCAACATTGAAAGACAGTGAAATGAAGACGAAGCCTTGAGCATTGTTCTCGGATCCATTCACAGAGATGCTTTCCTGAAGTCTGGTTTTGCTACAAAATGGCTAAATGATATAACTGCGATGCTGCCCTCTGCCTGTTAGTGCAGGGGTGTCAGATGGTGCAGCAGTCACCCCCAGGCCTCATTCTCCAACATCTTTGCCTCTTTTGGAGAGGCACTAGTGCGTTCCCCAATGTCTAGTGGGAGCTTTGCAATTTAGATTTAACCAGGTATTCCCAACAGGGCTTCAACTCCTAATGGACAAGATGAGGACTCCCTGGGGTCTTCACTCTGCCACTGGGCATAAGAAGGACAGCATCTGAAGAAGAATTGTGTAGTGATTGGGCAAGAGCCTGAAAGGGACCCTAGATACTTGGATGTGTATCTTGGCATGGCCTACAACCAGCTGCTTAGGGAAAGGATCAGACCCGTCATTCTCTGTCTTTAAGACTTTGTGTTGGAAAGAGCTCAACACTCCACATATCCACTCTCTCTGCCCTCACTGTAGTATGCTTGCTGTTTAACTGTGACTATGGTGGCTCCAAAGGGGCAGCACATCACTCTCTCTTCCTTGACCCTCTGCTGTGTGATGAGGTTTCTGACAAGGATGTGCAAAACCGTGTGTACAACTTCTTGCATGTGTCTTTGGAAAGGAGAGTGTGCATGTCTTCTGCTCTTCTTCCTGATCATATTATGTGTCCGTGATGGTTGGAGCTGGTCCCGTTACCTTGGAAATTGATGTGAATATCTCCACAGACAGAGTCTAGATTTCTGTGGTCTCCAGGAACCCATGCAAATCCTAGTCTGTCTAGATTTCTTTATAAAGCAAGGGGAAATGTCGCTGTTACTCTTGATTTTTTTTTTTTTTTTTTTTTTGTAACTAAAAACTAGAACTGAATCTTAACCAATGGAGGGCAAATTTTGAGGATTCATTATCTTACAGAGCCTTACAGATTGGCAGCAGAGAGATTGGAGATTGCTAGAGTGGCCGTAGTTGGTTTCCAGCACCAATGTGAGGTTAGCTCACAACCACCTATAACTCCAGCTCTAGGGGATCCAATACCCTCTTCTGGTCTCTGTGGGAATCTGCACGTATGTGTGCATACACACACACGTATATGCATACATAAAAATAAATAAATAAATCTTAGAAAAAGGATTTATTAGACAGCCTAGCCCATTATGAGCTTTAAAATGTCCTCTGGGAAGAAATAGGATATCTCATGTAAACGTCTTCCCAAGGCTGATATTCCATAGGTCCTTGCAGCTCTGTGAGTCTTCCAGGAGCTTGTTAGAAAATGGACTCTGACAGCTCAGGTCTGCTGAGTCGAAGCTGTATTTTAAACAAGGTCCCAAATGACTTGCTTGTACTTGAGTTTGAGGAGAGGTCTCTGCCTAGAGGCCTTGGAGCAAAGGAACTCCATACAGCCCCAGGATGGTTGTAAGCTCCTCAGCTCTTAGTCGGCTGCTGTGGACCTATGCATCCATCCACAGCTTCAGTTACAAACACTGAGTCCTTTTCAGAGCCATTTTTTTTTCTTTTTGTATCACTGGCTGAGCCAAGACGGTGGCAGGGTTCCTCTTCCTCTTCTGAGATCTTAGGGTGTCCCCACAATGGTACAGATCCTGAGTCTTACAAATGCTTCTCTTGGCAGGTTACACCTGGATCTAGTAGAGAGAGGTAAGAAGGGCCTCCTATGAGACCTACCTGCTGGGCTGCAAAACATTTGTTGGTCATTTTCAGTTACGTACAAGCTTACGCATGGACTCCATAGCTAACCAATCAGAATATCACTTGGATTAGGACATATTGTCTGTGAAATGGTACTTGACTGGACTAATTCCATTTGCCTTTTGCTTTATGGTTTATCCAGGGATAGAAAGTTAGAGGCTGTGCTGGGTGGTGGTAGGTATCTTGGTCTCTGGAAGTAGATTTTCTGAGTTGCAAGTCAAGTTTATCACATGCTTGCTGCAAGGTTTCAATCAAGCCTTAATTTTCTCATCTTTAAAAGGAAGACTAAAATGGTACCTTCCTTCCCAGATTTGTTATGAGGGTTAGGTAAGGAATATGTGAAGGCAAGAAGCCTTGTGTTGGGTACATAGGAAATATTACGTAACTGTAAGGGAAAGTTGTATATATGTATATGCACAAACATATAAGCAACGAATTATTACTATTATCTATTTATCATAATTTGGGGAGGGGTTAAAATCCAAATAATGTGGGTAAAAAATCTAGACTTGAGAAAAGAAATCTAAAATTGTATGAGTTGACAAGGTTTTCCAACCTGCTTCTGCCAATGGAGAACTAACAGTGGTTAATTTCAACCTTCACTGAGAACCAAGAAGAGAGGTAGCTGGGGTACACAATGATATAGCAAAGGGGACTCCTGCTCTGTAACTGAGAGGATCCTAAAGACAAAGGCTCAAATACTTCATTAAAAGACAAATAAAGAAATTGCCACGCTGTAAAAGCAGACTATAACAGCAGAAAAGCACACAAAAATAATACCAGGGTTTTGCCAGAAATCACATATGTACTCGAACAATAGCTTCTTTTGATATTCACAACAAGCCTTTACTGGCAATCTGAATCATTTTTACTTAAGAAATCACTAGATGGGAGCTTCAAAGATATCAAGATAATTAAAAATAACTGGGTTCTCAAGTCTTACACAGAAAGAGCTAGGATTTGAACTCTGGCCCAGCTGTTGCCAGAGTCCTTACTTTTTCTGTCTCAGCAAAGTCTACTGCAGGGAACAGCACACAGTATATGGAGAATGTGACATTTCTACTTAGCCTTGAAAGATGGGCTTGGAGGCAGATTGGTGATCGACTGTAGATGCAAAGGGAGATCAGGCGGTTAGAAAAACCAGAGAATAGTATAGGTTCAGAAAAAGAAAAGATAAGAAAGAAGAAGAAAGAAAGAAAGGAAGAAAGAAGAAGAAGGAAGGAAGGAAGAAAGAGAGTTGTGAAACATACAGATGGGACAGTGATAGTATCATACAGTATTCAATAGTAAGTATTCAATATGGTATTCAACAGAATCCAAAGAGTGAATACTAAGGACTCGGGGTAGCAAGCACACAGACCTCATGTAAAGACATTCAGGGTCTAAAAGTGCAGTAACCATGATTGGTCTTTGTACACAGAACATACTCTGCTAATGTTGCTGGTTAGTTGAACCGTGTATTTAGATAACACTGTTTTTGTGACCTTCAAACATATAATTCAGGTATATATTGTGTGTGCGTGCATGTATGTGTAGGCCAGAGGTCACTGTTGAATGTCTTCCCCAATTGCTCTCTCCTACATTTTTTGAGACAAGGTCTCTTGTTGAATATGAAGCTAAAATGTGTTCTAGACTGGCGGTCCAGCAAGCCCCAGGGCTCCTCCTATCTCCTCTTCTCCCCTGCTGGAAATGCAAGCACATGTAGCTGGCCTGATTTGTATGTGAGGGGTGGAGATGTGAATTCATGTCCTCATGCATGTGTGGTAAGCACTTTATTGACTGAGGCAGCTCCCCAAAATTTTAATTTTCAATAACATACATGAATGTGATGCTTTATAGGTTGGGTCACTGCAATTTCCTATTGTTTACACTTTCAGATAAAAAGTTCAAAACCACTCCTCCTCCCCCAAAACCCCCAAACCGAAAAACAAAACCCACCCAACCAACCAACCAACCAACCAAAACCAGATACTCCCCTGTACCTCAAAACCTAAAGAGCCTGGCCTTCAAGAAGATGAGTTTTTAAATTTCGCAAGTCAGCCCTGTCCCCATGAAACAGGAGCTCAAAGCTGGAGACAAAGAGACCAATTCTGGTTGTCTGTGAGGTATCCGAGTTTGAGGGACTGATCTACGAGACTGGTAGTGGGCCAATTAAAATTGAAAAACAATTTTTACATTTCTCCTGGAGTTATTAAACAGTGAATTTTCATTCCAGTTGTATCTCCTTGCCTAGTTGTCACTTGTGCTGGCTCCTCGGGGAGAGGGACACATCATCTAGGCCTGATTCATGGGTCTGCTTTTGATGTGTCTCCGATTTAAATGAATGGAGCCAGTTTCTCTTATTTCTGGTGATTTCCCTGTGCACAGCCTTGCTGTCTGCCAGGCTGCTGGGAAGGGGGAAGCTGGAGGAGTGAGAATGCTTAAATAAAAACAGTTCTATTTTTGGCACACTTTAATGACAATCCTGTCTAAGAAATATTTTTTTCCTACAATGCCTTTCCATCCGGTGTCAATGAAAGTGTTTTTTAATTCCAAAGAGGGGCTGTTGCATTGGATGTTAACCAATGAACTGCTGGTGTGCTTTTCTATGAATGTGGCTTTTCTTTCTTTCTTTTTTCTCTTCTTTCTTCTTCTTTCTTCTTTCTTTTTCTTCTTTCTTTCTTTCTTTCTTTCTTTCTTTCTCTCTTTCTTTCTTTTTTTCTTTTTTTTTTTTATATTTACCAGTGACAAAGATGAGTTCTTCAGCCCAGGCAATGTTACCATTCATGCCTGGCTAATAAAGGAAGAAAGAAATGCCTGAGGAAGCTCACCCTGACGGTGGAGGGGAAGAGGACCTATTTTGGGTCTTCGGGATATTTTATTGTCTTTGGGCCTTCCCTGTGAGTCACAGGATAGAAATTTGAGGCAGAAGTGCATCAGCGTCTGGACTGAAAACTGTTTGGGCTGCAGCGCTGGAGACGTGTGTATGCATTCCTTGCTTGTAGGTTCTGGCTGCTTCCTGCTCTGGGTACAGGGATGCAATGCCTGCCTTCTGTTCCTTTAAATTCCTGTAGTTGGGACGTTGTCAGGATTTAGGGTGGGGTCAGCCTAGGGTCATTTTAGCCCCAATAAAGGTCTGTTTTATTAAAAGCCCTCTGGTCCCTTGCCTGTTTACTGCTGCCCTAGACAACACTTCCTTTATCTCTTTCTGGCTCACTCCCAAAGAAAGCAGGGAGCCTTGCTGCGGCTTGGAGTCCAGTTTCCATCTCCAGGCTGGGCTTGTGGGGTTTGGTGACTCAAAATGAGCATGCGCGAGTACAACGTGTAGGATTGAATTTCACCCCATTCCGTACTCCTCGTGTTTAAAAAGAAATGATGAAATTTTCGACTCATTCTGTCAAGCAGTTTCTTCTATTTTTTTTTAATGGGGTGCTATTGATGTCAAACATTCTCCCTCCCTTCTGGTGACCACACAACTTAAGTTAGAGCTGACAGAACCAAATCAAACCTTCCCTCCGTATACACCCATTGTCTCGAGTATTTTGTCACAGTGATAAGCTGACTAACACATTCACGAAAGCTGTATCTTGCTTTTACTTAGAGGCAGTCAATCCGAAGTTCCTTCTAAGATGGGGGCGTGAAGGCTGTGACAGTGGAGAGAGGTAGCGGGAACCTGGCAGTGGGAGCTGTGATTTTTAGACGAACTCTTACCGTGTTCGCACTCGTGAATCTCATTTTGACAAGTCACTGAGCTAACACACAAGGTCTACCATAGGGTGGACCATCATCCTATCCACAAGGTCTGTTTGGTAGCGGAGAGAAAGGTAGATGCTGGCTGGAGTAGAGAGGATACACACGTGGAGCTGGGTAGAGGACGGAGGACACGTTGCCAGGTGAGGTCGGTGAGTAGACGGGAGCTGGTCTGGCTCAGATGTGTGTGGGGCGATCATCTAGGGCTTTCTGTGGTGAAGGCAAGAGGAAGAGGATACAGCTCGGAAAGGGGAGGCTACCTAGGAAAGGACAGGAGGGATGGCTCCTAGGGGATCCCACACACCTCTATCTGTCTATGCCTCTGACAGGTGAGATCCGAAGTCATGAAAGATGTGAAGAATTTCCTGTCTCTCTAATGGTCACACATTGAAGTCTTTGTTTTCAGCCCATGACTTTATTAGGGAGATTGTGGAATCTTTAAGAGGAGGGGCCTTTGGGAGGATGTTAGGTCACTGGGATTGTACCCTTAGAGGGGACCGGGGTACCAGCCTCTTCATTCTTTCCCTTTGCTCCTCAGCCACAATGAGGATGCAACTTCTTCTGTCCCATACTCCTACCATGATGTCCTGCTTTACCTGAGAGCCCAAAGTCTATTGACCATTGATTAAAATCTCTGAAACCATGAGCCAAACTAAACTTCTCTCTTTATAATTTGACTGCTTTGTATATTTTTGCATCAGTATGGCAAGCTAACAACTCTACAAGGGGATTTCTTACCATAAAAAGGAAGGAAGACCCCATGAGATGGCCTTATAGAATGTGCACAGTTCTTGGCTCAGCTTCTAAGTCAAGCACAAAGCCTGGTCCTTTCTTACTTCCCCAACCCTAGTAGCCCATTGAAACTGCCTTCACTTAGGAATTCAGGACATTTTCTGGCCTTGGCTTAGTATAATTTGTTATTGTTCTGGCTCTAGCCTTTTGGTATAAAATAGACTCAGCACACAGATGCTGCCAGTGTGACTATAATGATATGATTTGTGCTTCATTGTTGTCACCAGGCTCATACTTAGTTTCTATAGCTTCCAGCTTTCTTGTCCTTTCTGTTTCTCCTTCCAAAGTCTTACAAAGTCCGAATTGATGTGTCAGTAATTGGTCTCTCAGCTGTCTAATCTCTAGAGAGCCTCCCAATGCATCCACTATCTTCCCATCTCTGGATCCTTTAAACAACAGTTTAAGGATCAGACTTGTACAAACAGAGAAGTTATTGTTAGGATTATTGGTGTTTTATTTCATAGTAGGGAGATTGAACTGATTGTTGTAGAAGTGTTTATTATTAGTATTATAAATATAGGAATTGAGAGAATAATATAGGTAATAAGATTTAGTAGTATAGATTAGGGTTGTATGGGAGAATTGCTACTATTCACCTATGTGAGTGATTGATGAGTATGCTATGATTTTTCGTGTTTGTGTTTGGTTTAGTCCACCTCATGCTCATATAAAAATTGATGTAATTGCAAGTATTAGAATAAGAGTTGGGTTTAAGAGTTGATAAATTTGGTTTTGTCACCAGAGGACAGGACCTGGGATCCGGATTTTCTAAGGCCTCATTGTGATGCCAAGGCAAGGCACAGCAACTGCTGGTGTTTACCAGTGAGCAGTGATAATGCCCTTCTGCCTCCAGTCCCACCTTCTTCAGCTTTTAATAGTCTCAGCCCCTTCTCCCAGCAAAGGGATAGAAGGACGAGTTTGTCTGCACCCACTTTTGTTTCCAGTTTCTGGTTGGGTTGTGTCTCTAAATCGGCTTTAAATTGGTAGTGGGCTGGGATGGGGCATTGTGGATTGCACACAGTTTCTAGATTTTTCTTTAGCTTGCTTTCATGGTGTATCACTGAAGTCATCATGGACATACAGCATGTGCTGTGCGGAGGGAACACCAGTGTCCTGTGAAAAGCAGACAGTGAGAAACTAGAGAAAGCAGGCAGAGGCATTCTGAAGCTTGTTCTGAGAGGCCCCTTCCTCTTGCCCTACATCATTGGCCAAGGGAGCCTATCTGCCCAGCTTCTCCAACCCAAAGCCGAAGCTCACCTCATGTCAGCAGTTGGTGAGTCAAAAGGAGCCAAGAACCTGACTGAAAAGAGTCACATTTCCCATTTGTATAAAGGACTTGAAAACATGTATTGCTTATATCATTTACATTTTAAATGCAATTTTTTTATTTTTACACTAAGTGGGTGAATTAGCTCTCTAAAAATAAGGCTTCTGAATATAACAAATGTTTTACAGTAGTAATAGTTGAGAACACAGTAAATGATTATTATTAAACCCATACCTATGTTCTCCCCCATAGAAAGCCCTTTTGCTTGTGCCATGTGGCCTCACCACAACCACCCTGAAACCCCTGTTCAATCCTCTCCTTCTCAAAGCTAAATTCTTAGTACAATCTAAACGTCAGAAAACTTCACCCGACTTCCTCCTCCTAGAGGGTCTGAAGTGGGAATTTGACGTTCACTGTTTTATTGAAATTATACTTGTCAGGCAGGATATGAGCAGTCTCTAAGTCCTGGATCTAATGGCTTCTCGGCTTCATTTTGCTTTTGTGTCTAAAGTATGGGTGCTATTATCCTCACAATGCTCTCTGGGCTTCCTGGTGCTTGAAACAGGCTGATTCACCACGGGCCTGGCCATGGAGTCTTCTTTCCAGTCTCCTTTCCCCTTCTCTCACACCAACTGCTGATACTGCAGGCAGAGATGGAAGTCCAGGGCCGCTCTTTGTCTTCCAGCTCCCTTGGGAATCTCATCTATTTGCAAGGCTTAGCCCAGGGCAATGTTCAAACCACAACTTGCAGCTCTGGCCTTTCTCCACAGCCCTAGTCCTTCTTTTAATGGCCTCCTTCTCAGAATATGTGGTGACACCTCCCAACTTTCTGCTTCCTAAGTCCTTACTCTGTCTGTGCAAATATGAATTTTTAATCATGCTGCTTAAGAAATAATACATTTAGGTTTCTTTATTCTTTAAGTCAGTATGGATCCTATTTCCTCTTCCTAAGGTGATGGGAAGTTCAGTCTCCTTCTTCACAGGGTTCAAAGGTTAAACAGATTCTTCTTAAGAGAAGAATCTTAAGAAGATTAAGAACCATCAAGATGTCTCTTGGTCTTATTTGTGGAGAATTTTAAAGGTCAACCACTTTGTTATTTTTACATCACACCAGAGCTGAGATTTTCTAAATGTGTTATTGTTTGTGTGTGTGGTGTGTGTTGTTGTGTGTGTGTGTGTGTATGTGTGTGTAAGTAGGTGCTGGGAACTGCACTCAGTTCTTTTGGGGAAAAAAAAAAAACAGGAAGTGAAGAACACTAACATGCTGACCCAGCTTGAAAAAGTCTTTTTTATCGTCTTCTCTAACCTTCCTTTTCCTTCCCATCCGGAAGAAGTCTGCCCTAAAGGCTTTACAGGGTCAGAACAAAGGGGACGGCAAAAAGGAGCCACAGTGTCCTAGGACATGACGTAAAAGACTAGGGAGATGACCTCTGTGCTGCTTAGGAGGCAGCCGAAGGGGGCAGATGACGTGGGAAGTCCGAGTTCAAGAGGCTTAAAGAAAATGTTCAGGTGAGAGAGAGACCTGAGTGTCAGAGCTCGAACAGCCATTAGGAGCGACAAACACAGCCTGACATCACATCAGATCACAAGGGGAGCTCATGGTTTTTTGTGTGTATCTGTGTACCTGCCAGCTTAGCCAGTCCTGAGAGCAACAGTGTTCCAAAAGCAGAGAGCAATGACAGGGAACAGACCCTGGTTTCCAGATGCCACCAGCAAAGCAGATAGAAGAGAACTTTCATTTACGTAGGGAGGGAAAACTAAACGCTTCCTTTGGAAGAGCAGGGATAGAGCAAAGAGGTCCACTCAGTGCTCCCATACAACACTGTATTGGGAGGAGGGGTGTCTTAGCCAGTGCCACTGGGAAGAAATGCAGAGTGGATCAGTCAATGACCAAATACCTACCACAAAGAGCTTGAGGGTGAAAGGTGGGGTTTGCGCATGGCTTCCGACATCTCAGTTCATGGCTGAGAAGGCCTGAAGCCAGCAATTCAGACCATGAGATAGGGAACACAGCAGCAGGAAGGAGCCAAGGGAAAGATGCCTTTAAGGGGCCTCCCTTAGTGACCTACTGCCTCCTACTGGGTCACCTAACAAGGTTTTCATCATGTTCCAGATACTAACACCTAGGGACAGGCTTTAGCACGTGAACCCGTGGAACATGATTTATGTTAAAATAGCAGCAAATGGCAGCCAGATACCAAATAAGATATAATATTCACAGACAGCCTACAAGAGGTGAGTTTATAAAGGTTACACAAGCAATTAACAACTGAAACCCCCCAACAAAACCATTTTCAACAGTATCAAAAATATGACTTAGAAATAAATAAGTAAATTTCATGAAAACTGCAAGGTGCTATTGAAAAGAATTAGAGAAGGCCTAAGTGACAGACTGGCTCAAAAATCAGAGCACTTGATGTTATTAAGAGGTCAGTTCTGGGGCTAGGGATGTGGCTCTGTTTGTAAGGATGTATGCCTGTCATGCACCTAGCCCTGGGTTCATGTGACCTCGTGTGGTGGGGTACATCTGTAGTCCCAGCACTCAGGAAGTTGAGGCAAGAGGGTCAAACACTCCATCAGTCTCTGCTACATTACAGTAAGATGAGAGCCAGCCTGGGCTACCTAAAACCCTGTTTTAGTAAAAATGAAGGGAAAAAGAAAATATCAGCCCTACCAAGATCCAATGCAATCCCAGTTAAAGTACAAGCAAAACAAGATTCAAGTTCAGACTTGAAAACTAGAGACCTTACAGAGAGAAAGAATGGTTTTACCACACATTGGGCTAAAATTTGCAAAATAATAAACCAACAAACTGGACTCTTCAATTTAAGACTTATCTTTGAATGATGTTAAGTGAACGAAAGGAGGAGAGACAGATTGGGGGAAATGTCTGTAAATCATATGCCTGATAAAGGACCCGAATCTCAAATCTGTGATGAATTTTCAAAACTTAATTCATCAACAGTAAATAAATAAATTATGGAAATATTGATAACTTTCTCATTGTTGTGACTAAACTGTTAGCAATGAAAGAGAAGCAGTGTTTATTTTGGCTGATGGTTTGGGGGAACACAGTTCATCACAGCAGGGGAGTCATAGTGGCAGCTGATCTCCTTGGCTTGCACAATCAGGAAGCAGAACGAGAGGAATCTTCCTGCTGTTTTTTTCTTCTTTTTTATTCAGTCTGGGACCTTAGCCCTAGGGACTGTCTTAAGGTTTTATAGCTGTGAAAAGACACCATGAGAATTGCAGCTAACTTCCACATAAGTCTCCAGAATCAGACTTCCAAATGAAGACTATTATTTCCAATATTGGATTGATTTCTAGACCAGTCCATGACTGAGTCTGAATAACTGGTCACATTTAAGAACAATATGGATTGATGCTCTTTATCCTATTCAGATTATTGGAAGGAGGTTCAGAATTTAAGGGTAAAGAGCCATCTTGAGTGTCATGCCAAATACAATTGGATTCATGTTAGTTCTAAAATTTACAGTGGTAGTCACTATAATTAGAAAAAAGTTTAAAGACACTTGCAGTGTATTTGGCATAATTCTAACACCTCTCTGGATCTTTTAAGGTTACATAGTGAGCTTATGAATTTCAAGAATGCTGCTCAGCTGACCATAGATGCAGTAGATACTGCTGGAAAATTACCCATGGCCTGAGGTCAGTATTTTTATTTTGGTCAGGCGTCAAGCATGGCATATATAAGCTGGGCAGTGGTGGTACACACCTTTAATCCCAGCACTTGGGAGGCAGAGGAAGGTGGATTTCTGAGTTCAAGGCCAGCCTGGTCTATAGAGTGAGTTCCAGGACAGCCAGGGCTACACAGAGAAACCCTGTCTTGAAAAAAAAAAAACAAAAATAAAAAACCTAAAACAAAACAAACAACAACAAAAAAGAGAATAGCATATATAGCTTAATCATTCTAGCCCTTTTTGTCCTGGAAATACTTTTATTCATGCCCATTGTGTTAAAGCTTGTCTTTCACAACATCAACATGTTGGCAGTCAAAGCACATGGCTTGAACCTGAAAATGGACCCCCAGACAGAGTTATTAAATTAACAGGCTGGCAAGCCAAGGACGGGTAAGATTATACACAGAGCCTTACCAACCTAAGACATAAGTGCATTGCTTTGGATAATGCATATTCCATGATGAGCAAGGAAGGCATTCTTGTCAGAATGACCTAAGACAGGCTCAGTCTTGTTAATGAAATAAAAAAGAGATAGAGGCGGAGAGCCTCTGGGACTGCTTGACAAGAATCTGACATGGGCCATGGACAAGGAAATGGGCTGCTTGGCAGGAATATGACATTGGACAAGGACAAGGATATAGGCTTCAGGCAGGAATCTGATATTAGGCTAGAACAAGGAAGTAGGCTTCAGACATGAAAATGACTTTGGGCTAGGATAGGGAAGTTGGCTCAGATATTTTGGTCATCCTGATAAGCCCTTAGAAATAGTGATCACGGGAGTGTTCCTGTAATTGTGTTTAATGCCTTGCTTGTTCCTTGACTATTTGCATTATTGTATTGCTAGTTCCTCAACCTAGAACTGACCTTAATACATGCATGTAATCAAAATGTATGAAAGCAAAAAGGAGGGGAATGGGATAGGAATTCTAGGGAGGGGAAATGGGATGACATCTGAAATGTAAATAAATAAAATATCCAATAAAAAAAAAGAAAAGAAGTCACCATGACCAACATAATTCTAGAAAAGAAAACATTTAAGGGCTGGCTTACAGAGGTTCAGTCCATTATCATCATGGCAGGAAGCATAGCAGCTTCCCCACAGACTTGTTGCTGGAGAAGGACCTGAGAGTTCTGTCTGCATCTTGATCCGACTGCAGGCAGGAAGGAATGTCTCCTTCACACTGGGCAGGAGACCCTCAAAGCCCACCCCCACAGAGATAATTCCTCCAACAGGGCTACACCCATTCTAACAAGGACAGCTTCCTAAGAATGTCATTCCCTGTGGGCCAAGCATTCAAACACATGAGTCTGTGGGGCCAAACCTATTCAAACCACTACAAGGACCTTCCCTATTCTTTTAACTTTTCCTGGAAATGCACTTACAAACACATCCTATGGTATGTTTTTCATGAAGATTCTAAATCCTATGTGTTGATAATGAAGTTTAACAATCACAGTGCTATATCTACATGATAGAATATTATTTAGCATTTAAAAGGTATGGACTATTGATACAGCAATGATGATGTCAGTATAGTTATGCAAAATGTAAAAAGCAACCAAAAAGATCAAACATGACTGACTTATTTAAATATGTTTTATAAAATGCAACCTAGGAAGAAGGTACATGGGAGTATGAGGAAAATTTGTAGTGTTCTGTATGTCTATTATTTTATTGATGTGATTATTTCAAGGGTATGAAACTGACTTATTTTAGCATACGTACTTAAATGATACTTCAATAGAACTATTAAAATGATTTTAAATGGGGCTGGGGAGATGTCCCAGTCAGCAAAGGGCCTGCTGCACAGTCTAGAAGACCTCACTCTGGATCTTAACAGCCACCTGAGAAGTCAGTCAGAAGGTTCAAGTCTGGAGCTCTTCCAGCCTTGGGAAGGTGGAGACAGGAAGATCTCTGGGTGCTGGGCAGCTGGTCTAGGCAAATCAGCAAGCCAGAAGTTCAAAGAGAGACTCTGTCTCAAAACATAATGTGTAGAGCAATTGGAGAAGATGCTCCATATTCAGCCTCCACATGTACACACTCACTCATGCACTGTACACACACATGTATACTCAAACAACAGAATTTAACGAAATATTTCATGTATCCTGACAACTTTCATTGGATTAGGAAGCAGTAATGAAAGTTAAAACTGTATCTGTAACGACTTACTTCTTTAAAGAAACCTAAAAGAAGATAGCAAAACATGTCTGTCAAAAGTTACTAGCATGTCCACAGATGTATATTATATCAACCTTTGCCAATAGACACAAATATAGTTGACCTCCTCCTCTTGGGTTTTAAGCTGTTTCCAATTTTCTATTCTTATATACAAAGGTTTGTCTACTCGGTGTTTGCCTTGAGAGTTCTTGAGACCATTCCCCTGGCCTATGCTTATAATACTTACTTCTAGGTCTATCTTAGAGGCTTTCTGGGAATCTTCAGTTTTATTAGTTGTAGACCAATTGCTCTGCAAACAGAATTTGGTGCTCCTAAGAGCTCCTCATCTTGCTCACACTTGTAGTAATTGTAAGGAAGTGTAGGCACTAGTACTTCAATTCCTCTTGACAGAATAAGTTTCTAATTCCTCCAGGTAAAGTCTGAAGCCATGTCTTGGGAGCTGGCTGGCTTCGTAGAAGTCATTCAATGAGCTAAACTGGAGCAAAGGTTTCTTGATGTCTTTGATGGCTAATTTTTAATGTTAGCTTGATTTGATTAAGGAATGCTTTGGGGATGAGAAGAGTGTATCTGTGATCGTATTTCCAGAGACACTCAGGTCTTGAGGGCTATGACCCCATGACCTGAGGGACCCCTTGTGTTTATATTTGTATGTATAATATGTTGGCATTGTTAGGAGATGGTGAAAGGAGGGAAGTGGGAGCACTTAGAGAAAGTAGTCCTGGGTGTGTACCCTCAGGGCTGTACCTGGCAGTGAGCCATTGCTGTGTTTTCCCTGTCTCTGCTTCTCATGCACTAAAAGGTAAAAATAGCCCCTGCTGCCACGTGTTCCTACTGCGGTATAGTCTGACCGTCTCTCAGGGGACAAATCATGAACTGAGCTCTTTGAAATCATGAGCCCAAATAAAATTAAACCCCTTTTCCCTTCCTTCCTTCCTTCCTTCCTTCCTTCCTTCCTTCCTTCCTTCCTTCCTTCCTTCCTTCCTTCTTTCCTTTCTCTCTCCATCTATCCACCCATCCATTTGTCCTTCCATATTTCTGCCAGATGTTTTGGTCACAGCAACAGAACTCAAACTAATGCAGTAGCCTTCTCCTACTCCCCTGGAAGCAATGAGCTCTGGTGAATTTCAGACTTTTAAGACATGTCAGCTGACCAATCATCCAACCAAAAATTGCAAAGGTATGCATGCTTTTATAGAAGCAGGAAAGGTAATGAGAAAAACTCAAAGACAAGCTGAAATCGCCAAACTATCCTCTCCAATAAAAAGGTTCCCCACGTTACCATGGAGATGATGATCCCCAAATTACCCACTCCTTTTTGCAGTTCTTACCTGCAGTGTCAGCTCCCACTAGCTCTTCATTCAACAGCCTCTCCTTTTGTAGTCTCTGCTCTGAACCTTTGTCACACAGCTAGTTCCTGGGTGAACCCCTTCTTTCTCTACCTCATTCCCACAACTACCCTAACCCTCTTTTCCAATGAGCACCAAAGAAATATTCTTAGAGGACCATGTTGAGCAGTTTGGTGTCCTTATAGAGCCTGTTAGGGGTAAAGTACAGAGCTACACTAGAATGTAGGAGTTAGGAGAATTCTTATTTTCTTCCCCTTAACATTATCAAAATGTTTCTTAGTATACAACTGCCAAAAATATTGATTCACACTCAAATGTGTGATGAATCCAAGGTGTTTCCAGTGTTACTCACCTCTGTTGTGTCATGTGACTACACCACAGTCTTTGTTGAACTACACAACCTGGTGCTTTGCACTGTGCACAAGAGTGAGTCATGACATGAAACACTTAGCAAGCCTGACCACAACACAGCTCATACTCAAGACTGTGCTATGTTATGAATTGTAGGAGTTTCCTGTCCACTTCAAAGTTTTCTTTTCCTTTTTTTTTTTTTTTTTTTTTTTTTTTTTTTTTTTTTTTTTTGAGACAGGTTTCTCTGTGTAGTCCTGGCTGTCTGGGACTCACTCTGTAGACCAGGCTGGCCTGAACTCAGAAATCCGCCTGCCTCTGCCTCCTAAGTGCTGGGATTAAAGACATGCGCCACACCGCCCGCTTCAAAATTTTCTGATTGTACAGAAGCATCACAGAAATCAAAGATTTTAACATTTTAACATTTTATTACTCCTCTGTTTGTAGGTATCAAATTACAGTATCCTCTAATTGCATTGTGTTAGAATTTTGGTTTCTAAAATTTCTATTCGGGTTCCTGATTTGAGTTGCTAATAAAACAGTTTTTAATATAAAAGTTGCCTTAGAAAAACATACATCTTCCACTTTGTACTACATATGTATTCAAAGACATTATCAGTATTGATGAGTGTACAATAAAAAGTCAATCAACTCAAAAAAAGATGTCGAAGCCACATTACACTCTATAGTACCAAGCATTCAGCCACAATTTCTTTTTTTTCTTTCTTCTTTTCTTTTTTTATTTCCTTCAAGGACAGTTTTATTAGAGTATAAAAGAGAGCCCCTAGAGCAGGAAAGCTGTAAATCTTGACAGTTGCCTAGAGGAGGAAGATGCTAGAGGAGGAGACAGGACCATGCCATCTGACTTGGGCCAGAATGAAGGTCAGAGGTCAGACAAGCAGCCGTGCCGGGGACCAAAGACCCCAAGACCCTCATGATGGCTCATGAGGACTGCCAAATTTTAATATACTATATATAAATAAACATGCCTATCTTACTACTGTAGAGACTTATTTCATCCTTAGCAGATAATAAAATGCTTATTTACCAAGAAATTATTTGAAAATGAGTTTCTTTATGAATTATTACCAGTAAATGCTTGTATACCAATTTTATACACCCAGGGTTGTGTACAAATTTCTAAAGTGAAAAGATGTTCTGAGTGGACATGGCTTAGGTGACCCTTGTCCCCAAAGTGTCAGCCCTCTTAGTGGCTACATAATTTAATACTGTTTTTGCTTGCCTGATTTGTACTAGCTGGAGGTCCCCACCCTCTCCTGGCACCACCATTTTTCAGTCATACCTTCTCCTGGATGGATAAAGCCTATTTCCAGGCTTAGCTTTAGCTCTTCCTTCCCTGACCAGCCTCTGTAGCTCCAGACCACTGCGTCACCTTTCCAGAAATCAAGCCATGCATCAGACCAATGCATCAGACCATGCTGCCACTATGGCAATGACCCCTAGTTAGCTTTATGACAATTTTATTTTGCTATTTGACTTTTCTTTTTTTTTTTCTTTTTTTTTTTTTTTGGTTTTCCAAGACAGGATTTCTCTGTGTAGCCCTGGCTGTCCTGGAACTCACTCTGTAGACCAGGCTGGCCTCGAACTCAGAAATCTGCCTGCCTCTGCCTCCCAAGTGCTGGGATTAAAGGCGTGCCCACCACTACCTGACATATTTGACTTTTCACATATGTGTTTAGCATTTAGCTTTCCATTAAAATGCTCACCTCTGTAATTCATGCTACATAGACATTACTCCATCCAGCTGCTCATACCAAAGAAGCCAATTTTAGTCAAATAATCTGAGGAAATGCTTATATTATGGTCCTCTCGAAGACACATAATACACATTAGCATATTAAAAGATAGTCAGTCATGTACAGAGGGAACTCTGCATAATAGATTTATGAATTGTATTTGTCAAGATCTTTTTCCTTGTAATAATATTGATGATTTTCAGAATTTGGTGCTCCTAGGAGGAGACTTTGGGAAACATGGAACTGGTGATAAACTCTGTACCCATCAAGATGACACCACAGTGGTACCACACTTAGCATCCTAGTAATCTGGTTGTTGGGAAGAATTGTCAAGGACTTGTGTCCTAAACTTGTGCAGTCTTGGGAATGATGTAAGGCAGATAACCTTATTTCCATGCCTTATTAATTATATTGGCACTATACTCTGAAACTCATGAAAGTTCCTAAGTCCTTTACTCTTCCCTGTCTGAGAGGGACAATCTGGCTTATACTCCGTGGGAACAGAAAAACTCGTGGAATTTTCCACATTTGTTTGTTAAATGTCTATTTTATTTTGGTTGAAGTTCTACCCAGGACAAACCTCAGGAATCATCCCAACTCCCTGAAAGCCAGAATGACTTGAAGAGGAATGCTCACAGACTTCACACAGATGAATTAAACTCCTGGGTCTAACGTTTTTCTTACATCTGTGGCTGTAGATGTACGTTTGCCAGGATGTTGGATAGAAATGCTATAAATGATTGAATTTGAATTTCAGTTAACAAAAGAAAAATAACTACAGTAGGTTTAACAGCTAAAGTTGTGGTAGAGTTACTAGGAATATGAAGCCAATGTTGGAATTAAAAAGTAAATTATTTTATAGTTTGCTAACAATAAATTAATGATTTTTAAGTTAATGGGATTTTATCTCTTGATGGATAATACAATCTTACATTAGACCTATTAGATCACATGTTATGTGCTGTGTTATCCATAGTATTGTATATTTAATGTATGGGCGCTATCTGTCTCAATATAATCAACATGCACTAAAAGTTATATGGCAAAAGCTGAACTTCTCCTTTCTTTCCACTTGCCAGCCTTCCCCAGGACATTGTTAAATGCTCTAATGAACTCTGTGCACATGTAATACATACTGTATACATATTGGTAATCTGTTTAACGTTTAACTTAAAATTTTTTTCAAATAGATTACATTCATATTTAATCATACCTTCTCCAATACTGTGTACCAGATCCAACTGTACCCTAATGTTTTCTCTCTCTCTCTCTCTCTCTCTCCTCTCTCAAACAAGAACAAAGCTAAAACCAAACAATCACCCACCCCCCAAAAAATCCTATGGTCTGTTGTGTTGGCCCGGAGTGTAGTTGAATACCCAGTATATCCATTGAGAGATTGTTATCCCTTTCCTGTAATATCAGTTGCAAAGTTTCTCGCTAGGGTCATGGATTGTGGCATTTCCCCTCTCAATTGAGATTCCGTGGTTTGAATCTGTGCAGGTCTTATGTGTGCTGTCACAGTCCGAGTTTATGGTGCTTCGTTTCTGTCATGTCTAAACAATTGTTTCCTCGTCATCTGCCACCCAGCTTACAAGCGTTCTCCCTCGGTTATGTGTAGATGCCTCATCTTGCAGGGAGAGTTTAATAAAGGCTTCCCATTTAGGACCATGCCAAAGCTTCTCATTATCTGCACATTATCCAGTTGCGAGTCTCTGTGTTAATTACTGTCTGCTGCAAAAGAAGCAGCTTCTCTGATGAAGGTTGCGTGATACTCTGATCTATAGGTAAAACAGTCATTGTATTAGTACGTTCATTTGACAGAATAATAGGAGTAACTTTTCCTTTTGGATCCACTATCTATATCTAGTTCTTGGTTCTTGGCTGCTTTAGTGGTGTCAGGTAAGGGTTCTGTCTCATGGATTGAGCTTTAAATACATTTTTTTTTAAAAATTGGTTGGTTACAATCATGACGTTTGTGCCACTCTTACACCAGTGTGTATTGCACAGTTGTGGGTCACAGAGTTTGAAGCTGGGTGATATTTATGATTTCTCTTCTCTTCTGGTAGTGTGCAAAATATCTCCCTGCACTATGAACTCTAGTCAGTAGGGGTGAAGCTTCTAGTTAATGCACCAGCTCTGCTTCTCTGTGTTTGATGACATATGTAAGTGTTGTCTTCAAAAACAGAAACTAACTGTCATGTGGTGGAGGGTAACTAATGGCTTTGGCAGTAGTGTGTGATGTTTGGGGGTGTTTATGGGATGCTTTTGGCCATGACTCAACAATATGTAACCCATTCCTGGCACTAGGGGTTTTGCTTGGCTGCATATGATAACTAGATGGGACATAGTCTGTCTCATTATATGGTACAAGTGTCTCAGTTGGTAGAGTGTCTTCCTAGTGTCCAGTTTATACTTAATTTTACCCACTTGATATATGTCTGGCTTACGTTTGTTTCTTTCTAATATCTTCAGTGCATTCTGCTAATTGGGGTGCCATCATCAAGTTTCCATAGTGATGGTGTGTAGTTTATTTCAAATCATTTACTATTTATCTTAATTGGTTCTCATAATTTTAGTAGTTGTGCTATTCAAAATAGTCTACCATCATCTGTGATGGTGCTAAATTTTCCAATACCTCATAACTTATTACCCAATTTTCTTTTAAATTATTTTCTAATATTACAGCTGAAAAATAACTTGAATTTCTCATATAAAATAGATCAAGCATTCTTATGGGTGAAAATGATCTCGCATGTTTTTAAAGCACAAATTCTGTGCATTCTTTGCGGATTGTTCCATTATGGCATCATATTATGGATTCAGAAGAACTCTTCATATGCTACCTCTGATAGATGCTGACATAATTGGATATAACTTCCAGTGCTGGTTCCTCAAAGAGACATTAAATCACATTCTTTTCCAGCACGCTGTTCCCCAACCTAAACTTTTCACCTTATAAATGAGAAGCAATGGTAGAGAAGTCTGTCTCCTTCCTTCTAGATAGCTTTTGTCAAGTTTTTCCCATGTCCCAAAAAAGGCCAAACTCACAGGCTAGTAATTTGAGATGCTTCCGAACTTTGTCTTTGGGTGTAGTCGATGTCTGTGTGTGAACTGGTGGGCCCTGTGACTTGTGTTCTGATGGAAGGAGCAAACTTTGCATGGCTTGTGGGATTTAGTCAAGGAACAGAGTAGCCACTCTTTTGGATCAAAGGTCATAAGTGGGCTACCTGAAGGCCAAATGTGGCCACATGTATTTTATTTGGTCAGCATGATATTTAGAAATAACAAACAACAACAAAACATTAGTGAGTGATTTTACAGAAATATTTAGATTAGAAATATCTAGACTAGAAATATCTACACACACACACACACACACACACACACACACACACACACACGATTGCTCCTGGCTTTCACAATCTAGCAACATTGTTTCCACATGGCAGAGACTTACAGGACTCTGCCCTTAATAAGCCCTGTATTTCCACGTTCCTCAACCCAGCCTGCTTCCCTCACTAAGTACCTGGCTCATAGAGTGTTAGCTTTTGCAACCTTTAACCCTTTGCTCTCAGAGTGCCACACCCCCATTTCTACTTCTCCCTGGTAGCAGCCTGAATTTCTTCTTTGAGATGAGCCTATGGCATGTTTATTGCACTTTGTCCCATGTCCTCACATCCCCCATCTCAGCACTTTCCTTAGCTGCGCAGTCTGTTCTTTGGGCTGCCTTCCTACACTTGTTTGGAATGATAACAGTCTGCTCTACCAGGGCACACATTTTAAAAACAAAATTTTAAAACAGTTTAACAGACTTTAACAAGCCTGAGAGAGATGAACAGAAGTATGTTTAAGGTGTCTTTGGGGTATCATTGACGTGAAAAACATCTGCTTGTATGGAGTGGAGTCAGGGTTGCTGTGTGTGCAGCATCCCACTGCTTCTCCCAGCTCACATCCTCCCCAGCATCAGCTGAAACACAGCCTCAACCTTGTAACTTGTGTGCACCCTGCGGCTCTCTCTGCTTCAATATGATTTTTCACAATACATTTCTAAAGTGTGGTTCTCATTGCATAATTGGTACCCCCCCCTTTTGAAAGCCTTCAGCCAGTCCCTCTTATTCAGAGGAAATGTTTCTCTGTCATCAAAGTTCACAGGTTATTTATAGTGGGACTTCTGACAATTATTTCCAATCTGGCTTTGTACCTCTGGTCTATGTGCCTCAGACTCTACCATGCTCCAAGACTGCTAAGAATGTTTGTCCCAGGCTGATGCAGATGAGTCTTTCTTCAATTCCTCCCGTTTCACCTAGCTTGCTCTTGCTCTACACGCTCTGCTAGTAATGGTTAATATTGATCATCAACTTGACAGATCTAGAATCACTTAGACAAGCCTTGGGCACACTTAGGAGTGATCAAGTAGATTGAGGTAGCTTCTGAGCATGTCTATGAGGGATTATCTAGGTTAGGTTATTTGACGTAGGTAGACGAAGTGCAATGGTGAACAGCCTCTGACTGGCCTACCCCACCTGCCTCTAACTGTGGGCAGAATGTGACCAGCTTCCTCACTGTACCCTCAATCTTTGAGCCAAACAAACCTTTCCTCCTTCAAGTTGCTTTTATTGGGAGTATTTTATCACAGCAACAGGGAAAAGCAGCTAACACAGTATCCAAGGCAGTATCCCTTTGTCTAGGGCAGTGGTTCTCGGCTTTCCTAATGCTGTGCCCTTCAGTACAGTTTCTCATGCTGTGGTGATCCCCCAACCATAAAACTAGTTTGTTGCTACTTCATAACTGTAATTTTGCTACTGATATTAATTATAATGTAAATATTTTTGGAGATAAAAGTTGGCTAAAGGGGTCTCAACCCACAGGTTGAGAAAGGTAGCTCTGTGGAATCTTCCTTTTTTTTTTTTTTTTTTCTACTTACTTGGTCCCTGCCTTCCTCTTGGGTATACCTTTAATATTTATCACGACTAACCCAGATTCTTTGTAGGTAAGAAACTAATTTATCTTATGTCTCCAGACACAATCTCACTGCTAGGTCCTTTGAAAATATCTAGTGAATTTAAAAAACATTAACACTTTAACCCCTGTTATTGGCCAGCCAATCATTTGGTAGGTTCTAGAGAAATTCGTGTTTTTTTCTCTGCAGTAAGCAGCATCTTTCCAACTGTGAACTGGCCAAGCCGTTATTGCTGACCTCACGGCTCCTCAGTGTGGTACAGGACACCCTGTGTGGCTGGAAGTCTTGCCTCCATCCCAGCTTCATTTGTAACCTTTCAACTCTGTCTTAATTGCTGTTCTATTGCTACCGAGAACGCATTGCCAAGGCAACTTATGAAATAAAACATATAATTGGGGGCTTGCCTAAAGTTTCATAGACTGAGTCCATGATCATCATGCTGGGTAGTATGATGGCAGACTGGCAGGCACGACCCTGGAGCATAGCTGAAGGCTTACAGAGAGAGAGAGAGAGAGAGAGAGAGAGAGAGAGAGAGAGAGAGAGAGAGAAAGCCCTGTCATAGGCTTTTAAAACCTCAAAACCCACCTCCAGTGACACACCTCCTTATACTAATATCCCCTTCCCCAAAATATTTTTACCAACAAGGACCAAGCATTTGAATGCATGGGCCTGTGGGGGCCATTCTCGTTCAAACCACCGTAAGTATGTCTATGGTCTGGCCTTGGCGGTACTTGCTTTCCATTCTTGCTTGAGAACGTTTTCCACATGCCCCCTCCGCAATGGCTGTGTTGCTGGACAGCTTAGAGAGGCATCCAAAGTGTCACCTGCCTCCATTGAATGGAATGTTCCCCCATGACTTGTCACATCGCAACACTGTCTCTTCTGCAGCCCCAGTTCCAACCTTACTTTGAGTTCCTCCAAGACATAAAAAACTATCATTTTAATTTTTTTGACAATGGTAGGAGGGTAGGTGTGTGTGTGTGTGTGTGTGTGTGATTAGATTTTCAATAAATGGTCAATGAGTAAAGCAGAATGAAAGGTACACAGTTTGCTATATGCAATTCACAGGACTATATGAATGCTTATCCTTCTAATTTGCATTTGAATTGACCCGATCCACTTCAAATGTGTATGCCCAGTACACATTAGGATGGTAAGAAACACAGAAACCCCATGTTATGCTATTTCAAACATGGAAGAGTTAATACAAGGGGGGGTATTTTGTGATAGTGAGAGGCTGGGAGAACAAGACAGGACGTAGAGGCAGTTCGGCTGTTTATTAGTAACTGTTGGAAGAAGCTGTACCACAGGCCCAGAGGACCCTGAGACACATTACCAAGGTAACGTATGAAATAAGTTGTCCCCGCAATATGGGACAAAAGCATCACTAGAATGTGGTTGCTTAAAAAGAATAGAAAGACATTAAACCAGATTAAAGGCTGACATGATTCTAACATGTGATTCCAATGGGCAAACATGTTGAAATGTGAAGGAGAAAGGTAGAGATACCATGGAGAGTCAGGAAAGCCAGCAAAATCTAGGCTGGCAAAGAGAATCTATTATGTCTAACTGGATGACATTTTAAATAATCATTCTGTCCTACATAAATGGTTTTCCAGAACATTATGGAGACATGGGACTAACACCTAATAGAGTGTTGCTGTCCTGGGCTGCTATCTCTCCAGATCCATGATCCTCACCTCCCTCTACTCTCTTGTCTCTACTCAGCTTGCTTCTGAACTTCATGGTCATCAGCTGTGAGTCATTCGAAACCATTAGTCATTTTAAAGTTAGACTCTAACAGAGTAGTTATAATAGGTGTGGAAACTGCTGGATGCCTGTAATGTTTATCAACTTTTGGGGACCTCAGCAAACTCAAACATGCAGTAAGATCTCTCTGTGGTACCTAATGTGCAACAGTCACTTTAGACCTATTGACTTATAATTGACTCATTTAATCCTCTAAATAAGTGTAGGGAGTAGGTATTAGTCTGAACTTGTTTGAAATTCAACTATTTTAACCTGTAAAATAGTGATTGAATATAGGTCAACTTAGTGGAATGATTTTTGAACCATTTTTTTAAAGGCAGGGAAATTAAAGCATTAGGGTTAAATAAGGAACCTGAGTCACACAGAACTCAAGTGCAGGCAATCTGTGATGCTATCCCTGGCTGCCTACGAATCGCTCCTGAGTGCTGCCACTTCATCCTCTCCTGGAGGTTGGAGCCTGAAGCAGGGTCACAGAACCAGGAGCGGTGTCCTAGGCTTCTAGACCTTTCTAATAGCTCTGCCTTGCCTCGGTCCACGTTATTCCATACTCATTTGTCCCCTGCAAGCTACTCTTAGAATGGGAAGTGGGTGAATTCTTTTGGCTTGTTACTCAGGGGCAGCTGTCATTGTGATGGATTGGTTATCTGCGGAGCTTCTTCGCTGGAAATACTGTCTCATGGATTATTTTTCGTCACAAATGATATCAGAGATGATGCAAACGATGCCATCATCCTAAAATGCCTAGGTGTTGTCTAGGCACTTTCCCTCATGTACGATTCTTGATTCCTCTTTGAAACTGCCTCAAATTTAATTTGTTCACCTGGAAGATACTCAGCAAGAGACCACTCCCCTATCTTTCCTTTCCTCCTTAGAAATGTATTGATTTATTGAATATAACCTGGAAGATAAGCCTGGTGCTGGTTGATAGGAATCAACCATCAATAATATGGACACATCTGCCTTGTATTTTCAGCCTATCCAGGAGGTTTGACACTAAGAGAATATTAACAACCACTGTTTTTTTTTTTTTTTTTTGTTTTTTTTTTTTTTTTTTTTTTTAGCAAAGATTCATTGACTTTATGTGTAAGAGTGTTTTTTCTGCATGTACATCTGAGCATTATGTGCATGCTTGGTGCCCTCAAAGAGGGCTTCAGACTCCCTGGTACTTGAGTTAGAGGTGATCACAAGCTGCCATGTGGGTGCATGGACTCAAACTCTGGTATTCTGCAAGAACGACAGTGCCCTGCCCTTAACCCTGAGCAGTAGCTCCAGCCCCCCTTTTACATTAATTTGTATTTATTCATTCATTTATTTTGGGGGTGGGGAGATGCATATGTAGAGGTTAAAGGACAAGTGGGAGGAGTTGTCCTCTCTTACCATGTGGGTTCCAGAAGCCGAACTCAGAGCATCATGCTTGGTGGCAGGCACCTTTATTGGCTGAGCCAGCTTCCTAGCCCCCAATCAAGTGTTTTGATAGACAAGTGTGGAATTCTAGGGTCACTGATCCAGGGAGGTTAATTTAGTTTGGGGAACAGATACTCCAGGTGTAGTGTGCTGGATAATTTTATGTCAACTTGGCATAAGCTACAGCCATTTGGGAGGAGGGAGCCTCAATTAAGAGAATGCTTCTATAAGGTCAGGTCGTCGGCAAGCCTGTAAGGCATTTTCTTAATTAATGATAGATGGGGGAGGCTCCCGGCCATTGTGGGTAGTGCTGTCCCTGGGCTGGTGGTCCTGGGTTCTATATGAAAAAGGCTGGGCAAGCCATGAGGAGCAAGCTGGTAAGCAGCGCCTAGACTCTGCCTCCAAGTTCCTTCTCTGTTTGAGTTCCTGTTCTTAACAGTGAAATGAAAGTATAAGCCAACTAAACACTATCCCCCCAGAGCTGCTTTGGTCATGGGGTTTCATGAGAGCAATATAACTCTAAGTCAGTCATGTGGATTTCAGACTAGCATCATTGGTATTACGTGTGAGCTTGTTTCAGTGCAAATTCCTGGACTTCCTTCCAAACTAGTGATTCTCAACCTGTGGGTCTAGAGAGTCCTGTGGGGATTGCATGTCAGACATTCTCCCTTGGAGATATTTACATTAGGATTCACAACAGTAGCAACATTACAGTTATGATGTAGCAGTGAAATAATTTTATGGTTGGCAGTCACCACAACATGGGGAACTGTATTAAAGGGTCATAGACTTAGGAAGGTTGAGAACCACTGCTCCAGATCCACAGAGTTAGAATTTGGTAGAGGCTGGCAGAGGTAAGAAAAATGAACCTGCATTTTGAAAATATCCCCACCACAAAGACACGTGCTCCACTATGTTCATAACAGCTTTATTGCAATATTAAGAAACTGGAAGCAACCCAGATGTCCCTCAACCGAAGAATGCATACAGAAAATGTGGTTCATTTACACAATGAAATACTATTCAGCTATTAAAAATGAGGACATCTTGAATTTTGCAGGCAAATGGATGGAAGTACAAAATATCATCCAGAGTGAGGTAACAAAGACCCCAAAAGGACATGCATGGTTTGTACTCACTGATAGGCCAAAAAGTTTTTTATTAGCCAAAAAGTTCAGAATACCCAAATATCACCACAGACTCAAAGAAGTTAAACAAGGAGAAATGTCCAAGTGAGTATGCTTGAATCCCATTTAGAAGGGGAACAAAATAGTCATGGGAGGCAGAAGGAAGACGGTAGAAGAGGAGAAGGGGAGGGAATCAGTGGGTCAGGATCAAGCATGGGGAGAGAGGCCCAGGGAGCCAGGAGAATGTGCAAAATATGCAGCTGTTGAGGGTAGGATTGGAGGGAATCTCTAGGAAGTCTCAGAAAACTAGAATGGGGAGACTCCCAGGACTCAAGTGGGGAACCTTAACCAAAATGTCCAACAGTAGGGATATAGCACCTGAAGAGACGACCTCCAGTAACCAGACAGGACACCCAGTGGAGGGATGGGAACATCAACCCACTTACAAAACTTTTGACCCAAAATTGCCCCCATCTAAAACAAATGCCAGGACAAAGATGGAACAGAGACTGAAGGAATGCCTGACCAGTGACTAAGCCATTTTGAGACCCATCCCATGGACAGGCACCGTTCCCTCACAGATGTTGATGCTCTGTTGTGCTTACAGACAGGAGCCTAGCATGACTGTCCTCTGAGAGGCCCCACAAGCAGCTGACTGAGACAGATGCAGATACCGACAGACAAACATTTGGCTGAGGTCAGGGACCCCTGTGGAAGAGTTAGGGGAAGGATTAAAGAAGCTGAAGGGGATGGCAACCCCATGGGAAGAACAACAGTGTCAACTAACCAAGATCACTGGGAGTTCCCAGAGACTGAGCCATCAACCAAAGAACATGCACGGGCTGGTCTGAGACCCCTGGTACGAATGCTTTGTCTGGCCTCAGTGGGAGAGGCCTAATCCTGCTGAGACCTGATACACCAGGGTGGGGGTTAACCAGAGGGGCTACCCTCTCAAAGGTGAAGAGGAGGGTGATGGGGGGGGGGAGAACTCTGTGAGGGAGGACTGGGTGAGGGGAACAACATTTGTGATGTAAATAAATAAATAAATAAATTTTTTAACTGTAAAAAAAAAAAAAGGAAGAAAAAATTTCCCCAAGTGATTCTTATGCATAGTGAACTTTGATAAGCCTGGCCGTGGTGATCTTGTGGTCTAGATGAGGAAGTGACATTGACCCTGAGTCTGGACGAAGTAGTACCTAAGAGCAGGTCAGAGGCAGGGGGACTGGGAAAGGATTATTCCAGGCTGTGATGACAGTATATGCCAAGTTCTAAAAGTCTACAAAAAGGGTCTCTTCGGGGAAGCAGAGGCTGTGTGTTTGAGATGAAGAATCACAGAGAAGAAGGAGACTTCAGAAGGCGGAGGCCTGAGCCCTGTGCGTTCTGAAGCAAGAACGTGAGAAAAGGAAGAGCAGGCCAACTTACGTGCTGGAGGGGATCATCTTACATCAGCCTCACAGCAGCCTGGTCGCTGAGAGAGCCAACATCAGGGTTGCTATGAAGAGGAGGAGAACTCACAGGAAGCCTCTGGGAACCTCTGCTGGGCTGGGCAGCAGGAAGGACTGCCTCCCAAGCCTACATTGCTGAGCCTGTCTTCCAGGAGGCAGGGTTACCTCTGATACTTTACCAATGGTCTTCAACCTTCCTGATGCTGTGAAACTTTACACGGTTCCTCATGTTGCGGTGACCTCCAACCATAAAATTATTTTTGTTGCTACTTTATTACTGTAATGTTGCTACCTTTATGAATTGTAATGTATGTATTTTTGGAGATAGAGATCTATCAGAGGGGTCACGACCTGTAGGTTGAGAGCAGCCGCTTTAGACTGTCTGGAGTTTTGCCTGGCCCTTTCCAGGGAAGACTGTGTCAGAGCATGAGACGGTTGTTATAAACAGGGTAGAGGTTTTGTCAGTGAGATGAGTGAAGATGTAGACCTACTATGTTTTGGAATGTCCTCCACAGACTCCTGTTCTGGATGCCTGTCCCCAGCTTGCGGCATCGTTCTGTAGTCTGTGGAGATTTCAGGGGTTAGGTCAGACTGGTGGGAGTGGAAGTGTGGGACTGGCCTCTGAGACGATACTCATATCTGTGTCCACTCTCTCTTACTTCTAGTGCACCGTGGAAACAAGTCACTGCTACACACTTTTGCTGCCTGTGGTCTGCCTGCTGTGTCTTCTCTGCCACGACAGAATGTGAGCCCAAGTAAGCCCGTCTTCTGTAAGGTGTTCCTGCAGGTACTTCAGACATCGAGACTGGAAAGTGATTGATAGGGAACTAAGGTGAAAGGATTTGGCAGCCCTTAGATGAGAGGGCATGAGAGCCAAGTGAGGAAGCCACGGGCAGGACCTCCTCCATCAAAAGACTACTGCCACAGGTGACTCAGGAAAGCTGAAGTTGGTGAGACGGCTACTGTGAAAAGATTATAGTAAGGTGATGTCAAAGGGAACTAGCATGAAGGAGGGGGTTCTTCCTGCAGCTCCCCCATCCGTATTCACTCACTGTTTCCTGTGTTTATGTGTGCTAAATCTGGTGTGCAAACTGAAAAGGCAGGTCGGGGAACGTTGCTATGTCCTCACAGGATCCAGGATAGAAGGGCACATTTTTGCCTCTCCGTATTCCTGTGGGCTCTGATTATCATTGTGACGAGGAGGAGCTTTTGTACAGCAGATTCCTGGTAGTATGGGGGAATCATTCTAGAGAAGGTGAGCCTGAGGGTGGTCTAGAAGAGGTGAGCCTGAGGATAGTCCAGAGGAGGTGAGCCTGGGGTGATCCAGAGGAGGTGAGCCTGGGGTGATCCAGAGGAGGTGAACCCAAGGGTAGTTTAAAGCCCCTTCATTTCTCCATAGTTTGAAAGACAGAGGGAAGTTGCCATCGAGATGGCCTTACCACCAGGCCCCTCTAACAGCGGAGAGTATATCCTCCCAGGCTGACATCATCAAACAACCCAGAGGCTCTGGGCTTGACTAGGCACATCCTTCTTGGAGGGCATCAGCCAGCCAGCTGCTCAGCATCGGTGATGGGTTCCCTCACACCAGAGCAGGAGCCCATAAACGATAAAGCAACAAGGAAACATTAACTGCTCTGGGAAACCTGGGTGCAAGACCTGGAGGCCTGTGGCTTTTTGGGCTTTAGTCAGTCCCTTTGGTGTGCTTCAGAATATGCCATTATGTCCCCACCCACTCTACAATGCCAGATTCTCTATCCCCAGTAAGGTTTGACAAGATAAAGCCAGTAAATGCATTACATTTGAATTTCAGAAAATTTCAACAATTCATGATTATTGCCCAGATAGGAAACATGTCATTGTCACACGGTAGCCTGAATTTTACATGTTCTAGGTTGAGCTTTCAAGGGGCCCCTAGGGGGAAAGATGCTGTTTCCTTGCTTGTAATGCTTTTGATCTTTTCTCTTACACTGGGATTCTCTCATAGGTGGGAACTTCCTGTATGTCTCAGAGGAATGGATGGTCTTCCAACTTTGGCTAGGCTGTCTCCAGGTACCACATTTGTTAGTACCAGATATCGAGGAAGGAAATCAAGACGAGAAGATGTGGGGGCTAGCTTTCCATCTATCCTCAAACCTTAGCTGTGTAGTGCTAGCCTGTGAACTGGAGGCAGGCCAGAAGGAGTCATATCCACAGCCATGGGCTCAGACCTTGTCAGCAGAGTTCTGTTCATGCTGCAAACACCTTGATGGGTCAGGTCACAGTGGGTCTCCTAGACATAGCAGTGTTCTTTCCTGATAATAGCAACATACCCTTAGCCTGAGACCCGGATGAACGTTCCCCCAACTTCAGGCCTGTCACCACTGAAACTTTCTGCCTGGGGAGCTTTGAGGTTTGGTTGAAAGTGAACTGGAACAAGAGTCGACGGATGAGGCGCAGCAGACAGATTTTTGCCTCCCGGGGAGCAGAGCTTCTGACCGCCATTCAGGAAAGAATCTCTACCTATCGGAGCTGCCACACGGGTGTCTTAATAGGAGTACACATCTTGAAAGAAACAAAAATAGAACAAAAAAAAAGAAAAGTCTGCACATACCACTGACTTGAAGGCGATTTAGAACAGAGGTTCCTTGTTCTGTTTAGAAATACAAGTGGATTGGCTGCAGTCAGAACTGCCTCCCTGCATGCTTTCTATCCTTGGGAAATCACGTACAGTAGCTAGAGATCTGCGTGAACCAATGTGATAGAGTTCAGCCTAGCTCAGCTGGCCTGGGCCATAGCAGTCAGCTGTGGTTTAAGATATTAACTCATCCATAGTGATTGCTGATGCTGGTGTTATACTGAAGCCTATGGACAAGATTACCCCCTTGTGGTAGGGTTTGGGACTACTCCCTAAGATGCAAATTCCCTGTCAGTCATTTTAAAAAGTTCCAATTACAAGGGATTAGGCGATACCTCAGTAATAGTGGCTAAAGCACATAAGATTTACCTCTCCTTCTAAAAGAAAGGCTAGAAATGGCCAGTCATAGACTATTAAGGTAACGTCTTGGTTCCCCAAAGACTCAGGCTTTCACCTATCTTTTCAGCTAACTAGTCTGAATGAATGGTTTCTTTTCAAGGTCACAGGACAGTTGCTGGAGTGCCAACCATTGAATCTATACTGTAGCCTGAATACAAAGAAGACTAGAAGGGGGCAGGGCTAGCAGATGTAAGATGTGTGTCTGTGTGTGATGGGATGAAGTCTCCCAACTGTCTCTTCCTTTAGTCTTTCTGAAGTCCTCAAACACTTCCACTGTTAAGCCCTTCTAAATAAAACCTACCACCAAGGAAGTGAAGGAATAAATCTTGAATGGCAGACTTTTCTGGGAAGCAAGCAGGCCTGAGACTTTCAAAGCCATTTGACAGCTGAGTCAAATTTCCTGGCTGCAGTTATGTGCTGGACTATCTCACCTGGAGCCAGCCCTGAGGTCAGGAGCACAGGAAGGCTCCGGCAGGCCTGCCCCAGAGGTGACTGCTCCCTGGAATTAGAAGCACCATCTTGCAAACCTTTCTTACACTTAGGCTTGGCTCATCTCTGTAGGGCTGTGGGCACCCCAGGGGATGGTGTGGTGGGGAGGGGTGACAGTCTGTCCTGCCGCTCATGGGTAAGCGGGAAAGGTAGTAGTTGTCACTCCACAGAGCTCGGTCACCGAAAGCTGCCTAAGATCCTAGAGCTCTAGTCGGTATTTTGTGAGGTAGGGAGCTGATTACTGGCGGCTTACAGAGAAACCTTGAGTAAGAACCCAAGTCATGAGCAGGCCAGACCTATGTCTCTGGGCACATCAGGAGGACCACCCTAGCTTGGTTGGGGTGACAGGTTGCCCTGGTCCTGTAACCCTTAGTGCTATAATCAGAACCCTCCTGGACACACTGGAAGAGTCAGCCAGCTTAGTAATGTGCATGTAATAAGTATCTTCTAGGGACCCTTAGTGTCGCCTGGGGATACTTGGGGCTAGATGCTTGTGAGGGGTAGCTGGGGCTCAGAGCCACCAGGTTCTGTTTGTTCAGAGATGGGAGATGAAGATCAGAAGAAATAAGCAAGTGGAAAAAAAGAGAGCCCAGGGTCGATCTTCAACCTCGTCTCCACGTACTAGGGCTCCTGTCCTGCCCACAAAGTCACCTGTCAGTAACCCTGAAAATGTGTCATGTTGCTTCTGGAGTTTCTTCCCATGCTTTCCCTTCCTCATGTACCTGGTGAAGCCCAGACACCCCTTCAATTTGCAGTTTAGGGATCAACTCTGCGGAACCTTCGCCAGTCCACCCAGCCATGTTAAGTTCTCTCTCCCACGGGCTACCAGTATTCCTGGCATGTCTGACCGTGCTGTATCCTGTCATCAATCTGGAGCACAGGTCAGCTTCTCCCACTGACCAATCATCTCCCAAGATTTCTAAGTCCTTACCCTGTAGCAAAAGTCTGGCCATGTGGCTCATGTCAAAGATACTTAATTTATTAGAAGGGTGGATCAGTGTGTGTATGTTTATTAATGTTGTGTTTATTGGATGTTCTCCATTTGGGGCAACAGAATATTGGCCACAACTTTCGGTTGTTTCCAGTTTTGTTGATGTATTTGTTGATGGTTTATTTAACTTGAGGCTTTATAAAGTCAAAACAGGATTTATAGACAAATCTTGCCACGGAGAATAAATAAAACTTATACATGTGATAAAAAGGTTCATTACTGATTTGGGTTAACTGTATTACGTTTTCCTACAAGTTACATTAAACACACATAGATGAAAAAAAGAAGCCATATTTTAGAATTCTAGAACCTTTTGTGGCTTCACACTGGAACTAGAAAACTCACTAAATGGATATGGGTGCATTTAGACAGGACGGGACAAGTTAAGCTTTATTATACAACCACAGCAAGATAAAAGCACAAATAGGTGCCAAACCTCAGAGAATAAGTGAAGTGGAGTTACCCCAGTGCCATCCCCCACTTCCATGGGAGCAAGTCTCCTGCTTGCTGTGTGTGGGTCACTTGACTCAAACTGTCACCAAAGCAGAAGAGACAGTGCTGGGCCATCCTGTGGCCAGTTCAGGTCAAGTGACCCCAGACCACCTGCTGGGAAAGAGAAAGTAGGGCCAGATAAGATTCCTGTCCTCTGGGGAAGGCTTCTCTTGTGAGGCAACTCAGCTTACTGAGGGTGGGGGAAGGAAAGGAGCGAATGTCGTCTCTCTTGAGTTCCTTGACTAGGTGAGGAAGAAAGAGGAGGCAAGCTCTGGTGGAAGGGAGACACATAACCTGGCGTCCTTCTTCTCGGAAACCTGAGCTGTTTCCGTGGGTTCTGGCATCAGACCGTCCCAGCTGCTCACTCTGGAGCAGGCTGTCCCGGGACAAAGCATGACCCTTAGGTGAGTCTGATGAGGACCCATTAATGAAGGAGCCACAGCTGGGAAATGAGTGTCCCTTCGATCCATAGTGGGGAACCTGGGGTTCACCACAGTTCATCCCCTCACCGGGAAACAATGGGTCCTTTCCAGCAGAAGCCAGTGCGGAGAGCTGAAAGGGGCCGTGCCTAGCGAGGCTCCTTCCGCCACACTGGAATGACAGCAGGTGCTCAGCTTGAGTGTGAACCGCACCAGCTGTCTCTGTCAGCAGTGCCACCAGCCCCAGGCCCAAAGCTCAGTCTTTAGCCCTAGCTTCCCGAGCTGTCTGTCCCTCCTGGCTACTACACAGAGTCAGGCACAGCGTCCTGCTGCTCAGGTCACAGAAGGGTGGTCTCTTCCTTTTTTTAAAGATTTATTTATTTAATGTATGTGGGTACACTGTCACTCTCTTCAGACACACCAGAAAACGGCATTGGGTACTCATTATAGATGGTTGTGAGCCACCATGTGGTTGCTGGGAAGTGAACTCAGGACCTCTGGAAGAGCAGTCAGTGCTCTTAACCGCTGAACCATCTCTCCAGTCCAAGGATGGTCTCTCCTTTCAGCATCGCATTTTTGCCAAACTTGCTATGAATCAATAGCCTCTCTTTGGGCTGCCTCAGGCTACAGCAGACCAGGATTCTAGACAGATATGGAGCCTCTTTTTGGTTAGACCTTCCTTTCTGAGCCTCCAGCAAGAGCAGAGGCTGAGCTGAAGACTCAAGAGGACTCATCCAAAAACCCACTTCACTGGGCTCTAAGTCTGGTGACAATAGCCGTGGCTGGTCCTCAAAACATTTCACAACCTCCCTGTGAAGAATAACGTCCTTTTCTTGGGTTGGCCTAAGTGATCCATGGAACAGATCATGTAGAACATTTCCCAAGGTCATATGAAGTGTAAATGGTGGTAACAGTATTTTAACTCATCAGTCTTGACTGCAGAATTTAAGTTCTTAAACAGCGTGCCACACAACTTTTCATAGCTAAGAGTTCCTTTAAGCTTATGACGGAGTGGGTGCCTGGGGGCAAACCCATAGCCCAGCAAGTCACTAAAATCCAAGGCTTGCATAGGAGACCTAATCAGACCCAAAGCCTTAGTGAAGAGCCCTCTTCTTATGGCAGAAAGAGGAACTGAAAGTAAATAAATTTAGGAAAGGAGATGCAATTAAAGATATATTAAAAATATACACTTACAGAGGCTAAGCAAATGATGACTGGCTTTGGGAAATTTGTGTTATAGTACCATTAAACAGTTAGGTGGTAAGATACATGTCAGTTTGGGAGAGAGATGGCCAATATGATTGGCAGATGGGCTGGGGTAGGGTGAGAGAGCAAGAGCTACCTCCTAGGGATACCGAGCCTCTTCATGCCTGTCTTTGTATATAATAGCCACAGCCTCCCTGACTGTGCTTAGCTCTGTGTGAAAGGGCAGCTTGGTTGTTTACAAAATCTCCCAGTTGTGAGATGTTATCCTCTATATTAAATTATCTGGTAAGGACTCCAGGGTGGTTTATAAATACGAGCTATGTGTGAACAAACTGTTCCTTCATCTTCAGGTGTGATAATTTGATAGACTTTCTTCACATTTAACTGGGAAACAGGCCTTGGAAGGAGCTTGGTGCCGTGTTTCTTTGATGCGAATTTAACCTCTCATGTCAGTGCTGGTGTTAGGATACAAATAGCCACAAGGAGTGCCCTGGCCAAGCCGAGCCAGCCCTGCTTGCTGATGAAATGTGCCCCCACCTGGCGATGAAATACGCTAGCAACAGGCAGGGTCTGGAGGTGATTTGGGTCTGACAGCTCGGGCTCCAAACCACATTTTCCATGCGTCAGGAAGATGAACGCCAGGTCTAGCCCACGTGCTCCCAGCAATTAGACCTTCGTTAACATCTCAGAGCAGCTGGAACTAGAAAGAGTCTCAAGTGGTCACATTCTTTGAACATACACATTTTGAACTGGTGGCAGCTGCGGAGGCCAGCTTTATTCATCTCGAGCCAAAATTCTCATACTTTGACCCCATGTCCCAAGCCTAGACTTCATGGCTCTGAGAAAGTATGGCTGCAAAGTTCTGTCTGGGCAACCCTCTCCCTTGGACAAAGTGTCTTTTCTCTCAGCCCTCTTTTCAGCCACACTGCTATTGGCTAAGGATTTACAAAGGAACTCGATTTTCAAAATTTAGGGATTTTTTTTTTGTCCCCACTGAAAGTGACATTAGTTTGTGTCTTTATGTGTGGTGTACCCCATGAAGAGTTCCCCCCTTCCATGTCCCTACTCAGCTCAACTTCACAGTACAGTATGATGACTTGACCTAATCTACCTGCCTAGCTATTAAAGAACCCTCTCTCTGGTTTCTGCCTCCGTTCCTGAAGCTGGGGATGGGCTTGTGGATTGGATGGTTCCATTAGGGGCCAACTCTGGTTGTGTGGATGTTGTTTCTTGATGCTGAATTGGATCCAATCTCTTTACAAGGCCACCACGAGTCTACCCTCACTTCCATTCATGTCTTCCTGGATAGGTGTCTAAGTGTCTTCTACATGTCTCTGCCATACAGAAGACTTATTCTCCACAACTCTCTTCGCATGTTGCTTTCTTGGCAGAAGAGATGGAGGCTGTGAAACTAATCCCGTTTCTCCCCATCAGAGAAAGATGTCTGACTTAGCCTTCAAGAAGGAACCCCAGCACAACGGCTCTAGAGAGACAAGATCTTAATTCCTTCCGTGTCTATAAACTGGTGTCATGGTAAAGCACTCTGAGGAGTTAAATTCTGTTTTACCTCTCCAATAAAGGTACCTATGTATACAATATGCATAGATAGATAGATTAGATAAGATAGATAGATAGATAGATAGATAGATAGAGTTATCACTTACTGTCTATAGGCTATTGACTCTAGCACCCATGCAAATACCAAAATTCACAGATGTCAAGTCTCTGATATAAAATGGCATAGAAACTACCTGCAGTGGATTGAATGAGAAATGTCTCCATGGGCTTAGGTATTTGAACACTTGGTAGGTTGTGCTCTTTCAGGAGGCTTAGGGGGTGTGGCCTTGCTGGAGGAAGTACACTGAGAGCAGGTTTTGAGAGTTTATAGACTCACCCCACTTCCAGTTTGATCTCTCTGCTTGATGCTTGTTGCTGTCATGTTTCCCTACCATGATGGACACTTATTCCTCTGAGACTGTGAAACCAAAGAAACTCTTTCTTCCATTCCGTAAGTTGTTTTTGGTCTTGGTGCTTTATCACAGTGATAAATAAGTAACAAATACATTGCATCTACTCTGTGCAGGTCCTCTAATAGACTTTAACATCTTGCTTAATCATAATGTAAGTACCAGGTAGAAAGTTGTCTTACTGTACAGTTCAGGGAATGATAGCAAGAAAAAAAAGGCAAAACATGTTTCATAAAATACATTTTATCTGAATATTTTCAATCCAGATTTAGGTGATTTGAAACTCATAGGTACAGAGGATCGACTTTACATATATGTCTCTATAAAATAACGTGCGTATATACATCTACATGTTATTTGTGTTTGAACAAATCAAGCACTTCCCAGAAGTACAATAGAAAGAGAGAGCAAGCATCAGCTTTCACTTCCTGGTCCTTTCCATTGGTAAAGTCATTGCTTTAGAAGCTAACATTCTATACCCAATCTGCCTCTTTGTCCCTCTATCTTAAAGAAGCTCACGCAAAGGGGTTGTATTTGACATGCCCTTTTGGGCTTTGCTGTTTTCTTTAAATAACATATTGGTTCATCCAGAGTAGCACAAAGTGTCCCAGTTTCTTCGTGGCCGCACAGTATTCCACCTCATGGCTATGCACTGAGTCACGTAACAGGATCGGCCCGAGCACCTGGTAGACATCCGGGGCTCTCCTGCCAGCTGCTCTTAGTTTTAAAATGAAGGAAACAAAAACACAAAAAAGTGGGAGAATTTTGTCACCAGAAGCACAGGGAACTAATACAAATGGTTCCGGGTGTTAGGGGTGTCAAACCTTTTTTATAATGTCACAATTTATTTATTGCCAAAAGAGTGTAAAAGTGTTCCTGATTCAAGTGGGTGGGGGCTCTTATCTGCATGTTAAGTGTACACACAAATAGCATAATGTAACAGTTTTTTCCTCTGTCTGCAACTCTCCCAAATGAAGGGTATGGTGAGTTGAGTGTGGCCTTTTAGAAAATACAAAATTGCAACAAGTAATAGTTTGTGTAAACAATCGGTTGACATCTGGAGGAAATGGGAGCTTAATTAAGTTAAATATAAGCGAAAGCTTTTGTGACTGTTTTAGTAGGAGTTCTATTGCTGTCATCATGAAATACCATGACCAAAAGCAACATGAGGAGGAAAGGGTTTATTTGGCTTATAGGTCCTGGAAGCTAAAGCCGGCACTCAAATTGGGAAGAACCTGGAGGCAGGAGCTGATGCAGAGGCCATGGAGGAGTGTTGGTTTTTACTGGTTTGCTCCCCATAGATTCCTTACCCTGCCTGCTTTCTTATAGAACTCAGGTACACCAGCCCAGGGATGGCATCACCCACTATGGGCTGGGCCCCCCCCCCTCCATCAATCATTAATTAAGAAAATGCCCTCTAGGTTGCTTAGAGCCAGATCTTACGGAGAATTTTCTCATCTGAAGCTTCCTCCCCTCAGACAACTTAAGCTTGTGTCTAGCTCTCCAGCATGCTGATCTTGGTACGTATGGATCAATCAGACGATGGCCACCACATTTTCTTCAGTGCAGCTGTGGTTTGTCTCATTTGCAGTCACGTATTCCTGTGCGGTAACAAATTTTTATTGTTAGCTCTGATAGCCACTGAATCTAAGTGTTGAAATGAGCCAAAGAGTAGCTTCTTACTGCTTCATTCGAATATTACGTTGAATCAAATGTTTTCAAGCCAGTGTAGCATTTCTTTCTGCATTCTGCTCCTTACAATACTATTAGCTAAACATCAATTGTCAAAGGCTAATATGCTTTTGTTTTTTTGTTTGTTCATTTGTTTTTGTTTTCTTGAGACAGGGTCTCACTATGTGACCCTGGTTGTCCTGGAACTCGTTCTGGAGACCAGGCTAGCCTCAAACACACAGAGATCTGTCTGTCTCTGCCTCCCATGAGCAAAAGATATGTGCCACTACAACTGGAAATATGAATTTCTTAAAAAACTATATGAAAAAAATTGAGCTTTAGACTGTTTTATATATGTGGTCCTTATGTTCTTTTTTGTTTTACATATGTTGTATCATGTACATACGTATGATAATGCAGGTTCGTGTTTAGATGTAATGCATACTTATTCTAGAAATTTGTACTCAAAATAGTTTTGCTTACAACAATATGAAAGAAACAAAATTTGCAAAACTATAAATTTAGTTGTCAGCTGACTTAGTCATATCAGACCACAAAATATTGGTCTGAGTTGTAAGTGCTTGGGGAAAAGAAGTGACAGCCTAGGACTTAATTCTCGTATAAATTAAAATTCAAAATAGAAAAGAAACAAAAGCATCCCCAGGAAAGCAAATATCCAATAAATTACCATAATTCACAGTTCAATGCTGATTCTAAAAGCTTGTCTATATAGGCATGAGACTCTTCAGGTAAATGAGGGGCAGAGGGTTGAAGTCAGTGGGGAATGCTCACCTGGCATATGTGCAGGCTTGAGTTTGATCTCCAATATACAAGAAGTGTAGAGAGGACGGAAGAAGAGGAGGAGGAGGAGGAGGAGGAGGAGGAGGAGGAGGAGGAGGAGGAAGGATCAGTATATATTTTGAAAAATCTTTAAAAAGCCCAGTGGAGTGGAACCTGCATCAATATGATGAACAGATGGCTGGGCCATGAGCCCTTAAAATTCCTGCCAGATGAGGCCCGGAGCCTGCCCCCACCTGAGCTGAATGACCAGTGGCTTGTCTACATCAGCCTCCTGGGCTACGGCACGGCCCTGGCAGACAACCTGATATGGAGGAGACCTGTGATGAAAGCAGGTTTGCATCGCCAGCTTCTATATGTTACTTCCTTTTACTTTGCTGGATATTTTATTTAAAACGTCAAGACTGTTTGTATGCTGTGAAGGACCATGATATGTTCAGGTACATAAAATTACATCTAGAAGATTTCCTGAAAAAGAGAAGAAAACTTATGCTGAAATTCTTGAGGCATTCCATCCAGTGCGTTGAAATCTTCAAAAAGCTCCTTCGTCCTCACCACAACCTGACTATTTTCTGAATTTTATGGAATATCTTTCTGTGACAGTGAAGTTTAGGTTAATATGTTAACACTGTAATTAAAATAGGTATTATGAAAAAGAAAGACCAGTGGATCACAAGATAAAAATTTTGAGCTTATTAGAATAAAACATAACTAAAACACAAGACAGCAAAACCATGTCATACAAGGAGTGACTAAAATTGTCATTTTCTCATGTGGGCTTTGGCACAGTGTGGCACTTCATGGGGTCTAAAGGCCAGTGAAATGGCAGCAAATGAAAGGCCAGTGATATGGCATGTCTTAGAAAGCATCCAAATACAAAAAGGAATAGTAAGACACAAACTTCATTCTCCAGTTTTAGCAAACCCAGGAGATCAGTAAAAGTTTGTGTTGTAAAACAATATTCTTTGGAGCCTTGGACAGTGAGGTGCATGGGTAGAAACATAAAGAGGACCCTGTGGCAGAGATGGCAGCACCCAGTTCTCAGAAGGAGTTATAAAACCTTAGTTCAGGAGCTGTGGGCTGTAATATTAAGTTCTTGAGCTTGATTCAGGCCCAACAGGAAAAAAGAAAAAAAATCAAAGGAGAAATGACCACATAGGAGGGCTAGAAACCACCCCACAGGAAGACCAAAAATTCTAGAGTAATAGATATTAGGGTGGGAATAGATGTGTTGCTATGTAATTCAAGCTGGCCTTGAACTCACAGTGATCCTCTTGCTTCAGCCTCCTGAGTTCTAAATTCACAGGTGTTCATCTCAGTTTAAACATTTAATAATATAATCTCCCATCCAACCTCCTATTATAAACCCAGTCAAAAGCCCATGTCTGAGTAGATCATAGGTGCTATTGTTGCTTTGCCAAATGATCATGCTATCAAACTGTACCCAGAGACTTGTACTGCTTTAAATTTGGGCCATACGATCTTCCCTTTTCAGTGTAAAGTGACTAATGCAGAGATTCACAACTGGCCAACAAGTTCTACTCAACACTGAGTGCTTAGCTGTGATAGGTCATCTACACTGGCCTCCCACCATCCAAGAGTCAGGGAACTAGAAAGAAGGAGCAGAGAGAAAGAACATAAGAGCTGGCAGATAGGAAGGAAAGCCGTGAAATGCTGGTCTCTGGACATGACATGGCTGTCACATGCATCATGTCATAGCAACTATACTTGTGGCCTGACCTGCGGGCCCTAGTAATTCGTGAGGATGAGGAGGACCACAATCCTGAAAAAAGAATGGGTGAGAGAGAGAAAGAACTCAAGGAAGCAGTTGCTTGTCAAGAGCCGTGTATTTGAGTGCGAAGCGCCTTTTTATAATATGTTTTACAAGGGGAGGGGGTAAGAGGGGCCAGGTGGTGGAAATATACAGAATCTTCTCGGCCTGTGCCCTGGAACATTTTGTGGTCTACCTGCTTTTCTCAGAAGACACGGTACACTGCTTACACGGTACACTACTTTTTCTATCTGTAGCTGCCAAGCAGGATCTTGTGGTTGCCAGGCTGCAGGGGGCATTGTGCAGGTGGAGAAAGGTAGGGGGTGAGGGTAAAGGGTGAGGGTCCTGGCTTCTGACATACTTGTACAAGGCATGTATAAGATCAAACCAGTCAGTATGTCAGCATGGATGACAGAGGGCCCCGGATGTCCCACCCCTATTTATTAGAGTTGGTGGCTGCTCCAGGGGAGAAGGTCACTGTCCTTTGGGAATGTAACTGCTCATAAATTGCTCATACCCCAGTGGAGGACCATATACCCATATGTATACGGCTAGCACTAATTGGACTCAGGGATTATTAATAACAATCTTAAAAAGAGGTTGTGAAGTTGCAAGGGAGATGGGGTAGGAGATACTGGGGGGGAGTTGGAAGAGGGTAGAGGTGAATGGGTATGATTAATATATATTGTATAAATTAACGAAACTTTCAAATAATAAAAATTAGTATTTAAATAATTATGTAGTCTCAAAACTATGAATAACCATAATTTAGAAAAAAAATATCCACCACCGCAATGAAGCATCTTAACACAGTGCTCAGCAGCAAATAGCTCAAGCAAATACAGTTTTCAGTAAGTATATAAAAGATTAAAAAAAAAAAACAGTTAATAGTTTGAACACAGCATTTCCTGTACCTAACAAAGAGTCCATACTAAATTTCTTTTTTGAATGACTATACACTTCACCATGGAGCAAGTATTTAAAAATAACAGATGAATCAATTATATAGACTGGATTGCCTTTCAAAATAGAAATGCATTACAAAATGCAAACACACACACTTGGGGGCAGGAAGGGGCGGGAGAGAGAGAGAGAGAGAGAGAGAGAGAGAGAGAGAGAGAGAGAGAGAGAGGAAGAGGAAGAGAAAGGAAGAGAGAGAGAACTATGCTTGGAAATTTTAAAATAGTTGTAATAAGTCATGAGTCAAAGTAGAAATCATAATAGACATTTTTAAATGTCTGCACCTAGATAAGGAGGGGAAACAGCAGGCCAAACTGCAGGGTGGGGCTGGAAAATGGCTCAGACAGTAGAACATCTGCCACACTTCTGTGAGGATGAGAGTCCAGATCTTCAGAAGCCATGTAAAAGCCAGCTGGTGTGGCTGCCCACCTGTGATACCACTGCTTGGCAGATAGAGACAGTATCCCTGGACCAAGCCAGCTGGCTAGACTTCCTTAAACAAGAGCCTCCAGGTTCAATGAGATACTCTGCCTCAATATATAAAACACAGAGTTGTGAGCAAGCCTTCCCACATTGGTATCATCATCACACACAGGCACACAAACATGCATGTTGCTTCATACACACATGCTCTCACATGTACAAGCCACATGTACACTACACACACATATGTAAAAAACATTGTGAGATATGGCTAAAGCAAAGTATCAAAGAGATTGGTAGATATGTGTACACATGTAGATAACTGGCACAAGTGGTTTTTTTTACAGGAACCCATGGGCTGATCCAAAATTACTGTGATTGTCAGTAGGAAGGAAGGCTAAAGAAAATTTAAGGTTAAAAGGGGAGGAGTCACTTCAACTAGACCTGTCTTTCAGCTAATGTAATGTTAGGATTCTTATATAGAAGTGGGGATAAACAGATGAAACCATGGAATAGTAAAGGGTCAAGAAAAGGACCAAATTGTATGTGGGAATATATATTTAAAGGGAGTGGAACTTTAGATAGTGGGAAAGTCTGCACTATCCTTAATAATTAATTTTCTATTAAAAAAAAGATAGAGCTAGATGCCCATGTCACCATATTGGCAAAAGCAAATCCCTGATGGACAAAGTTTTAAGTGTAAAGAGAATAAATTTTATATTTTGGGGAAAGGAGGCAGTAGAACATCTTGGATGCAGTTAGGAACAGATGACTAAACAAAAGACACATACTCATGAGTGTAAAATTATCTTTTATTCACCTGTCCCATAGGCTAACTACTGAATAAGCTCACCTTTTCTAGTTCTTTCTGAACCCTGGTTGGCTCATTCAACTCAGCTGTTCTGACTCAAAACTCTTCTTCAAGCTGATTCAGTCTGGCTTCTCTCAGCTTCTCACTGAATTGCTCTGCTTGGCTTCAAACTCTGGCAATTTTTTTCTAATCTTCGGTTCCTTTTTAGTCTGGCTTCAACTGTTTCTGCTGAACTGTATAAACTCACAAACAAACTCAGCCCCACACCACCCCTCACCTCTGTGCACAATGCTCTTAAATAGCTTTTCTCCTGAGAGTTGGGTGCATTTTATCTATGACTCATTCTGTCAAATCTTTCTCTGATTGCTTTGCTCTGATTGTTTGCTCCTCAATTTGCTATGAAAGGTGTGTAGTAAAGGATTTCAGTCAGAGGGATTAAAGCTGTGTACTAAGGGTGTGACTACATTCCAGCCAGATCACACAGACCTGGAAGGTCTGGAATGTGATCAGAGTAGCCATTTTGCTGGATTGAAATCCTTCTACACACCAGCCTTGAGTAGATATATTAATTTGACTATGAAAATTAAAGTGGTATCTATAGTGGTATCTATAACAATCCATGGTGAAAGGCAAGATGCAGATTGAGAGAAGATATTTACAACTAAATAATTTTAGAGTGAATATAGTAACAGATGTATGGTAAGAGAACAGGGGTTAGAATCCCCCCTCTCATACATGCGCACACCCCAACCCCACACCAGAACTGGCTAGCAAACAAACAAACAAAAAAAAACCAAAAAACTTCCATGTCATGAGTCATGAGGGGATGCACAATAAAAGGATTAGATGCCATTTGCACCTGGAAGATCAGAACTTAAAAACTCACAAGGGTTGATGTCAGGAAAACAGAAACTTATTCCAGCGAGAGTGTACATGGGCACAGCCACGGGCAGCACCAAGGATGGCGAGGCTACCGGCATGCTTACCAACTCAAAATTCCACCAGCGTGAAATTATGTCAAGGAAGACGTGGACAGGTGCACAGCATTCACAAGCAAATGCAAGCAAACAGAAGCTGATTCTCCTAGGTAACAAGACACCTTAGACTGAAATGAAAAAGAGTTGTATTATGGCTGCCTTGTGTTCATATATTATAAGCAAATCTCTAAATTTTACTGTTGGAAAAGAAAAGCAAATTGCAAGATTATATATGTGTGTGTATGCTATGTATGCTCATTTAAGTACACAGAGAACAACTGAAATTGTTGGAATTTATAAATATTTAATGAAAGTTCTAGATCATGGGCAGGAATAACAGACACAGATCAGACCAAAGATGGAAGGAAGTAGGGATACAAAGGAAGGGGCCTTACCTTCAGCTTGTTAATATGAAGAGAAAAATTAGTTATTTAACCTGGTCAAATGTTTGTCTATCTTATTTTCTGTACCTTTGTACATATTTGAAATATTTCTTTTCTACCTTGCTTATTTAGATTGCTTGTGGATGATCACCTATGCCCAGGCCAAGGTACACAGGTGGAAGTCAGAGGACAACCTGAAGAGCTGAATCTGTCTACCATGTGGGTCTCAGGAATAGAACTTGGGTTGTCAGACTTGGTAGCAAATACCCTTACCATCTGGGGCATCTCACTGGCCCAAATACCTCTTATTCCAAAATCTGAATAAAAAAATTATTCTAAACTAAGACTAAAATCCAATCCTTTCCCCTCTGAATCTTTTCAATACCATACAGTTTGTGCACATCATGTGAGCCAAGCACAGGCAACTGTCTAGAAGTCCCCAAACTTGGGGAGAACACATCCTAATGGGGAGGGGGAAGATAGCAATGTCTCTTTATTATTTGGGGTTGCTATGAAATACCTGCCACTGAGAAAAGCAACTGTAGGTTTTGTTTTTGTTTGTGCTAAATATAAACACAACAAGGAAAGACCCATGCGAAGGGCTTCCCCGGGGTCATATCCTTGGCTGTCATGTCAGCAGATGACAGGCATGGGTTCCCTTTGAGTGCCAAAATGTCTCTCAGTGTTGGTGCCTGTACTTGCCGGCTTGGCACTGCCAGGAAGGCTGTGATGACAGAGCCTTTCAAGGACTGCAGAGGTCATGTTCTCTTGGGTGACCCTCGACCATTGCTGTATTGAGACGGATAGATGAAAAGGGAGCCAGCCATCTAGCCAGAGTAGAGGAGGCCATCATAGAAGTGAATCTGTATCATCCTGCAACATTTGGGTCTCAAATGTTTCCTGCACCTTGTGCACAGTATTCTTAGTCCCCAGCTTGTTTCTGGGAGGTGACAGAAACTCTAAACAGTCATGTCCAGTAAAATGTGTGTTTGGCCATTGGGGGTACACCCTAAAAAAGATGATTTGGAGATCCCAGTCTCTTCCCCTTCCTCTCTGTTGCTCCCATCATGAAGTGAATAATTTAGATTCCTCCATCAGGGAATGCTTCCTGGCCAGAGGCCCAGAGGTCCGGAGCAATAGGGCCAATTTACCATGGATTGAGACCTCCAACATGGAGCCAAAATAAACCCTTGGTTCCCATTAGGTTGATTTACTTCAGATATTCGTGGTAGTGCCAGAAAGCAGACTTAACACAGGTCTGTAAAAGAAAAACATGCTGAGAGGATTGGGGTAGGGGAAAATGAAGTTTCAGGGCACTTCTTGGGATGTGAGATTCTATCTCTGAGTGATAGAGATTTCCCATCAGAGGGTCAGGGGTGCCAGGTTTCCACCGCCAGAAGTTTTATGGAGGCGACACAGGAATCTGCCCACAGGCTTGAGCACCCCTCTGCTGCCCCACCCCACCCCACCCCACCCTACCTCACCCCACCACAGTGTTCTGAGAATAGTATTTGGTCAAAGAGAGTAAACCCTCCAGCGTGAGGTCAGACGCTGGATTTGGAGTGTAGAGAGCAAGCATGAGAACAGGTTTTAGAAGTGGCAAATAGATTGTGCCTGTTGCTGATGTTCTGGTGTTTCCCAATAAAGTTACCAGTCAAAACACAGGTCCCTTCACTGAGGCCAGGCTTCCTGACACAACGGCAAGCACATGACCAAAACAAAATCCAAAGATGACTTCACTTTCCAGTGAAGAGAATGCTACGTTGAGATCAGGAAGTAAGTCCTGAGTATCTTGAGAATTTGCCATATGATTTTCTAATATGCTAGATAATAGCCTGCCATTATCAGCATGTTCTAAGTCCTAGGACCTATGGGTATTCTCTTATATGGTGAAACAGAATGTGGATGTTGTGATGGCTATTCTTAATTGGGATCCAGAAACGGAGGGCTCATCTGTGAGGGATTTTTTTTTTTTTGATGCAAGCTGTTTTCATCAAAGGGACTGCAATCACCACGAAGGGCGGCTTCCGGGAGAAACTCAGCAGATCACAGCATTTACCACACACACTGTGGTGCATCCTCCAGGACACGTTCCCTGATTGAGTTCTTGTAACAGAGATGTAAGGGAAATTTTCTTATTGACCCTGCTCTCAGGCCATCCAGAGCTTGCAAGTCTCAAGCCCCTGTATTCCTTTTAGAATCCTGCTGACAGCTGTTCAGGGACACCTTGAACAAAGCTGCTGACCTAACTGGTTTGGTTAAGTGGTTTGGTCTTGGACTGAGGTTTGAAAACAAACCTCCCGATGGACAATTTGGAAAGGCCTCTGAGACAGCCCCTGAGTAGATTCCATAGCCCCTTGCTACATGCGTTTGGATTGTTTTGGCCTGGTTTTCTGGGATTCTCGCTGTACCCTGGTTGATAAACTAAGCTGTGTAGAAAGCACAGACAACACAGAGCCAAGCCCTGTCGTGGGCATCACACCACACCAAGCCTCGGCCAACACTGGCTCCACACTTTGCTGCTGAAGCACAGGGAAATGCAGGGTTGAAGTTGATTTCCAGAGAGCCCTTCTTTGTCAGAACAGCCCAAAGCAAGGTGAAGACCTTCGATTCCAGCCTTTGTTGCTCTAAGTCCTTCTCAAAGGCCGTCTGTGGTCATGTAATTAAATTCAACTGAACGAAATGTATTGGTACAATAGTGACTTGGAGTCCCCAGGGACTCTGAGTCACCACACTCTGAGCTGAGTCAGGTATCTGAGGGTCTGGGGTCTTGTCTTCTGTCAACTATTACAAGTGTAACTTTGAACAAGGCACTGAAACAGCCTCCCCTGAACCATGAGTTGCAGTAAATTATTGCATATTTGTTCCATCTTTAGGTTTCAGGAATCTGTGGTCCTCCTATAGGCCCAAGGGTGCAGAACATAATATATAATTGTGTAGACTCAGTTACATTCTAGCATCTGCCTGGTTGGAAGAAAGCCCCTGCCATTGGATCTCTTTCAAATGACTAAGTGTGAGACAAAATAGTACTTGTCTGCACTGATTGCTTTACCCCCCCCCAATCTGCATTTACAGTTCCTTGTATTACAAACCCGTCTGCCATCAGTGACTGAAGTTTCCTAGAGGGTGTGTGTGCATATATATTACATATTTCTTTTGTTTTGTTTTTAGATCCATGGGATCATTTCTGAAGTGTAGTAGAATGGTAGAGTAGAAAGTTCAGCTAACTTACTTGTCGGGGTATTTGTGCTGCTATTTGTGCCAACTACTTAGCCTGTGACATTGGCAAAGCCATTTAATCCCAACGTGCTTCTGATAGGGAGGGAGGTCCGTCAAGGTCAGCCTTGCTTACCTTGTGTGGACCTTTGAATTTCAAGCACAATGGGACTTGTGAAGGTTATCAGAATGAAAGCTGTTGTTATTAATAATCATAATACTTTGACAACTATGACACAATGTGTAAAAATGTGTTCCCATCAATCATATTTGTTTGGGGAAAAAAAAATCTTCCCTGTTTGAAACAGATGTTTTCCGTCAGGATATAAACATAGTGAGTAAAAGATTTATCATGCCAGTTTCTGATGTTCCCAAGAGGATGTCTCCCAGCAGTAAATGTTGCTAAAATGCTTTGCAAAATCACCAGCTCTTAGCGACTATGCCTGGTCCAGAGGGACCCGACCCTGGAAGACTAATGCTTTTAATGGGCACCACAGGTATAGAGAGCAGTTCTTGTAACCTACAGTGTCTTGGGCCTACTTCTGCATCAGGATACACAGCCCTGTTAGCGCCCCTAGACTACAGTTTTTATCATGTGGCTCTTCCAGTTACAAGGATGGCTGAAAATGTGAATACAGTTCCAATCCAAAAAAAAAAAAAAAAAAAACCTTTCCATTTTCCTAACTCTACTCTGCAATATTAGTCCTTCTGGGTGAAGGGTTCTTCCTGAACCAAGCCCTCAGCTTAGCTCTGAGTCTATTTTTTTCTCATTTGGTCTTTTAGAAAAATCTACCTGGACACAAAAATGTGTCCAGAACTGCATCATATTTTTCTCTGATTTTATTTATTCTTATTGGTACTTATTGTTTGTTAAGACAGGGTCATCTATATCCAAGGCTAGCTTTGAACTCTTTATAGCCGAGACTAACCTTGATCCTCCTGCATTCAACTTCTGATTGCTATAATTACAGGCATATGCAATTATGTCTGGCTTATGTGGCACTGGAAATCACTATGTCTGGTTTATGCCATGTTAAGAGATCGAACCCAAGGCGTGACACACGCTAGCAAGCACTCTACTGACTGAACTCAATCCCCAGCTGTCTTTGATTAGAACTAAAATCTTAAATTCAAATTCTCTTGCCAAGACGACTGAAGTGACATCATAGACAAGCAATGACTTCCTGTTCTTGCTGCAGCTTGAATGTTCCTGGAGAGAGCAGAGTGAAGGAAATGCAAACCATCAGATTAGAAGGGCTTATGAAAGCTCTACTTTTATTTATTGTTTACCTAGTCTCCATTTCCCTCTCTCCACCTTCGGAAAATAACCACTGATCAACACCATTGCCTGGATTGAAACAAGTGTCTCAGGTCTGGAGGGGCTGAGCTGGGCTGGGCTCTGTCATCCTAGATTGACAGATGGTCTTACACTCCACAATGGATGGGCAGGATTAGGATCTGTTGTTATAGAAACCAGAGTCCTCTGGGAGCACACAGGTAAGGGCAACAGATCTTTGGGAGCAGTGCAGATAGAAAGGTTTGGAACAAAGCCTTGGAATTCATCCCAGGGTGACAGGCAGACCCATGAACAATGTGTGACAGGGGAACACAGAAAAAGTGCCTGCTCTCTTCGAAAGGATAAAGCCCCGTCTTTCCTCCCTCCAAGCAGATGTTAGCTGGCGGGTGCTCACTGCTCTTTGGGCAAGACAGCTTTCCAGGTGTCTGTAATTGCACAGCCAGCAGGGTCAGGTCTTCTGGGAGCTGTTTGACAGCCCTAATATAGCTACTTATGGATTCTGTTTCTCTGTAGATCACCGGCTGACCAGCTTCATATGGTGTCATGTAATACGTGGATCCACTCCGGTTGTTTTCCTGGGGTACCCTACAAGCATAGATCAATATGGAAGCATGTTCGTATAAGTATTATACACCCTCAGAACTCTAGCTGGTAGCCCTTGTAGACATTCACGTTTCTGAGCTCAACAGAGTTTTAATATTTCAGAAATACAGAGAAAATAGCTTCAGAATGTTAGGACTTCCAGGCAAACAGATAATTCATCTTGATGTTGGATGGTTGTGAGGCTCATAGGACTCTGAGTTTTAAAATGAAGCCCCATCTTTTTTCATAATACCCACCTCCCTTGATTAAGGCTATTTATTTTTTAGTCTTCCTGAGATTTGTCACAGGGCTCTGTTTAAACAAAGCCTTGCCTGCCAGCAACCCCAAGGATGACACTTGCTTACATACTAGTTTTTTTCATAGTGTATGTGAAATGTGTAATGCACCAGACAGGGATAAGCCCAGCAGGGATGGCTTCACTGAGGCTAAGTTGTCCCCCACCTCCATCCTTTCTATGCTACTGGACAGGACCAGGAGCCTTGACCTCAATTGTCAATATTTTTTCCAGTGCACGTCTTGTAGTAGAGTTCTTCAATCCATGACTTGAAAAAGACAGTAGGAATGGCTAATGGGAGATGATTGACTCCAGCTGTGTCATCAGAATTCTGTCCTGTGTTATGGTTAACTCTGACATATTACTATGTCCCCTAAGCTGTAAATAATATACAGTGGAGTCCATGAATCAATTTCCACAGCCTTCTTGTCAACAGGCAAGTAAATGTCTTTATCTGGTCCTGTTCAAATCTCCCTCCCATTTTCTTCTTTGGCTGTCACATAATATGCAGATAATAATACTTCTACTTTTGCCTATCCAATAGATTTCTGAATTGCAATAGTACAAAATGAATAATAGAGATAAATGTGGAACCTCACTGTGGAGAAAATGTATGCAATGACTTCTAGAAAACTTATTTATAATCAGGATGTGCTTCTCTGTACACACATGTACGCACATGTACGCGCGCGCGCGCGCGCGCGCACACACACACACACACACACACACAGTACATTTTCTTGGCGAAACAGTGGGCTCTGAGGGGGATTAATATCATTTCTTTTCTTTTCTGGTTGACTCTTCAAATGCAAGGTTTTTGCCAGCACCACAGCTCAAATAGTCCACTCAGTGTTTGGGCAGGAAGAACTTGTTCTCTTGTGCTGAAAACTATTTAAAACCATAGCTAGACAATTCCACATATTGCTATCTTATGATATCTGTGAAAAAATGACATGTACAAGAGACTGTGCATTGTTTAGAATAACACATGGTTCAAACCATGTACACTTCACCAGAGGGAGGGACCTGCCAATGAACTGTGGAAAACCACGCACTGGCAAAACTGCAGTCATGAATGCCGGAACCCTGATGGACTGATAGGGAACATTTTCCCCAAAATTTCATTAAGAAGTTGAAAAAGCAAATTGCAGAACAGTGTGTGAAATACAATACAACTTGTGTCAAAAACATTTTTTGAAAATTGTATTTGCCTGGGAATGCATAAAATATCTCTGGAAGAATTCCAAAATTTTGGTATTATTGTTTGCCTCTGGAGAAGAAAATCTAGGGAGGAGACTGCTGTTTGTATTTTGTCTATTTAAAACTATGTGGTCATCTTAACTACTCCAAATGAAGGAAAACCCAAATGATACATGTGGTTTGATCAGGTTTGCTTTTTGGATGTATTTATTTACTTTAGAAAAACATACATAACAGAAGTCATCATTGTAAACATTATTTAAGGGGAAATTATTATTTAAGGTAAACAAAGCTGTATGGAAATGGCCATTTTGTCTTTCAAAGACAATATCCTATTTTCTTTCAGAGATGTTTAGTTTCTTGAAGTTAATATGATTTCCATTTTTAGAAAGCAACGATTATTTTCCATTTTTAATAGTGTGCGTTCATTCAGTTGGGTTCCCCACAAAATAAAAGTCTGAACATTCTGAATTTAAATTTTAGTGTTTTGAGTAACTAAAAACCACTCGAAATCTTAAAGTTTCAATTTCAGGCTGGACATGGAGCACATATGTTCATAGTTCCAGTACTTGGGAAACTGAAAGAGGAGAGTCACAAATTATCAATCAGCCTTAGCTGTATAGTGAGATCTTGCTTTCCAGTAGATATATTTCAATGCCTATTTTTCAATAACAGCTTTGAATGTTAATGGTCTTGATTCTCTAATCAAAAGATCCAGACTCACAGATTGGATCCAACTGTTTGTTGTTATGTCAGAAAACACACTTCACTAGCAAAGACAAACACGGCCTTAGATTGAAAAGATAGAACAGGGCATTTCAAGCAAATGGAACTTTAAGCATGTGCTGCTTATCCAAGAACATAAACTCCAAATCAAAATCAGTTAGAAAAGATAAATAACCACACTTCATATGAAGAGAACAATTCGTTGACAGCATATTATAATTCTAACATAGATTCACTGAGCATTGGGTGAGGCTATTTCATAAAACAGACAGTAGTGAATGCAAACACAAGTGTTGATTTAAACACAATAATGATGGGCCACCACAATATTCCACTGTCACTAATAGGTCATCCAGAGCCCATGCCCCCAGAAAACAACAAATAAACATCAGAGTTAAATGGCACTGTAAATCAAATGGACTTCCTTAACAATCGTTTACAAACTATTCTAGTATAACATTACAGAATATACATTCTTTTCAGACTATGGAACATTTTCTAGTAACAGATTACATTTTAGCAAGTCTTAAGATATCAAGAAAACTGAAAGAATTTTTTGTATTCTGTCTCATTATAATGGAATAAAACAGAGATAAACAGTAAAAAGAAACTTCAGAAAATATATAAGTTCATGGTAATTGAGCAATGCATTATTGAGTGAGTCACTAAAAACAGTCCTGGAATGAAGTGAAGCTAAAACCACAAGATACCAGAAACTGAGAAATCTCATCAAAGAGGCTCTAAGGTTCTAATTATAACTGTAAATGCCTACACTAAAAACAATCAAAAATATTAAGTAAATAACTTAATAATGCACCTCATGGTCTTGAAAAACAAAAGGCAAATTAGGCCACAAATCAGTAGATGGAGAGAAATAATAAAACCTGGAGTCGAAATTAATGAGGCAGAAATGAAAATTATAGAGAGAATTAGTGAAAGTTGGCGAGATGGCTTGATAGATAAAAGCATTTGCTGTCAAGCCTGATGGCTGAATGGAGTCTGATCCCCACGACCCACATGGAAGGGGAGAACTGACTCCACAAAATTTTCCTTTAACCTCCACACAGGTGACTTGGTATTATTTTTATCTTTCTCTCCCTTCCTATTTCTTCCCATTCCCCTTCCTCTCCACCTTCTCTCCTTCTCTAAATATAAAAGAATCAGTAAAACAAAGCATTGGTTTTTGAAAGATAAGCAAGATTGACCAACTCTTAGCTAAACTAACCAAAACAAAGAGAAAGAAGATCCAAATTAGATAGACAAGACCCGCATACTGGTGCATGCCTTTAAGTCTAGCACTTAGGAGGCAAAGGCAATCTGTGTATCTCTGCGAGTTTGAGGCCAGCCTAGTTTAAATAGTGAGTTCTAGGGCAGCATGAGCTACAGAGTGAGACACTGTTTGGAAACAACTACAGCAAATAAAAGAATATACAAATTAATAAAATTAGAGATAATAATAAGGAGTTACAACAAATACCAATAAAATTCAAAGGACTGTTAAGGAAGACTTTGTAAACATATTCAAGTAGATTGGAAAATCTATATAAAATAAAATAATTTCTAATCACATACTATTACTAATATTAAATCAAGATGATATAAGCAATTTAAACAGATCCATATTAAGCAATGGGATTTAAGTAGTCACCAAAAATCACCAAATAAAAAAGAGCCCAGACCACAAGTCTCACTAGTAAAATTCTATCAGACTAAAAAATTAATGCCAATGCTTATCAAACTAGACCGTAAATAAAAATAAAAGGAATTCTAACAAATTCATTTCTCAAAGCCTGATACCCAAACCAGATAAGGACACACACACACACACACACACACACACACACACACACACACTATGCCAATCTCTGTGATGACATAGATGCAATTTTTTCATAAAATTCTTGGAAAATTAATTTAACAGCACATCAAAAACAATTTTCATCATGACCAAGTATCTTCATTCAAGTGATGCAAGGATATTCCATATAGGCAAATCCATAAGTGAAGTGTGTCACATAAATAGACTCAAGGACAGAAATCACATGATCATCACAATAAATGTAGGAAGAAAAAAAAAAGATGATTGACAAAGTTCAAGATCCCTTTATAATAAAATACTCAAGGAAACCAGAAATGGAAGGGATATTTCTTAACATAATAAGGACCGTATATGACCAGCTTGTACCTAATATTACATAATATACATTGAAGATCAAAAGCATTTCTTCTAAAATCAGGAATGAATCATGGGTGCAAACTCTTTGTTGGTGTTCGATATGGAATTCCAATTCTTAGCTAGAGCCATAGTGCAGAAGAAAGAACTAAAACACACATGGGGAAGAAGAAGTGCAATATCCCTAGTTAGAGAAAACATCGTCCTATACTTTAAAAAGCTTTCAACAAAATAACTCTTAGAATGGATGACCAGTTATATCAAATAATTGTGATGTATAACTAAGATATCAGAAAACAATCACGTTCACAACACTTTAAAAACAAACAAAACCCACCTAGGTGTGTTGGAGATATGGTTCAGTGGCTAGGAGTGTGTACTGTTCTTGCAGAGGACCCAAGTTTGAATCCCACAACCCACAACTGATGGTTCACAATTGTCTGTAATTCCAGCTCCTTTGGGTTTGACTCCTTTGGCCACCTAGAGAACCAGTACTCATGTACACTCTCAACAGGCACACATGCATATGCACATAATTTAAAATATTAACATAAATCATTTTTAATGCCTGGGAATAAACCTAAGCAAGAAACTGAAAGACCTCTCACATGAAAATTTTGAAACACTGAAGAAGGAAATTGAAGAGTACATTAGAAAATTCTTCCACGGTCTGAAACAATTAACTAACACAACGGTTATATTGTTTAAAAACTTATCTATAGATTCAATGTAGTACCCATAAAAACTCCAATGTTACTCTTCACAGAAATAGATAAAAATTCTAAAATTCATATAGAAGCATTAAAAAATTCAAAATAGTCAAAGGAATACAAGGGGGAAAGGGGATAAGGTTGGAGGTATCACACTCTCTGATTTCAAGTCACACTCTAGAGCCATATAGATAAAAGCAGCATGGTACGAACATGAGTGCAGACCATGGGCTACAATAAAGGACCCAGGTACAGCCACCCACGTTTTGACAAAGATGCTAAACACAGACATGACTTCTTTAACAAATGGTGTCAGGAAAAGCTGCATATCTACATCTAAAGAAAAACTAAGACTACAGTTACAGCTCTTCTCCTATAAAAATAAATCCAAAGTTGGTCCAAAATCTTAATATAAGACTTGGAATTCGAGAGTATTTGGAAGAGAACTTGAACAAAAACACTTCAAGATTTAGAAACAGGCAAGGACTTACTGAGAAGACTCCAAAAGCTTGGGATTAGGACCAGGAATTGATAAATGAGATTGTATGACGTTAGAAAGTTTCTGTGCAGTAAAAGAAACCAGCAAGAAACCTAGAGAATGGGAAGAAGTTTTGCTAGTGATAGATCTGGCAGAAGATTAATATCTAAATGATATAAAGAACTAAAAACCCGACGAGGAGTGTGATGGCTCAGTGGGGAAGGGCACCGCTGTCAAACCTGAGAACCTGCGTTTAATCCCTGGGACTCACATAGAGGAAAGAATGACTCCTACGAGTTGTCCCCTGACTTCTACACGTACACTCTAGCATGTGAATATACATACACACGTTAAAGAAACTCAGTAATCTGAATCTCAAACACCCCAAACAATAGATGAGCTAATGAAATGAACAGACAGCTCTCACCAGCTGTCCACTGCTGGTGGAAATGTAGACTAGTCCAGCCTCTACAGAAATCACTAGAGAAGGCTCCTCAAAAAAAAAAAAAAGTACTGAATGCCAGCTATAGTACTCCCGGTTCGTCGTCCAAAAACTCTAAAGCCGACACATTGCTGATATCCCTGTACATCTGTCTTCGTTGCAGAACTATTTATGATAGTCACACTATGGAATCAGCCTGGTGTCTGTAGCAGATGAATAAGTAAAGAAAATGTAGTATGTACACGATGGATCAGCCTGTCTGGTTATCCTTCACCTCCACCTGACTCCCACCTGTACCCCGAACTTCCCAACCATGGTGCTGGGGTTACAGAAGTGTCCCACCATACCCTGATTTTATGCATATTGAGGATGCAAACTTGGATGTCCTTGTCTTAGTGTTTAATTGCTATGAAAGGACAACATGACCAAGGCAACTCTTATAAAGGCAAACATTTAGTTAGGACTAGCTTAATTTGAGAGATTAAGTCCATTATCATCATGGTGAGGAGCATGCCAGAAGTGTAGGCCCACATGGTGCTGGAGAAGAAGCTGTTAGTTTTACATCGTCATCTGAAGGCAGCTGGAAGGAGACTCTTGATTCCACACTGGGCGGAGCTTGACCATAGAGACTTCAAAGCCCACCCCCACAGTGACGCACTTCCTCCAACAAGGCCACACCTCCCAATAGTGCCACTCCCCATAGGCCAAGCATTCGAACACGTAAACCTATAGGGGTCAAACCTACTCAAATCACCACAATCCTCATGCATGGTGGTGAAGTACTTTACCCACTAAGCCATCACTCCATGCTGTCCAGTACATTTAAGTTCAGATTCCTCCATGGTAAAATATACACAGACCTGGTTAAGCAATTCCACTTTCATAATTTATTATCTGCCGCCTTAGTTCTCTTCCTTTTCTCTCATGGTCCCATGACTACTTTTACGTCACATGCATGTATATAAAGTTAAATTTAGAACACACAGTGAAGAGAAAATGTGGCATTGATCTCTGCGTCTGACTTATTTTGCTCAGCGTAATGATCCCCAGTTCCAAACATTTTCTTGCAAATGTCAAGTCTTTATTCCTTTTTACAGTTGAATAAGTTGCTGTTGCATATACATGCCAACTTTTCTTTATCCATCCATTGACAAAATGAACCTCTAGGTAGGTTCTACCTATTCACTATTTCGATCAGAGTGCTGGTAAACATGGATATGCAAATGGTCCTTTGAGCAGCTTAGGGTCCTTTGAGTACATACTCAGGACTGGGACAACTGGGCCCAGTAGGGCTTTTATTTTTTTGAGGAACCTCTATGCTGATTTCTACAATGGCTGTACTCATCTACATTTTCTTTTTTCTTTTTCTTTTTTTCTTTTTTTTCTTTCTCGAGACAGGGTTTCTCTGTGTAGCCCTGGCTGTCCTGGATCTCACTCTGTAGACCAGGATGGCCCCGAACTCAGAAATCCGCCTGCCTCTGCCTCCCAAGTGCTGGGATTAAAGGCGTGCACCACCACTGCCTTATTCATCTACATTTTCACACTGGCGTATAAATGTTATTCCTCCACATTTTCACTAACTTTTTTTTTTTTTTTTGAGACAGGGTCTCACAATGCAGCTCTCACTGGCCTAAAACCTTGAATGCACAAAGATCTGTCTGCCTTTGCCTCTAGGATCAAGGGTACATATGTACCTCTAAGCTGTTGTTATTATCTTGATGGCAGCCATTTTGACTAGGCCAAAGCAGAATTTTGATGTAGTTTTAATCCACATTCTGTTGATGACTGGGGAGGTTAAACATGACCTCAAGTATTTATTTTAAACCTGTATCTCTTTTGTGGTGAACTGTCTGTGTAGTTCACCAGCCTATGTATTGATCAAACGTTTTGTGTTATTTTATGCCTTCTTTTGCAGCTCTAGTAGATATTAATCCTGCCAGATGTATAACTGGTAGAGTTTCCTCATTCTGACGGCTATCTCTTCACCCTGGTGATTGTTTCCTTTGTGATTCATAAGCTTTTAAATGTCACACAAGCCTGTATTTTAATTCTTAGAGTACTTTCTGAGCTTATTAGAGCCTCTCTCAAACAGTCCTTACCTTAGCTTATGTCTTCAAGCACTTTGCTGTGCTTTGCCTAGAAGTTTGATAGTCTTCTATCTTACATTGAGGGCTATGATCCATTGAGGATTGAATTTTGCTGAGAGATACAGACAGTTTCATTCTCTCATGTGTGGAAATCCAGGTTTCCAAGCCCCATTTGAAGAAGTTCACTTCACAATCTGAGATCCCTGTCAAAATTCAGGTGGCTGTGGCTGTGGCTGTGGCTGTGGCGTGCTGTGCTGTGGCTGTGGCTGTGGCTGTGGCTGTGGCTGTGGCTGTGACTGTGACTGTGGCTGTGGCTGTGGACTTGTTTCTGGTCCTATTCTGTTTGATATATGTCTGGCTTGGTACAGTACCATACTGTTTTGTTACTATGTTTCTGTAATAGCATTTGAATTATGCAAGCTTTGATGCCAAGAACAGAAGTTCAGGAAACCATAGTTGTGGTACATACAGAGCCCTGTACTCCACCTCTGCACAGACCCTGTGGAGCCAGGAGCTTTCAATAAGGTCATGTGAAGCCTTGAACAGCCTTGCTACCAGTTCATGCTTTGAAAAACTGGTAAAGACCAAGAGACACATAATATTTATCTGTTTTGTAAGAGAGTTAGGGGACTGTGAAATCACTTGCTATGCTCAGTTGTGCTTGATGGCTTTGGGGGTCTCCTTGTTTAAGTGAGCCTTGCGGATCTGCTTCCATGCAGTGCCTTTGCAGAATTCCAGCTATTTGCTATGGGTGTTCAAGGCAAAACCGGATAGCTTGACTATCTTCCATGCCGTGGATCTTACCTGTGATAAATGAATCCCATGGTTAAAAGCCAGCTACATGCAACTGAAGATTTTGTTAGCATTTAGACGACTAACGGTAATTTTCTTCATCCTGTGCTAGTTTTATTTCAAAGCACAACAACAAGATAGACTTCCTGCGGTCAGCAACAGGTTCATTAAACCCTGAATCATCTGATGTGGGTACCACCCTCCTATAGGAACACATGAGGAGATGGTACAATTCCACCTGAAATGCTGATAGTTTCCCCAGAGATGTACCATAAGGATGAAGTGGCTTTGAGGCTGGCAAACCCCAAACTCGTCTCATCCCTTTCCATTCACTTACACCGCTTAGACTGAGCAGGTATGTTTTTATAAGGCACTTATAATCTTTTAACCATAATATGGGTCATTGATTAATACATGCGGAAATCAAACTGTAATTTGCCAGTTGCTTGGTGAGCATGTGGTCAGGACAAAGGAAGTTATGTATTTGATTCAAATCTCTTATGGCTTCAGGCTCTGAGAGTAGAATCATCTGTCTGCTCCTACTTGAGCAGACAGATCGCAGCTATGTGGCAGCCAGGAGACATGCTGGGCTTTCTTTTTAGTTGGCTACCGTTGTTCAACTGTTCCTCCCTCCATAGTTACAGCACAGCCATTCACTTGGTGCAGCTGGAGATGTGTCAATGACAGCTAGAGCTCCCTGCCCCTCCTGTTGCAAGCCTGGAAGACAATCTGCCTTTTATTTGTCTTTGTACATACCCTGCTTCATCAATCAGAGGCTGACTTCATAGTGTAACTGGGACAGCTTAGAGGAGAGAGGGGTGGGAAGCCTACTGAATATTACAATGAAGGCAAGGATTGCTTTAACAGAAAATGTTGTGTGCCCGGGTTGAAGTGTGGGTGGAGTTCAGTAGTCTGTCCCTGCTGCTGGTGGTGATGGTACAGTGTCTATACTACCAATTCATTCACAGTCTACAAGCACAAGAAGCAGTAGAAATAAAGGCATTACACTGGGCATGCGTCGTACACATGTGTACAAAAGACTACCTGGAGAGCGTTCTTTAAAATTCACGGAGAAGGTGGCATCATCACCCTGAACTCAGATGTTTGCCCATGCCTTCTACAGTTTCCCAAGGACCAACACCTTTGTGGACACCTCTGGGAAGATCCTGCAGGGATTGCCATTAGCACTGTACGTTCTTACTGTGAGACGGTTCAATCTCTACTCATACCTCCTTCTCTTTCACCCACCTGGGAAGGGGGAGAAACTGGGGATGGTGACGTCCATCATTCTCATTTATCAGCAGGAAGCCTCACAGTAACCCTGAACAGTGAGGGGAAGAGCTATTGATATGGCCAACATTAATGTTTCCCATTAACAGGACCAAATCTCTGCCCAGGCTGCATGCTGTGGGTGTTAGCCAGCAGAAGGTTAACCCTCTGTCTGGCCAATGGAAATCTGTCTCCACTTCCGCTTCTACTGCCTTCTAGGCTCGCTGTATCCTCTGCTCTCATTGGCTGACTCAGATCTCTGCTTGCTCCAGTCCATTCATAAGACCTGAAATGTCGGCAAGGCTTGGCCTAAGAAACAAGAGGAGGGGAAAAAGGGGCTCACGCAAGGGTGTAACCCTTTAAGGGGCTATAAGGAAACAGGAGGGGACAGGATAGCATCCCTCTGCATCTCCCCCCACCTCTGCTTGCCTCCTGCTTGCTCCCCTCAGGATCTTTCAGGAAATTAAAGCCATCTAGGAAAGCATCTACATAGCTTCTTGATGTCCAGTACATTTTCTAAGAAAGGGCACGTGTCACCTGACCACTAGGAGGCAGAATTGTCACCCTAGAAAGCACTTCTGCTCCCAATATTCCCAAAATGGTTTTCTACAGTCACACCGTGTAAGAGAAGAGAAAAATAACCGAGGAAGGTGAATTAGTCTCTTGTCTACCTGTCTGGCCTCACACTGGATTGAACCTTCTTCAAGGAATGGCCTACTTCTTACTTGCCCTTCCCCTTTTCCTGGTTGCAGTAACCAGAACCATCTTGCCCAGAGTAGGTCTTCAATGAATTAGTAATATTTTTGCAGGTGACATTGAATTTTTTGAGATTATAGTATTATTACAATATTACTCCCTTTCTGTATTTCCCTTGCTCCTTCCTGTGTACAACCCCCTTGCTTTATTTCAAATAAATTGCCTCTTCCCCCCCCCAATTGTTATTGCATACATACATGTATTTACATACATATTCTTAAATATAACATGCTCAATCCATGTAATGTTGCTTGTATGTATGTTTCAGGTCTGACCATTTGGGTAACTGTGAAACAGGAGGTATTTTGAAAAGCCAGGTGCTGTCTGGCTAGCTACCTGGACTGCAGCCATGTTTCCACCCTAGAAGCGGCCAGAGGCATGGGAGCATCGACCCTAGACCCAGGAGAAGTTAGCGTGGCTGCTGCCTCGGCTGATCAGCTGGAGTCCATGCCCCAAAGCATGGGCCCTGGTTCAGCTCTGCCACCCTCATGGTTCTTGGCTCAGAGCAGACAAAGCCCTGCCCAAACAATTAGAATTGTAGCCCAATATCTAACCTTTAGATATGAATTGCTACCAGAACCTGCTAGAGACCCACACGTCTTCCTCCATGTTGCTAGCCTCTCCTTCTCCTCCCTTTCCTGTTCCTTTCTCCTCCTTTTCATGTCTCCTCCTCTTCTACTGCTCAATCACCGAGCTCCACTGCAAATACAATGTGGCAGGAAAATTTCTGCAACATAACTGGTTAGAGTTCTCTTCCCTGGGAAAGACTCCTTCTTCTGCTCCCAGTATTCCTTAGTTCCCTGTAGTTCTTTGTGTAGGGTTGAGGTCTTGTGGGCTTTTCCAAGCCGCTTTGGCCTGCCTATTGGTGTTGCTCTTGTCCAGCTCATGCTTGCACAGTCATGTTGGTGAGACTTTGTTGGGTGTAGCTTCCTATATACAGCCTGCCACTGTGTTAATATTGGTGAACACTACGGGACACAGTGTATAGGTGAGAAACACATAATACAGGAGAAATGAGAACACATAGAAACATTAAAGAGTAACAAAAGGTGCAGGTCTTTCAAGGGGAGTGGTTTGGAAAGATTAAGTTACATAGTCAAGGGCACAGATCTGAAGAGGGATGGAGCCAGTGCTCCGAACCGTTCTCAAGCAGGAAAGCATCAGGCCACTGGAGCTAGAGAGATGGCTTATGCTAGGAGCACTGGCTTCTCTTGCAGAGACAATTCTCAGCACCCACATGGAAACTCACAACCAAGACAACAAACTCCATTTAAAAGCAGAGCCACGCGCAACTTAACCCAAAGACTTGGTGTTATTCTCAGAAAGCTTCTCTGGGATTTCTGCTCCATTTAGCAGATCTTTTCCTCAGTTTGTCCATCCGGACCCACAGACCCGCATCTCAAGGAAAGCAGATATGTAGTGAGAGGTGGTGATAAGAGCCCATGTGCCTGGGTAACTGGCAGAAAGACTGTGCCATCCCCCACGGCATCTGCTGCCCTGCCACTCCTGGGTCCTGGGAGACTGTCTTAGGTAGGGTTTTATTGCTGTGAAGAGATACCACATTAAGGCAACTCTTATAAAGGACAACATTTAAGTGAGGATGACTTACAGTTTCAGAGGTTTAGTCCGTCATCATCATGATAGGCATGGCATCATGCTGGCACAGTTGGTGCTGGAGGAGCCGAGAGTTCTACATCTTGATCCTTGATCTAAAGGCAGTGAAAAGGAGAGACACTTTTCTGCAGGAAGCCAGGAGAAGGCTCTCTTCCACACTGGGTAGAGCTTGAGCATAGAACCTCAAAGCTCACCCCCACGGTGACACATTTCCTCCAATAAGGTCACACCTATTCCAACAAAGCCACACCTCCTAATAGTGCCATTTCCCATGGGCCAAGCATATTCAAACCACCACATTGACCTTATGTGTCCCTCCTGCAAGTGTGCCTTTAGTCTTAAGGTCATTTTAATAGACAAAGACACCCTGCTCTTCATCTGTGTGTCCCTGAAGAACTGTATTGTTCCTGTGATCTGTAGGAATGTCTTTGCTAGCCTCTCCAGTTTTATGGATTCACTTACCTGCTTAAGGTACTCAGTTTTCCTTTTATTTAATCATGCCAGAATGCATTTGGCTTGATCTATAATGGAATATAAGCAGTGAGCCAAAGAGTAAATTGTAAGTGTTTGAAGAGATTGGAACGATCATCTTTGGTTAAAATCTGAGTTCTGTCTCTAGTTGCAAGCTGAGAGGGGATTTCCAAATAGCACTTATTTATATAACATTTACTATATTTATTTGTTTCTTTCACTTGTAAAACATCAGCACATTCCATTATCTCAACTCTTAAAATCTCAGATTGAGAAAAGTATGCAGACTAATTTAGAACATGGAGTTTCAGAAGGTCGAGAGTCCTTTCAGGCTACCAGGGCTATGAAAGGACTTTACAACCCAGTGACTCTGCCCCTGGTCTTAACATCACAACAAGAACATTTCTGTGCATTTTCTGTCAGTAGAGATTTCTCTAAGGTAGGGACTCATTTCTGGGGGAAAGAGTGGAGTCCACTCATAGTCAAGATTTCATTTGCCCCAAATATTTTTTTTGTTTTGTTTTGCTTTAATTAGGAAGTAGTCTTCTCTGAACTTTTAAGACTAAACACACAGCATGCATCTGTTCACACATTTGTCTTTCTCAATACACTGTGAATTTCTATCAGTTTTACTCTTTCTCACTTTAAAATTTTGTGTGTTTCTTTAACTTTCTTTGTTTTTGGAGATTATTATATAATCATTTCTCTCTTCCCTTTCCTATTTCAAACCCTTCTATATATCTGTCCTTTTCCCCTTTCAAACTTATGGCCTCTATTTTCATTAATTGTTGTTACATGCACATGCATATATGTTTCTAAATACATTAATACAACCTACTCAGTCTACATAGTGTTACTAATGTGCACTTTCAGAACTTACCGTTTGGTATTGGATAACTGATTGATATTCTCTTCCCTGGGGAAGACTATTTCTCCTGCTCTCCGGATTCCTTAGTTGGCTGTAGTTCTTTGTGTAGGGGTTGAGGCCTCCTGGACTTTTCCCCATCCGTGTTAGCATATCTGTTGTTGTTGTCCTTGTTCATCTCGTGTTTAAGCATTCATGTATGTGAGACCTTATGGGCATATTCTGATATTCCTAGGAAACATCATCTCATAGAAAACTGACCCTCTGGATCTGACAATCTTTTTGCTTTCTTTCCTGAGATGTTCCCTGATCCTAAGGCGTAGGAGTTGTTTTCTACATATATCCTATGGAACTGGGCTCCACCATTCTGCATTTTCATTAGTTGTGGTTTTCTGTGATCTCTGTCTGTTGTGAAGAGAAGTTTCCTTGATGTTGGGGCAAACACTACACTTATCTGTGAGCCCAAAAACATATTTAGATTGTTGTAAGGGTGTATTTGGGTTTAGTAAAGTGGTGGTTGAAGGTTTTCCTCCAAGATCCATGACTTCACTAGCTGTAATTGGCAAAGTTTCCAATATCAAACATGATTTCCTTCTTGTTGAGTTGTAGATAGCAATACTTTGTAGAGCATCTATGAAGGTCCAACAAGGTTTAAAGCAGACGTGGGGATTCTGAGTCAAGGCCATGCCATCTACAACTAAGAACTGACCATAACTTGTGGTCATGGTGCAAGACTGACCTATGTTTCAGGGATTCCTTGTTCCTGGCTGTCACCTATTAGCTCCTAAGGATCTCTCTGTAATCACCTGACAAGAGAGATAATCTTAGTCTGCTTCACAGATAGGTGACACTAATATGTACATGGGTCATTTTCTGGCATTACTCAGAGCTACTCCCCAAAGACACTGCTACAGAATACTCTTCACATTCAGAAAGACTCTGTTTATATAAAGTAAGAAACAGCTTGAGGTACACATGCACACTGGTTGGAGAGAAAGTAAAGATTTGTCTGGCAAGGACACTAGGAAGACCAGAGTGAAGGGCATTTGGGGGTCATGTAAAATGAGATCAACCTACCTGTATCTTGGGAAAAACACTGAACTAGTCAGCAGGGTAAATTATCCAGTGGAAAGAAGCCAACTCCTCCCCTCAGCCACTGTGATACTTGAGCAATTGGCTTGTAAGTGGCCATCACAGCATGGATGGCTTTTCCAATGGGATTCTTATCCTTGAGCCTCCACTAATTACTGTCATTCACAAAGACCCTTCTTGGCAGCTGCAGAGACTGACGCTGAGAACTTGCTATGTCATGCTATGGTGAGGGAACCAGTTAGCCTCATGATAGCACCGATGGTTAATCATGTGATTACTTGATAATAACAAGGGGCTCTGTTGAAACTGACCACACTGGAGGAATCGGTAATTCATCTTTATCTTAATTGATATCTACTTTGCCTGAATGTGGTTTTTCTTTCTCTGCTGCTGGTGCTGCTCCCTACACCACATCTGAGGTGTGGCTTACACCTTGTCCAGGTTTACAGAATTTCTAGTTTATTGGTATGTTGTCCCCTGTGGAATGCAGATCAATGGGCCTACATTACAGTGAAAATAACATCTTATCTGACAGACCATCATGGAAAGCATTTGTTCTATTATATACCAGACCACCTGAAGGTGCTCTGCTGTGGCATCATCTCAGGAAGGTTACCCTGCAGAAATAGAGTGGGTTATTCTGGAATGCAGCATATATCACTATGTAAGTATATACAATATCAACTAAAGGTTGATGGGTGAGTCTGTGTCTTAAGAAGCTATAATACTTGCTTCTGGGAAAGACAAGGAAGTAAGTTTGACACTCCAGCCATAGTTCTCAAGGACCCACTTGAGAATGTTTACCTTGGTTCCTGCAGCTCTAGGTTATATTGGATCAGCAGTTCTTTGTTGGGGATTGGTTCTAATCCTTTGAATTAATCAGGCCCCCCAAATTGTGAATCTGCATGTCCAAATGCTGAAAGTCCTTGTCCCCAATTGGATTTTGATCAATCAATAAAGGGCCAATGGCCAATGACTGGACAGATAGACTGAGGCAGGACCTTTGTATTTGTGTGCGCTAGGAACTGGAAGGAAGGAAGGAGAGAATTGACATGATTCAGAGGGAGATGGGTCAGATTTAAAGCTGCAGAAGGAAAATCATCCGAAATGTAGGAGAGAAAAAATTCGGCCCCCAGAAGGGCTGCCCAGAAGCATCTTGGGCAGCAAAAACTAGGGGCTGCCCAGAAGATAATAGGGCAGCAAAGATAAAACAGAGATTTAGAAGGTGTCAAGCCTAGAGTACTAGAGGGAAATGTACGATAGCCGGGTGGAGAATTAGACCTGCCCAGCCTTTGAGTGAGTCAAGGCATATTATAATTAACTGACACATGTGTGTGTGAGCATGAGTGCATGAATGAGTGAGTGTCTTTCATTCATGAATCCAGATAGCTCCTGGGCTGTGAGGGAAGAATATTTCCTAATGGAACTCAGAAAAATTATCCTGGATCTGGAACTACTATTAGCAATTGAGGTGATGTTGGCTTTTAAGGCTGGTGGGTCAAGAGACAGATACAAAAGTAATCCTATTAACTCCATTCCTCACAGAAGTGCCTCTTCTGTGTATAAGACCTTGGAGATGGTGCAGTTCTTCTAGAGCACTGGTTCTCAACCTGTGGGTCTTGACCCCTTTTGGGGGTCAAACAATGTAAGACCATCTGAAAACACAGATATTTACATTATGATTCATAAGAGTAGCAAAGTCACAGGAAGTAGCAATCAAATATTTTAATGTTGGGAATCACCATAACATGGGGACCTGTATCAAAGGGTCGCAGCATTAGGAAGGTTGAGAGTTACTGATCTAGAGCCTCCAGGGAAGAATCTGTTTTCTTGTATTATCTATTTCTAGACTTACATTTCTTGGATAATGGTCCCTTCTTCCATCTCCAAAGTCAATGATTCATATTCTATTCTCTCTCTCTCTCCCTTTCTGTCTCTGTCTTCTTTCAGCATACCATCACATTCAGTATATAATAAAATACCTACCTTCTAAAGACACTTGTGTTTGAACTAAGGGGTCACTTAGACAATTTAGAATAATTTACTATCTAAAGGTATTTAACTTAACCACATCTTCAAAGTCTAGTTTGCTATACAATAGCTTTGGGGGCCACCAGGAACACTACCATATGGGATTTCTAAAATGACCTGCTCACGCATTCTAGGACACACAGAAGTCTGGGGTACTAAGAACAAACAGCCTGTTGTTCAGCCCTTGACCAGTGTAGAATGAGAGCTCATGGCTCATCCTCTATCCCACTCTTAGACAACTGACACACTTCCAGACACTCAGCTATCAGGACAACTCTACCAGGGTTGGGACTCAGACACTCACAATGGCACCCTGCCCAATAAAGTGGAAATTTTTATGGAACAAATTTTACCCCTATAGTACTGACTTTGAAGTACCTCTCCAGTGTAAATGACTCCCCTGAATTCCAAACTCCCAAATTTAAATGTATACTCTCCATATCTTCCTGATGTCTAATAGATGCCTTTAGTTCAAAGGTCTCCAAATCAAATCCCGGTTTCTTCTCACCTGAAATACATTCTTCCCAAAGTCTTCTGTGTTTGATAAATGACAATTTTATGTCTTTATCCAAAGCCTCAGATAAAAACTTGATGTCATCCTGGACTCTATTCATTTTCTTGGACCCTACCAGATTTCCATCTATTGTCCTATTGACAGTGTCCTTTGCCTTACAGAAGCTTTGCAATTTTATGAAGTCCCATTTGTCAATTCTTGATCTTAGAGCCTGAGCCATTGGCGTTATGTTCAGGAACTTTTCCCCTGTGCCCATGTGCTTGAGGCTCTTCCCCACTTTCTCTTCTATTAGTTTCAGTCTGTCTGGTTTTATGTGGAGGTCCTTGATCCACTTGGACTTGAGCTTTGGACATATATCACTCTTGGGCATATACCCAAAAGATGTTCCAACATAACAAGAATACATGCTCAACTATGTTCATAGAAGCCTTATTTATAATAGCCAGAAGCTGGAAAGAACCCAGATGTCCTTCAACAGCGGAATGGATATAGAAAATGTGGTACATTTATACAATGGAGTACTACTCAGCCATTAAAAACAATGACTTCATGAAATTCTTAGGCAAATGAATGGAACTAGAAAATATCATCCTGAGTGAGGTAATCCAATCTCAAAAGAACACACATGGTATGCACTCAATGATAAGTGGATATTAGCCCAAAAGCTCGGAATACCCAAGATACAATTCACAGACCACATGAAGCTGAAGAAGAAGGAAGACCAAAGTATGGATACTCCTGTCCTTCTTAGAAAGGAGAACAAAATAGCCACCAGAGGAGATACAGAGACAAAGTGTGGAGCAGAGACTGAAGGAAAGGCCATCCAGAGACTGCCCCACCTGGGGATCAATCCCAAATACAGTTATCAAATCCAGACACTATTGTAGATGCCAAGAAGTGCTTGCTGACAGGAGCCTGATATAGTTGTCTCCTGAGAGGCTCTGCCAGAACCTGACAAATACAGAGGTGGATGCTTACAGCTAACCACTGGACTGAGCATGGGGTCCCCAATGGAGGAGTTAGAGAAAGGACTGAAGGAGCTGAAGGAGTTTGCAGCCCCATAGTAGGAACAACGATATCAACCAACTAGACCCCCCAGAGTTCCAGGGAGTAAACCACCAACCAAGAGTACACATGGAGGAACTCATGTCTCCAACCACATATGTAGCAGAGGATGGCCTTGTTGAGCATCAATGGGAGAAGAGGCCCTTGGTCCTGGGAAGGCTCAATGCCCATTGAAGGGTAATGCCAGGGCGGGGAGGCAGGAGTGGGTGGGTGAACACTCTCATAGAAGCAGGGGGAGGGGGGATGGAACAGGGGATTTTTGAAGGGGAAACCAGGAAAGGGGATAACATTTGAAATGCAAATAAAGGAAATATCTAATAAAAATTCAAAACAAAGAAAACACTCTATATATGCTCAGCCCTGATGCATTTTTTCCTAATATGCTTATTCTACAGTTACCAAGGATACAGAAGGCAGACTGCATTTTAGGTTTTGACTGCCACACAGTCTTTGTAGCCAATGCACACATCTGTCTTATAACATAGAAATGACCACAGACAATGCCTGAAAAGCATGTGTTCTTACAGTGCTTTATTTGTGAATTCTACAACTTTAACTGCATCCTATCTTCATGTGTCCTGGAATATGAGTCTTCTAACTATGCAAGCTGTAAATGTATACAGCTTTCATATGTGTATATATATATGGATATGTATTTACATATTTAGATATATGCATATATTAATATATACATATAAAATAAAAATTTGGGGTGACAAACTGTACAAGAATAGGCATTGAGTCACATTTGTCTGCTAACTGAGGAGTTCACTCATAAGCCTGCTGGTTGTTGCATCAACTGTAGTCCCCTCCATAAAGACCCTTGTCTTCCAGGATCCTGGAAGCTTCTGTTCCTAGTCTCTAGGCAGCATTCTAAGGTGGGGAAGAGGAAGCTTCCAAACTTTTGAGATCAAAGCTCTGTCCTCACTCAGCATGGCCATAACATTCTGATTCAGGGAAAGCCACAAGTCTGGCTCAGAGAGGAAAGGATCTGACTACTACTCTTGTTAGGAGAAGCTGCACAATGTTATGCTGTGTTTTTCTGTCTCCTATAGTGAGTGAATGTCACCAATTGAGTTTCGTCCCTCTTCCATTTCTACATTAAAATTTTAAGAACAGCCGGGCGTGTGGTGGCGCACGCCTTTAATCCCAGCACTTGGGAGGCAGAGGCAGGCGGATTTCTGAGTTCGAGGCCAGCCTGGTCTACAGAGTGAGTTCCAGGACAGCCAGGGCTACACAAGAAACCCTGTCTCGAAAAACCAAAAAAAAAAAAAAAAAAAAAAAAAATTTTAAGAACAAATGTCTCAGAGTTTGAGTTTTCAAAACAGAGTAGTGGCATATGTGATTGGTTAATATGAAGTCATTCCAGACTCCTTTGACTCAAATCAACATGACTAAGCAGAAAGGGCAATTGCAGAAGATGCTCATACAAGGAAATGACCTATGAACCATAGGTAAGGATGGAGGTGATGCAGTTACAAGTCAGGAGCATGAAATCCTAGTGGTTTGTTAACATAGTAGCAGAGAGGACCACATATGGCTTGAACAATAGAAAATGACTTTCCCTTAGTCCTGAAGGTTGGAAGGCTGAGGGACAAGGTCTCAGTAGGTGCTGCTTCTGTGGAGAGAGATCTGTTGTTCTCCATCACCCTCCATGTGTCTTGGCTAGACTGACCAAAAATGCTTGGCATTAAGCAATCCTCCTGCCCCAGTCTCCTAAATAGCTGCTCCTTATATCCGTACAATGCTTTCCTTGTATGAGTCTGTATTCATATTTTCTCTTCTTCAGACGTCAGTCACATTGAATTAGAGTCTTCCCTGGTGGCTTCATTATAACTTAACCCTGTAACTACTTTATCTCCAAATAAGTTCACATTCTAAAGCATGAGGGGTTAGGATTTCAAAATAAGAATTTTATAGAGATGTAGTTCAACTTACAATAGGCAGAAACCCAGGGAAAAGGCCTTCATCATTGGTGCTCTTAGAAGGAAACAACTCTGATTATATCTTGTTTTCATACTCCCAGTCACTGAACTTTGAGAAGAGAAATTCCTATTGAGCAGAATTGCAACGTGTGGTCTTCGTCGTGGCAGGTTAAGAATCTACTAGTAGTAAGGATGGTTTCTGCAAGAGCTAGGACAGCAGCCAGGAACCCATGGCTGGTTTTACCACATTAACGATTTGAAGTTTAGAAGTAGATGCTTGTGTTCACAACTGTTGACAGATTAAAAATATTCTGCAAGTCAGTTGGAGAGATTTTTACATGTGCTCGTTACAGACTGTATCAGCTGGGAATCCTCATAGTTTGCATGTGTCCAAAAGAAAAATCCAGGGAGTAATACTCATGATTTTAATTTACACTCCCTTCCCCCTCACACACATGAAAACATAAATTGAAGCAAACCAACAGCCAGAAACCAAATTATTCAGGGCTCAGAAAAGTGGCATTTGATCACATCTGGTGTTATTTCATTTAATAGCTGGGGGCAGGGTTAAAAATGCATAACTTTTGTAAACCCACTAAGTTCCAGTCATAGATCACTCACTGGAGCTGGCTACGCAAATGCTTCCAATCTCGATCCTCTTTCAAATGACTGTTCATCGTTTTTACACAACTCAGAAAAGCAGCAATGCTGTGTGTTTTAATTACTATTTGGAGCTGTTTTTGAGTTTCGCTTTTTTTTTTTCCCACATATTTATTCTTGTCTTCGTTTTGCACAGCAGGATTTATTACTCCAGACTGTGGATAAACATGTTGACGTTCATGAGCACTCATAATCAATTAGATTGGTTGACCTCACCAGCAGATCCTAAGCTCAACTGTGGAACAAAGGCTTCTCAGGAGTTAAATTCAGTTGGACCACAGGATCAAAATATGAGATATTGCTTTAGCTTGCTGCTGTGGTTTGAATGCGGTATAACACCTCAACAGAGGAGTCAGAATTATGCAAATTTAATCTATGATATTTAAAGATGATGCCTTTGGGAGATGGTAGGACTAGACAAGAATTGGGTAGATCTTTCATTACTAAATTTTGTTGGACTTCTAAGAAGAGATAGACCAGAATACACCACACACACACACACACACACACACACACACACACACACACACACACACACTTTCTGTTTCTCACTCTATGATGTCATCTATTAGTTCTGAACTCAACCAGAATGCCCATTCACCCCGCAATGTCCTTATTGGGTCTCCCAAAGGGACAGTGAATTAGTTTTCCCCTCCCCTCTCTCTCTCTTCTCTCTCTCTCTCTCCCTCCTGCCTACTCTCTCTCTCTCTCTCTCTCTCTCTCTCTCTGTGTGTGTGTGTGTGTGTGTGTGTGTGTGTGCAGACATTTTTGCCACAGAGCATGAGTAGAGGTAAGAAGACAACTTGTAGGAGCCGTCTTCTTTCCTTCTTCCATATCGGTAGCAGATGGTGAATGAAAGTCATCAGGCTTAGTACCAAGCATCTTGATGAGATGAAACATCTTGTTCTACCCTGGCTGGACTCAGTTCAAGTCAATAAGAGTGGATACAAGGTCAGGTAAAACCAAGAAGAGTCTATGGATGAGCAAGATAACGTTCTCAGCCAACACCGGACAGTTCATGGTTGTAGGAAAAATAAGGTACAACTCTTTAAAGACAGGAAGATTAGCCAAGGATGAGGATGGAGGGGCCAGTACTGGTGACAATAAACGGGAAGGCAGGAGAAAGAGGGGTCTGAACTGCTTGGTGAAGGCTGAGCACTGTGAGATTAATCTCCCTCCGCCCTGGACACGCCCCAGCTCAGTTTGATCACTGTCCTCCAACTACCCACCACAGTAAGAGACTGAGGAACTTGTTACTCAATGTGCACAAGCATGAAAAACCCGAGCTTCGTGTTCTAAATGTTACGGCATGTGATCTGGACTTTTCAAACTACTGGGTGTTTCTCTTTACTTTCTGTTTGTTTTCACACTTTGGGGGAGAGGGAATGTTATATCTTTGTTCATTCGTGCCTCTGCCATTAACTCTTGAGAGAATATATCAAAATTCCCCAATGTCTGAAGTGGGCCTCCATTTCAGAGTGATGAGGTTGCACCAAGTAGGCAGAGATGACAGATTTGTGGCAAGCGTGCTGCCCCCAGTTCTGATGTTCTTTCACAAACTTAACCAATCCCAACACCTTTCTTACTAAATCTTAACACATTCTGGAACAACTCTTTTTCAGCATGATGCTCTCCACCAGTCATGATCCATTGACCTAGAAGGCTGGCAGAGATGCTTAAAGGGCACTGGGCTGGGGGTAAGCCCCATCTTAGACCCAAGTCTCAGCTCTGTTGGCTGCCATGTGCCATTGAGCAAGTCACTTAGCCACCCTAGCTCTTAGGCTCCTTTTCTTTCTTATGCAGTTCTTAACATGACCACCCTGAGACCATAGACATCGGGCTTTGCAAATGGCGCGTGGTTGGGGGTATCAGAACAATTCTTGCTCCTATGGTCTCTAAAGTCTTGTACAGACTGTCCTGTGCAGACAGCCTGTGGAGGCTCAGAGGAAGGTAAATGGGTGACATTGGTTGTCAGTTTTCTCTCTAGCTTCCTTCAGGATGGAGAGTTTAGCCATAAGCATGGGATTTGAAAGTGTAGGTGGCAAAGTTAGCACACTAGCATTTGACTCTCAGATCTCTTGCTTTTGAGAAAATTAGTTTAAAACACTGGACTCAGTTTCTTTATCTTTAAAATGGAAATAGATTAAAGAGTCACACAAGGTTCTTAAAACAAACCTATCAAAAATCCCAGAGCTTGGCACCTGGCAAGTGGCCATCAATGGCATCACACAGGTGGGGCTGGGGACATTGTTTAGAAATTGTCCCAGGTGGGAATTTTCTCATCCCACAGAGCTTGCTAAAGACTTTAAAATTCTAATCAATTTCATGAGCCATGAATTGAAGAGGAAAGTATTCCTGTTTTTCTGGCTTGGATTCCCCTAGGAAAATTACAAAAAGAAAACAGAAAGCAAGGAATGGGGGACCAGGAAGGTGCTTCAGTCATTAATGTACTGGATGTGGACGCTGAAGACCTGAGTTTGGATCCCCAGCATCACATCAAAGGACCTGATGCCAGAGGCTCGCTGGCAAGTCAGTCAAACCCAAATGGTGACAGTGAGATTCAGCGAGAAAAATAACATGGTGAGCTTGGCATAATGGTGTGTGCCTTTAATCCCAGCACTTGGGAAGCAGAGGTGGTGGGTCTCTGAGAGTTTGAGGTCGACCTAGTCACCAAACTGAGTTCCAGGACAACCAGGGATATATATGGTGAGACAATGCATCATGGTCATCTTCATCATCATCTTCATCATCATCATCATCATCTTCATTATCGTCATCATTGTCATCGACGGGGGCAACAACAACAAACACCTAATATTGACTGCATGCTCACATGTACACACATGGTAATAATAATAATAAATGCTGCTCTGTAACCGCTCTCCATGTCCTTCAACAGCAGGCAGCTTCCCTCTTTGACTGAGGTTGGCCCAGTTCATTCAGAAGGCTTTCTGTAGATTCTTACAGTCAATGTTCTGCGTGCTTGGTTAATCCAAGTTCTTTAATAGAAAGGTGACTTCCTCATCGGTCCATTGGGAGTTTTTCAGGTAGCCTTTCACTCAAAGATCATCACAAAAACAATGCTTCTCATATGGGTTAACTCCAGGGCAAATGAGATTCTCCTTTATCCTTCCCTCCAAGAAATAAGAAATCTCAGTGTTCTAGAAGGTTCATGGCTCTAGCTGTAGCAGGAAATAATAGGAATTTTTGACATTTCGGGACCTTGAAGTAGTCAGTTTCTTTGGGCATTCTTTCAAAAAGAGAGTGTGTCAGAAAAGAAAATCTTTCAATAGTTTCCATGTTGTGCCTGCTTTAATAATCTAAGGGGAGCTAAGGAAGATGGCAGGAGCAGAGTAAAGTGATCATAACAGGTGGGAATGCAAATTGATGTGGAAAGGAAAATGGACTGTATTACCCCAAGAGGCAGCTGCCAGCACAAAGCCTTTGCTGCCTTTTATAAACAGGACTCTGGCTGCATCTCTTTTCCTTCCTGACCCGCAGTGTCTAGATTTCAGCGGACCAGTGTCTCTGACAACCCTTTGTTTCCTTAGTTCTAGGCAGAAGGCAAGCCTTGCTTGTCTACAGTTTTCTCGGCACTGACAGAAACCTCTGACCATATTTGGGCTTCTTTAATGCTCACTCCATCAACAGAAAATGCACTGCACAGTAGCAGGCAGCAGCCACAGCCAACACAGAAAGCAATGAAAGGAAGGTGGGAGATGGACGAATGATGAGAAAAGGGGCAGAGAGCCAGAGGGATAGAAGTCCAGGGGGTCTCATTGAGAGTCAAGAACACCCGAGTCAGGGGTCTGAAGGAAGTGGGACCCAGAGACCACCATGTAGACCAGAAAGAAGGAAAGCAAAAGCCAATTACGGAGTAGAAAGAAAGAGACTTGAGCTTAATATCTGCTTAGTCACCCACATAGGTACAGTAATATATAACGTGTGTGTCCTCAACCTACTCACACACAAGAAAAAAAAATAGAGCAAATAAAACAACACAAAACACACACACACACACACACACACCAATCAACATGTTGGCAGCCCCAGCAACATCTGAACCCCTGTTGGCACAGAGATTGGACAGGACGATTTGGTTTGTTTGTGTAACTTGTGTACACAACATGAGATGCCAATGACTTCAACTACATCAATAATCCTTCCGATACAAAGATCTTGCCTCACTTTTGCAGGGATTTTCAGCTCATGTGTGCAAAGTTCAACTCAGCACGTCAATTCTTTTCCCTAAACCTTGGTACATTTTAGTTAAAATGCTGTACCTTCCTGTCTTTATTTCCAGTTTTTGGTCAGAAGAGGGTTCAATTTTCTGGTGTGAATTCTTTCCCTGGAATCATGCCTTGTAGTCTTGAAACTATCTAGCTCTTAATCCCCCAACGTTCCAATAACTTGTCGTTTTCTGATGCTGGAATGAGTTTGTTTAAGGAAAATTATGGCATCAGTCCCTCCCACTCCCACCCCAGTCATAGCCTCTAGTGTTGGGGATTTCCTGAAGGGACACTCCAAGAACCTTCTGGGGCTTTGTCCCTTTCCTTGGGATGTCCTGTGACTCTCGTGATCTATTTGTTGTAATGAGTCCCTGGTGTAAAATACTCATAAGCATAAATAACTCCTCCCCACAATATCCCAGAACTTTCCAATCTGCAAATCTGGGCCCGAGCTCCCTGCTTTAAATAAACTGCAGACAGATTTTTTTTTTTTTTTTCCAGGGGGGAAGACACAGCAAGTTCCTGTCAGGCTAAAGCAATGCTTTTTACTATATTTACTCGTTCTTAGGATGCCTGGCTACATGGATTTGGCAGATATCTTGATGCTGTGTTGTTTAGTGTGCAAAAAAAAAAAGTGCTACAAGAATAAGGTTCTTTAGGGTTGTGCCTTCTCTCTTTCCTCTAGTATTGCTTTGGCTTTGGATTTTATGCTGTCTGGTACAATTGTGGTCTTTCCTGTATATTTTAGTATGGTTTATATGCTGTCTTCTTCCAGCCCTTTTCTTCTTTCTTTTCCCTTCTTTTTCCTTTTCTTTTTCTTTTGTTTTCTTTCTTTCTTTTTCTTAAGACAAGAGTTTCACTTTGTAAACCAGGCTAACCTCAGTTGCATGTCATCCTGCCTCAGGCTCCTGAATGCTGGGATCACGGGCTTACACCACCAAGCCTGGCCTCAGCCCTCTGTCTTCAACCTTCCAGTATTCATTCTGGCATAAGCGTATCTCACATAAACAGCATGGGTTGGATTTTCATTGTTTTACAGTAAACAAGAATGTCTTTTTGGTGTTCTTAAGATAATCCATTTGTCATTCATTTTTCCTCTTGGGTTTTGCTGCAGGACACATAAGATTTACTGTTTTTCCCTTTGTAAGTGTGCAGTTGAGTGGGGTTCAAGTCGTGATATGCAACTGTCACCAGCATGCACCTCCATAACTCTTGACACGTGATGAGAGCAAACTCCGTGTTCCAACCTCCGACTCCTCTCTTCTCCAGTTTGACTCCAACCACTGTGCTTCCTGACTCCATGTTGTATCCTATGCTGGAATATCCTTCCTTCACAAGGCTGAATAATATTTGATTGTATACAAATACAACACAATGCTCTTCCATGTGTCTCTTGCCAGACACTTGAGATGCTTCTACATGTTAACCTAGGTGCTATAAACACGGGGGTATAAATCTCTTTTTAAAGGGCTGGAGAGTTGGTTCATCAGCTAAGAACAATTGCAGAGGACCAGGTTTCTCACCTACATGGTGGCTCTCAGCAGTCTGTAACTCCAGGATTGGGGTATTTGACATCTTTGTTTTGCTCTTTTGTCATCAGGCACATATGCGGTGCACACACAGGCCAAATACCCATACATATCACTAATAAAGTATTTAAAAATAAGTAAAGATTCTAAAACAAGTATCTATTCAAAATCCTGTTTTTAATCATCTTAGGTTTATAGCCAGAGACAGAATTGCTGGTGCCTAAGATTTGCTGTCACCTTAAGAGGCTTATTCAACTTATTCATATTTAGAGATTTATAAATAGATGCCATATTCTTTCCACTTTAATTCATATATTTAAATTTTTATTTATTATTATTGGTGTGTGGTGTTGTGGATGTGTGTGCGTGTGTGTGAGTGATTTTGTATGCACACATGCAGTGTGTGTGTTTACGTGTGTGTGTGTATGTATGTGTTTGTGGCAATGTGGCAATCAGAGGGCAGGTTTATGCAGTCAGTTCTCTTCTTCACCTTTACGTAGTTTCCATAAATCAAACCTGAGTCACCAGACATGGACAGAGAGTCCTCTACCCTCTGAGTCCATCTGACTGGCTCCCTTTGTTCATATATTATCCTCATGTATGCACTGGCCAATTCAGTAAACATTTTCTCCATTGCCTTGTTCTCAGATGCAGGCATCTTTTGTTTGTAACCATGGTGATGCTGATGCCCAGCCCAAGTGCACCTTTAGATAGAGTATCTGAAAGGAACCTTGTCTCTTCCAGTCAACAAAGGCAGAGCTGGACAAAGCTTGCTTGATGAGTGGCGGCCACTAGATGGGAGTCAGCTTGACTTTGAGTTTTAGCTCCTCCCTCCACATTCAGTTGCTGTGTGAGTTTGAGTATTTAATTAGTCTCTGCAGCTGCTAATTTCCTCATTTGTAATGCTACCAGAGGGACTAAAGAGCTCACCTGAAGAGGAAAGCACTTCCTCCATAGATCTAGGTAGGCTTAGTTCAGGGTCTGAGCCATGTTTATAAAGCCAAACCATCAAACAAAACAAACAAAACTTAACAACAACAATAACAACAAACAACAACAGCAAAATACCCCACAAAGCATCTCCTTCCTTTTGTGGTTGCTTCCTTTTAGAGCTGGGGTCTGGCTGGTATGCCAAAGGCATGCGAGCTATGTAATCTGCTTGTCCTCATGAGAGGAGGCAAGTGGCAGGCCATTGGTTGAAGCACATCCGGGAGGACTGTGGTGGGCCTTGGAATTCCTAGATAAGGAAGTGCTAATCAGTCTGCAGGAGAGGCAGAAGAGAGGTGGCTCTGAAGGCCACCAAATAAGGAAGGACATCCTTTTTCTCCACCTTATCTGTGCGCATGCCAGTGAGTAGAGCAACTTCCTCATTCAAGGCAGCATCCCCAAACATGGTTTGGAAAAGATGTAGGTGCTTCAGGGAGCTGAGAGATAAAGAAAGGAAACTAATACATCAAAAGCTATGCATGTTTTATATATATATATATATATATATATATATATATATTAATATTTTCTCCTTTCTTACCTTTTCCTGTTGCCATACGTCATTTACCTAGAAAAGAAGACAGCTGTCCTTTCCCAAAACTCATGTGACCCTGCCCTGCCCCGCCCAGTGTGACTAGCTCAGGTTGGTGATTTTGATCTGTTGCCAAACCAAACTGGCTCCCCGGGGAGCCATTCGCTAGTGTTTCCCAGCGCCATTTCCCTGCCAAACATTCCTTTTCAGTGAGAGGACATTTTTTCATCCCTGATAAACAACCCCAGCCTGCTCAGCTGAGATGGGTGCTTGGCTCTGTAAATTCCTTTGTGAAACCCAAGATCTTTGTCTCCACAGAGCGGAGGTCCCCAAGGGGCTTCAGGCTCCCTCCTCCCTGAATGATCTCTGCTCCTGGCACCAGGAGAGTCTGTCTGCAAACAGCTCTTCCCTTTCTTGGGGGAATTTAGTTTAGAAAGCTCGGGCAGGCTCCTTCCATGAGAAATCGTCCTGATTTCACCCTTGCAGATCTACACAGGAAAAACGACCACGGGGAGGGCAGTTAAAAGGTTCTGAACCCAGTCACTATTGGAGGGTAAATGATAATTCAATCCCAGAGAGAGAGAGAGACTGTGAAGGCTAATGTGCCTTGCAAGTGCCTGCGGTAGAGTAGAGGTGGGACACCAGAAAGTTCATTCCATCACTTGGAAGTTAGAGGCAGGCTGATCTTGGTGAGATCAAGGTCACCCTACTCTAAATAATGAGAATCTATCTAATAAAAGGGTATGAGCAAGGGAAAATTAAATAGTAGGAAAACAGTTGATTGAGTCTCACCTACTTCCTCTGGTGAACTCTCCTCTATTTTTTTTTTTTTTTTTTTTACACTTTAACAACTTCTTAATATATATTTCCTTGGGCTGAAGAGATGGCTCTGTTGTTAAGAATGCTCCCTGATCTCTCAGAGGATCTGGGTTCAATTTCCAGCGCTTACATGGTAGCTCACAACCACGTGAACTCAGTTTCAGGTGAGCTAATGTCTCTTCTGGATTCCTCCAGCACTGTCCACACATGAAGAGTCACATAAAATAGTAAATTCATGGATAAAGCTTTAAAATACATATTTCCTTAACCCAGAGTTTGGAAGGGACCTAGTAAGTTATCATCTGGTAGAATCTCAGAAAACTCACCTTAAAAAAAAAAAATGTCATCTTGGTGGTGTGAAATGTAGACAGAACTCAGCTCTACCCAGTGCAAACACTGGGGATGATGTATTTCATGGTCCCAGAGGGCCAATGGTCACATTGAATGGTCTCCTGAATGTAGAGTGGTTGGCTGAGTCTGCGTGTTCTGTCCTTGAACTGTCATGGGAATACTCCCCACACCGTTTCCAGCCTCATGGACTGACAAGGAAACAGGTCATGCTGAAACTCTTCTCTTCTGAGATGTCTTTTCCCTTCCTCTGCTCAGCTGACCACCACACCAAGGTACAACGCCCAGAGGAGCCTTATTCTGGGTATAGCTTTGGTTCTACAAAACCTCTGAGAAAACTAATGCTGGTTCTTCTAAGAACAGACTGGTTACTCCCTGGTTTGACCCTTCCAACGAACTAAACTTCATTTTAGTTTAAACACCTAGTGCCTCCTGTGTGCCAGGACCTCTGTAAGAACTCGGTGTAGAAAAAAACAAAACAAAACTAACAGTCTTGCTTCGGGGGGACTCAAGTCTTAGGTTCCTATCTTACTTTAAAAAAAAAAAAGAATTAATTTTTAAAACATGTAGAAAGTTGAAGGAAAAGTACAAAGAGTACCTGCACAGTCTTCATTATTCATTGTCTGTCTTTGGTGAGGCACGCATGTGCATTCAACTCTTTCCCAACTTTTTCTGAAAGTTGAGAGCAAGTACCCCATTCCTAAGTAGTCAGAATACATCTTGGAAGCATAAGAAGATCATCCTTCATCACCAGCAAAGCCATTATCTTGCTTAAGAAGGACTCTCTTTGGCTAGGTGATGACGTACGTCACACTTGGGAAGCAGAGTCAAGGTGTGGTGGTTTGAGTAGGAGTGATTCTCCATGGTGATATTATGAGGAGGTGTGGCCATGTTGGAGGAAGTGTGTTACTGTGGGGTGCTGGCTATGATGCTCAAGCTACACCCTGGGTGGTTCACAGTTGCTTCTGCTGCCTGTGGATCAAGGTGTAGAACTCTCAGCTCCTTCTCCAACACCATGTCTGCCTGTATGCCACCATGTTTCCTGCCATGATAATAATGGACAAAGCCTCTGAATCTGTAAGCCAGCCCCAATTAAATGTTTTCTTCATTAGAGTTGGAGTGGTCAAGGTGTCCTTTCACATCCGTAGAAACCCTAACTAAGACATAGGTGGGTTTCTGAGTTTGAGGTCAGACTGTTCTACAGAGTGAGTTCCAGGACAACCAGGGCTACACCAAGAAACCCTGTCAAAAAACAAACAAACAAACAAACAAACAAACAGAAGAGCTCTCTTTAGGTCAACCATGCTGTCTACAATGACATTCATAGCTGTCAGTTGTCCCAAGGTCACATTTTATAGCCTTTGTGCTTTAAGTGACAGGATCTAGCTGTGACTTCTAGCCTCTAGCTCCTTGAAGTCTAGGATGATCCCTCTTTCAAAATTCCTATAACAGAACCTTCTGAAGAGCCCACGTTGGCTGACCATGGAATGTTCTCCATGTTGTCTTGCCCTAGATTCAGGTTAGACATTTTTGCAAGGACGTTACACAAGTGATAGCATATGTTTCTTATTGCCATATTTTCAGAGATTCATAGTTTGGGGAAATGCAGCACGGACAAGTTAAGAAAACACACCTTGACTGAGTTTGTAATCTGTCTCAGGAGTTGCTTGTTTCAGTGTCTGAAACTAGGAGACTGGATGGGACAATATCAAAGCCCCCTTTAGCTTCCAAAACTGAAGCTTAACAGGAGCAGCCTTTGAGGAAAGCTTTGCTTCCATGGAGAGTCTGTGGTAGTTCACATAGATCCCATAGGGAGAACTTCAATTTTCAGTCATTTCCCTACTTTTGATTAACAGAAGTCATTGTAAGAAATGCTCAATAAACGGTGTCGCTGGTGTTATTCTTTCCTGGTGTTAGGACGAGACAAATAGACTAAGCCAGGATTTAGGTAAGACACAGGAAACGTGTCACAGTTCTGATGTATCAGAAGTCTTAGTCCTTGGTGTCTACCTGCTTGTCTCTAGGCATTCCTGATGGCCTAAGGATAGACAGTGCCTTGTCTGTTTCTCCTCTGATTACAAAAGAGTTCCTACTGAAGATAGCCGGTGGCAGTTTCTGTTTTATTAGGAAATTCCAAACTGCACCAAGACACTTTATTTTTTTGTAATAATCTTTCTTGAAGTCAGAAATTGCATTTTGAAAATGATTTTCCCCCTCTTTTAATAAATGGCTAAGAATGTTAAGATGGATTTTCTTCCTAGGTTTGCAGTCACAGAAGCATTTATCTTTCATCCCAAGCGGAGGTCCTATGTAATTGCGTGTGAAGTAATTCCAAAGTTGCATCAGAATCTTTTCAGAGCGTTGCTATGACAATTGGACTTCTTTTGAAAAAATAATTTAAAAAATCCCAGCCCTGCATCATCCCCACCATCCACAATAAATTTGGCCTTTCAAAAAATTGAGCAGAAATAATTATGCAATCATATTTTAACTGATTCTTCTTGAAGTTGTAATAGATAGTAAAGTCATCCTTATCACAGCCTGAGAAGGATGATTCTTAAGAGTTTTGCCTTTCTAAAACTATGGAAATGAGAGAAGAAGACTAAACAATAACCTATTGTTTGGAGGAAAATACAAATTTTAATAGAAAGTCACAGGCAGCCCTTCTGACCACTTATCACAAAGAGGAGAGCTTTGGTGAGGTCACAGCAAAGACAGTAAAGCAGAGGCTGACAGTGGTACACCAGTAATCCCAGCCTTCAAGAGAAGGAGGCACAAGGGTCATGGATTCAAGGCCAGTATGGGTCACACAATGAGACTCCTTCCTTCCCTCCCTCCTTCTTTCCTTCCTTCTCTTCTTCCTCCTCTTCCTCCTCCTTTTTTTTCTCCTTCTCCTCTAATCTTCCCTCCTGCTCTTTCTCCAATCTTTGGGCTACTTAGTAAACCTGGGAAGATAAACATATCCAAAGTTATCATTATGGTTGATTTGATTTAGGTCCCAGATTGATGTTGATATTCTAATTCATGTTAATAGAAACTGTGACTTTTAAAAAGAATGAGATTGGAAAGATGTGGTGTTGGCTGCTCACTGGGCTGGTGTAAGCCTTATAACCATGTCTCATTTTTGAACCTTTGCGGATTCAATGTTGCTGTCTAAACACGGTGTTGTAGTTGGTTTCAATTACACTTTGGATCCCTAGAGATTGTTTTGTTCCAAGTTCTATTTTTATAATTCAGGGACTAGAGATTGTAAAAGGTATTTAGGAGGGTATAATGCAAAACCAACCTGAAGAAACAGAGTTTCTTGTCTCTTCATCTTCATCACACACACAAACACACACACACACACACACACACACACACACACACCTTAGCTTCTGCCTTCTTTCCTCTTCCTTAACTTGAGGCAGATGAAGTTACACAGCAATTTACCTTAAATAATTCAGCAAAACTATAAATCCACAAGGACAGAGGAGTTTGTGGGGTTTTTTGTTTTGTGTGTGTGTGTGTGTGTGTGTGTGTGTAGAAAAGTGTCCAACACACAGTAGAGCTAAATAAATATTAAATGAGTAATTTCGTTTTTGTTTTTTCCTTCATGCTGGGAACCAAATCTAGGACTGGACAGGTGAGAACTCTGCCGTCGAGCTACAAGCTACATGCTCACAGGATAGCATGCTCACCCTGGAATGAGTACGTTTTATTAACTTGTTAACTTGTTTGTTTCCCACTGTCTTTGTAAAGACAAAGTCATTAATAAACTAATTCTGAAACCAAGATCAGACTAGCTGAACTGTGTAGTACAACTAAAGAGCATATCCAGATGGAAATCTGCATCCTAGAGTGATGTTCTCAAAATTGATTGGAAATTAGAACCCGGTAGAAAAGTTTTTCAAAGACCAATACTTGTTCTGGAGTGCAGAGATTTGCCTTTTGTTTACCTGGAGTCTTGAGGTGTAAGGGTTTTTTGGGTGTGTTTTGTTTTTTGTCTTTTGTTTCATTTGCTTTGCCTTGGTTTTGTTTTTAAGCTTCACGGCCTTCAAAATGCAACTGTCTTCAAAACCATCACCCTCCAGAATGTTCATTTACATCTCAGCAGTTCTAACTGGGAGGTTGCACTCTTTAGGGTTCATTAGCATTTGAAGGATCATAATGAAGTCCTACCCTGCGGAGTCCTCAGCCCACAAGCATTTACCTTTAACTTTCTTTACTACTAGAGGATTACCTGTCAATTAACATGAGAAATGGTGCAATTTGTTTCTCACTAAAAGGGGAAATTCAAGCTATGTGGTTTAGCTAGGAAATGAATTGAAGAATCCCCCGGAGCTCAGCTAAATATTTATTTAGCCCCACTGAGTGCCTAGCTTTTGTCTAAGCCTTTGAAGTCCCACACCCAGAGTGAACATTTGTAGAAGAGAATTAGCTGCATTCGCTTTGACTAAACTTTTTCTAAGCGGACACTGTCCAACGACTAGAGTGCCTTGACTCTAGTGTCTGTGAAACTGTTGGTGTCCATTGGTTGAAATGAACAGCAGAATTTACCCCAGGATGCTTTATTTACTCTTACTCTCTGGCTGAGAGACCAAGTCAGAGAGACTTCCTGGTATGCAGACAATAGGGAGAAGGGCCATGGCTAGGTGAAAAGAAAGAAAGAAAAAAGGAAAGAAAGAAAAGAGAAGAAAGAAAGAAGAGAGAGAGGGAGAGGGAGAGGGAGAGGGAGAGGGAGAGGGAGAGGGAGAGGAGAGGAGAGGGAGAGGGAGAGGGAGAGGGAGAGGGAGAGGGAGAGGGAGAGGGAGAGGAGAGGGAGAGGGAGAGGGAGAGGGAGAGGGAGAGGGAGGGGAGAGGGAGAGGGAGAGGGAGAGGGAGAGGGAGAGGGAGAGGGAGAGGGAGGAGGAGAGGGAGGGGAAGAGGGAGAGGGAGAGGGAGAGGGAGAGGGAGAGGGAGGAAAGGAAAGGGAAGGAGGAAGGAAGGAAGGAAGGAAGAAGGAAGGAAGGAAGGAAAAGAAGTGATGAAGAATTTCCAAAGTAGCCAGTTTCTTCCTCAACCTCCTGACTTGAGACAAAAGCTTGGCAACTTTTGTGTCCCATCCACAGGTTCCCTCTGGTGGACTGGCCCAACAAGATGAAGGCTGAATCTCACTCAAGAGTGGGGACCAATTAACCATTCTGTCTTCAAACTGATGAACACTAAATTAGGGGAGGAAAACTCTTTAGAGTCTTTAAAACCAACAGGTTTCAAGGAAAGACTGGATTTTTCTGCTTCCTGAGACCCCTTGCTGCTTGCAGAGAATCTTTTTCTCCGCCAGTTGCATGTGGTTCTTCAACCCCAATAAATACCTTACCTGCTAATTTGGTGTGTGGTGAGATTTCTCCACTGCTGCCTGTTGTACTTCAGGTTTTTTTTTTTTCCATCTTTTCTTTAACTAGCAGAGAAAACAAACCCAATCAAGACTGCATCACATTAGGGACTTGGCTGGGATTTCTTCTATAGACTGTATCAAGGTATGGGAATCAGAGCTCCAAACTTTACCTACCTTAGTGTCAGTTCTCCAGTATTCTGAAAAGGAAGTTTCTGTCCACTCAGGACTGTCCTATCCAGAGCCTAGAGTAGAAGCATTTTAGTTTGTATGCCCTTCTCTTGATAGTGGATGCCACCACTCTGTTCAAAAAATATCCCTAGAGCTTTTATGTTGTTCAAATATGAATAATTCCATTCCTGGTTGGCAGGTGAGGGAAATAGCTTTAAATCTTGCTTGCTTACTTTCCTGACTTCTCTTTGGTGTTTTCCAATGAATCATCCTTGGCTGTGAGGATGCTTGGATCTGGGGGTGTTTGTCTGAGCCAAGGAGGGTGAGCAGGAGCTGGGACCTGGAGGCTAGTAAGGGGGATGGTGAAGGAACAATTATAAGTGCCACTACAGTGGAACAAGATGTTTTCCAAGTCAGAATCTGGTTGTAGTCCTTGGGGCTCTCCTTTGAATGTTGAGTTAGGTTTTTTAAGGTCAAGGAATGTTAATAACAATAAAATTTGATGTGCTTTATAAGCCTTCAGTTATAGCAAATAAAAGCAACCATTGTAAAAAAAAAAAAAAATCTGCCATGCTCACGCATAGGAGAGAAGTCAAATAAGATATGCACTTCCAACTCGTCCAGCTCTTTAAAACAATGAGTTAGATCTGTTTGTACTGGTGGAGAATCATCTCCAGGGACTATTAGTAAGTGGAAAAGTCATACATCAAACTAATGCTTAGTAAGAGCTCAACTGAGCAGCAATCTCTATGTTATTGATCTTTAAAAGTGGATGTGCATATTACCTGTGCAATTAAAAATAGAGCAAGATGGGTGGAAATGAAATAGTTGGTATTTATGCAGAAAGACAAAATTACCCTTGGAGTTGAACCCAGGTGGTGTCTCAGGACTGTTTTTCAGGACCTGGGTGCCAGTGAGGAATGCTTCTCTCCCTTACACATCTCTTGCTGAATAGAGGATTATAATTCTGATTGTCTTTCATTTCATCTATCAATGCACAAACCTCAGTGGTTTTGCTGTCCCATCAGCTGAGCTCTGACATCATTCCCTTGCTGGTTCTCATCAAAGATACTTCATATTATGTTGCTAAATGACTGGAAATGTGGCTAAAAGATCTATTACTTTAATCCATCTTGGCAAAGAAAGGTCATACCCAGAGGCTCTGATAAAGCCAAACACACACACACCTCTGAGAGTTTATCTTCTGTGTGAACTTTTATGGGAAGGACGTTTCTTAAATGACAGGAGCTCTCTCTCTTTCAGTTGAGAAGTTTTACCTTCGATATTGATGAATACAAATCATTTAAAATACAATTTACTCTATCTGTTGTTAAATGTATCTAAGCAATATACATATATTAGTGGTACAGCACTTGTATAGGCATTTATGAAGCATTGTGGTCATGCCTAGCACTGTGAAAACCCCAAAACCAGATCAAAAGAGGGTCATCTCGTATTTACCAATGACAAACCTAACCCAGGGGAAAAGCCTGCTTTACAGTGACTTTGCCGCCCATGAACGCCCATGAACGCCCATTCCCCTTGTGAAGTTCAGCCCATTCCAACACTTGTGCTAGCCCCATCCACTACAAAGTGCTCATCTGGATTTCCTGGAGCTTCTTTTTCAGGATCAGTCTGATTCTAGGGCAGCAGTTCTCAACCTGGGGGTCTCAACCTCTCTGGGGGTCAAAGAACCCTTTCACATGGGTCACATATCATCTATCCTGCATACCAGATATTTATATTATGATTCAAACAGTAGCAAACAGGTATGAAGTAGAAATATGAAATAATTTTATGGTTGAGGGTCCCCACAACATGAGGCCGCCATATTGTTCTAGGGGAAATCACTTGGGTGGAAAGAGGAAAGGTTTGGGAAAGCCTTTCTATCTATCCATTCTGCATTCTTCCACATGATGACGTCATGGACAGCCTTTAAGCCATTTTGTTGGGGCTCTAAGTAAATCTGAGTAGGAACCGCATCAGGAAATTTTATCTGGTCTCGTGATTTTCTGCTTCTCATGGATGGAGCCAAGACTCAACCTTATCATCTAGCTTTGCATCTGTAGCAAGTTGCCTAACGTTTCTGTGCCTAGGTGTCTGTAAATGGGGATCCTTGACCTTGCTTGAATTAGGGAGGTACAAAATACTCAGGGATTCAAGACTGCTCAACAGCCCTGAGTCCTTCCTCAAAGGGAAGGTCTTTACTCCCAGACCCCTTAGTTCTGAGTCTGGCCTGGAACTAAAGGCCACAGGAATGAGAAAAGCTGCCATACCTACTTGTCACTTCAAGAGACCAAAAAAAATAGTATTAGCCATGAAAGCAAAAAGACCAACAATTATCCTTTGATAGTGTTTCAGGACAGATAGAACAGAACACTAGGGGAGGAGAATTCATGAAGGACAAGGTATCAGTGTGTTGATTTTCAGGGCAATGTCTCGTTCTGAAGGTTCTAGAAACACAGTTTACTAGGTGAATAGCTGAAGGATAGGGTAAGAATAGCAACCATGTTCACTGAAGGGTGAGTGAGGAGGGACAGAAAAACGACGGCCAACATAATAACCATAACGCCCTAATTAATGCTTCCCTCTGCTACTGACACCATTCCTTCACTCCTCTTTCATAAAAAATAAAAAGTATTTATGTGGCTCTTAATATAGAACCTTTTCCTTGAACTATAAAAAGATCTAAATATTTATATTTTTCATATTTTAATATCTCAGTGATGATAAGCCAGAAACAGGTATTTTTGCCTCTCTCAAGAGCAAAGTTTGTGGCCTCTTTGTTTCCGTGTTAGGAATAGAACACGAGAGCCCCATGTATCTAGGCAGATACTCTATCATTAGCCCATGAGTCTCCAGCCTCAAGTGCACATTTTTCTCAGGCTCTCTCAAGCTTTCCCCACAGCATTGGGAAACTTTACTGACAGCATCAAAGTTGTGCTTCTGCTAATAACTGGACTCAAATCCGGCTATGCACCACTCTGACCCATTTTGAGGTAAATACTCTGATTAGCCTTCTGTTTTAGAACACGGTGAGCGTGCTGTGCACTAATTTTGGTCAGTGACACCATAAAGTAAAATGCATTACCAAATGCTTTCAGTTTCTCATAATGTTGGTACGATGGCATGTCATGGGGCCATTTTAGCCGCAGACATCACTCCAGAGAATTCCAAACAGATATAGACAAGTGGCACCAAGACCCATCTCCTTCCCCTCGGGCCGATTATCCCCAGGAATAGGATGTCCCAAAGCGACACTTCCCAGCCAACTGGAGTGCTGATAAGTCCAGTTATCAGAAAGATATTGCAGTGAGTGTGATGCACAGTGCTTGCATTTTCTTGATAGGTTAGTCATATGAACGCTGACAAAGAAGGAAAAAGAGCAGCGATGTGGTGCAATATTAACAGGCAGCTGTCCCTGGCTTCCCGATACGTAGGATGACTCGCATTGCTGAGCGGTGTGGTCACTGCCAAAGGAATGGCCCTCTCACATTTCTTCCTGATTCGCATACACTGCGGCCAGCTTGTCATCTCCCTCTTGGGCTTCCCAGACACTAAGTCTGGAATGAAAATTCACCTGCCTCTGAATTGGCCACCGGTGGGGGCAGGGGTGTGACTTGGCTTCCCAGGCTGGAAGATTATCTCACCCAGCACTAGCTATATAACGGGCTGGTGTGGAGGGGCTCCACAGGGTCAGCTCCAGGGGCTCATCCACAAGAGAGAAAAACAGACTCACGGCTGTCAACATGATGGTACTGAGGGTAGAGGAACTGGTACGTAAGACATCTTTTTTTTTTTTTTTCTTTATCTGACAAAACCTCGTTCATTTTGGCTTTTATTTGGAAATTCAGATGGTCTTTCTTTCTCAGGAATAATTGGGGGTTGGCATTAGTGACTTCCTAAGAGACGGTGGTCGTGTGGGTTAAAAGTAAATTTTCGTGTGCCAACCTGTACACATCTTAAGTGGGAGAGGAAGACCTGAAGGTTATCCTGGGATACCTGGAGCTATGCTCCTGACAGTGCAGTGGCTGGAGGTGCTGTCACTGGGGAGGAAGGACCTCCTGTGGCATCTTTTGTGGACAGTTACCCCAGGATGGGGAGCTTGCTTCTGACTTCAACATCTCCCTCACATACAGGTAACAGGCAAAAAGAACAACAATGGGTCCGCAGGGGAATTCCTTCCAGGGGAGTTCAGAAGCGGAGAATATGAAGCTGCTGTTGCTTTGGAGAAACAAGAGGACTTGAAGACACTTCCGGCCAACAGCGTGAACCTGGGGGAGGAACAACGGAAAAGTGAGAAACTGAGAGAGGCAGAGGTGAGGACCTCCCACGAAATCTAGTGGGAGTGGGGTATCGAGATCCCCGAGGAAGAGGGAAAGAGAGAAAGACAGAAGGAAATTAAATAAAAACTGTTCTAAAGATGTCTCTTCACCAGATTTGAAGCATGTGATGTGAAGAAGCAGTGCACATGGAAATGACTTGGGGAGTCGTTCCTGGAGTCCTCCTATCTGGAGGGTTGAATCAATGACTGAACGTGCTATGACCACCTTTTGGTCAAAGGGCAGAAAGATAATGATAATCAGAAAAATTCCAGTGTCACATACTGCCTACTTAATTTGAACCAAGGAGATTTGTTCTTTTCAATAACACGAGTTGTGGTTCACAGATCATAGAATAAGCTTACCATGTTTATTGAAATTTATTTGTTGAATTTTTATAGGTTACTAACACAAATTAGAAGTGCACCAGTTAGCAGTAATCTGTGTTTCAGAGACTCTTGAGAGAGAATGGCATCAGTAGTTGAGAACTTTATCTGTATTTTCTATTCTTGGGTAAAGCATATGTTAGTTTTTGAGAATGAGAAAACAAGTTTATGGTACTGATAACAAAATGATTACTGAGAGACTGTGTCGTGCCTCTAACCCACTAGTCAAGGCTAATTCTACAAGCAAAGAAAGTAAATATGATTTAGATTAAACTAGACCCCAAATGCTTTAATGAAGATAGACACTTACTTGAAAGTGCTTTAAATTTCCTTTTTGCTCAAACCACTCACACGCTTTGCTCAGAGTTTGGGGATTTTGTTTAGGTACCACCTTGTTAGAACTCAATAATATATGTATGTATATACATATACATATACATATACATATACATATACATATACATATACATATACATGTACATGTACATTATATGTATATATATATATATATATATATATTTGACACTTGATTTCTTTTCCTTTCCTTAGCTCAAAAAGAAAAAACTAGAACAAAGATCAAAGCTTGAAAACTTAGAAGATCTTGAAATAATTGTTCAACTGAAGAAAAGAAAAAAATACAAGAAAACTAAAGCTCCAGTTGTGAAGGAGCCAGAACCTGAAATTATCGTAAGGGCTGTTTGGTTCCTGTGCATGTTCATAGGTTGCAGGGGTTAGTTCTGTGGAGGAAAGACGACAGCAAAGCAGCTCACGGCCACTTTCTGTTTCTTTCCCTTTTCTGTCCTTTCTCCTCAATTTTTCTCTTCTTTCTTCTTTTCCACTTTCCCCTGTACTCTTTACGGCCATCCTCTTCCTTCTCCCCCTGTCTGTCTCTTCCTCTCCATTCTCCTCCCGTCTGTATCTTCCTCTGCCTTCTCCTCTGTCTGTCGCTTCCTCTCCATTCTCTGTCTGTCTCTATCTCTCCCTCCTCTTCCCTCACTTTAGACTGAACCCGTGGATGTGCCGAGGTTTCTGAAAGCTGCGCTGGAGAACAAACTGCCAGTTGTAGAGAAATTCCTGTCAGACAAGAACAGTCCCGACGTCTGTGATGAGGTAAGCCTCGTGCCTTCCTGGAGGCTGGCAAACACAGTCGCAATGTCTTCCACCTAAAAGTTTCTCCAGCTGTTGCTACATCTGCCAGTAGCATAAAAAAGGATGTATTGTTCCTCTCTGCCCCACAACCCCCAAATACTAGATTAGCATGATGGATTGCATGGGGCTTTTCCTGTTCTCATATAATTCTGTTTGATTTATATGAAGACAGTTCATCTTTAACTTCTTAGATCCTTGGCCTAGACTTCCATAAAGGCAAGGCCAAAAAATTATTTCTGGTGAAAGATATTATTAGTAGTGTCTTTGATCAGACCCAAATGCCCCAACATTTGAAGGGGAAGGTGGAATTCCCTGTCTAGTTCTGTCATTTGGCTTCCTAGTTTGGAGCAGCTCCTAGGCGCTGTCTTCATCTCAAGTCTATCTGTAAGCACAGCCTCATTCCATTGGCCTCATGGTTCATCAGTACAAAGCAACTTGTCAGAAATCACGAATTCGCATTGCTTCTCTGGGGAACTGAGATGGCAGCTCACACCAACGCTGCATTTCCTTTTTCAAAAAAAAAAAAAAAAATGAATGTAACGGTTTTTGATATTCAATCTAGCAACAATTCTAGATGGAAGAGAACCATTTGATGTACTTGGCATGTGCAAATACAGAAAGGGATGTTTCAACACGGAGATAGTTTTTGAGATTTGAAGTCCACATCCATCCCTCCTCTGCCTTGGCCTTTAGCACTTAGGAAGGGTCTAGGACAGGAAGGAAGCTCAGGTTCTAGTTGCCAGATAATTATTCTAATCCTGTAATTCCAGTGAGCTCTGGCATTCTGATGTATGAAGAACGTCTGGCCTTTCTATCAGTTAGGTCATCATAGACCCAGCTTCATAGCTCTTAAGGATTATGCACATTTTTATACGAACCGCTATCTCTTGTTTTAATCTCCGACAGTATAAACGGACCGCTCTGCATAGAGCGTGCTTAGAAGGACACGTGGCGATTGTGGAGAAGTTAATAGAGGCTGGAGCCCAGATTGAATTCCGAGATATGGTAAATATATTTCTTGCTTGGAAATGAGCCAAAATAAGCAGACCTTCTCAAAAGCACAGGAAAACGTTCAATGAAAAAAAAAAATGGCCCAATTGGATTGAAAATTGATCTGAGAAAACCAGTCAGAAGCTCATTTCCCGTGCATAGGGGAGATGGCGATGAGACTGGGTCATATGGAAAGTATTTTCCATACACACTGAAAGGGAGAGCCGTGTCTCAGTGAAGAGGAGGAAGTGAAAACTGGTGAGCAGAATTCAGTAACCTCAGCAGAGAGTTTGGGTCATTATCAAATCAGTAGCTTTCCTGGCCTTTCAACACCCCGGTCCTGGCCCCTCAGCTGCCAGCAATACATAAGAATTTCCTAGCTGCGTACTTTATATGATGGATGCCAATAGCCACCAATGAGATTTGGAGCTGGGCTGCATATGAAATGAATCACGGCTCTGAAAAGTGGCCGCTATCAGACCGTAACAATTCAGCTGCTGTGATTTCCGTAAAGACCAGTATATGATATATTTTATACCCTGAAGATTGAACTGGAAAAATGCTTCATTTATTTATATGCAGCTCAATTTGACATTATGGCAGAATGGAAAAGGAATATTAAAAAAAAATCTAAAGATTTTAGCCTGAATTGAATCAAAGGACAAAATATTGGAAAAAAATTGAAGAAATGAATAATAAGAAAGTTTGGGTGAAAAGACACCCAAACCCCCAAGTTTGGAATCTGGAAGTTCAGAAATGTACCAAATAAAAACAGAGAGGTGACAATCTCTTCGAAGAACAGTGTACAATGACCACAGTGATTGACAGCTGAGGTCTCTAGCCTGTGCTAATGTAAACAACAGCACAGAGATAGCAAGAGATGGCAAAAAACCAACCAAACAAACAAAAAAACCCCACCACCACCAAAAACCCAAAACAAACCCAACCAACCAAGCAGAAAAAAACCAGGCACCTGGGAGGAAGGGATAGATCCAGATGAAGGTATTTTGGGCTATGATCAGACCTACTAAAGCTTCCTAAGGAGGTACACAAATACAGCCACTCAGACACCCTTTAGTTGAGAAGTTTAGTGGGACTCTCAGATGTGACCCTCAAGACCAGCAACACCCAGACTGATTATCAGTTGCTCATATTTTCCCAAGCATTTGAAACTGAAGACCCAACCCCTACCCTCGACAAGATTCTTCACCACACTATCTTGTCTTATATTTTTCCTTTCCCAAATAGCTTGAATCCACAGCCATCCACTGGGCATGTCGTGGAGGAAACCCAGATGTCCTGAAACTGTTGCTGAACAAAGGAGCCAAAATCAGTGCCCGAGACAAGGTATTTTTCCCATCCTTCTGAAGGCTTCTGTTTCCTTCAGAGTCCTGCTCGCCTAAGGAGATCCTCAGCTAGTCCTTTATTCCTGGACACCTCAGGCGCACACCCACTTTGCACATGCCTTGAGGTCTAAGACAGTGTCTGTTCCTCACCCCTTCCACCATTTTCTGATTTTTTTTTTTTTTTTAGCTGCTCAGCACAGCGCTTCATGTGGCGGTGCGGACGGGTCACTATGAGTGCGCTGAGCACCTCATCGCCTGCGAGGCGGATCTCAATGCCAAGGACAGAGTGAGTAGCTGACAAGGCTGTGTCCGCGTCAGCTTATTTGAAATCACTGGACAAGCTGGGGTATTCTGGCGGGACTCATTTCCCGGCTTCCCACTTATCACACCTGCTTATCCCTCTTCAAGGAAGGAGACACCCCGCTGCACGACGCTGTGAGGCTGAATCGCTATAAGATGATTCGGCTCTTGATGACCTTCGGTGCGGACCTCAGCGTCAAGAACTGTGTAAGTAGTCAAATGAAGGGCACCAACTCTCCTGCTTCTTAGTTTCCAGAATTTCTCAAAAATTGGAAGTGTTATGTCCATGGTAATAACTTTTGGGATAGCACTGATGCTTCAAATGACTCTATTTCCATAAGGAGAGGGCAAGACTTGGCATAAATTCAGGTCACAGAGTTAAACATGGGAGAAAACTAGATATTCTGACCTGACCTTGGAGCCTGCCTAATAGTTCTTTGAAAGGTTGATCTTGAATGCAAGATGGTCAAAGTTGTTCACCTTTAAAATACACATTGTGGGGCTGGAGAGGTGGCTCAGCAGTTAAGAGCACAGGTTGCTCTTCCAGAGAACCTGAGTTCAGTTCCCAGCAACCACATGGTGTCTCTCAACCGTCTGTAATGGGATCTGATGTACTGTTCTTCTGATGTGCAGACATAGCACTCATATACATAAAATACACAAGTAAAAAAAAAAACGCATTGGATAATTCCAACCTGCTTTGGTCATTCCTGGCTGAAGAGACCCCAGAGTAGGTAGAAATATATACACCAACTTTTTCCAAAATAGCTCCCAGTTACCAAGAACTGAAGTTAATTAATATCAAATCTGGAGAATTCCAAATAGTCCTTTGCTCACAAGAATGTAAAATGTTGCCATTCACTGTGCTTTTTCTGATTTTTTTTTTTAAAAATAACTACCATTCATTTTCCACTTATATGACTTATATGCATGTGTCTCAAAATAATTTCCTACATTATTTTGAGTCCCGATGTGTTAATTAGACCTCATCTTTATGCAGGGAATGTAAGCAACTTTCCTTCTTGGCTCCAACTCCCAGATAAACATCATCTACCATAGCTGCAGAAGATAAGGGCTCCTTCCTTCTTTCCTTCCTTCCTTCTTTCCTTTTCTTTTTACAAGAAACAAAAGACTATAAGCAGAAATGATTGGCATGCGTATAGTCACTAGGACCAGGCCGGTCATATAAATGATGTCAACAAGAGGCCACCACGGTCTGTGTAGGTGCTCTTGATCCCGTACCAGTACCTTGGGGGATTGTGGATCACAAGTCTTTCCTGATTCATTTCATTCTCTCTCTCCTCTCTCTCTCTCTCTCTCTCTCTCTCTCTCCTAACCTGGGCAAAATCTAGTTTGCACTGATTAGCATATCAAAGCTGCCAGTCTGCGACCTCTGGGATCAGGAGCACTTCTGAGCTGAATACAGATAGAAGTACTTAGGACTTCTCATATCTAAGGGGAGGAATTGAGAAGCGGTGTAGTTTTAATATGTGTAAATATCCTGAGCCATGTGCACAAGGGAGATCAAATTTCTGACTGAAAATTATTTATTTGCTTCACTAACATCAATTTCAAAGAGAGTAAATTTTATAAGAAGCCCCAGGGAAAATTCTGAAACCTACAGAGCAGTCAGCTGGGCAGCAGTTGATTGGTTATCCACGGCTTGGTGGCAGTATACGAACTCAGGAACTCAGGAAATGACTTCTAGACTTATGGTCTCAGGAGAGATAATACATCCTTAGAGCCTTTCTGCAGGGTTCTAGAATTACCTACAGACATTTTTGAACCTCACAATGACTTGAGGTATTACTTTAGTATGTAGGGACCAGGTTTTTTTTTTTTTTTTTTTTCAATACCAATAGTTCCATGGATGGTAGATGGAAAAGCCAATAAAAGTAACATGAAAGACAGGGACAAGATAGTTTGAATAAACAGTATGAGTATCACTCATAGTAAAATCCAGATATTCTGATAGATGCAGAGTGTAAACTGACAGGCACTTCGCACCTGAAAGACTAAATTCCCTGTCTTCTCTGTAGGCTGGGAAGACCCCCATGGATCTGGTGTTGCACTGGCAGAATGGAACCAAAGCTATATTCAACAGCCTCAAGGAGAATGCCTACAAAAACTCTCGCATAGCTACGTTCTGAGAAAAGAGACTCAACCCGAGCTGTTCGCAGGCGTTTTCAAAGCATTTCCCAGCAGAAGAGCAACCAGCGATGAAATCCAGCTTTTGTTTGCCAGCCAAATAGGGAGATATGCTTAAAGAAGCTTCAAGAAAGCACCCGGTTGTAGGTGTTAAACGGTCCTCTAGTGATGCTCACCATCTTTATTTATTCCTATTTATTTATTTATTTATTTCATAGCACTGGTATTCAGGCTCCCGTGAGCATCATTTTTGGGGGAGCAAGACTTAATCTGTATGTAACATTCAGAGTCTTCCCATAGCTCTTAAGCCGTGTGGGTGAATGGTGTCTAATTGCACTCCTTTGTGTTCTCACTTGCATAAAGCTATTCAAAGTATCTTTCAAAGGCAGGGGTTGATATCCGCAGCCCTCAGAGTTCTCACTGCTGATATCTGAAGGAAGCAACAGAAGGCGTGCAGTAATGCAGAAGGGAAGGGAAGCAGTTCTGCAGGACCGGCGCTGAGGCTTGCCGCTGGCCCACAGGTTTGGTTTGGTTTGGTTGTTTACCAGATCACAGGATATCCCAAGGTGAAGGCAACGTCATGAGTTCGAATGTAGGGAGATGGAGGGAGCAGGCAACGGGGCCACGATAAACTGAGTTTGATGAAAGAAAAAGTCAAAAGGACACTGTAAATGTGTAAATGTATACTCTGTTTTATGTATATTTTATATTCATAATAAATGCAAACTAATTCTCGGCTGTGGTCTAAATTTTGTCAGTTCAGCAGTAGGGATTTCTCATGTAAAGGAGGTCTTCTAGGAAGGGGCTCATTTGTCAATGTTTTCCAGTTTTTTCAGATTAGAAATCTTGAGGGATGGAAAGATGGCTCGGTGGTTAGGAGCACTGAGGGTCTGAGCTCAGTTCCCAGGAGCACATGAGGACTCGCAGCAATCCATAAAGAGGGTCATAGATCTGATGCTCTCTTGTGACTACATAGGTACCAGGCATGCACGTGGTGCACACACATACATGCATCAAAACACTCATACACATTAGAGAGAAAAAAAAAAGAAATGGAGGAGAAAGAGGAAGCAGGGGAAGAAATAAATGTCTTGTAGAAACCATAGTCTGGGTACTTATGGAGTTATCACCCAGGGATCTTGATAAAATGAAGAATTGTCCTTAGCTGGTTTCAGGGGGGGCCATGAATCTGCATTTCTGACTAGCTCCTGCTACTGAATTACTATACAAAAAAAAAAAAAAAAAAAAAAAAAAAAAGTGTTGTTTTGCTCTGGTTATGTGAAAAAAAGAGACCCCTGGTGGGAAGAATGATTACTGCAGGTTAAACAAGAAATTCTTAAGTTCTCATCTGGGCTTCACTCACTAATTAAGGGCCTATCAATCACTGTATTGTGGACAGGCGCTGACAGGATCAAAGCCCCGCCCCTCCCATGAGCGAACATTCTGGGTCAATGGCTTTTGACCTCCAGCAGGAAAAGTTTTTTTGCCAAACGTTGAGCAGAGGTGCTAAAGACCTCTGGTGAGAAAAAGATTGTCTCTGAGACCCCAGAGCAGACAAGTATTAAGAAATAAGTAAAAATAGACATGTAAGATTAGTCTATCTTAGGCCCAGTGAAGGGAACCGTGGAATGCCCTCTCTGAGCATCTAAGATGTGGAGGCATATATATGATGGAGATTGGGCAGTTATGATTTTTTTGAAGGTGTTAAGATTGAGGGACATTCTGAAAAAATGAACAAGGGTTATTCCAGCCTAGAGTTTTGCAGGCAGCAGGAGAGCATGGGCAAGCTCAAGGGTGTGGGGAGTGTTTGGAACTTGGTACATACAGCCTGAGAAGACTCAGGTCGAACTCCAGCGCTGTGCTCCCCTGAAACTCACACCAAGTAGGCCTGTGTTCACAAACCTCTTGTATATGTGCCTCCACCACTCTGGGAGAGTACAGGCACGGTCTGTAACCAAGACATTGTCCAACTACGCAGCTGTGGGCACTCATGGGTTGGGCGGATGTTTTGGGCCCGTTTCTCTCTGTCCCCCTCTCACATCAAGAACCGAGTGAGAGATTCATTCTCTCAGTTCTCTTCCTCTGCCATCCCATAGCATCCCTCCCTGGCCACTTAGACAGAGATCTAAGGCAGTGGTTCTCAACCTTCCTAATGCCTCGGCCCTTCAATACAGTTCCTCATGCTGTGGTGACTCCCAACTCTAAAATTATTTCATTGCTACTCCCTAACTGTAATTTTGCTGTTACACATCATAATGAAAATCTCCGTGTTTTCCTATAGTGTAGTCGATCCCCGTGAAAGAGTTATTCCATCCCAAGGGGTTATGACCCACAGGATGAGAACTGCTCATTTAAGATATGGGAATCTAGTAAATGTTTCCAACACAAACAGTATTTCTCTGGCTCATGTCGATATCTGCTTGGCATAACGTGGACATGATAGTACCTGACCAAAGTGTCTTATTTGAGCCTCCCCCTTCCCAAGAGCTGGGGGCTAAAAGGAGAAAAGACTTAAAAATAAGCGTTGCACCGTCACATTTAAACATTTGTACTAATAAAGAAGTAGAGGGCATGAGAGACAGTGTAGAAGGAAAACAGGCAGATGGAGGCTGGCTCTGGTTCTATCTTTGTGAGTGGAAAAGAAATATGTCTAAGGGGAAAATTCCATTTGTATCACACAGATAGGTCTTAGAAGCTCCTTTCTCCCCTGAACCAAATCTTTGCTTATGGTCTTTTATCTTGTGTTCTCTTTCTCACAGAAGGACATATTTCATAATGGAGAGTTCTGAAAGATATTCTCTTTTGTTGTTGTTTTTTTTTTTTTGACCAAAAAATGAGTCTTTATTGGCCTCGACTACTTGAGGGGGATGAATCGGGAGTGGGTGGCACCAATATCAGGCCAGCCACGCTTGACAGGCTTGTATGTGATGGAGAACTCACCCAGGGAGTGCACAATCATTTCTGGTTTGATCTCCACCTCGTTGAAGGTCTTGCTGTTGTACACGCCCACCATGCTGCGGACCATCTCAGGCAGAATGATCACGTCTCTCAGGTGGGTCTTCACCACCTCGGGCTTCTCCATGGGCGGTGCTTCCTTCTTGACCTTTCTCAAGCACTTGAGCAGTGAGTGCTGCTTCTTCTGCAGGCGCCCCTCTGGCGGGCGCCGTACCACTGCATCAGCGACTCACAGGACATGTCCAGGGGTTGGGCAAGGTCCACGCCACAGTAGGTGAACTTGCGGAAGGTCCGCTTCTTCTTCTGCTCCACTTCAGCCATCTTGGCGGCTGCTCAGGAAAGGTGGAAGTTATTCTTGACTTTATTTTCACTCAGATCGTGATCAAGTTTTATCAAACATGCTGACTTCTTGTCCGTTCTGTAATCTGTGCTCTCCAACCTAGGCAAAGCCTGCAACATCAAGATTATTCAAACTTCCCTCTTTGAAAAAAAGACTGTCTGTCTATGTCTGTGTGTCTGTGTGTGTATATGAGGGAGGGAAGGAGAGAGGCAGAGACAGAAGGAGGGAGAGAGAGAAGAGAGAGAAAAGAGAGAAGAGAGAAGAGAGAGAGAATGAGAATGTATATACCGTGTGTATTCAGGAGCCCTTAGAGGCCTGAAGAGGGTGTAGATCTCCTGGAACTGTAGTTATAAGTGGTTTGAGCCACCCAGTCTGGGTGCTCAGAACTAAACTCAGAGCCTGTGGAGGTGAAGCAAGTGATCTTAAGTACTGAGACCCCCTCCAGTCCCACCTCTACTCTGTTTTTAGTTGTAGCCAGATGTTTCCTAAAATGCAAATCAGATCCAGCCAGTCTCCTCTGAAATCTTTCAATGGCGTCCAGTTTCTCTTGGGATCACATGCAAACTCCTTGTCTTAAAATATCTTTAAACTTTGGCTGCTGCTATTCTTTAGTATTTTCAGTTCTGGGGATTAAACCCTGGGCCTCATGGACACAGGCAAGTGCCCAATCCTGAGCTGTACAGCACCTCGCCGCTCTGCAGTGCTCCCATGTGCTGTTCTGTTTTTTTCTGTTGCTTTCTTGTAGCAGGATCTCCTTAAATCGCCCTGGGTGGCTTTGAACTCACTCTGTAGTTTAGGCAATCTTTGAATTTGTGGCCTTCTTACCTTGGTCTCCTGAATAGCTGGGACCCCAGGCCTGTGCCTCCAGACCTGGACAGGACCCATTTTCTTTCAACATTGATTATGTGAGTGCTTATGAGTGCCAGAGCACAAGTCAGAGGGCTGTTTGTGGTAGTCCGTGCTCTGCTTCCAACCAGCCTTTTTTTTTTTAACCTGCCCCTTGTTTATCTACTTTTTTTGGGCCTCTGGCTGCTGCACCTGGTCATCTCTTCCCTCTCTCTTTTCCTCCTCCATCTCCTCATATGGCTTAGGGCCATGTCCATTCTGGACTCTCCCTGATGGCCCTGCCTCTGCTCTCCCACATATCTATAATAAACTTTCTCTTCCACCAACCTAGGAATAATCATGTTCTTTTTTTTCTTTATTCACAACTTATTTTAGATGTATTAATAAATGCTACTGTTTTCTTTTTTTTTTTCTTTTTATTTTTGAGTACACTATAGCTATCTTCAGACATACCAGAAAAGGGCATCAGATCTTATTACAGATGGTTATAAGCCACCATGTGGTTGCTGGGAATTGAACTCAGGACCTTTGGAAGAGCAGTCAGTGTCCTTAACCACTGAGCCATCTCTCCAGCCCAAAGATTTATTTATTTTATATATATGAGTATGCTGTAGCTGTCTTCAGACACACCAGAAGAGGGTATTGGATCCCATTACAGATAGTTGTGAGCCACCATGTGGTTGCTGGGAATTGAACTCAGGACTTGTGGGAGAGCAGTCAGTGCTCTTAACCGCTAAGCCATCTCTCCAGCCCCGCACTGTTTTGTTTCCCCGCACTATGTCATTGGACCATAGATCATTTAACTAATTTTGTTGAGTGTTCAGGTTAATCTTCCCATAACTTTACACACTGTGGGAATGAATACCCATATGTGTGCACTGGGTATTCTACCCAGCTAGTTCTTTTTATTCTTTTTCCTAAGATAGGGAGGATATCTCACTATGTAGCCACGGTTAGCCATAAACTCAAAGATCCTCCTAAATGTGGAGATTATGGTGAGTGACCTTTTGAAGAATACATTGTAGAAGTGTCTATAAGGTTGACATCAAACTATGGCCACTTTCAAAATAGTCTATCTACAACCTTTCCCAACCTGACCAGTAAAACGTATCATCAATGACTAGTAAACTCTGGCTTTTCATATCTGTTGAGTGCTTTTTGATCCTTATTTGCTCTTTTTTTTTTTAAAATTGAAGTTGGTCCCTCTTGAAATGAAGATCTTATACAAGTGTTTTATTTATTGAGGATATGTTATGCAGAAGGGAAATAGGACAGGATGAAAGAGGGAAGGATGTGGTCCTAGGAGAGAGCTATCCTCAGCTAAGCCCTTGAAATGTTCAGGTTCTAGCCCCAGGCTAACCTCAGTGTAGTGAGACTTCCCAGGCATTGTGGGGTTAGGTTAATTCTCTGGGGGAAAGGTATTTTTTAGTATCCAACATCTGCAACATCTGGAATCCTGGGAAAGGGTTCTGGACAGACACCAGCAGTATCTGTCATGGTATTGTGTTTGAGACGAGATCTGACTATGTAGCCTAACTGAACTGTGCGTACTGCCCTGCTTGGCCTCAGAGTCATGACTGGCCTTTCCCAGCTTCTTGAATGCTGGGATTACAGGCATGCACCACCCACCATTGCTGGATGTTTACTTTGGAGAACAATTCAGAAATGGTGATTCCATAACAGGGCTTAAGTCTACAAAATAACTACTTCTTTGGATAGTAAGATTTAAAAATCCATATGTACAAAATAGAAAAACATTAATTTATTAATTTTCAACGTCTTACAATACCGAGGCATCTTACATGAAGGATAAAATAGTTTTTCTCTTAAAGTATATCTAAATTAATTAAACTGTTAGTCTTTAAAAATGCTTCACTGGGTTTTATTTGCTGTTTTAATGGTCTGAATATAAAACTGCTTTTATAGACTGTTGGTTTCTAGTTTAATGAAAATATCAACTCAGCAGAGTTTTATTTTTGCAGTGACTGACGAGCTATGAAGGCGAGGAGGCAGCGACGGAGACTCAGGCCGTCTTCTCAGCCCTCACATTTAGCTTTCTTGCACGCTGGAAGAGATTCATCATCCGCTTCTGATGACCGAGGTTTCTTCACTGTAGAAATAATTCCAAAAGCAGTTTTTCTAGTTTCTGTAAGATAGAAATCACATTGAATAAAGATAAAACACAGATTTACTTATTTCTGTTTTTGAGGCAGGGTTTCACCATGTAGTCCGGGCTGGCCTCCCGCTCCTTACAGTCTAGCCAACTCTGACCCTCTGCCTTAGCCTAAGGGCTGAGTTTGCAGGGGTTGGTTTAACCAGCATTACCCCATTTTCTTAGGTCTAAGCCCGGTAGATAAGAAAACCACGGTGAGGAGCTCTCACAGGTGCAGATGCCATTTATGATCAGTATTTTTTTTTTTTTTTGGTTTTTCGAGACAGGGTTTCTCTGTGTAGCCCTGGCTGTCCTGGAACTCACTGTGTAGACCAGGCTGGCCTCGAACTCAGAAATCCACCTGCCTCTGCCTCCCAAGTGCTGGGATTAAAGGTGTGCGCCACACCGCCCGGCTATGATCAGTATTTTTACCATCTAGTTTCTAAGGATTTCCTCTTAGATAAGCTGCAGAGCAGGGATTCTCCATTGCTCTCTCCATGGCATCGTATGCAGTCAGAACCAGCCACAGGCACTGGTCACTTGCACTGCTCCCACAGCAAGGGCTGTGCTGACCTCACTCTACAGAGCACGCCATCACTCTCACTCGGTTACCAATGTACCTCTGTACTGACCAACAATGGCCTGGAGTACAGCAGCCATCTAACGTGCTTGTCAACAGAACACATAAAATCAAGCTCATGTTTATCAATCCTTATGCATGCTAATAATGAAGGGAAAAGATGTTTTGTATGCTCCAGTTAGTTTGACAACTTGTCTTAAGCACATGTTAAGAGGCCAGGCACTGTCATAAGCAGAATATAAGATCCTTAGCAGTGGTTGTTAAATGTTCAAAATGCTGGGTAAGTACACTACAAACAGACTCATTAGAGTGAAGGCACACAGGACAATCACCTGCCTGATGAACTAAGGAGCACATCAAAAAGTGATTCGGAGGAAGGGCGTGGTAAGGAGGAAGGAGGAAGAGCAGTGCTGCAGGAGATGTGAGCTCTGCCTCACCAGGGGCCTCAGACACCACTCGGGTACACAAACCATGCATGTGCAGACCAGCAATCAGGGCAGAGAGTCCAGGGGTCAGTAGGGAGCCAGTCTCAGGAACAAGCGCACTAACGGAGGTGAAGTGGGTGAGTGCGCCCAGAAGGACCAGTCTGGGATTAGAGGGAATCTGCCAAAGAGGACTAATGGGGGCCTGGGGGTGTGGGGAGTGGAACTAACAGGTGAAGGGGACTAATAGCTGTGAGAGGTGTTCAGTGTGGGGAATATGCACAAGAGACTAACGGGGGTGAGGAAAAGAGGGTGGAGGGGTACGGAGGGGTATATGCTCAAAGCACACTTATTAGAGTTGCAAAGAAACGGCTTTGTGTAACCTAGTATATTTACATAACCGCCCCCCCCCCAAAAAAAACCCTTGGGGAAAACTCACCCAAAATATACAACAGTAGATACATGATCATGTACACCAAACATGAAACATTCTGAGTTATAATAAAAACAAAAGTTATAGACTGATTAGCTGGATTTAAAAAAATTAAGTTTCCGGTTTTGTACTTAATGGTTTGATGCTTTTGTTTCTTTTCTGTTCCTGTTATAAAATACTCTGATTAGAAGAGCCACTCACAGAGTAATTGGTTATTTCAGCCCACAGTGCAAGGGTAGAGTCCATCACGGCAGGGGCCCTGGCTCAGGAGCCTGAAGCAGCTGGCCACGTCACATTCCCAGCTAAGGAGCACACGTTTGAGTGCCGGTGCCGGCCTGCTTTCTCTATTTTATACAATCCAGGATCCCTACCCAGGAAGTAGGATCTTCTCACATCCACTAACCACACCGTCGAATTCTCGGGGCTCACTGTAATAGATAACTCCTCACAGGCAATTGTGGAATGAGATGGTTCTAGATCCTGTCAAACTAACACTACTATTCTCACTTCTGTTTCTCAAACTTACTTTTTTTTTTTTTTTTAAAGCAGGGAGAAAGACCATCCAGAGAGAAGCAGGAGGGATGTTAAAAGCCTCTGAAAATATGGGCAGGGGATAGTGTGCAGTTTGAAAGAACACATTCAACAGTCATTCTGTAATACAAAATACATATAGCGCACACACTACAGAAAGGAAGGCCTGGAATGAGGGCGAGGAACAGAGTGTATGATTAGAACTGGTTGAGAAGACACCCATATAGGAACTCTGTAGGGAGGATAATAAAAACACATATACGTCAATTATTTGATGATAAAAGCCTCTAACAAGACCATTCAGATTTTACTATAAATAAGAACATGCTCACCTCCATGGAGAAATACGGCTCGGCAATTTGTGGACACGGCAGCCTTGCCTTCATTTTCAGACAGCCCAAACAGCAGCCCTCTGATAGGGTCATTAAAGACTTCAACCCAGAGTCAGCCAAGGATATGAGACAACACAAACACAAACGAAGCATCGCTTCACCTGCTCACAGCAGCAGACAGACTAATTCTGCAGCAGTTCTTAGCCCAACAGAGACCTGCACCTGAGAAGTCTCGATTTAACTGTTTTATCCTGCACAGTCCCTTGTCTCTCTTCTCCGCTTGCTTAATCCCAAACCCAGGAAAGGATGAAAAAGGCTACAACTGGCTGTGATTGGCTTCCGAGGCGGCTGATCAGTAAACTTACATTGAAGGCTAAGAAGACATCAGGCTAAATTCTAAGAGCTCTTTTGATTACATTTCCTATGGGAAAATTCTAGCTCAATGTGATGGCTCAGAAGGTAAGGGGACCTGTGGCCAACCCTGTGGCCTAGGATGGATGCCCAAGACCCACAGGATGGAAGGAGAGAACGACTTCCTGAAGTTGTCTCTGATCAACACCTAACAGGAACACAGGTTTTAAACAGAACACTGAGAGGATACAAGTTCGCCACATCATACGGTCCTCTTATTTCCAAAGGCTAAAATAAGAAAAATAGAAAATAAAATGAGATGTTGTCAACATTTTAATTATTTACAATAAGTAAGATACAACTAAGTATCCAAAGATAAGTAAATTTCATAAATTAAGATCCTTACAATTGTTATAAGTTGCTACAAAATATAATAAACCATATAAAGGGTTGTTTACAAGGTAAAGGGAAAAATAAAATCACTTTATTCTAGTTAATTCACAGATATAAACATACACAGGCAAAACCTGAAGGCCAAATGAATGGGATACATTCAGCAATTACCATGGGCAAATCAGTTAAAAGCACAAACAGACAGTTCACCACAGTTTTGTCAGTTGTTCTAAAAGTGTAGTAAAGTTTTAGAACTACTGGGACAGAGTATTCCATGCTATGCTTACCCTTTCTGCAGCACTGGACAGAATTACATTCTATAAAACAGAAAGTGAGCAGTATTAATCTTAGATAATAAAATAATTGAAGAATTGTATAGAACAAATGTCCAGCAACCCCGTTTTAACATTTAAGGCTGAAGTACTATGTTTAATTAGTTAATGAGAAAGCACCGAGAGCTCTCAGGTCACGCTGAAGGCAGCCGATACAAAAAAGCAGAATCAACTTTGTAGTAAATCTTATGCGGATGAATTAAAAGCTGTAACTTTAATCCAGAGATAATCAGGAGTCTTTTCATTTGGCAAACTACAAATCCCTTATCAAAACTAGAGGCTTTCGGTACATCTTGCCTCCATATCTCACTCCTCCCTTGGGAGGTTTTTACAAAATCTTGTAAAGCTCATTGAAACTGAAGACTTTAGTGTCTTGAGAATTTTGTGCTTAAGGCAAGGATACACTTGGCGCTGGAACTATACCTTTCCTTTGCAGATCTGCATCAAATTGAGGGCATTGGAGATTGTGTACCTTCTCATTGTTGCGTCTCTGATAGCAGGACCATAGACAAGTTCAAAGCCCAGGCCTCGCTCAATTGCCTTTACCAGAAATAAAGAAGACAAAGTGTAAACTGTCAAAGATAAGTACATTAAATACTTCCCTCTCAAGTCTCTCTCCAGCTCCCTTCTCCCCCTCTATGCATGTCTCCTACACAACAGGGGACTGGCTTAAACAAAGGCAGACCCACAGCTCTGCACCCCCACCCAAAGTGAGACAAACAGACACGAGGCTCTACTTTATGACAGAGCTTATGTCAGTGTGGGAAGCTTCCTACATAAACAGGAATTGCAGAGGTGGATGACAGCGAAGTCTGTGCCACGGTGTGGAGGAGCACAGGGCTGCTACTCACACGGTCCAAAGAAAAGGATGTGCTTCCCATATGCAGGGAAACTGAGCCAACAGAGAGACAAGCAGCTTGACCAAGGAATGAAGGAAAAGGAGATGAAGACCCAAAGGGCCCAGGAACGAGAGCGGGGACCCTCACGGCTATGTCATTTACTACACACAGTTGAATAACTGAACAATGATGGCCATGGCTAACAGAATGCTACATGTAAAGAACGGTGCTACTTAGAAAAGCCCTGTGGCTGAGACTCACAGACATGCCCCCAACTCACGTTCTTTAAGGTTCATTGAAAGAAAGGGAAACATGAAGGAGCTTTAGTATGGAGGCAAGAATCAGACAGGAACTGCTAAAGTCATGTAGGTTATAGTGGCTCACTGACAAGTACAGAGAGGACAGCTGGCCCGTCCAGGCAGGACAGTGCCAGTCTCTGTAGGTGAGCTTCTATTCATCTCACTGCTGAGTCCCCAGGAGTGGAGAGGCTGATCTCACAGACCAGAAGTCACCTAGAGATATACAACGAAGGCTCCTTCTGTTCTCCTTCCTTGAAACCTCTTTTTCCAGGCTCCACCCCATCTTTCTTTCATTTCATCCTCTGATCTTAAGGCTGGTAGCTTGTATATCTTCCTACATCTTTTTCCCACTTCTAGTTCTCTGGCTTGTATTCCTTCTAGGAAAGGCATTTGCTGCAACAATGCTGGCACTGCAATTATACATGCACCTCACTTCCTTGCCCTGCTTTTATAGTCTCACAGCTGCTGTAACAGCTCCTCCTTGTAACTCGAGGCCACACATGATCCTGTTCACTGTGGAATCTCTAGGGACAGGGATGAACTTGGTGAAGGAAATCCACAGGTAAAGAAAAACATTTTTTTGGTCATTTCTAGTTAACTCCTCAGCTACTTCTTTTGGCAAAGTTAATTAGACACAGGAGCTCCCTACCCTTTCACCTGCAGAAGTAAACCAGCGGGCAGTAGGAAGATGGCAGGAAGAGAGGACATGAACAAACGGTGCTGGGTGATCAGATCCCTAAGTGCTTCTAGTTGAGTGAATTTAAACTTTTAAAATTGTATGGGAATTACAGCAAAATAAAAACTCCCCTTGAGAGAGAGGAACAGGGAAAATAGGATAGAAATGCCAGCTTATTTTCTTCACATAGGATTCTGGTCTTGGTACATTAATCAGGTTCCCTTTAACATTGCTAAGAAAACTCTTGAGAAAGAAATTAAAGATAATGTGGTATTGAAGGCTGTATTTCTTTCAAAAAACTTTACCGTTTTAGATGAATAAAACACAGTCATTACCTGGTCTCCTGCTCCTGAGAGCATTTTTATGTAAATTGCTGTAAGCTCATCATGAGATTGTTCATAATAATGTCTTCACAGAGAATGACACAGCCTGCCTGATTGGCTTTTGTTCTCATGTCTGAACAGAAGTGCCTGAATAGGCAGATGATGAGGTTGGTTTTTTTTTTTCTTCTTCTAAGAAATAACAGTCACAATGATGTCACCAAGGGCAGCATGTGACACTTGGATCAGGAGATACTGGTAATAAAATTCCATGGTTTTTTCCCATAAAAACTTAAGCTAAGCTTTGGAGAAAGAAGAATGGAAACCAATAGCTTATTCCAGGGCAGCATGCTGATGGCTTGCCCGAAGAACCAGTGCCTCCACTGACCTCAGGATAGACAGAAAGCCTTCCAGTGTATCATCCCGACTCACTGATCAAAGCTACGTAAGGAGACAGTGAGTCCCCCTTGCTCACACTGCCCTAACCCGACTGCTGAAATCACCTTCATTTAGTTCTTCTAGTTTGGTCATATAAACATAAACAACTGTGAATACGTGTCAAGTTTTCTTTTTTCTTACGTAAAATGTGGCTTGCTATAGTCTTATCTTGCCTGATTTGAAAGCTTTTCCATGTCAGCTTGAAGTTCCATTTTGTTTTACAGCTGCCTGGTACTTATTATAGAGGGGTAACAGGCACAGTACTTAGAAAGCCTTTACTAATAGATGTGGGCTGTTTCAAATTATCATAGGATAAACACTAGAATGGGATAGCTGGGTACTATGAGCTGAACTGTGTCCCCATCCATAAAGATATGTCCCATTGCTAACCTGCAGTATCTCAGACTGCAATGTTCCCTGGAGGTAGGGTCAGTGCAGGTGTGATCAAATGAGGTGACGGTGTTCTTATACGATAGTCAGAGACACACAGGGAAAACATGTTTACAACAAAGACCGAGAATGGTGTTACTGTGGTCAACAAATCACCACCAGCCAGGACGACTCAAAGGCTCCTTGTAGATTTCAGAGAAAGTACAGCCTGCTCACACCTTGATCAGCCATGCTGTACTTGGAATGGGTAATGTCTCTCATAAGTTCGTGTGTTGGAGGCACTGTAGAACTTATTAAGAGGAAGTGGGTTGCTGAGGTTTTAGAGCACCCTGCTTCCTGTCCTGTATCTCTATGTTCTGGTTGCCTTGCAGTCACCAAGTAGCTGCATGCTGCCTCACCTTCCCAGCCACGATGGGCTGTGTCCCCAAAACTGTGAACCAACACAGATCCTTCTTCTATTACATCGCTTCTGTTACATTTCAGCAACGAAAATAACTGATACAAACTGCAAGGAGGGAAGGAATGTCTTTTGGCGCATACTACTGAAAACAATGTCAGGACCCTGGCTCTGTCCTTTATTTCTCTCAATTTTCTGGACATCATCAAGTGACAATTGTTGTTTTACTAAATTTTAAATGTGTGTATGGTGTGTATGAAGCACGCAGTTTTTACCATGGTGTACTTACTGTCTTGGCACACCTATATAATATATATAATACCTATATTATACAATTTGCCCCAAATGAAAATATAGGCACCTGTTTCTAGTTTTCTCTCTCTAATCAAAGTAAGTGAATACATTAAAGGGACTTTTCTGCTTCTAGGACTGCTCACTGTGCAGGCTTCTGTATCAGATGAAGACTAATCGCAATCCCGGGCGGTCTTTCTGTCCACGCCTCCATCTAGCTTTTATTAAACAACATATGTAAAATGTAAAACACAGATACCATTAAATACTGTATATCCCTCTTGTCAAATTTTAAAAATTTTCAGAATTCATAAACTGAAAGCGTAGGTGGGAATCATGCCAGAAGTATCAAACACTTAACAGCAACTTTTCTGTACTTCAAAAGCGAACTGGAGGGTGGTGGTGTCGTGTGCCGGCCTTACGGGCTGCTGTTCTCTCACGCCACCCTAGCACCCCACTCCCCTCCTGCATATGTGCCTGCCCAACACTGACAACTACCTAATGACTAACGACAAGCATCTTGGCCCCGGGGAAGGAATCACATGCTGTGCATTGCTCCTTCCCATGCTCTGACGACCACATCACCGTTTCTTCTCCGTCAAGGACACAAAACTATACATAAGCTTGCCCAAGCAAATTGTCTACAAAACAGGTCTCCTAGTTATTAATATGAAAATATTGTTAAATATAACAAAAAATATGCACAGTGGGCTGCACTATTTAATTCTAGGAATGCTGTTTTGTGGAAAGCATTGGCAGTTGGAGGCTGGTAAAAAGTAGAGTCCAACTTTTAAGACAGAGACTGCTTTTTGAAGACAAGAAAAATAAACACAGGAGGCCAACAGGATGATCCTAACCTTGGGTCCTCTCTGCGAGCGGTCCCTAAGTACCAATAGCTGGGAGCTGCTCCCGTGTAGACCACGGAGGTCGGACCTGTCTGAGACCTGTGAGTGAAGCTGGATGGCTCGGCAGCCTTCACGTGATAAGTGAGCTGTTGCACACCATAGATTCCCAACTCTGAGGGGTGGTGACTGGGGTATCCAGAAGTGCCACCACCAAGCCGGATGGGCTCAGGTTCAGCAGCTTGCTCACAGGAGCTGTTGGATGGTTTTCTCTATACAGTTTTGGCACTTTTCAAAAACCATCTTAGTAGTATACACTTCCTCAGGATGGAGCAGAAATTCCGCAGGAGAAAAGGGAGACAAACAGTGAAGATACAATTCTACAACAGGTAAAGAGTAAGGAAACTGTCCACTTTGAAAATAATAGTTGAATCCTGACATAAGTCAACATGGGCTTTGGAATGCTTGCTAAACTTTTTTTTCTTGAATAATAGTTTTTGATAACATAACTGAGTTCTGGAAGTCACTATGCTAAACAATATTTTTAGGTTCTGGCCAGCAAAGCAAATAGTTACCAGCTGCACTGACCTCATAACTACCAAATCAGTTACTGGTGTGAGGTAATGCTACCTTTCTATTATGGAAACGGGGTTGGGGGTTGGGGGTGGAGCTGACTGTGAGACTTAGAAGGCAATACGGCAGATAAAAGATGAATAGAAAAAAGATAAAACTATTAGGATAATGAGAAAAGTCTATGTCAAGAGGGAGATAAAAAAAAAAAAAAAATCCCTGAACACATGGCTCCCCAACTGTAATGGTTCTTCTGGGAGCCAGCATGCCTCCGTGCACACTGTAATCCCACTCACTGTTCCCTGGTGACTTCACACCGGCTCCTTTGTATCTCAATTTTCTGGTGTCTCAAGGAGTCTTTGTGTCTTTACCTTTTCCTTTTCATCTTAATGTCAATATTGAGGTTTAAAGTATCTCTCGTTATTAAGTATTGATTTGAGAAATATTTCTATAAATTTTAGTTCCTAAGCTTTTCAAAACACATCTCAATAGTTAACTGACTCCTTTCTTGTTTTTTTTTTTTGGGACAAGGTCTAAGTGCATTGCTGCTGGTCTTAAACTTCTGGCTCAAGAGCCTCTTAAGTAGCTTGGAGTGCCAGCACACTCAGCTCAGATGCTTTCCTGTGTGTGTGTATGTGTTCTCATGTGAGTATTTGTGTATGCATGGCATGTATGGGAGCCAGAGGCGTCTTCCTCAGTCGCTCTTTACAGTATCTCCTGAGGCAGGGCCTCACACCTGGCCCCAGAGCTGCCTGACTCAGTCTAGCTAGTCAGATTGCTCCTGTTTCCCCCACACTGAGAGTAAAAGCAGGCTGCCATGCTGTCTGGTATTAATGTGGGTGCTGGAGATTTGAACTAAGGAGCTCATGCTTGCACAGGAAGCACTATGCACTGAGCCACCCAACAGCTCCCACCTTAGATACTTTCAATTTTAAGGTTGCTTTCTTCTTTTGTTCAGCTTAGAAAACCAAAATTGTCTTTTCTAAAACTGCTCCAATTACCAATTACCCAGGTTCTGGTTCCCCAGGAACACAGGTTTCTTCTGTTTCTTTTCAATAGCAGACACAAGTTTCTACAGATCCAAGTTCAGAACAAAAAGAGCAACACTTACCACATTAATAGGGGGTCTTTTGAAGTAAAATGGTAATTTCTCTGTTACAGTTATACAGACTAAATCCACATCTAAATGTGTACAAGCAACCTGCCAAGAAGAAAAAATAGATTAACAGAAAATTGGCACTCACTGGAATGCAAGACCTGGTCATACCCAATATACAGAAACACAAATAGAATGGCTTACTCTGCAGATGTCACGATAGTTTTGTGTTGAACTGTAATAAATCTATTACAAGGCCAGTTGTTTACTATTCTTTCAGGCGTGGCTTGGATGGTTTAATTCTCAAAAGTCAGAGCCTGAAGGCCCTCTAACTCATAAAGTTTTTATATTTGAGTGAGCTGGTTAGTTAGGATCAGTATCTAGAACATTACTTTGGATCATTCCAGAGAGCAGAAGGTAACTGTTCTGAAGTCCGAGGAATTGGAAGGCCAGGATGAATGCATGCACAGTGCATGTCTCCAAAAGCCATTTTCCTGAGCATCTTTCTGTCAGGAGTCATCCAGGCTTGTGGTTCTAACTAGACTACTCTGTGGCTAAAAATAGCTCAGCATGGCTCATGGCCTTCTCTTCATATACTCACAGAAACAGTTTGACAATAGTTCAAGCAAAGCTGAGAGAAATCAAATGAGAGTGCATTTTATCATCATTTGTTGAGCCAAATTCTCTGTAGTCACCTTTAAGAGTTTTGAAAGTACTTGTATACACCACATAAGAGATAAATGAGACAAATACGGCAGCTGAGATAAACAAAATACTCAGGGAGGAAAGCAAAGCTATTGAAAAAGTATAGAATGCAAGCCAAAAGACACTGAAGTCAGGAGAGGTCTAGATGACAATCATTCAGCCACTGCTTTATCTATGAATGAGTTCTTACATATGAAAGAGTTGGTGAGTTAGGATCAGACTTATAGAGGTAAAAAGAATTGGCTATTCTGTACCATGTTGAAAATATTACTATTGAGGCTGAAGAGATGGCTGGGCAGTTAAGAACATTTATTTGTTGCTTTTTCAGAAGACCTGGGTTCAGTTTCCAGAACCCACATGATGGCTTACAATGATCAATAATTCCAGGAATCCAACACCTTCTTCTAGCCTCTGTGAACATCTGGCAAAGATATGATGTACATGTACACATGCAGGAGAATACTTTTATAAACATAAGAAAAAAATAATTAAACCAAGAGTGCTGATGCATTCTTGCTAAGTCGATGTCTGTAATACCAGTAAGACGGGCACAGTTCTTCAGCAGTGACAGATGTTACATCTCACCCATTTTCCTCAGAATGTCAAGCTTCAGTCATTCTTGTGCCAGCCCCATGGCTTAGTGATGACCGAAGACCATCTGGCTTGAACACAGTCATATCACTGTAAGTCTGAGAAACTATGTTGTGACAGAAACCCTTGGCTTCTGAAGAAGCTGCCCATCTCAACTGCTCCAGCTGTCTAACTCACAAAGAGCAACTGAAGACAAGCTCTGAAGAGGAACTGAGCTGAGTTACCACTGAGCCACAGGCTCAGTAACCACTGAAATTGATATGCTCAGTCCAGCACTATCACCTATAAATATATATTTTATAGAGACTCTAGGATTATATTCCATAGCTATAAATTCCACACAGGCTAGGGACAATAGATCAAGAATGGTCACTGCCAGACCATAAAAGAGGATAGAATTAAAAAACCTATCGATTTCACTTTAAGTAAATTATGGCCCTCTTGGTCTCTTTAAGAGCAGTATATGGCACTGTTTTAAAGGATGAGGTACATTTGTAATTGCAGAACTCATATACTGTAAGGTATAAAAAGCATGGTGACAGGAAGGACAGGGGGAGACAGGAGACAAGAAGTAGGTAAGTATTTCTGAAAAAACCACAAAAGCATGCTTGCAGTAGTCACCTCTGGAGTGACGGAGCAGGGAGCTGTAGCGGGGAGGTATTTCTGAGGAGATGTGTGAGAAAGTCAGTGTGGGCCGCCTCTGGAGAAGCTTTAGTTGGGAAGGCATAGTTTCTATACATACACTACTATGCTGTTTGAAGTTACTCTCAGAAACCTAATTACTTTTAATGAAAAGATGGTGCATTTTTAATAACCCTGTTCAATGACTCCCTAGTAAGGCTGGACTGGGTTACTTCCCATCATGCACTGCTTGTGTCTTCCTCTCACCTATGGGGAAGGCACTGGTGGAAGGATATCGCTGCTAAGAACTTTCAGCCCCAGAGGACAGTCTCATTTGGCTCCTCTGACCTCTTGAATTTAAAATGTCTCAGACTGAATTATTGGTGATTTAACTTTCTATCAACCCAAATGTTCAACTGGTTCATTCAAAGAACTATATGATGCAGGGGTACATACCCATGTTCTTAGTACTGGGAAGGCTTAATCTAATATTCCCCCAATCATTAAAATGATTGAATTATGTCTAAAATAGTTTTAGAGCTAAGTATCTCAGTTTTCTCAGGAAATTGTCAGGTTGTATACGAATTTACTTAGCCATCTTTAACCTTTTTTGGGAGAGGAACAGACACATCTATGATGGTTAAGAAAAGTTTGTTACCATGAAAACACCCAAGCATATGCATATTTTGCTGTTATAGCACACAGGGCCCAGGAGGGTAGGGCTGCCACCCTTTACCTTGGGTGTCTTTCATTGGTGTCAGCATTTATCATTCCACACAAGGAAAGTCAGGCTTGCCAAGGCAGAGCTGCCCATAAACAGTACCTCTCAAATGCACCTGTGCACAGAATTCACCTAAAAACTATCACAAATGGAGCTGGCGAGGCTGTATTTCCAGTGATTCATTCAGCAGATTAGATCTAATAATCTGTAATTTAATAATGATTCCAGAGAAATCTGAAGCTAAAAGACTCAAACCGTGTCCTGAGGATGCTACCTTGGAAGATTTGTGAAGACATCTTTCAACATTGTCCTGCAAAGGTCTGAAAGACTGCAGGAGCAAGACAAGACCAGAACTTTTAAAAGCTATTTCTTGCCAGGGGTGGTGGTTGTCTTAGAACTCACTATGTAAACAACCTGGCCTCAAATACAGAGATCCACCTGCTTCTGTCTCTGAAGTGCTGGGAGTGGAGTTCTGGTAGTAAAGGCCACCACGCTTGGCCCACAGAGGTCTTTGATGATTAACTACTTGCTTAATCATTCCTTAATCTACCACAAATACTTGAGAATTAATATAATCTTGAATTTCATAAAAGAAGCCACCAAAGGCAGGGGGTGTGGTTTGTGTGTACAGGCATCTTAGATACACTAAGGTTGTGTGGTGTTTCCCTCTGTTAACATAATTAGCAGTTGAGGCTGAGCACCAAGACACTGTTTAAGTCTCCTTAGTCAATGGCTCCCTCTACTGGATAAACTCAGGGAAAAAAGATGTGCCTACAGTTTTAAAAATTGGCTGAAAAAAAAGGTCAGCCCCAAAACATACAAAGTAACATTATATGGACTCAACAAGTTATATTTAGAGACATATATGCATGCAATAAAAATTAATGAATATATGGCCATGGATTTGAAACAGAGTGAAGAGGGGTACATGGGAGAGTTTGGAGGAAGAAAAGGAAGGGAGAACATAATTAAATTACAATCTTAAAAATAAACAACAAAAAAACCCCACTACAGTTAAAAAAAGGGGCATGAGATTAAGAAATTTAAAACCAGTATTTTTCCCTGCAATGTTATTTTGGCAGATAGAACCTCTTTGAGCCTAAGTTAGAAAAACATTCATAACTCCTTCTAAAAGTAATTATACCTCATTTCTGTCAGTAAAACATATTTCTTTATAAAGTATTTCAGGCTTTTCTCCCCACTATAATCATTTAAAAGGACAGAGGCAGTCTATCCTGAAGACAAAGTGAGCTAAGCTCTCTTCTCTTCTGAAAAAGCAACAGAAGGTCAATTCTAAAACAACAAAAGGAACTCAACTCACAAAGGCTCTTAAGAGTACTGAGGGGAATCATATTGGTATGTGATTGATTCTGAGGGACTTCTGGAAGACTAAGGGCTAACATTCACTGGCATATGGCTTACATCTCAGAGCTTGCAGAGGAGGAAGCTGGACCAGAGAGGGGCTTGCCCTTTTGTTTCTATCACTGGTAGGAATAGGTAAGGCCAGAAATTGAAATGGTTACTGATTAAAAGAGATGAATTTACCAAGGATAAATGTTAAGTGAACAAAGTATAGAGAAAGAAACAGGAGAAAACTCATGAGCTATTTCACACTGACTCCATCAAATATCTACAAGGATGGCTAAAACCAATCCAATCCAACCCAACCCAACCCAACCCAACCCAACCCAACCCAACCCAACATGCCACTTAAATATGGCCCCATGATAGTGGTTTTCAACCCATGGGATTTAATCCCTTAGACAGAGAGTTGAAAGATCCTTTCATAGGTGTCATATATAAGATATCCTACATATCATATATTTATGTAGAATATCTTCATAATGGTAGCAAAATTACAGTTATAAGGTGGCAGTTTAAATAATTTTATAGTTAGGGGTCACTGTAACATGAGGAACTAAAGGGTCATAGCGTTAGGAGGGTTGAGAACCACTGCCCTTTGAAATCCCAGACCCTAGAGTGCAAACAGAAAGTTCTAAGTTTCCAGATGAGCCCTGATGTCAGCTTTAATTGTAAATTTGACACAACCTAGAATCACCTGGGAAGAGAGTCTCAATGAGGGACTTATCTACACTGATTTGGCCATAGATTATGTCAATGGGAAATTATCTTAATTAAGACAATATGTGAAAACTCTCATTGTGGGAAGGACTAATCCCCAGGTAGGGAGTACTGTGGTGATGGTAGTGTCTTCAACTGTTTAAGAATGGAGAAACAGAGCTTTGCACAAGCAACCAAGTGCACACACACACACATTTCTCTCTGCTCTGGACTGTAGACATGCTATCAGCAGCTGTCTGAAACTCCTGCTTTGGGTTTCTCATGATGACGGACAATAACTAATCCTTTCTCCCTGTTGCTTTTTACTTGGTTCTTTTATCACAACAACAGAAATGAAATAGAAGTGGGATGAACAGGGTACCTACTGTGGTATAACAACAGACTATATATATAAAATGAGAAAACGCTACTGTTTCACCTGTCACTTACATGAAAAAGTTTTTCTGTCTTTGGAAACACTGCAACAATATCATACAGCCGGACCCTTGAAGACGTTGCTCTCTATAAGACAAAAGGAATGTTATCGTACAGTAACAAAAATATAAACAGATGCTTGGTCATCTACCAATACTAAACCAGCCTCAGCCTTCTGAATGCTGAGCTGTGAGGTACCAAACCTGGCTTCAAGTCCCTGCGATCACCACCACTCACTTGAGAGCTGACATGGGAGAACATACACTTAGAAGTCATAGACCATGACTAGATTTCCATGACTGATTCAAGGTAACAAAGATGGGAGCTGTTTAGGAAACAAACATCCTTTTTAACCCAAATCTGTAACCATTCAGAGAATATAGAGAAATGCTAAGTTACTTTTTAAAAAAAAAAATAAATAAATAAAACAAAGAGTAGATCCTGAGACAACTTTCTACGGTACAAAGTAACCAATGAACTTTTTTCCACTATAAAAAACATGACTAAACTCTAGAAGCTGTAAGCTTACAGCTGTGTAAGTATGGGAAAGACAGCTGATGGCCAGTTTCTTGGAGTAAGAAAGAAGTATCTTATTCTTTATTTTACAGAGTTCACAGTAAAGAGACTGAGTTGAGGGAGACTTTGGATATTTTAGCAAAGCTTGAACTTTGAGTACTGGGATTAAAGGAGTGTGTGCCAACACAGCCTGTTGAGACTGAACTTTTTAAGTGTTTGAATTTTTAAAGACTATGGGAGTTTCAAACGTTGGAATGTTTTATTTTATGATACCATTACACATAAGAGATCCTGGTGATGAACAAGGAGGGAAAGGTAATGGCTTAACAGTGAAGTCTTTGTGTGTCAAGCAGACAAGAGGACAAGTATGCTGGCTATTGTCAAAGCTAGAGGCATTTGGGAAGAGGGAACCTCAATTGAGAAAATGCCCCCACCAAATTGGCCTGTGGGCAAGCTTGTGGTGCATTTTCTTGAATGATGATTGATGTGGGAAGGGCAGCTAATTATGGGCAGTGCCACTCTTAGGATGGTGGTCCTGGGTGCTACAAGAAAGCAGACTGAGCAAGTCACAAGGAGCAAGACAGTAAAGAGCGTTCCTCCATGGCCTGTGCAGCAGTTCCTCCCAGTTTCTGCCTTAGGTTCCTGTTCAGACTTCTTTTAATGAAATGATGGAGTATGATGTTGAATTGTAAGCTGAAATAGACATTTCCTCCCCAAGCTGCTTTTGGTCATTGTGTTTTATCACAACAAAACCAATAAGACAGCTCTCAGTGGAATTAGTTTAATTTGTCTTTTCTGTTGTTGTTGTTATTTGGTAGACATAGCTAGATAAGACCGTTTCATATGTTGTGGGTAATTCACATGACTATGACACACAAACTCACAATAAAAGTACTGTTCAATATAAATTAAAATGTCAGATAAAAGAAAATACTTTTGGTCTAGGATAGGTGAATATGCCAATAAAGCACATTTACTGTTTAACAGGAAACCCTTAAACCTGATAATATATACAAGAATGAAAAGATATATTCAAATGTACAATCCCTGAACGCTGGAATTATGGAATATTTATTCATTGTCTGTCGGCATCTTTTCGATTTCTGGAAGAGACACACTATGCAGCTTCTACACACAAGGGACACAGGCAGGTGTCACAGGTTTGAGGGATTGAGGGGTGAAAGAATAGGGTGAGATGGAGTGCGACAATATTTACGTTAGTCAATATAGTTAATATAGTTTGAGAGGCAAATGGAGAAAAATAATAAACTCACCAAAACATTACAGTGAGATGGATCTGTAACTATAATTGTCAATCTAGTTAAAATTTTGATTGGTCGTGATTTTCCCTATGAACAAACAAACAAACAAAATTATTAAAAAAGATAAAATGCAATTGATTCATTGTCTTTTTACCAGTGGAAAATAGTAAAAATTATAAAGGACAGTAAAGATTAACAAAGCATGCTTGTTCTACAGGAATTTATAACAGCAGAAGAAGACACTATGTCCGTCCAGTAAATCACATGATGAAGAATGTAACAGCCCTAGGTCTTCGAAGGAACGGTCCCAAACATGACCTGCTGGGCAGTAAGAGAATGGTGAAGGGATCCTGACTGGCAAGAGGAGGCAGGCAAGGCTCAAGTCAGAGACAACACGTGAGGGTGGGCATGTTTGAAATGAGTGAACAGACACTACAGTTAAAGGATAAAATGCCTACCTGTACAATTGGTAAAGTTGTGAAGAGTTCAGAAACTGCTATTGGCTTTTCAATTTCCTACAACAAATGAGACACAGCTGCTCAGGTTACATGATAAAGAATGAAGCACAACAAAACACTTTAAGTGCCTCTCAGGAAAAAAAAAAATCAAAGAAAGCTAACTTCAGGTATTCAAATGTACTAAATAGCTTTAGCCCTTCTTTCTTCTTCTTCTTTTTTTTTAAAAAAGAATTATTTATTTATTTTATGTATATGAGCACACTGTAGCTGTCTTCAGACACACCAGAAGAGGGCATCAGATCCAATTACAGATGGTTGTGAGCCATCATGTGGTAGCTGGGCATTGAACTCAGGACCTCTGGAAGAGCAGCCAGTGCTCTAAATCCCTGAGCCATTTCTCCAGGCTATTCTCATTTTGCATGCATTTGCAGTCTCTGTTCTACCAGAGCTCTCTCTCTCTCTCTCTCTCTTCTCTCTCTCTTTCTCTCTCTTTCTTTCTTTTTGCTTTTTTGAGACAGGGTTTCTCTGTGTAGCCCTGGCTGTCCTGGAACTCACTCTGTAGACCAGGCTGGCCTCGAACTCAGAAATCTGCCTGCCTCTGCCTCCCAAGTGCTGGGATTAAAGGTGTGCGCCACCACTGCCCAGCTTTTTTTTTTTTTTTTTCTTTCTTTCTTTTTAAGGAAAGAAATTAAAGAGCAGAAACTAAGAGTAGATGCTAAGAACATCAGAGGATAAGAGTAAAGGCCAGACTTTGGTGGCGCATGCCTGCATGCTTTTAATTTCAGCACTCACAGAGACAGGAGGATCTGAGTTCAAGGTCATCCTGGTCTAGAGAGTACGTTCCAGAACAGCCAGGGCTACATATAAAAACCCTGTTAGGAAAAACAAAACAACCCTCAAAACAAAAAACAAATCTTTAAGACAGAAATGACATATATACAGTTGTTTGCCTAAAAGAAATATATATATTGACAGTCTATCAAATAAAGAAATCAGTCAATGAGTTCATAAGACCATGGCACAGTAAACAAGATACTATGCTTTCAGTTCATTTAACATCAATGTACTTTTAAACATCTTTGAAAGTAATTTAGTTAGTATAAACTCAACATTAGAAATCCTTATGCTACATTAAGAGTTTTTCACAAACAAAAATCATTTATATGAATATATGTTCAATTGCTAAATACACACAGGGTTTTTAAAGAAATATAGTTGAGGGTTGGGGATACAGTTCAGTTGGTACAGTGCCTTCTAAAATGTATAAGGCCTTCGCCATGGGCCTGTAATCTCAGCACTGGGAAGGCAGAGGCAGGTCATCCTTGGCCAGAGTGAGACACAGAAGACCGAGTCTCAACAGAGAAACATAGGATGACGGATCCCTGACTGCCAATCTGACTGAATTAGAAATGACCATGGAAACACATCTCTGTATATTTCTATAATGCTGTTTCCACCCTGAATGGGAGCTGTGCTGTTTCATGGGTTGGGGTCCTGAACAAATTAACTAAAAAGGAGAAGTGAGCTGAGCCTCAGCATTCATCAATTTCTGCTTCCTGACTGAGGAGAAACTGTGACCAGCCACTTCCTGCTCCTACTGCCATGGTTGACCATACCTGCAGATATGTGGTCATAGCAACAAGAAAAGTAACTAGTACTTACACATGTTTCTAGCTCCATATTCCCAACACAGACACAAATATTTATAAATACTTGTATTTAGTAACCAATTAGTACAAGAAATTCTACTTTACCTGTTTCTTTTCCTTAAAGTCAACGATGTGATTGATGGCAACAACCGAGTATCCAACTGAAAAGAAAAACAGATTATTTAAGAAATATGTGATGAAACTACAGATGTAGCTAAGTGTTAGAATGCTTGCTTAGCATACACAAAGCCCTGGATTTAATTCTGAGACCTGGAAAATAAGGGGGTGGGGCAGGAGGCAGATCCTGAGCCCTACTGTTTATTGTTACTTAAGGTGAAGGTTCAGGTTCTTCATCTGTCAAGCGATGTTAACAGCAGGCAGAACTTTCAAATGTCAAGAAAATTAAGTGGAACAGCAGCAGCATTTTAGAAGAGTACATATATTTAGCTGTCACATTTAGAAGCCAGACACATAGTCAGGCTGCGGTTTATGTTAACTCAATGCTAAAAACTCACGTTCTTCCTAAGTTCTTCTGCGATGGGCATTCTCTTTTCTTCCTTTCCTAAGGAGCAATGGGTGATGACTCCTTCACACCTCTTTTGAGGTACTCTACGATAAGACACAAGGAATACTACAGGCCTACCTTACCATCACAACAGTTAGTGTACTGTTTGTGTTAGTGCCCTGTGCCCAACGCATTTAAGTCACAATTCGTCTTTAAGTTGCCTAAATATTGACAGGATGATAGGGTATTAATATTAAAAGATAATGCATGGTAATGACAAAATAGTGGCCCTTCTTCTTATCAGTCAGCCCAATAACTCCCTACTTTCCTTCCTCTCGAAGGAATTTGAGAATCTATTATTCGGCAGGCCCTATGCCAGGTGAGAACTCACATGATCAATGCTCATGCTCAAGGAACTTATGATGCTCGAGAGAAATCAGGTAACACTCTTCCCATTCTCTAAGCTTCCATAGTAGTTCCTGCCCGAGACCCAGCTTTCTGTATTTAACAAATGTCGTGAGACTCAAAAAGGGCTGATATTAAAAGCACCGGCTTGGCGCCCAGTCCCCGTTTCTATCATTCATCAGCTGGCAGGCTCTATGCCAATCCCTCGACTCCTTAGGTCTCTGTTCTCTCTCTCTGTACGAATGACTGGGCAAACACAAGCAACAGCTTTGTCAAGCGCCTGGGTTTCTCACCCAGGGGATCCGGGTAATACTGCAGCTATTATCTGCCTCTAGGGACGTCAGGCAGACCCGAATGGCACATGAAAAAAACTACCAAACAAAGCTGGGTGATATGGGGGACAGCGTGAAGCCAGCAGACTCACGGTGAGCAGCAGTCTCCACGAGTCCGCGCAAAGCCTTCAGGTCTGAGCCCGCTCTTAGATCCAAATCTGTGAACGCGGCCATGCTGACATCCCAGGAGCACCCGCGCGCCAGTCTGCGCAGCTGCTGTGTGGTCCCTAAGGCATGCTGGGAGTTTTAAGTTGTTCCTTGAGCTTCCTGGGATTTGTAGTTTTCCCTTCTCAGTCTTCTTGCGTCTGCAGAGACTTTCCTATCCTCTAGGAGCCAGCCAAAGAACTAACTTTTGGAACCCACAGCCTCACTTATTTGTAATTTGAACGAGAATGTTTGGTACTCTCTGATGGGGCTCAAATCTCTCATGCTTCTACCATACAGCAATGCAAAGTGGTTCATTTTAAAGGCACCCATAGAGCATACTGAAATAAGGCAGACATTTCTAAGGTCTTGAGGCCTGTTTAAAGTGCTGGAGAGCCGGGCGTGATGGTGCACGCCTTTAATCCCTGCCCCTGGAAGGCTGAGGCAACTCTTTGAGCTTGAGGACATCCTTCTCTACACCATGAGTTCTAGGCCAGTCTGAAATACATAATCTTAAAAGTAGATAAACTGACAAATAAATGAAGAGACATGGAAGTTGTTTTTCTTTCCTGTTTCCACAGTACATTCCATTCTTTGAAAATGGCCATTTTGAAGTATTTGGTCTGTGGCTAAGAATGTCTAAACTCTTTGGGCTAAGACAGTCTGTTACATCTACAACCACAAGATGGCAGAGTGCTTTCAAAGATGATGGCTTAGCACCAACATTCCCTTAGTCAGAGGACTAACGAGGAGGGGCAAAAATGAAAACATATTTTACAATTTTTCAGGAGAACCATACAAATATCATTTGATGTTTCTATTTTAAAATGAACTCTTTAAAAAAAAAAACGAACTCTTTAATATTGACAGGTCAATTATTCAACAACATAGAACACAATTTTCAATTTATTTGATGTAGAGGACCAGTCGTTTACTCTTCTCCAATAATTCTTTAGTTGACCAGCGTGCGAACCCTTTGCACATTACTAATAAGCAGCTCTAGCCTCATGCAACTCAATAGGACGTCTGAACTGCTGGTCTCTCAAATAAGAAAAGTCCACTGGTCATGAGCTTGTCCTTTGGGATTATACCAAAGTGCTGAAAAGGTTTAGAAGCATTTTCAATTTCTGTACTGATCACAAAAAATATGGATTCTTTTCCCTTTGACCACAGTACTGTAATAATCTCTAATTTCTTACAAATTTCTGAAAGATGATTATGGTGGTGGTGGTGGTGGTGGTGGTGGTGGTGGTGATGGTGGGTGGTGGTGAGGAGGAGGAGGAGGAGGAGGAGGAGGAGGAGGCAGTATTATTACTAGCCCAGGGTGGACTTGAATTCACAATCTTCTTGCCTCAGTTTCCTTGGTTCTGGGATTACAGATGAGCACTGCTACACCTATGTTTGGTTAATTTTCATAAAGGGTTGTTTCCAATACTTGATATTTTCCCAGAACAAAACAACAACAAAATAACTTCTGCAACTAGAGCAAGGCCATACAAAACAAAACTCTTGCTTTTCATCAGAATGTCTAGTGCTAACATTTATAGCAGTAGAGAGGTATCTTCATACAGGATCAAAAAATCCAGATTGGTCAGTAGAATGATCATTGTGTAGCGGACCTAGATAAGATAAGATAAGATAAGATAAGATAAGATAAGATAAGATAAGATAAGATAAGATAAGATAGAATTTTAATTATTGGATGCTAAGATTAGACTCAAGAGGACATAATTCTTTAAGAGTCATGGTGATGTTACTGTGGAAATCACCTTTTAGATTCCCTTTGCTCTATACCAGAGTGTTAGCATTTCTTCTAGGCTCTGCCCAACAGTTACCTAGCAACAGCCAGGTACAAGCCTTGCTTGCTAAAAAAGTACTGTTTAGCCGCTTTCTTTCTGTCTCTCCCTTTCTGTCCCGCCCCCGCCATCTCTTCTTTATTTCTCTCCTATCTCTGTCCTCTGTTCCCTCTCTTTCTCTGCCTCTACTCTCGTCACACCTTCACACCCATCTTCTCATGCCCCAAATAAACTTCATTTTATACTAGACCTGTCTATGGCTGGAACCTGGGGGGCAGTGTGCCTCAGCATGGGCAGCTAAGGCACCTCCTCCTGCCGCATCTTGATGCCACATTACAAAATGTATCACCGAACTTAGGTGAAGAGGAGAGGTAAATAAATAAACTATCTAATAAAAAAAAAAAGAAAGATAAAAGGATTAGATAACATCAAACCTGGAAAATTGGAAGCAGTAGAAGCTGCATCATTGTCTCCAGAGGCAACAACATTGACAGCAACAAAAACTATTGGCAGTGATATTATCTATAAAAGAGAATTTAAGATAAGGCATTTTGGCTAATGGTATAGATAGGAGGTATTTCTGATACATGATTTAGAGTATTTTAATTTGTTGGGTAATGTTTAGAACAGGATCTCCAGATTTGGTAGCAAATCCAATTTTGTTCTTTCATATGCAAAAAGTTTCTCATTTCAAAGTCTTAGTGTATTTCTGTGATGTTTTACTATTATTCACAGTGCTGTAAAAAGCTTCAGCATCATTTATTTACAATCGCTTTCCTCACTCCAATGGAAAGTCTGTGTACTAACAAATAATTTTCATTCATCCCTTCAGAGTGACTCATAACTTCTTATCTAAATTCCAATTGATTGGGTTTGTTTTAGATGTTTTGTTTAACTATAAGCATTATAAAGCATGTTCATTTTATTATGGTTTATATTTTCTTTATTTTGTAAGTAAAGACCATACATTATATAAAAAATGAAATGAGCAGATAAAAATCACTGTGCACTGCACTGGAGCATAGCACCTCCCACGTACTTATGTGTAGATCTTATTAATTTTCGGGGCAAGTAAGTATTTTTTTTTTTAAATCAACATCTACTTTTTTTTTGACATTTGAGCAACCGAATGCTTCAGCAGTCTAATGGTGGATTGAAGCATTTTGGCGCAGTAGTTGCCTAGTATGTTGTCTTCTGAGAAAAGCAAGCAGGGAGGACAGTTGTGGATGTTGTGAGGAGAGAAGAGGAAAACAAAGAAGGGGGTTAAGGAAGGAGAGAGGAAGCAGGGAATGGAAAGGAAGGGGAAGGGAGGCAGGAGTAGGCAGAGAGAAAAGGATGGGAAAGAAAAAAGGTCAACTGTTGGCCTGAATGGGTGGCAGAGGCCTCAAGGATGTGAGACTTGAGGAAAACTTTAGAAACTGCTGAATGGAGCACAGCAGTGTGTTTGCTGATTTAATTCTAACAGGTCAGTGGGGATGGCGGTACTGCTGGTTGATGGGGATGGTGGTTCCTGTTTTCTGGGGCTCTAGGAGAATGGCTACTAAATAATTTTCTCTTTCATGGTGGAACTTAGTGTCAGGTTCAACAGAAACTGGGGACATATGACTCACTCTGTTGCTTATCAGCATACGAAGCACATGATGGCTTCCAGGTTCTCTCAGCATCCTGAGTACTTGTTACAGAGTTCATGCTGGCTGGCATTCTGCCTCTGCTCCACTCTTACCCTGCCCCATACCCTAAACTGTTCCAGCTCATGGGCTTCTCTGTAATAGAGAATAACAAGTTCAAAATTTGAACATTATTGTATTGAAAGAATCCATGAGGAAATTGCTTCCGCTTGTAATGTGTTAGTTTGTGAAATGTTTCCTGTTGGCGAACTTGCCCAAGATAGAAAACTTTGCAGAATGGGATAGTTGAGCAAATCTTAAGAAACTGCCTATCTTTGTAAATTTTACTGCCTCTGGTGTTCTTGCAAGACAATGGGTCCTGGGAACTAATCTTTAGTTATGCTTCTATAAAAACTGCTTGCTTGCTGGAGATAGCTGAGGCATCTACAGAATGTCTATTGTAAAAGTTAGGCATATGGGATGAAAGATAGTTCCACAGGCCTAAAACTTCATGGTTTCTGCCTTATAAACTCAGGGTAAATATGGCTAAGTGCTGCATTTTGAGAATCCTGGTGCAGACCTGGCACCAGAATACAATAAAGCTTCTCATTTGATAAAATTTATTCATGGTCATGGTGAATTTCTAAGCGACCCCATAACACTCTTCCCCCAGTTTCTCATTCCTATATGGCCTTGCTGTTTTGGCCAAACATGTTCTCTTTGCTCTCTTGGTCGTTTTTTGGCTCCTCTCTCTTGGCCCTTTTTCCTCTTTGGTCTCTTCTCTCTCACCCAACCTCTGTTTTCTTTTTTTTATAGTCAAGTTCAGATTTTTGGCCATGTTTAATCTACTACTTTCTCTCCCTGCTCTAGACTCTTCCAGATGCCTCTGACTGTACTCTCCCTCATATCTATAATAAAAATCTTCCCCTCAACCATGCCTTGAAATGGTCTTACCCTCACTTTAGACATTTAGAAGATGGATTTTTGCATCCAAAGTAGCCTCTGATCTCTTAGTGTCTCCAAAGATGTCTAAATTTGTGGGCAGGGGCAGGAAAGGAATATTGGGGAGTCCCAGCAGAGCCATCTTATGATTCGAGGGTCCCCTTTTGGGGTTCTTAGTTTCATTAATACAAAAATTAAGATCAGATATAAATAGGCTGGAGAACAAAGAATGGAAACTCAGGACAATTTATTAGAATTTAAAAGGAAAACCCCAAGGCAGGCAAGCTGTACACATCGCAGCTGGCTGCAAGGAAGGAGAATGGCAAAGAACAAAAGCCACACTGTTTGGAATGAAGCCGAGTGGAGGTCAGCCACCTGGAGGCAAGCATCCCTAAGCTGAGCAGGCAAGCTTTAGAAAAAGAGCTAGGAGGCAAAGAGTACCAGTTAGGGAGCTTAAGGTCTCTGGCCAGTGCAGACATGGTTACTTCATTAGGAGTCAGGTCTCATAAAGGTAAGCAGATCCGACTGCACCTCAGGGAGGGTCAGCTAGTAGAAACAGCCCTAGTGGATGAAAATAAGAAAAGGGTATTTCTCTAGCCACGTCACTGATCTGGCAGGTTCTGATTGACCCTTAGGAGAGGAGTCAAAGGCATGTCTCCACCTGGAGGCAGACTCCCTGGGCTTCTTTCTCCTGTTTCCCTTCTCAGGGTCTCATGTTTTCCCACTATTCTATCTTGCCTTAGTCTTACCTGAAAGGTAAAGGTTGTTCAATGACTGGTGGGCTCAGGACCCAGGAAAAGCTGGAATTTTTTTTTTTATTTGTTTTCATTTTGCTAGAGCTGGAATTTCACAGGGAAAAGCTGATGTCCCCACTCATGGTAGTCAGGATGGAGGAATTTTCCACAAGGTGAGGGAACACAGTCTCTACAGGATCCACTTTCAATAGACAGGATAAAGTCACACCTCAGGGAAAGCAATACACTTTACTTAGCCTGCTTACTAAGATGCAAATCCTATGATGAAGCACACCCACAACCTAAACTAGAAGGATATCCATCCCATCCACAGGTCATTCAAACTGACCAAACCAAAGCACAGTCAAAAAACAAACCAGCAAAGCAACACTACTGTACATCACTTGAAAAAAGTTGCTCCGATAATCTTTTCATTGCTGGAAAGTTTACATGGGGCCTTTATTCAGGACACAGAAGAGAGCAGATTTTATGTAAACTAGCATTTATAAATGTAATATTTAGAAATTCAGTTGCTTAGTAGGTTGTAGTGTGGCATAGACCTCAAAGGATATTCCCATTTAGGAAAAAACGAAACTTATTTATTCCTGGAATTTTTCACTGCAGCTTCTAAGTGCACAGAGGCCTGAAAGCTACTTGTGCTGCCGAGAATTTTAGTTTATGTCTAAATTATGTGTGAAAGTGTGCATCTGTGCCAGTATGTGCCATTGCCCGAGGAGTCCAGAGATGTCAGAGCCCTTGGATCTGCAGTTATAGCTATTTTGAGCCACCCAACATGGGTGCTTTGAATCGAACTTGGGGTCCTCTGTAAGAGTAGGAAGTGCTCTTAACTGCTGAACCATCTCTCTCCAGCCCACGTTGTGAGAATTTTGACAAGACTAAAAGCCTTTCAGAAATGGTGCTCCTCAGAAGTACATTCTTCGAAGCAGCTTAGTTTTGTGTAGGGAGAAGAGTTTTGAGAATTTGAAAGTAGACTCCTTAGAACTGGTAACCATGACTACAGATGGGCTTCCTGCAGGGGTCCGTATTCACTTTAGACTTATGAAACACAAGCACAATGTGACATGGCTTCATCAAAGCACAAAATTTAAGCCAATTTATTGTACCATTGACCAAAAACCACTTTGGGCTCTAAATTAAAAAAAAAAACAAACATACAAATAATAACCAAAACATTAAGCATAACCCCCACATAGTTCATGCTCCAAATAACTATAGTGAATGTTGAGAGATGTTGGAACTGTCAAAAGAAATGTACTTGTAAATGAAGGATACAATTTCCATCTTAATGAGTTAGTGAAGAGTGGATCAAAAACTAGGTTCTTTCATTTGATGGGACTATAACCTCTTTAAAAACTCCACATATTCTACCTTTCAAGAAAACTTATAAACTGATTTGCTCATGTAGAGTAAAATGGTATCTTTGGAAAACTCATTAGACTAGTAGTAATATAGCCCATTTTCTTAACTGCAACCCATGTCTACATATGAAAATTAAAGACTCACTTCCTTCTGCAACTCACTGTGGGGGTGATATTGGTAGATATGAAGGTCTGGCGGGTACTTGCCAGGAGTTCTAAGTTCTTATGTCCCAGAACAAGTTAATTGAATAGATACAGAGTTAGAATAGAAGCAGAGACAGGATGCTAAGGAAAGATTCATGTCCAAGGGAGAAGGGTTGAGAACAAAGAGCAAGTTTGGGAGCTCAAACAGCACCGATGTACAAAATTTCAGCTTGTATGTCTCATAACCTGGGCTTTAAGGGTCATTTGCATTGCGGGGAATTTCTGGCATATGGTCTGTCTGACTTCATGCATCACATAAGTCATTAGCTTCGTAAGTCTTTACCTAGTGGTATACAGCTTTGGTGTTACAATGAGTCTTAAGTCACCTGCAAACACTCTGGAACGCCGATTTTCACAAACTTGTCCAAAAGTAGAAGAATTATGAACATTTTCATTATGCAAACACTAGTAAGTACTAGTGTTCTAAAGCCAGAAAATCTCTTTGTGGTAAAGAGTACTAAAGAGTAGCATCTCCAATGAATGAAGATGCAATAATACTCAACAAATTCCATAAACCTAAATGCAACAGCATATTAAGAGTATTGTATAACCATGGCCAGCTGGGATTTACCTCAGGAATGAAAGGATGGTCCAACAATGGAAATGAATGAATGTAATAGTACATATTAACTGAAAGAAGCAACAAAATCACGTGATCGTCTGTCGCATCCGCCTTGGCCGGCAAATAAGACGCGACACGGTAGGATCCTTCTCAGTCGGCTTTATTCCAGGAACGACTCTTGACATAGGGATGGGGAACTGGACGGGGGACCTGGACCGGGAAAGGAAGGGAAGGGCCTGGACCTCAAGCAGCAGAAAGGAACTGCTTATATAACTGCCCTAGGCGGGCTGGGTGATGTGTCCTCCCAGGATAGGTTAAGCTGCCAATACCTTATTAGCATAAGCCCGCTCCGAAGGGGCACGAGGCCGACGCATGCTCAAAGGACTTGTTTACCAGTTTCTCAGCTGGCCACTCTGGAAGCCAGCTGCTTACATTGTCAGGTGCTGGTCATAAACACGGCTGCCTACAATCGTCTTAATGCCAAAAGGCACAATCCTAATTTTTTTTCAGGATATCTCCCTTTTAACTCTTTTTCTTAAATAATTTTAAAATTATTTAAAATCCAATTTATATTTCCTTGTTCAATTATCAGTTTTGACTTTAAAACAGAACTGACATTGCTAGCTATTCCACAGTAAAGAATTACAAAATTAAAGAATACTTTGCATTTTTGTAGTCTGCTGACAAAAATGTTCCCAGGTCTGTAACACACTAATTTGTTTTTGTGTGTGATTTTGCTGTTTTAAAATCAAGTAATGTAGGGCTAGCATTGTTTGCTAGACCTGGTATCTACTCCATAAGGTTCAGTTTCCCTTCTTAAATTGAGTTGAAAGACAGTAGGCTTTTTTTTTTTTTTTCATATACCCTTCATTATGGCTAGGCTTTAACTGCTCCCTGCATAAACATTCCCATACTATGAATTAATATTTTTGTGATAAAAATCATTTCACAAAAATAAGAATAGAAAGGACTTTATTGACCTGTATTTAGTCAGAGTTACTTGTAGAGGAATTTTCTTCCAGCAACATGGCTTCTCTGGCAAGGAATCATATCCGAAGACCTTCTAGACCTGTATAATTCAGCTGGAATGCAGACACACCTTTTATTCCAGGAGACAGAGGCAAGCAGATCAAGCTCAAGGATAGCTTGGTATAGAGCAAATTTCAGGTAAGAAAAACTTAAGTCTAGGCATGGTGGTACATGCCTTTAATTCTAGCACTCAGGACATGGGGCATGCAGATCTCCAAACTATTCAGTCAGTTCTGTTGAGTCTCTGAGTTGAGAAGTAGTGCAGTGGAGTGGAATTGGTGGCAGTTCAGTTTGTGTAGTTCAGAGAGTTTTTACGGGGAGAGATTTACTGAGACAGGTTACAGAGACAGACTGAAGACAGAACAAGCCAGAAAAGTGAGAAAGAGTCAGATTAGAATAGATTTCCAGAGTTTGTTTGAGGCCAAGCAGAGCAGTTGAGTGAGAAGCTGAGAGAAGCCAGTTTGAATCAGTCAGCTTGGAGAGGAGTTTGAGCCAGAATGGATGAGTTGAACCAGCCATGCAGAGTTCAGAACTAGGTAGAAACAGTGAGTGCATTCAGCAGGTGAATAAAAGTTACTTTTGCAGTTACTACTGCTGTGACGAAACAGCATAACCATAGCATCTTGGGATGAAAAGAGTTTATTTCACTCACAGTTCCATCAAAATCAGTGAGGGCAGTAATTCAAGCAGGGCAAGAGCCTGAAGGCAGGAGTTGATGCAGAGGGCATGGAGGAGTGTTGATTACTGGCTTGCTCAGCCTGCTTTCTTCTAGAACCCAGGACCACCAGCCTAGGGGTGGCACTGTTCACAATGGGCTGGACCTTCCTTCAGTGATCACTAATTAAGAAAACGCCCTACAGCTGGCTCTTATGGAGACATTTTCTTAACTGAGACTCCTTCCTCTCTGATAGCTCTAGTTTGTGTCAAGTTAGCATAAAACTAGCAGTGTAGCCTGGTAAAAGTTATCTGAGAAGCTTGCACCTGGCATCATGGAGAATATTGAGATGCTACTCTTGGCCCTTCCTCTGGAATGAGTAACAAAATGAGGATGTCATTTCCCACAGCTGTTCAATATTTCACTGTCAGGTTATGAATCAAGAAAAGGGAATTAAAGACTCCCAGATTCATAAGCCATTTTTTACCTTATTTATATGTAAAATGTTTATGAGGCCATATGCAAAAGTTTCTAGTATTAGTAAGTAAGCAAGATCTCTGGCATTTGAGATCAATATAAAAATTAGTTTTATTTCTATATGCCTACAACAGGTGATCCAGAAATGAAAATAAAAAGAAAACAACATTTAGTGTTATCAAGAAATACAATTAGGAATCAACTTAACCAAGATGTTAATAAAAAGTTAGGGGGATATTAATAAAATTAAGACCTAAATAAATGGAAAGACATATATAAAGTAGAGGACTTGGTATTGTTAGGATGGCTATGTTATCCAAATTTATTTATATATTTTTTGTCACAGTTTGAATAGAAACTTTTATCCCAAGACTCGGGTCTTGATATGTATTCTTTACTTGGTAGCTCTGTTTCTAGAGGTTGTGGAACCTTTAAGAAGTGAGAAGAAAGTTTTAAGGAGTGAACCATAGTAAGTAATATCCTAGCCCATAGTTCTGACCCAACTTTCTGCTTCTTAATACAATGTTATGTGAATGAAGCTTTTCCATCTACTCCTGCCTCCATTGTTATGATGCACAAGAACTCTCTGAAACCATAAACTAAAGTGAACTAATTAGAATACAGACTAGTTTGACTGCTCATCTTTCTCTCTTGGAAATCAGACTATTTCCCCCTCTACCCTCAGTATGTCCTTTATAAATAATCAGCAGCTCTTGAAGTGACAATTATGGCACACAGATCTCCGTGGGATGATCCTAGTGTCTCCCCTTAGTAAGTGCAAGATACATTTGTAGCTTCTACTCTATAGCTTATCTTGGCACATAGACTATATTAGACTAAGTCACATGAAAATCTATAAAAATAAGAAAATTCTTTTGTTTGTATTTTTTATTTCTCTTTCAGGTCCTCTGTCATGCAATACATGGCAGCCATCTCTCCTAATGTAGCTCCCTCTAGACCTGAATGCCTGCTCCCCAGCTTCAGGACTCTATCTCTAATAACTTAGGTCCTTTCTGAGTTTGGGAGGGAAGGCTTTTTCTTTCTCTCAAAGGCTCATTTATGCTATATCTAGTCTGATGCTCTGCCTCTTTTAATGCTCTCCTACTTCAAGGACCAATCATGACCTTCCTTCATCTTCACAAATCTTTCTATCTTCCTCCTTCTCCCACCCCCTCTCTGTCTCCCTCCCCTCCATTCCCCCTCCTCTCCCTCTCCTTTCCCCTCCCTCTTCCTCTTCCTCTGTCTGTCTTTCTTGATAATGATCATTCTGCAAAGCAATTTCATGTCACATCCTTTCCAAAACCAAGCAATGTAAAGTTAGGTCTTGGTTCTTCCTCACAACCCCATGCTCCCAGAAATTAGACTCAGACTAAAAATATATTTACATATACCTTGGCTATATAGCTAGGCTCTTCTCTGACTAGATCTAACTTAAAATAGCCTATTTACTTTAATTTATATTCTGCCATGTGGTTGGTTACCGGTCTTGGCAGCTCCTCTGCCTGGCTCTATCCCAGAATTCTTTTTACCTCCTGGATATCCTATCTTCTATTTCCTGCCTAAACCATAGGGCATAGGCTTTTAAACTGACAGGTGATAATCTGTCACAAGATATTCTCCGTATAAACCAACTTCCATTCTGTCACTTGAAAATTTGGGAAGTCCACCTGGGATACCATATGTTACCAGAAAATTGGGATCCTCTTGGGATTCTTCATCTCATTAATAAAATGATTTCATTACAAACTCAGGAGTAATCTTAAAGACAATTTTTATTAGACTTTAAAAGAAAAAAAAAAACACATGACAGACAAGCTGTTAATTTTGGTAATTGCCTAGAGAGGGATAGAGAAAAGGAAGAGAGAGCCTTGGCATTTGTGAGCAGCCATATTATAGGGAGGAGGACTTCAGAGACAGTGTGAAAGCATACTTAGACTCTGTATAGTACCCACAAGCAAGATATTTTAAAAAAATAAACAGGAAAGTAATTCAGAGAAGTGTCCAGAGTTAACTCAGTTGTAGGGCTATGGTTACATGGTGACTGTACAAGGGACAAGTTTTCTGGGAAGAAAAAGTATATTATCTCCTTTAAAGGACAATTATTCCTCCCATTTCTGTAGCACAGCTTCTGGTGAATCCAGGCAAAATAACTGAAGTTGTTTCAATTGAGTATTTTATCATAAAGGTATAAAAAGGTAATTAAAACAATTTGTGTGTGTGTGTGTGTGTGTGTACCTGAGCATGTATTTGTGCCATGGTGGAGAGCTCAGAAGACAACTTGCAGGATTCCATTCTCCTTTTCCACTATGTGGTCATTGTGGATTGAACTCAGGCTATCAAGTTTAGAGGCCAGTGCCTTTACCCACTGAGATATCTAGACAGTCTCTTGAAACAATTTTAAATGCAGTTTAATGCAGAAGAAGGCAAGCCAAGCTTAAAGTTCCTTGCATTGTAAACAGAAAACCTAGATGAAGCAGGGTGTGTTGCAGGACACGTCCTTACTAAAAACAAAACAGTGTGGCAAACAGAGAGTGGAGAGAGTCGAGAGTGTGAGAGTAAAGCCATTCATGAACAGAAGGTTTTCAGCTGGGTGCCAAGACCATTTCATAGGGAAAGAATGATGTTTTCAACAAATGATGCTGACACACCGAACACTCCGACATGCATACATGAGTTTTAGTTATATTATACATAAAAAAGTAACTTGAGGGGCTGGAAAGATAGTTCAGTGGTTAAGAGCATTGACTGGTTTCCCAGAGGACTTGGATTCAATTCCCAGTACCCACATGGCAGTTCACAACTGTCTGTAACTCCAAAATCTGACACCCTGACCCTCACACAGACAAACATACAGGTAAAACACCAATGCATATAAAATAAAAATAAATAATTTTAAAAGTAACTTGAAATGGGTAAAACACCCAAACATACGGTTCTTTTTTTTTTATTGGATATTTTATTTATTTACATTTCAGATGTCATCCCCTTTCTTCATTTCCCCTCCCTAGAACCCCTGTACCCCATCCCCCTTCCTCCTTTTTGCTTTTATACCATTTTAATTACATGCAAGTATTAAGGTCAGTTCTAGACTGAGGAGCTAGCAATATAACAGATGGAACAAGCAAGACAATAAACACAAATAGTCAAAGAAAAAGCAAGGCATTCAACCCAATTACGTGGATACTCCCATGATCATTATTTCTAAGGGCTTATCAGGATGACCAAACTATCTGAGCCTACTTCCCTGTCCTATCCCAAAGTCATTTTCATGTCTGAAGCCTACTTCCTTGTTCTAGCCTAATATTTAGATTCCTGCCAGAAATTACTTCTTTGTTCTAGCCTAAGATTTAGATTATTGCCTGAAATTTCTTCTTTGTTCTAGTCTAATGTCAGATTCATGCCTGAAGCCCACTTTCTTGTCCTGGGTCAATGTCATATTCCTGCCAAACAACCAAATTCCTTGTTCTTGGCCAATGTCATAGTCCTGCCAAGCAGCTCATTTCCTTGTCCTTGGCCAGTGTCAGGTTCCTGCCAAGCAGCCCCCAAAGCTCTCTACATCTCCCCCTTTTTATTTCATGAACAAGACTGAGCCTGTCTTAGGTTGTTCTGCTAAGAATGCTTTCCTTACTTGTCATGGAGTATGTATTATCAAAAGCAATGCATTTATGTCTTAGGTTGGTAAGGTTTTGTGCAGAATTTTACCCATCCTTGGCTTGCCAGTCTGTTAATTTAACAACCATTTTCAGTTTCAAGACATGTACTTTGGCTGCCAACATGTTGATGTTGTTAAAGACAAGCTTTAACATGATGGACAGGAATAAAAGTATTCCCAGGACAAAAAGGGCTAGCATGATCAAGCTATATATGCCATTCTTGAAGCTTGGCCAAAATAGAAATACTGACCTCAGGCCATGGGTAATTTTATCAGCACTATTTGCCGCATCAACACTCAGCAGAGCAGCATTCTTTAAATTCATAATCTCACTATGCAAAGTTAAAACATTCAGAGAGGTGTTAGAATTATGCCAAATGCACTGCAAGTGTCTCTAAACTTCTTCTTAATTATAATGACTACCACAGTAAATTTTAGAACTAACATGAATCCAATGATATTTAGTATGACACTTGAGATGGCTCCTTATTCTTAAACTCTGAACCTCCTTCCAGTAATTTGAATAGGATAAAGAGCATCAATCTGTTGTTTCAAATGCCTATCTAAATCCTCTTGTATATTCAACATATTAGTAACAGTTTTTGCTAAATGATTAACAAAGTAGTTGTCTTAATTTCTTGTGTCAAAGCAATTGCAAAAGCAGTGGTGCTAGCAATTAATGTAATTAAAGCTGTTATACCAGCAATAATCAAGCCCACTACCTTTGCTTCTCCTTAAAGCCTAACTCACTTCTTCCAGTACTGGCAACTTTTTTCAGAATACCAAGGTTCTGTGATACTCAGGGCAATAAAACAACATCTGGTTGATAGATCTCTGTAACAGACATGCCAGGTTTCAACACACTAACACAATCAATGCAGATTACATTAAATATTGTAGAAGAAACAAAAGTAATTTTAACTTGACAATTAAAAGATCCTCAACACATGTACTAGCACTTGTTTGAAACCCAGATCCTGTTTTAATTTTATCTCTTGCTAAAATAACACCACAGAGAACTTCAGCTATTTCCAAATATGTCTCTGAAAATGTCCAGAACCAGTCTTCCAAATGAAGACTGTTATTTCCAATATTAGATGAATTTCTAGACCAGTCCATGATTGAGTCTGAATAACTGGCCACATTTAAGAAAAATACAAGAGTCATTATAACTTCTCATTTTGATTCTCTGTTCCACAAGGTTTAAAAGCTTGAGGCAAGGCAGCTTGTTCCATTTGGGGTATAGGTAAGCTAAGGTAGGTCTGGAACAAATGTTCAATACAGCTTCTCAGTCACCATTGTCAGGGCACTCAGCAAGTTCACAGGTCAGCATCATTCTGTTTCGGCATCAGCATGTCTCACCCATCACTCTGGCAGCCACCATGCTCCTTCAGCAACCTGCAGAAAAAACACAAACATGCCCTCTTCCCCATATTAAATACCTAATCGGGATCATGCTATATGCCAGTAAGTGGATCCTTCCCTTTCACCTATGCATAAGTATGCCTAGTTGTAGAGTGCCATAGACACTCAGCAGAAAGTTCCTTGGCATCAAAATATTTTTAAAATATTAAAATAAAAAGAACATGATTTAGATAAATTTGTGGTGTACGGGAATACACCTTCCCCTTTTTTATTTTAAGAAGATATCATTTTAAAATCCTATGGGCACCTTCCACAGTCCCTTGTTCTTGACAACTATAAGAAATCCTAGTAGTATGGGTAATATTAAATCGCTGACCAAAAGTCTCAAAAGCTTAACTGTGATAGCCAGTTCCATTATCTGTTTTTTTTAATTATTGAATAATTTATATGTACATTTCAGATGTTATCCCCTTTCCCCATTCCTCCCCAAACCCCTTATCCCATCCCCTCCTCCTACTTCTATGAAGATGTGCCCACTCCCACTCTACCATCTACCCACTCCCACCTCCCTGTCCTTGAATTCTCCCACACTGAGGCATCCAGACTTTAAGGGTCCTAGGCCCTCCTCTCCCACTGATGCCTGACAAGGCCATCTTCCACTACATATAAGCTGGAGCCACGGGTCCCTTCGTGTGTGTTCCCAGGCTAGCTGTTTAGACTCTGGGAGCTCTGGTTTGTTGGTTTTGTTGCTGTCCCCATGAGGACAAAAGCCCCTTCAACTCCTTCAGTCTTCTCTCTAACTCCTCCATTGGGGATATCGTGATCAGTTCAATGGTTAACTGTGAGCATCTGCCTCTGTATGTGTCAGGCTCTGGCAGAGCCTCTCAGGAGACAGTTATATCAGGCTCCTGTTAGCATGCAGTTCCTGACATTTGCAACAATGTCTGCATTTGTTGGTTGCATATGGGATAGATCTCCATGTGGGGCAGTCTCCGGATGTTCCCTACTCCAGTCTCTACTCCACAAATTGTCTCTGTATTTGCTTCTGTGAGTATTTTGTTACTCCTTCTAAGAAGGACCGAAGTGCCCACACCTTGGTTTTTCTTCTTCTTGAGTTTTATGTGGTCTGTGAGTTATATCTTGGGTATTGTGAGCTTTTGGGCTAATATCCCCTTATCAGTGAGTACATACCATGTGTGTTCTTTTGTGATTGGCTTACCTCACTCAGGATGATATTTTCTAGTTCCATCTATTTGTCTAAGAATTTCATGAATTCATTGTTTTTAATAGCTGAGTAGTAAGTACTCCATTGTGTAAATGTACCACATTTTCTGTATCCATTCCTCTATTAAAGAACATCTGGGTTCTTTCCAGCTTTCTGGTTATTATAAATAAGGCTACTATGAACATAATGGAACATGTGTCCTTGTTATATGTTGGAGCATCTTCTGGGTATATACCCAGGAGTGGTATAGCTGGATCCTCAAGTAATACTATGTCCAATTTACTGAGAACCACCAGACTGATTTCCAGAGTGGTTGTACCAGCTTACAATACACCAGCAATGGAGGAGTGTTCCTCTTTCTCCACATCCTCGCCAGCATCTGCTGTCACTTGAGTTTTTGATCTTAGCCATTCTGACTGGTGTGAGGTGGAATCTCAGGGTTGTTTCGATTTGTGTTTCCTGATGATTAAAGGTGTTGTACATTTCTTTAGGTGCTTCTTGGCCATTCAATATTCCTCAGTTGAAAATTTTTTATTGAGCTCTGTACCCTATTTTTAATAGGGTCATTTGATTGTCTGGAGTCTAATTTCTTGAGTTGTTTGTATATTTTGGATATTAGTCCTCTATCAGATGCAGGATTGGCAAACATCTTTTCCCAATCTGTTGGTTGCTGTTTTGTCCTATTGAAAGTGTCCTTTGGCTTACAGAAACTTTGGAATTTTATGCTGTCCCATTTGTCAATTCTTGATCTTAGAGTATAAGCCATTGGTGTTCTGTTCAGGAACTTTCCCCTGTGCCCATGTGATCTACATGCCTGCCACTGTACCAATACCATGTAATTTTTATCACTATTGCTCTGTAGTACAGCTTGAGATCAGGAATGGTGATTTCCCTAGAAGATCTTTTATTGTTGAGAATATTTTTTGCTATCCTGTTTTTTTTTTTGTTATTCCAAATGAATTTGAGAATTGCTCTTTCTAACTCTGTGAATAATTGAGTTGAAATTTTGATGGGGATTGTATTGAATCTGTAGATTGCTTTCAGCAAGATGGCCATTTCAACTATATTAATCCTGCCAATCCATAAGCATGTGATGTCTTTCCATCTTCAATTTCTTTCTTCAGGGACTTGAAGTTCTTGTCACACAAATCTGTCACTTGCTTGGTTAGATTCACACCAAGGTATTTTATACTATTTGTGACTATTGTGAAGGGTATCATTTTTCTTCTCAGCACCTCATGGTACCTTCTCCAAAATAGACCATATAATTGGTCACAAAACAGTCCTCAACAGATACAAAAAGATTGAAATAATCCCCTGCATCCTATCAGATCACCACGGACTAAGGCTTGTCTTTAATAATGACAGAACCAAGGGAAAACCCACATCCATGTGGAAACTGAACAATGCTCTACTCAATGATGACTTTGTCAAGGAAGAAATAAAGAAAGAAATTAAAGACTTTCTAGAATTTAATGAAAATGAGGAAACATCATACCAGAACTTGTGGGACTCCATGAAAGCAGTGCTAAGAAGAAAACTCATAGTTCTAAATGCCTACAAAAAGAAATTGGAGAGAGCACACATTAACAACTTGACAGCACACCTGAAAGCTCTAGAACAAAAAGAAGCAAATACACCCAAGAGGAGTAGGCTCAGGAAATAATCAAACTCAGGGCTGAAATCAACCGAGTAGAAGCAGAAAGAACTATACAAAATATCAACAAAACCAGGAGTTGGTTCTTTGAGAAAATCAACAAGATAGATAAACCCTTAGCCAGATTAACCAGAGGGCACAGAGCCAGTACCCAAATTAATAAAATCAGATCTGAAAAGGGAGACATAACAACAGAAACTGAGGAAATTCAAAAAATCATCAGATCCTACTACAAAGGCCTATACTCAACAAAACTGGAAAATCTGGATGAAATGGACAATTTTCTAGACAGATACCAGGTACCAAAGTTAAATGAGGAGCAAATAAACCATCTAAACAGTTCCATAACCCCTAAAGAAATAGCAGCAGTCATTAAAAGTCTCCCCACCAAAAAAAGCCCAGGACCAGATGGTTTTAGTGCAGAATTCTATCAGACCTTCAAGGAAGACCTAATACCAATTCTCTTCAAACTATTCCACAAAATAGAAACAGAAGGAACACTACCCAATTCGTTCTATGAAGCTACAATCACACTCATACCTAAACCTCACAAAGACCCAACAAAGAAAGAGAACTTCAGACCAATCTCTCTTATGAATATCGATGCAAAAATATTCAATAAAATTCTAGCAAACCGAATCCAAGAACATATCAAAACAATCATTCATCATGATCAAGTGGGCTTTATCCCAGGAATGCAGGGATGGTTCAATATTCGGAAATCCATCAATGTAATCCACTATATAAACAAACTCAAAGAAAAAAACCACATGATCATCTCATTAGATGCTGAGAAAGCATTTGACAAAATCCAACATCCCTTCATGGTAAAAGTCTTGGAAAGATCAGGAATTCAAGGCCCATACCTAAACATAGTAAAAGCAATATACAGCAAACCAATAGCCAACATCAAACTAAATGGAGAGAAACTTGAAGCATTCCCACTAAGACCAGGGACTAGACAAGGCTGCCCACTCTCTCCCTACCTATTCAATATAGTACTGGACGTCCTAGCCAGAGCAATTAGACAACAAAAAGAAATCAAAGGAATACAAATAGGAAAGGAAGAAGTCAAAATATCACTATTTGCTGATGATATGATAGTATACTTAAGTGACCCCAAAAACTCCACCAGAGAACTCCTAAACCCGATAAACAACTTCAGCAAGGTGGCAGGTTATAAAATCAACTCGAACAAATCAGTAGCCTTCCTCTACATGAAAGTAAACAGGCTGTAAAAGAAATTAGGGAAATGACACCCTTCACAATAGTCACACATAATATAAAATACCTCGGGGTGAATCTAACCAAGCAAGTGAAAGATCTGTATGACAAGAACTTCAAGTCTCTGAAGAAAGAAATTGAAGAAGATCTCAGGAAATGGAAAGATCTCCCATGCTCATGGATTGGCAGGATTAATATAGTAAAAATGGCCATCTTGCCAAAAGCAATCTATAGATTCAATGCAATCCCCATTAAAATACCAACTCAATTCTTTACATTTTTCTAATTTCTTTCACAGCCTGTTTATCCTTTAAGTAGAGGAAGGTGACTGATTTGTTTGAGTTAATTTTATATCCAGCCACTTTGCTGAAGTTGTTTATCAGAATTGTTAGGTTTAGGAGTTCTCTGGGGCTGGAGAGATGGCTCAGCCGTTAAAGGCTAAGCTTAAAACCAAAAATATAAGAGGAGTTCTCTGATGGAAGTTTTGGGGTCACTTAAGTATAGTATCATTTCATCTGCAAATAGTGATTTTTTGACTTCTTCCTTTCCAATCTGTATCCCTTTAACCTCCTTTTGTTGTCTAATTACTCTGGCTAGGACTTTGAGTACTACATTGAATAGGTAGGGAGAGAGTGGACAGCCTTGTCTAGTCCTTGATTTTAGTGGGACTACTTCAAGTTTCTCTCCATTTAGTTTGAAGTTGGCTACTCATTTGCTATATATTGCTTTTACTATGTTTAGATATGGATTTGAATTCCTGTTCTTTCCAAGACTTTTACCATGAAGGAGTGTTGAATTTTGTCAAATGCTTCCTCAGCATCCAGTGATCTAGTGAGATAATGATGTGTTTTTTTTTTTTTTTAAATTTGAGTTTGTTTATATAGTGGATTATGTTGATGGATTTCTGTATATTGAACCATCCCTGCATTCCTGGGATAAAGCCTACTTGATCTTGATGGAATGTTTTGATGTGTTCTTGGACTTGGTTTGCAAGAATTTTATTGAGTATTTTTGCATCAATATTCATAAGGGAGATTGATCTGAATCTCTTTGTTGGTGTTCGTGTGGTTTAGGTATGAGCATAATTGTGGCTTCATAGAATGAATTGGGTAGTGTTCCTTTTGTTTCTATTTTGGAGAATAGTTTATAGAGAATTGGTATTAGGTCTTCTTGGAAGGTCTGATAGAATTCTGCTCTAAAACCATCTTTTTCCTGTGCCTTTTTTGGTGGGGAGATTTCATCTTGGTTGATTTTTTCCTTTTGTGATAATTAAGTATCCTTCCTTATCTTTATTGATAGCTTTTGGTTGAAAGTCTATTTTATTCGAAATTAGAACGGCAATTCCAGCTTGTTTCTTGAGACCATTGGCTTGGAAAATTCTTTTCCAGCCTTTTATTCTGAGGTAGTGTCTGTCTTTGTCACTTCCTTATGTTGGAGTTTTCCATCTACTGTCCTTTGTAGGGCTGTATGTGTGGAAAGATATTGTGTAAATTTGGTTTTGTCATGGAATATCTTGGTTTCTCCATCTATGGTAATTGAGAGTTTTGTTGGGTGTAGTAGTCTGGGCTGGCATTTGTGTTCTCTTAGGGTCTGTATGACATCTGTCCAGGATCTTCTGGCTTTTATAGTCTCTGGTGAGAAGTCTGGTGTAATTCTGATAGGTCTGCCTTATAGGTTACTTGACTTTTCCCCTATTGCTTTTAATGTTCTTTCTTTGTTTTGTGCATTTGGTGTTTTGACTATTATGTGATGGGAGGTATTTTTTTTTCTGGTCTAGTCTATTTTGAGTTCTGTAGGATTCTTACATGTTCATAGGCATCTCTTTCTTTAGTTTAGGAAGTTTTCTTCTATAATTTTGTTGAAGATATTTACTGGCCCTTTAAGTTGGGAATCTCTGCTCTCTTCTATACCTATTATCCTTAGGTTTGGTCTTCTCATTGTGTCTTGGATTTCCTGGATGTTTTGGGTTAGGAGCTTTTTGCATTTTGTATTTTCTTTGACAGTTATGTCAATGTTTTCTATGGTATCTTCTTCACCTGATATTCTCTCTTCTATCTCTTGTATTCTGTTGGTGATGCTTGCATCCATGACTCCTGACCTCTTTCTTAGGTATTTTATCTCCAGGGTAGTCTCCCTTTGTGATTTCTTTATTGTTTCTCCTTCCATTTTTATATCCTGGATGGTTTTGTTCAATTCCTTCACCTGTTTGTTTGTGGTTTTTGCTTTTTTTTTTTTTTTTTTTTTTTTTTTTTGTAATTCTTTAAGGGATTTTTGTGTTTCCTCTTTAAGGGCTTCTACCTGTTTATCTGTGTTCTCCTGTATTTCTTTGAGGGAGTTATTTATGTCCTCCTTAAAGTCCTCTATAATCAACATGAGAAGTGATTTTTATATCCGAATCTTGCTTTTCCAGTGTCATGGGGTATTCAGGACTTGCTATGGTGGGAGAACTAGGTTCTGATGATGCCATGTAACCTTGGTTTTTGTTGCTTATTTTCTTGTGCTTGCCTTTTGACATCTGGTTATCTCTAGTGCTACATTCACTTATTGTCTCTGACTGGAGCCTGTCTGTCCCGTTATCTTGATTGTGTCAGAACTCCTTAGAGTCCAGCAGTCTCTGTGATCCTGTGATCCTGAGATCCTGGATGTAAGAGCTCCTGGGAGTCAGGCTGCTTCTGGGATCCTGAAATCCTGGTGTGACCAATCTCCTGAGATCCTGTGATCTTATTATCCTATGTTCCTGGGTGTGTTAGAGTTTCTGGAGTCCACCCTCCTCTGTGTTTTGGGAGATTGGGTGCAGAGCTGGCGCCCAAGGTCTGCTCAGGGCACTGGTGCAGACCGGAAGGATCCTTAGCACTGGCTGTGAGGGAGTTCCTGGATCCCCTTGGTCCCAGTTACTTCCTGTTTAAGGTGGGGGGTGCCGAGTCCTCCTCACCTATGATCCTGGGCGTGTTAAAACTCCTGGGAGTCCAGCATTCTCTCGGTTTTGGGGATTGGGTGCAAAGCTGGCACCTTAGGTCTGCTCAGGCATCGGTGCAGACCGGAAGGACCCAAACATACATTTCTTAGGAAGAAATGTAGGTGCAAATATTCATGGAGTTTGTTAGAAAATGGTAAATTTTAAAAAGATATTTGTTAGTTTATTTCATGGGTATGAGTGTTTTGCCTGTATGTATGTATTACGTAATGTATGTATGTATGTGTTTTATGTATATACACCATGTGTGTTTCTGATGCCTGGGGTCAGAAGAAGGCATTGGATCTTCTGGAACCAGAGTTACAAATGGTTGTGACTTTAAAATTATTTTATTCTATTTCTGAGGTTATAATTTAATGACAACATCTCTCCCTTCCAACTTCTCCCTCAGAATCTGCCCACACACTGCTCCTGCTCTTTCAAATTCACTTTTTTCTCTTTTTTGTTAGTGCACGCATATATATGTATATATATTCCTAAATATACCTGTTTAGTTCATATATAGCTTGTACATGTGTTTTCAGGACTGCCCGTTTGGCACTGGACAACCAACTAGTGTGTTCTTCCCTGGGAAGAACTATCTCTCTTGCTCCCAGCTATTCTCAGTAAGAACAATAAGTAAATTGTTTAAATTATTTATTAAATAATTATTTTAAAATTATTTATTTTTATTTTATGTGCACTGGTGTTTTGGCTGCATGTTTCTGTATGAGTGTTTCAGATTATCTAGAACAGAAGTTATAGACAATTGTGAACTGCCACATGGGTGCTGGGAGTTGAACCCGGTCCTCTGGAATAGCAGTCACTGCTCTTAACCACTGAGCCATCTCTCTAGCCTCCCAGTAAGTACACTCAACTTCTGAGTTATGTTTCTCAATACTTTCTTAGGTAGGGCATCAAAGTTCTAGGGAAAATAGGAAAAAAGAGAATCTGGTCCTCCTTAAAACTGATAATTTTCTGGAATTAACAAGGTTTATGTGTCTTGGATTGGACTATAATTCCTGCCTTCATCTTGAGCCATCCAAGTGCTGGGATTGTAAATGTGTATCACGATACCAGGTTGGAAGCAAAAATTTGTGTGTTATATAAAGCACATTATCGAGGAAGCAAGATATTACTCAAAAAAATTGAATCAAAAATTTAGAAATCATATATCTGAGATGAGTCTTACATCCAGAATATGTAAAGAATTCTTACAAGTTAACATCAAAACATCAACAACCCAATTCTAAATGGGCCAATGACTGAACTTTGGACCTCTCTCCTAGTGGACACACAGTGAGCAGAGAGGACATGAAAGGATGTTTACTAGCATTGATTATTAAAGAACTTTACATGAAGACTGGGCTGAGATACCATTTCATACTTACTGATTAAATAAATCAAAATTAAGAAAGTAACAAGAATTAATGAAGACATAACAAATCGGAAGTTTCATTATTCTTTGTGAGAAAGTAATATGATGTAGCTACCCTGGGAAACATTTTGAAACACCTTAAAACTTTACACAAAGAGGTATCATATGATCCAACAGTTCTGCTCACAAGAATGCAAGATAGCTAAAAAGACAAATTCATTCAAAATATTATATACAAATTTTTATGATAGCCTTTTTCTTAATAGTCAAAATGTGGAAACATTCTAAATGGTTATTAACTGATAAACAGCTAAGCCAAATTTGAGTTACCTATTCGTTGGGAAATTACTTAGGAATAGAACTATTACTAGCCCCAACAAGGGAGTACATTGTAAATATTTTTCAGTGAGAAAGAAACCTGACACCAAAGGACACAAACTGTATCATTTCTTTTATATGAAACGACCAAAATAGAAAAATCTGTAGAGTCAGAAGGCTGGTTAGCGATTGCTTGGCACTGAGGCAGAGGAACAGGAGAGGAACCACTCACTTAATGGGCAGGAGTGTCTCCTTAGCTGTGGTGCTGTACCGTGTACGTAGGTCCGTTGATGGGTTGAATCCTGCATCCCTGTCTTCCCCCCACGCCAAGGGCTAGGGCTGCTGCTCAGAGGGACAGAGGCAAGGGAATTTGACAGTGTTCACTCCGTGCTGGCACTGGGTGGACGTTGGGCTGTGTGAAGCTGCAGGAATAGGCTCCAGGGGTGGGAACACAGTCTGAGGTCCCTCGGGGATGGGGAGAAGCTCTGGCTGCCTCCCTCGGGGATGAGAGTCTTGTCACTTGGCTGGGTCATGGCTGGCTCGGCTTGCCTGCTTGGGTGGCTGGGCCTCCGTGTCTGGTGTCTGGGAATGTAGAGAGGTCGTCAGTGGGAGATTAGGCGGCAGCTTGGTAGTTGAAAACCTTTTCCATGGTTCCCCATGGCGGGTCTCAAGGAAGAGAGATAGTCTGTGGTCTTAAAATATTTATTGTCAGGGCAGAAAATGGATGAAACTATACCCCAGTTTTCTCAGGGCGGGCCTGAGGTTAAATACCTTTTGCAGGGAGGAGGGGCTGGGAAGGAATGTTTAATTGGCTACAATATGGAGATCTATCTTGAGACTCTACCATGGCCTGTAGTCACACCCTCTACCTATGGAGGGGCTATAGGGCATTGTTCTATGTGCCTAAAAGGCACGGATGGATGGAGGTCTGCAGCCTTGTGTCAGGAGCTGACAGTCTGGGAGCGTGGTGAAATGTATGCCATCCCTTGCAGAGAAACCTGTGGGGTCTCTAACCTGTGGGTCTCTGGCTGTTTCTAGCTGGTGCTTGACCAGAAACCATGCTGTCATTTCACAGTCCTACACTTAGCGTGTTGGAAACTAAACCTATCTAGAGGTGAAGGTTGTACAACTTGATGAATATATTGAAGATCACTGAATTGCTAATGCACTTTCAAATATTAGGTTATGTAAATTTTATATCAATAAAAATACATATGCTTGTAGCCTGTCAGGAGTATTTGGCAGTACCTCTGTGAGAGAGCCTTTTCAAAGATGAAGTATTTAGAATCTCATTACAGAGCATCGTTAAGGAATGAACATATCTAATTGCTTTGATGATAGGCGATCACTAATTTTGAACACCAATTAAGTTAAATGTTCCTCCTCAGAATGAATGACATTCTTCTCAGTAGTAAACCTTTATTACAAGAAAAACCACATGGTACCACTGTTACATTTTGAATTTCAGTTAAAATTTGTGGAAATGTTTTCTTCCTAGCCATTAAAATGCCAAATGGCATGATTTTGCATTTTGATTTGAAAAGTCTAAAATATTAGCTGTTTGGCTAGTAGGATATATGAATATATCTATACGGGTATATTCATATCTATCTATCTATCTATCTATCTATCTATCTATCTATCTATCTCTATTTGATTATAAAACCCATTGTATAAAAGACCTATTTGTTTCAGAAGTATTTATATTTCCCCTCAATCCTTTTTGGTTAAGAATATAAATAAAATTAGATATTGTTTTCGGTTATATGATTCAGATTGAATTCCTCCTTCTTTCCCTATTACTATGTGTTGAGAATAAAACCCAGCATCTTCTACATGCTAAGTACATGCTGTTCCATGGAGCTACATCTGCTAATGAATAAAAGTTCCCGAAAAGAAGTTTTGCCAGCTATGAATGAAAACCTCCAGGGAAGAAGTCTGTATCTGTAGAGACTGATGGATGAATTGGAATTTCAGTACTGTGAGAGATTCGAATTTTTAGGTTCAGAGGTACCTTATTTTGGGTTTTTTTTTTTTTTTTTTTTTTTTTTTTTGTCTTAGCTTTCCAGAACAGCTATTCCTTGCCCCACTTTGTATTGGAACTAACATCTTGTGACAGCAGATAAAATCCTTTTAGAATCTATTGACTGAGCAGAACACTAGCTTCTGCAGATTCAAAAGCAAAGAATGTCATCAAGCAGCGTCTTAGGACTACTTAATCCCCCTCCATCTCACTGTACCTACCAGTGCATTTTAAATCTGTGTTCCCAGTCCATGGTCACTCAAAATGGCTCCAGAATAAACCATCTCTTTTTCCCTTCAAGATGACAGCTGTGGTTTTTTTTTTGCATCAACACCAGCTTGACAGTTTTCATTATGATTCAAATAGGATTTTTGAAAAATACAGGAGTCTCAACATGTTAAAAAGCTTAAAAAATGTCGTGTTAGATGAATCCCAATTCCTCAGTGAAAGCCCCCTCCCTCCTTTATTTTCTCTCTACCACACATTCCTGCAGCTTCTGCCTCCCATACTTTGGAGTAAAACTCCCGTAAGTGCTGCCTGCCAACTGTCTCTTTGCCTGTTCTTAGATCTGCTTCAACCTACTTTTGTTCCTACCACCCCACTGAGATTGTTTTCTTGCCTTTTTTCATTAATTTATTTATTCACTTTTCAGCCCACCTCTTTACTCTCACACAGCTCCTGCTCCTGTTACTCCCACAGGCAGACAACAGAGTCAGTGACAGCCCACTGCAGTTGTTGGGGGGGGGGCATGAAGCTCAAGCTGCACATCTGCTACATATGTGTGTGTGTAGCTAGGTCCAGCCCATGCTTGCTCTTTGGTTGGGGGTTCAGTCTCTGGGAGCCCCATGGGTCCAAGCTAGTTGACTCTGTTGGTCTTCTTGTGGAGCTCCTATCCCCTCTGGGTCCCTCGATTCTTTCCTCAACTCTTCTATAAGACTCTTTGAGTTCCACCTAATGTTTGGCTGCTGGTCTCTACTTCTGTTGCCATTGGCTGCTGAGTGGAGACTCTCAGAGGACAGTTATGCTAAGATCCTGTCTGCCAGTATAACAGAGTATCATTAATAGTGTCAAGGATTAGTTCTTGCCCGTGGGATGGGTTTCAATTTGGGGAAGTCATTGGTTGGGCATTTCTTCTATCTCCACTCCAGTTTTCGCCCCCGTACCTCTTGTAGACAGGACACATTTTGGGTTGCAGGTTTTGTGGGTAGGTTGGTGTCCTTATCCCTCTACTGAAAGTTCTGCCTGGCTACAGGAGGTGTACACTTCAGGCTCTTTATCCTCTGTTGCCAGGAGTCTCAGCTAGAGTCACCTGCATAAACTCCCTGGGACCTCCTCCATCCCAGGTCTGGCACATCCTAGAGATGCCCCCTCTCCCCTTTCCCCACTGTACTGGCAATCCAATTTCTGTTCTCTCTCCCATGATCTTCCTGCACTTGATCCCCCAACCCTGTTCCCTCCCTCTCCCCTCTCCTATCCAATTCCCTCCCTCCCTCCACCTCCAGATGTCTATTTTATTTTCTCTTCTGAGAAAGATTCAAATATCCTCCCTCGGACCTTCCTTGTTATTTGACTTCTTTGGGTTTTTCTTAATGACATCCCTCTTCGTGGTGGTTTGAATGACAATGACTCATACATTTGAGTATTGGAGGAGGCTAGTTGGTAGAACTGTGTGGGAGGGATTAGGAGGTGCCACCTTGTTGAAAGAGAATGTCATTAGGTGTGAACTCCAGGTTTCAAAACACTGGTGTCATTCTCAGTTTCTCTGTTGTCTGTCTCTCTGTTTCTCATTTTCTGTCTCTGTCTCTCTGTCTTTGTCTGTCTGTTTGTCTGTCTCTCTTTCTCTCTCTGTGTGTGTGTCTTTGCGCTCTGTCTTCCACACACTTGACTCCTCTCTTTCCCTCTCCACCCCCACCCATCACCCTCCACCTCATGGCTGCAGATAATGATGTGAGCTCTCAGCTATTCCTTGCTTTGCCACCTTGGACAGTAAGCAACTGTAAGTAAGTTCTGGAACAGTAAGCAAGATTAAATGTTTTCTTTTATGAGTTGTCTTGGTCATAGTGTTTCATCACAGCAATAGAGAAGAGACTAAGATGCATTTTTTTGAAGTGTATTCTTTCCTGAACTTCAGGTGTTTAGTCTCTGCTGGGTCTCCACATGCACTGGCCTCGCCCACTTCTTCAGTTTCTTTTCCTTTCTCTTATCTCAGAACTTGGGGCATTCTCAGGTTGCTTCTCTATACTTCCTCTGGAGATACTTTCCCTTGAACTTTTGTCTGCTTACTTGACATCTGCACTTGAATATCTAAGATAATCTCAAATTAAATCTGTTCCTTGGCTAATTTTATCTATTATTTTTAAATTTAGAAGCTGAATGTTTCTTTTTCATTAAATTTGGACTATGGAATATGGTAGCTCACAATTTGTTCTTTGGCACTTTTTTTCTTTTTCTATGACTTTCCTTGGACATGCTCTTTGTAGAATTTCCATTGTTGAATAGAATCTCCACTAGAGGGTGTACATGTATCACTTATATGTTAAAATAAAAAGGCCTAGTAAGGGAAAATATTGAGCAATTAATAAAGTGCTTTTGAATGTATCTTTTCTATGACTTTCCTCCCTCCCTTTCTCCTATCCTTACTCTCTCCTACCCTTTTTTCTCTGTCTCTCTTCTTCTCTTTTCTCTTCTCTTCCCTTCTTTCCTTCCTTCTTGACAAGGTCTAACTCTGTAGTCCCACCTGGCCTGAAACTGGCCAGACTGCAGTTGAACTCATGATGGTCCATTCAACTCTGCACCCCGGATATTAGTGTTACAGGCATGTGTCAGCAAGCCTGCTTATTCCCTGGTTTTCTAGTCATCCTGTTTGAAAGATTTATTTATTTATTTATTTATTTATTATTTATTTATTTACTTATTTTTGAGATACAGTCTCACTATGTAGCCCTAGCTGTCCTGGAACTCACTATGTAGACGAGGCTGGACTGGAACTCACAGAGATATCAGCAGCATGCTTGCCTCTGCCTCCCAAGGGCTGGAATTAAAGGTATGTACCACCATGCCCAGTAGAGGAAAAAAATTTAAAGGTCACAAATGTAAACTTTATTTTATAAAGAGAATGATCAGTTTCTCAATGGAAGGAAGCAAGTACATTTTTTGTACATACTTATTTTAATCTTTTTCTTTTTAGAAAAATTTTATTGGTTATTTTATTTTTTACCTTTTAAATGTTATCCCCCTTCCTGGTTTCCCCTCCACAAACTCCCTATCCCATCCCCTCTCCTCCCTGCGTCTATAAGGGTGCTCCCCCACCTCACCCCCAGTCCCTCCTCACCGCCCTAGCATGATCAAATGCAAACGAAAATAATATGATTGCATGCATATACCTGAACTAAAATTCTGGCCTCTGTGGGGACCGGGCATGTATGTGGTACATGGACAAACATTCAGGCAAAGCACTTATACACATAAAAATAGAAATAAATAAAAATATAAGATGCTACACAATAGTAAGTAATATAGCAAAGATAGAGAAAAAGTTCTTAAAGAGCCTAGGCTAAAATAGAGTAACTGTGGTGACAGGGAGTGTCACAGAGAAGAAGACATTCGTGTATTCCAGACTAGCTCACTTTCATCACAGTGAGGCCTCGGATGTCTCTGCTGACAGATTTGCACTCTGTCTCTAGAACACATGTTCTGTTATCTGTTACTGCAGTAGAGTCCTTTAGTGGCCACAGGGTAGGATTTAAATATTTACATACAATAATCCTGGACAGGTTTAGCATCTCTAACATGGAAATCTGAAATCCCCAGTGCTCTAAAATCTGCAACTTTCTGAGTGCCTGTATGACAAAAATAAATTCCACTTCTAAAACGCAGGTGCACTAAAAAGTATTACATAGAATTACACAGAACCTTTAGCTTCTGAAACGTGAGGGGATTCTGTGTACAGACGGGGCCATCCCCAAAATATCGCAGTATGCGTGGAGAAAGAATCAAAAGCTGGAAGAATCTCAACTACAAAGAGATACTCTGCTCCTTTAGCATCTAGCACAGTGCCTACAAATAGGGAACTGATACATGATTATGTAAGGATTAAAAGAATGTCGGGAGTGGCTTCATATTATATGTACAGAAATACAAAATTCAGAAAAATATCTGAAATGAGAAAATTTTGAGTCTTTGACAAATAACAGATAACCAACCTATATAAGCTCATTTAATCTCTTCTCATCTGTGCCATATTATTAGTTCATTTGAGTTCAGAAATGGGACTTTAAAATGAGAGGCTGAAATTTTGGAGAAGCCAAAGACTAGTTATACTAAAGATGTCTGCTGCCTTGGGCCTAGGAAATCCTTGGAACCCAAACAGACAGCCATTAGCATACTTGACCGAGGGGTGAGTTGTTTTTGGCAGAGGAAGCTTTACTCTTCTTTTGCACTTTAAGCCTAGATTGTCAAAATGTTCTGGTTCATGGAAAAATAAGCTGTCCTAAGTTTATGTCCTATGCACATCCGTGTGGGTTTGCATAGCTTTGATGAAGAATGTGCAGTTGGAGGAGCTTATGAGCACCCTGAGGGAGGGAGGAAGGGCACATAGAAAAGATAAGAATTCAAATGGCAGAGTGATGTCATGTTGAGAGCAGGAGACTGCCAGCAGGAAACACCAGAAAGCTGTGTTCTCTCCAGCCCCTGTTGGCGATTCCATGAGAATGATTTTATAGGCAATGAATCTGGTTGAGGATTGGTGTATTTTAAAGCTGTAGTTTCTCTTAGTGGAGGAAATAAAACTGAAGACATGATTTGATTTGGATGCCAACATTTCACTTGCTTATTACCTCCAGATGGAGGAGGCAGGAGTGGAAGGAGCGACCCTTGACCCATTTGTTAAACAGATGAGGAAGCTACAGGATGGACAGCAAATTCAGAGTGCACCTCTGTGTTAGTAAATAGTTGATGAATCTATACCTTTAATTTCCCCCATGTAAGGAAAGCATTGGGAAATAAATGAGAGATGTTAGCATTTTTATTATGACACAATTATTTGTTCGTGAAGGCTGGAGGGAAGCCGTAAGAACTCTAGATTGCTCTGTCAGAATTTCCTAGTAATACAATGATAGATGAAACTTAAAGTCGTAGTAAACAAGGTAATGCGGCAGAAGCCAAGGTTTTCAATAACCATGCTTATGCATTGTGACAGCTTATAAATTAAAAATCTAGCAAATCTTAGGAAGCAGAGCCAGCCACTAGAAGTGATGATATAATAGAGGTGACTGTTCTAGAAAAAGGGGAGGTTGGGTCATGTGCTATATTGACAATGAAAAGGAAAGACACTTGGAAGAGCGCATTTCATGATTATTTGGAGTATCTCTATGTCACATAATTTAAAAGTTGTTACAGAGGGAAGAGGTTTTTCCTTCTTAAGTTCATATGCTGAAATCTTGCTGGCCAGTGTTAATCTTGCATTAGGGAGACCCTCTTGTAGAGGCTGGGTTGTAGAGGCAAAGCTCTGATGGAATTGGCCATTATATAAGAGACATCAACAGACTCTCCCATCCTTACCACAGCATGAGGACAAAACAAGATGGCTGCCTGTGAAACAGGGATCACAGCCTCACCAGACACTGAGTCTGTTGACCTTTGTTTTGTACTCCTGGGTACAAAACATAGCTGTGAGAAATTATCCCCCACCCTCATAAAGTTAGTTGGTCTATATGTTTTTTGCTATATCAGGTCAGAAGGACTAAAAAAGAGCAAAGGCAAGAACTAGAAGTGTCAATTAGATATGTCTGAACTAGGCGAGCGTGTAGCTGGAAAATAAAATGGCTATAAGATTTCAATATCAAAACTAGCAATCTCCAAATCATGGTATTATTCACCATTCTGAAATATTATTTTAAAGTGCCAAGACAGAACATATATGCTGAATGAATGGGGGAGGAATAAAGAAGGAACAAGATTAAGAGAAAAGTAGAAGTGAGTTAAAATTTAAAACGGCAAAAAAGTCTCGTGAGATGCACCACTTAGGGATTTCTCAGAAGCCCGAGGACAGGTCTCAAGCTCAAGAGCAAGCGCTGAGGCAGTTCAGTGTAGTCACACACAATCCCGGACTATTAAACTTTTCTCAGCTTCTGTGTCCTGCTCTGTATAAATGGATGAACAAACGGTTGCAGAGCTGCCTTCCAGGTACACATGATTATTATTATTTTTTTTTGTTTGAGATTATATACAGCACTAGGTGAAGCTGAAGAAGCATCCCCTTCCCTCTCTTCTAACGTTAGATACTGCTGCTCTGTGGCCTCCATATCCATGATCATCTGACCCACCTCTCACTCCCACTGCATTGCTTATTTCAGCAGGGACAGTCTTGGCTTGCAGATTCTAGCAAAGACGCTGTGAACGTTGGACCGCCGTTTAGGACATATATTTTCCTCTTTAATTTCTTTCAGTTTACAGAGGGAAGATTATAGACCTACAAATTAGCCAAGCCTGAGTTTGAATATAGTAGGGCATGGCAGTAGTAACTCTCTCCTTACCTGTCAAAATTACCATGAGCTATTATTATCTTGAGAGCTCAGAGTATTACTCCTCCTCCTCCTCCTCCTCCTCCTCCTCCTCCTCCTCCTCCTCCTCCTCCTCCTCCTCTTCTTCTTCTTCATCTTCTCCTCCTTCCTTCCTTCCTTCCTCTCCTCCTCTTCTTCCTCCTCTTCTTCCTCCTCTAAATCATCAGGCCTAACTAGAAAAGAAAATCCATTTAAATTTTTTTGGAACCATAACTATAGAAATCACTGTGGCTTCCAATAAAACTTTTAAACAAATGAAATAAAGCTAAGCATCATGAATAATAAAAATCCACCCACCCTGACAGAGTTTTAGATAATAGTTATTATATGACATACTTCTCTGGGTCTGCAGACCATTATAATCCGTCATTCTTTACGTGTGTTTGCAAGACTTTCAGGATGTGAAGGGAAATTCAAGTCACATCTTGATATTGTGTATTTGGAAGCCTTTATGTAAAGATAGCCAGGGTGCCTTTTCAAGTGGAGAAGGCCTGTCTCTAGCCCTCAAAAAGGTTAGGAAGGGCTGACGCCACCTGGAAGCTGGTGCCTAGTGCTAGCCTAGCTGCCAGGGCCTCTGGCACCCCTACTCATTTTTTTTTTTTTCTTCCTTTTCATCAGAGCACCAGAGCTCCTACATCCACCCCATCTGGCTGCTTCTCCTCCTTCCCTCCCCGCTCCCCACCTCCCGGTCTTCGATTTCTCTCATCAGTGGTCAAAATGGGAAACGAAAGTATCTATTTGATGCTTGGTGTGGTGCTCAAAAGGTTCTTTTTCCCTTTAATTTGTATTTATTTATTTTTATTAAGGACTTAAAAATATTCCCCAATGAGGTTCTTCACTGGTTCATGCACTGACCCCCGAGTCTTCTTGAAAAGCAAACCGCTCCCACACGCTTGTCATTTGCTACAGTGCTGAGGCCAGGGGGTTCTGCGGCAGGGCGAGCCAGGGCTAGGCGCTCTCACGGTGCGCAGCGGCGGGGCTGCCCAGCAGGGGAAGCCGGTCCTGGAGGGCGCGGGGCGCTGGCGATTGCCGGAGGCGGTGGCTGGGACGCCGCGCGGCTGCCGCAGGGGAGCGGCGGCGGCGGGCGCGAGGGGCGGGGCGCACTCCGCAACTTCGGCCACCGCGGCCCGGCGCTCTCGGCCCTGGCGCGCATCGCTGCGGGGCTGCGGTGCGGCCGACCCGGCCCCGCTCGGCTCGCCACCCTGCGCCTCCGGCGTGCCCGTCGGGGACCTCTGGCGCCTCCCGCGGGGGAGTTCTCGCCCACGCGTCACCCGCAACGGCTGGGGGGACCCTGGGACGTGTGGGGTCGCGAGGCCGAGCCGGGCGCCCCCCAGTGGCCAGCGCCGGACCCCCATGCCGAGCGGACAAGGTGAATCCAGCCCCGGGGCCGGCTGCTGGAGCGCTTGGCGGGGGCGCCGGCTCCATGGGCAGCGGCGCTCGGCACGATGATGGACGTTAACAGCAGCGGCCGCCCCGACCTCTACGGCCATCTCCGCTCGCTCATCCTGCCGGAGGTGGGGCGCGGGCTGCAGGATCTGAGCCCCGACGGTGGCGCCCACCCTGTGGTGAGCTCCTGGATGCCGCACCTGCTGAGCGGCTTCCCAGAGGTGACGGCTAGCCCGGCGCCCACCTGGGACGCGCCCCCGGACAATGTCTCCGGCTGCGGGGAGCAGATCAACTATGGCAGAGTCGAGAAAGTTGTGATCGGCTCCATCCTGACGCTCATCACGCTGCTGACGATCGCGGGCAACTGCCTGGTGGTGATCTCCGTGTGCTTCGTCAAGAAGCTCCGCCAGCCCTCCAACTACCTGATTGTGTCCCTGGCGCTGGCTGACCTCTCGGTGGCCGTGGCGGTCATGCCTTTCGTTAGTGTCACTGACCTCATTGGGGGCAAGTGGATCTTCGGCCACTTCTTCTGCAACGTCTTCATCGCCATGGACGTCATGTGCTGTACGGCCTCGATTATGACCCTGTGCGTGATCAGCATCGACAGGTAAGGGACAGGCCGCCCCGTCCCAGCTGGGGATGTGCAGGGCGCTGAGCTCGCGCCAGCCTTTCCTGGGAGGATCGATCAAACTAGACTTCACGGCGGGAAGAAGGGCTGAGCTTAAAATACAACCCCGCACCCATCACCCCTACACCAACCAAGCAACTTCAAGCACAGGCTAAAGGCAAACCCTTAAAAGAAACCTTGAAATGTTTCTGGTTTAGTGTAGTGACGATTCTAAGACCAGAGTTTTAAAAGTACTAGCAATTCCACCAGGGGTCCCTTTGCTTGTTTCTTTTTTTGGGGGAAGTGTGCGTGAGAAGTTGGTTTGATACTCTCTAGCTTGACAAACCATTGCTGTGATCCATAAAAGCGTTTCTCTCTTGAAGAAATCAGTCAGAAGGGAAAAGGCGCGATGTTTCCCAGATTTTAGGAGCTGCTCTGAGGATGGAGAAAGGCCCTGAATGGTCCTAGTATTGGGCTCTTAAACGCTGCACTCTTATGACATGCTAATTCTGAATCTTGTTCTCGTGGACATCTGGCTTCAGTGTTTGGCCATGCTGTCTGTCTGTCTCCTGCAAGCTTACCGACTGGAGTCTTAAAGGTTGGTTCTAGTCTTTCATCATATCCCCTGGGAATCTAGGAATATAATATCGAGAACTCCCCCAGTGGAGTAATTGAAGCAGAGGTTGACCATCTGTCAGGGATGCTGGGGAAAGAGAAAAAGAAATGCCGCTTCGAGTGTCATCATAGAGTGGGAAAATCCCCGGAGTTTCTTCAGACTCTAAAAATACAGAATTTTGATGGAGCTGGTTTTTGGCCTTAGATATATGCAAACGATCAACTTGAAGTATGATTTCAATACTTCTTGGCTACAGAACAATTCTGTTTCCTTTGAGATTGAAATATTCAGCCTTAATATCTATACTTGGAATTCTGCTGGTGATTTCAACCCAGCACAGGACTATACCCTGTTGTGTTTAATGATAGAGAGAAATAGTGGCTGATTTTCTTAGTGGACCTGCAGAACCTTTAAATGTGTAGCTCTTTCAGCATGGGGAGAATAATTGATACCTCTGCATTTACAATGACAGTGCCTCAGAGGATGACCTGGCGTGTAACTGAGATTTTCCTCTCATTTTTTTTTTTCTCCTTGAAAACATCGCAATGTGTGGTTTGTTATGTTTGAAATGGTCTTGTATTTTGCTTTATGATCAAAGTTTATAATTACTAAATAAAGGGTATGATAGTAAAGGGAATGTTTGTCAAGAAATCTGTCCCCCCCCATTGTAGTTGTATTTAGGTAGTGATTTAATTTTTTCTTTTAAATTATACTACCGTTTTAGTGTCATGACAGGAGCTTCTGACAGCAAACAAAGAATTATTTTAAGACTGGAGCATGAACTGCCTCTGTGAGAATATTGGCACCAGACTTGGCAGCTGAAGTTCTGAATTACTGTAGTTAAAAATGACAAAAACATATGCATTTACAGTCTGGCTGTGACAACAGGAATTTGGAGACTGCACTCAGTACACATAATAAGTATATCCATGAATTACATGCACAGACACCGACTGCTCAGCCAACCAAAACAGTTCTCCCATGAATAGAGTCCTCATAAGTGGACCTAAGTGTAAGAAAATAGATACCAACTTAGGCTGTAAGTGATGTCCTTATAACCCTTTCTTCATCTCATAATTCAGAAATGATAAACAGCCCCTTGTGCTAACCTGTCAGCCTGTGCTTCTGAATGCTCAGCTGCATTCAGGTTTGGCTGAGCCCACCCTGTGATTCCTATACTTGGGCTAAAGGCATCTGTGTGCACATGCAATTTAGTACCAGCAGGAATGTCCTGAATACAGAGTAAAGGTTAATTCTTCTTGGCAAGATTCTCAGCTTTTTATTAATTATATCCCTGTGATTGTTACAAATTATAGCAATATAGGTATAGCTTGTATATTTTGTTTCCCCAAGAATTGACCCCCGTTGGTGATTTTTCCCTAAATAAAATTTTATGTCTGCGTACTATTCCTTTAGATAAAATGAAAAATTAATAAAATTGACAGAAATATTGATTTTTCTCCCAAGAAACTTCAAAGCTAGAAGTTGGAAGAAGATACATTTATAACTAAAATGAATTATTTTAGGAAAAGGCAATTTCTTCAGCTCTGCTGTAGAACCTGCCAGATGACATAAAATGTACCATCAAAACAATTTATTCTTCTTTCATTCCCTGAGTAGTTAAAATAGGTGACATTGTACTCTGTACTGGACAACCTAGGATGACTAAGATTATTCTTTTTAGCTCACACTACACCATTGTATGAATTTGGATATCTGTTGGACGTTTGACCTGACTAAACTGAAACCTGGAAATTTTCTTCACCATGTCCTACCATGTTGGGCTCTTTCCCAACCCTTTCTAATGCAAAACCATATTGTTTTTCGAAGGCCTCAAAATTCCCATCCTGCACCTCTTTCAGAGAATGACTCCTGTTCATTAAAAAAAAAAAAAAAAAAAAAAAAAAAAAAAAAAATCAAAGGAGCAACCATTAGATTATAAAACTCTCCCTCCATCCCATCCCTCTCAAAGACTTGGCTTTTTATTCATGCTTTCACCTTGGTCTGTCTTTTGCTTTTCTTCTCTACAAGGTCAACTTCGTGTTCCATCTTTAAGAACTTATTTGTTTTTCCAGTTTTTATACTACTAAATGGTTAAGGTCAAAGAACTGTGTCCACAACTGTATTTTCTTTTTACCATTCAGTTTATAAGTTCTATATCACCAGGGCCATTGTAATATTCAAACTCATCTTTCTAGTTTCCTTTTGCCCATCCCCATTCATTTCTAATAAAGGGTCTAGAATGGTTAATTATTATTATTATTGACATAAATTTATTAAAGAAAAAGATCACAGGAAAGGTAAAGTTTTGTTGTCCTATAAAGCTCTTTTTTACCTTTCCTAGACAGTTTCCGTTATAAAGTCTGATACCAAGGGTGACCTCAAACTTGCTGTGTAGCCCTGAGTGGCCTTGGATCCTCCTGCTTCTGTCTCCCAAGTGCTTGGGTTATAGATGTGTGCCATCACGCCTAGCTTCCAAATTACCTAATATACAGAGTTTTAAAACATGCAAAATAAACTTGATTTGTTGTTTTTGGAGCTTATATAAGATATAGAAGTAATTAAAAAATGTAGCTGGGATATGTTGGCACATGACTTTAATCCCAGCACTCTGGGGCAGAAACAGGCAGATTTCTAAGAGGGCCTGTTTGGCCTGTTTGGGGCCAGCCTGGTCTACAGAGTGAGTTCCAAGACACCCAGGGCTACATAATAAAACCCTGTCTTGGAAAAAAAAAAACAGAAAAAAAGATACAAAAGTATAAAATAGTACAAAGGCTTGATGGACATCCAGTTCAGGAGAGAGGTTATCTTGAGTGAGTCCCATCAGGAAACAGCACACATCAATTTTATTAAATGTTTCAGAGGTAGATACAATTGTATTTGTATAGCTTTTAATACATTTGAAATGTATTTAAAAACTTTTACAATTCAAATACAGAACATATAGACCCATGCATTCACCTCCTAAGTTCAGGGTTTGGTAGCTAACAGCATATCTTTATAATCAATAGTATCAATAAGTACAACAGTGTACTCACAGAGGTGCCCCCTCTTCCCTCTTCTTCACAATGCACATTGTAACCTCTGTTAGGTGCTCAGGAGAGAATGTATAAAGAGTAAATTGTCTTCTCATTTTCATTAGAAAGCCAATAACATGACTTTTAGCTTCATAATTTTGCTCGACTAGAACTTTTAGAAAGGTAGAACTGAAATTGTACAGTCTATGTTCTTTTCTGTTGGTTTTTTGTTTGTGACAAGGTGTGATTTTGTGGCTCTGGATGGCAAAGTCCTCCTGACTCACTTATCCTAGTGCAGGGATGATAGGCATGTGTCACCATACCCAGCTCTAGCACACACACTTTTGAATCCTTCTTACATTCATTGTAATGCCCATAAGATGATTCATCTATAGTTTTTAGCCTAATTGTGATTCATTTATTTTTATTTCTGAGTTGTATCTCATTGTACAATGATACAATCATTTGAGTATATATATATATATATATATATATATATATATATATATATAAATAATTTATATATGCTACTATGTATAAAGCTACTCTGAAGGTTGATTGCTCATCAAGTCATTTTGCAAACCTTGAATCAGTTACTTTTTGGTTGCTGTGGTAAAATACCATGCCAAAGGCAACTTATAGAAGGAAGGGTTTATTTGAATTTATGGTTCTGGAGAGATAAGGGTCCATCATTGTCATGGCAAAGAAGCATGGTAGCAGGTATGCATAGTGGTTAGAGCAGCAAACTGAGGTCTCACATCCTGAACCATACAGGAAGCTGAGAAAGCAAACCTGGAATGATGGGGGTTTTAAATTCTCCAAGCCCATCTCCAGTGACACAATTCCTCCAACAAAGCCACACCTCCTAATCCGCCCCAAACAGTTCTGCCAGCTGGGGCCCAACAATTCAACTGCCCAAGATCACAGGGAACATGTCATTCAAACAGATGCAAAGCAGACATATTGAGGGGTTGCTTATTTTAATTCAACGAAGGAATGAGATAAGTATTAGTTTTCTTATTATTTTGACAAAGTATTTGATAAGAAGCAGCTTAAAATAGAATAGGTTTATTTTGGCTTATAGTTTGAGGGTGTGGCCCATCACAGAAGGGAAGGCATGCGGCAGGACATGACTGCTTCCATTGTTTTCACAGTAAGGAGGTAGAGAAAGATGGATAATGGTCATATTACTTTCTCTTTGTAATTCAGTCCTGGATGCTAGTCATGATATAATCATGATATAGTGTTGCCTACATTGATGGTGGGTCTTCCTTTTTCAGTTAAACCTTTCTGGAAACATTGTTACAGACACACCCAGAGGTGATGCTACATTCAATCATGTTGACAATGAAGATAACCATCAAATACCACTTTCTAATTCAACATCCAAATATATCACTTAAATGGTAACATTCTACTCCTGGCTCCTAAGTTCTAATTTTCATTTTAATGCAAAATATTTTAATCCATCTTTAAAAGTCTTTATAGACTTAATAGTTCCAATTCTGTTCAGAAGTCAAAAACCTATTCTGAAACTCAAAGGCATGTCTTAACTATGATTGCCTATAAACAAAAACAAACACAAATAATGTGAATGCTTTCAGTATATAGTGGCAGAGAATAAACATTTTTATACCAAAAGGGAGGAATGGGAGGATATTAAGGACCAGAAGAAGAGCAAGGATCAGACCAAAAGAAGGCTAAAACCATTCAGAGCAAACACACCCATATCTGCCATTTGGGACTCACAATGGAATCACAGGGGCTCCAACAGCCTTATGTAGTTCTGCTCCTCCAGCTATGGTGCAAACAGCACATACAGACTCTTTCTTTAGTCTGAGGAGAGGAGAGCAGCTCCACTCTGTGATTTTAGCTTTACTTAGTAGATCTCCCATGTTTCTGGCATCTCTGAAATGCTGGAGTCTCTATTTTGACTTAAGCTTCACTTTCCTAGCTTAATGAAATTGTCTCCTAGGATTTCTTGAGGGTGAGGTAGGGGGCTGAATCCAACTTTGCTACACATTGCTCCTGGCCTCCTTTGCTTTCTGGAATCTTACTGAAGGCCCTCAATACCTCGTTCCCTCTTGTATCTTTTATGCCTGAAAAATCAATACTGTATATAAGACAGTGCCTCTTGGGTATAACCTGGACCCTTGGGCCCTAACTGCATCAGCCCCTGCATAACTTTAAGTCTAACCCTGGAAAACTATAGATAGCCATTCGGGGACAGAAAATCCCTTGTCTGGTTCAATCTCTGACCTTTACTATGTATTTGATTTATTACAATGCATTATACAGTGATTGGGGCTTACTTTCAGAGCGCCTTTCTATCATCGTAGAGCTGAGGGAGAGTTTTCCCTTTACAGCGCTAACCACGTCAACAGCTACAGCTTATTTTACAGCAGCCCGTTTTTCACAGCTTTCACCTGTCCCCTGCTCCTCTCTCCACCAAATTGCACACACTTTTTTTTTTTTATATCTTTCTGCTTCATTTGCTCTCTCTCACTGGATGAAAGCAGTAACTGATAACCATGTCTCGGTCTGTTGGTTAGCCCGTCTTGAAATTTCTTCTGTCAAACAAATTAGTTGATTATTTTAAAATTTGTCCTCATTCCCAGCCTCAGGGCACAGGCAGAATGCCATCAGATTCTTTGCAAGAATGTAATATGAGCGACCTCTAGCCTGGATCCTGATAGAATCCTTGTTGTACTCTGAAACCTCATGAGCTGAGGTGTCCATTGCCCACAGTTCTCCTGTCATTCTGGTCTTACAGATGCTTCCTGGGGTGATTCACTGAGTGCTGTTTACAGCCTTCCAGGGCTTCTGTAGCTCGAAGCTCCAGTCTTTTCCATTCTCTCCCTGCAGATTAGTTCCAAAGGCCTAGGAACTAGGTCAAATTTATCATGGCAACAGTTGCACTCCCGCTTAACTTCCTTTATTAGGTATGTTTCATGTTGCGGTAGCCAAAAACCTGAAGATAAGCAATTTAAAGGGGGAATTGGTTTATTTTGAGACAAAGTCTCTCATGAAACCCAGAGCTCACCAACTGGCTAGGCTAGTCAGCCAGCCCCAGGGATACATCTGTTTCTTCTTCCTTACCACTAGGATTACAGACACATGTCACCATACCTGGCTTTTCTTTATCTAGGTGCTAGGGGTCTGAACTCAGCTCCTTGGATTTAATTCGCAAGCACTTTCCAAACTGAGCCATCTCCCAATCCTGAGATTCGATTTAGTTTGAAGGGATATAGTTCATAGAAATCATGTTTGCAGTGTGATGATACATCTGGTGACCTATGTTCAGTCAGGAAATAGAGATGAATGCTAGTGCCCAGCTTACTTACATGTGTGTGTGTGTGTGTGTGTGTTTAAATAAAACCCATTATATTAGCCCATGATATGATACTGACTACATACAGGGGATCTTTCCTTTTCAGTTAAAGTTTTCTGGAAATGCCTTCTTGACACAACCAGAAAACGTTTCCATGGTGATTTTAAATTCAATCAAATCAATAGTGAAGACGAACCATTACAAGCTGTCTCTGTATGTCATGCTTTGCTGATGAAGTGTCGCTACTGGCAGATGCCCCTTTCTAGGATGTAGCTTTCCTAGGAGTTCAGCTCAGAGATTTGGATGTTCTCAGTGACTTCTCCCTCTGACTTACTTATAGTTTAGTCTCTTGAGAATGGCGTGAGACTGTCAAAACTCCCACTGAAAACTTTTAGTATGGGAGTTCTTGGCTTCTTAGCCTCCTGCTCTCCTCAGTTCCAGAATCCAGCAAATGTATTGAGCGGAATGCCAGATTAGTTCTTGCCTTGTCTTCTGGTCCTCTCTTCTCACTGGGATCTTGGCCTCTCAAATCTCTAATTTTTGTCTCTCTGGTCCCAGACGTTTGCCAAAAGCTCTTCTGGTGTTTTTAACTCTTAAAAGCATCTCTGCATGTAAGCTCTTTCTTGGATCCTCGGCCTTTTAGTCCTGACCGGTTTTGGCTAATGACCCAAGGGAATTTAAGCCTACCTTCCTGTCTTCTGTAGTGGTTTAGTCCCAAGGTTCTAGTGTTCTAAGAGCTCTGTGACCCCTACAAGAAGGTGTGTGTGTGCTTTGTGTTGTATCAAGATTTTTATAGTTGTTTTAAGTGGAAACACTGGTCTGAAACATCTGAAAACCTCATTATAGCTAGAAGTGAGCATGTGCCTGAAATAGTTTAAACATACAAATATAGAAATAACATCATGTAAATTTCTTGCTTAAAACCCATCATCGGCTTTTCTAAAACTCTTCTATCATCTGTATAAGAACCTTGATTTGTCCCTGTCTCTCTTCTCCACATCTTGTAGAGTATTATGTTTTATTCTCTACATTCTGGTCATATTGATCTTTTGTTTGCTTGTTTGTCTGTTTGTGTTATTTTTTCCATGATACCAAAGGCTTTCCTCTATCAGCCCTACTCCAAGAAAAATTATTAATTAATATCCAGTCATAGGCTGTACAACAACATTTTTTATAAATGTTTTTTAACCTTTTAAAATTTTATGTGAATGGGTATTCTACCTACATGTGTGTCTGTATACCATGTATTGGTTAAATCACTTGGGACTGGAGTTATTTATAGACATTTGTGAGCCTCCATGCTGGTGCTTGGAATTAAATCCAGGTCTTCTGAAAAGCAACCAATGCCCTTAATCCTTGTGCCATCTCTCCAGCCTCTCATAACCACATTTCAATCAATGATGAACTACATATGCAATTTTAGTCTCATAAGGTTATATCACCTCGGTGATGTTATGCTATTTTAATTTGGGCATATCCTGTGTTTCCACAATGGTAAAATTGACTGACAGTGTGCTGCTTGGACTGTTTCTCCAGTCTCTACCACTAAGCAAGGCTTGCCTTTATTTGTGAAACTGATTTCATACCGAAGTTCCATTCACTAATGGGTGATTTCTGTTCTACTTATTTGTTTTTGAGATAGGATCTTGCAACACAGTTTAGTCTGCTTTTGAACTGGTGATCTACATGCCTCACCTCCCCCTCCAAGTGCTGAGATTCCAGGCGTATACTACCATGAGGCATGATAGTTAACTTTGATCTTAAGTATAGAAAGCTTAAAAATAAGAAATGTTCAACTCTCCAGATAAACAACAATTAAAATGTCCAGAAAAATTACTAAATGTTGGCAAAAAAGGAGGAGTAAGGGAACTTTCATAGGTTAGTAGTGTGACTGTAAACCAATGAACTACTGTGCTTTTTCACTCTTTCTGTGAGTTACTGAGGGCACACGTACACCATTGCCTTTGTTGCTTCACTGCAAGTGTATACAAGAGAGACTCTTGTCTACTAAAAGCATTCTATAAAAATGCTTATAGTACTCACCAACTTGAAACTCCTGAGCTTGAGATGATTAATACACATATATGGTAGAATGAGTAAATAAGTTGTTATATATATATCTCACAGGATATGCTCAAAAATATGTATATGTGTGTATGTTGTGGTGTGTGTGATTTGCATATATATAAATTGTGGTATATATATGTGTATGATATATGCATATATATAAATTGTGGTGTATATGTGTGTATGTTATATAAGTTGTGGTATATAAACATATATATGATATGGTGAATGTGTGTAAATAGATTGACTATAAATCAGAACTACTTAGAGAGCTTACTAAAACACACAGTACTGATTAAATCAAATTTTAGAAGTCATATCATTTTGACAATAAATATTATAGGGTCATATATATAATGCTGACCAGAAGGAACAAAGTACAAAAGAATAAATATATATGATTCCATGCTCAATGAAAGTAAGAAATAGACAACATGGGATAGAGGTGTGTATTATCGGTAACTTAAACAAGGAAGGAATGTAGCTAAGGAGAACATGAACAGTCATTTCTAGATGGGAAAGAGAGTGTGATCCAAGTGACATGCTTCTGGGCTAGTGCAATGCTCTCTTTCTTGACAGGAGTTGTAATTAGAGTTTAAAATGATTGTTAAGGCATCCACATATACTTTAAGCATTTCCTAGCACAAACACATCATTTATTTTGAGGCAAAGGAAACTAAAGTGTTTATTGATGACAACTTGTGAAGTGCATTATTTTGGCTGTCTTTCAGATATATGATTAGTCTGAGAAGATGCAGTTATTGTTTAAGTACCCTGAGCAGTCCCTTGTGTCTAGCTCCCTATGTGGGGGCAGGGGTCATCTTTGGGTGGTTCACAGTTACAGGAAGTCATCTGGTGCTTTTCCAAGAGCCACAGTGTGTAGGCCTGACTGGTGTCTGGCTGAAGTCTTGCCTTCTTGCCAGGTGCTGTGAGTCATTGCCTTCGATGATCTGAGCTCTGCTGTTGGCATTAGTTCTGCTGTGATCAGCAGTGCAGGGGCATTCTGGCCTCTCAGGATCGCCTTTCTCTTCGAAGGAAGTCATTCTTGCTCAAGCCTTATATTAATCTGCAGTTAGTACAGATATTTTAAGAATTGTCAGAATCTTCCTCTGGCTTTGCTAAGGAAAGAGGAGAGAGAAGAGACAGACTCCCTTGTTCTTTTGAGAGGTAACACTTCCCACAAGCAGCATTAATTTTTTTCTCCTGTTAACCAACAGGATTGTTTTTGTTTTTTTCATAGACCACTTCCACATACCAAATCTCTTCTCATTCTCTCTGCCTCATTATGAAGTGATTGTTCTTCTCTCTGCATGCTGTTAGAGGAACCAAAGGCTCAGAGAGCGTAGGTGACTTGTCTAAGAATATACAGTTTATACTGATGGAACTATGTTTGAACCAATTCAAGCAATGCATATTTACATGTTTATGTTATATGTATGTTTATGTATTTTATATTTTATATATTTATGTAACATTTAACCTATGTCACAATATAGAACATATTTTATTGTGTTAGTTATATATTATATAGCACATATGATATGTAACATGTTATACATATGTTATAACATGTTATATATATATATACATATATATATATGTATATATATGTTGTATATAAACATAAATATATGTTTGTGGAAGATAACAGGAAAATACATTTATAAAATATAATAGGAGTTGGGATTTGGGATAATGGTGTGGGTAAATCCTGTCTTAGGTTGCAATCAGAATGTAGAATTAGATTGATAGTGGAAATACCAGAAAGAAACCTAGGCAAAGGAAAAGCACTCATGATGGAGGTTCTAACTTTGCATATGAGTGAGCCCAGAGAGAAAAGCAGGGAGGCCTTCCAAGTGAAGGGATAGTAAGGACGACGCCCAAGTCAGTTACACTTTGCCCCTTATTGCTGATTCTGCAGTTGTTTTTCCCAGTGTCTATCCTCTCCTTCCTCTTTAGTTATGGAAATACCGCCCTCACACAGGCTATGGCTACCTAGAATAAAGACTATTTCCTAGCTTCTCTTGCAGCCAGGTGTGGCCATGTTACTCTATTTTGGTCCAAGAGATGCTAATAGAACTATTAATGTTTTTGCTTTCTGATAACATCCCTCAAGACAATTAGCACAAACTCCTCTGCCTTTGTCTTCTCTCCCTTCTTGTTGCCTAGAATAGGAGCCTGGAGAGGGCTGGTCACTTTGGTGAAGGGCCATGCATTAGAAGGAGGAGGAGTATGAAGGATGGGTATCTTGACTCCCAGCATAAGGAATACTGGAGCCCTTAACTTCTTACTGATTAGTTGTCACCACTTGATTGTTCTTCCTACAAATGTTTCCACATTTCCTTAAACCTCAATGTAGATGTGTCATTCTCCTTTGTAAATATTTCAGATACAATATACCAGTTAATAAGTGTTTCTTGTCACTAAAGTTTATAGGCACAGAACAGTAACCAATGACATCTCATTGAGTCTTCTTAGCATCCTTGTAAAGTGACTTCAGTAAGTATCTGACATCAAATGTCTCTTCTGATCAAAAGTGAGCATGGCATGTATGACTGCTTTCAAGACTATTCTGTAGGTAAGGATGCTGAGAAACTCATGGACATTGCATATAGGAGAAGCTGTCTGATTCCAAAGCTATTTGTTTCTTTACAACATCGTGGCCATTGCCTTCTATGTGGCTGTTAAGCATTTCTGGAATTCCCAGACTTAAATAGTCTCAGATCATTCTGCACTTTTTCTAGCAGTCACTTCAATTTGTAATTAAAGTGTTGAGAAATCGACTGTAATGAATTCATGATTCATGGGCTCATCTGTACTGTCTACAATGGCAGGAGCTGGGCTAGTCTGGCTAGAAATTGCATTTCTAGTTCTCAGCAGATTATTTGGGTTATAGTAAGTGTTCAGTTATCTTTGTGGATTGACTGAGAGAAAAAGGGAAGGTGGGAGGAAGGAAGGAAGGAACGGTCTCTCAGATTCCAGATACATCTGGGCCTAACTTCTTATTCTCCAACGTCTACAGAACATTCCTCTTGGTGAACGTGGAATTTACTTGGGAAACCAAATTAGAATGAAAGAGATTCTGTGAGGAGAACAGAAGCAAGGTGTAGGCAGTGATAACACCAGAGAATGGCCTCCTCGAGGCACTGTAAGCTGGTGAGTCACTGATGGCTCTCTGCACCTGTGGAACAGACATTAACATGTTGCCAGTACTGTGAAAGTCTTAGCAGCTGAAAGCAAGGGATAGCTTTCACCATCATTGCTGTAGATCAGATACAATTAGATGGAAATTCCAACCTTTTTTCTTTCAGTGAATCAAACACATTTTCAATTAAGCTCATAAACCTCATAAAGAAAAGTCATAGGTATTAGGTGTGAGAGCAATGCCTGAGCAGAGCAGCTGAGAATAGAAATACCGTTTATTGACTGTGTACAGTATACCAAGCCCAATAACAGGAGACTTACATGATTCATTTTATTTAATCCTTTTAATGATTCTGATTTTTTTTTATATTGAACTCAAACCTCTCTAAGGTTAGGAAGAGAAGTACATTATTAAGCCATAGAGGGTAAATATTTTCTTTTCCTAGGGATACATGGAAAGAAAGAAATAATTGCAAGGGGTGTATGTGTGTATGCTCTGACACCTGGTCTTTTGAACCTTCTGCAGGTCCTTTGGTATTGGCATTGTGAACACAGTCTGTTAACCCTGCCAGCCACAGAGCATTTTCTCCTTCTTTTCAAACAAGATGATGAGGATATTAATAATAACTGTAATTATAGTGTTAGTATAATACCTTGATGTTATGTCTGAAACCCTTTGGGCTTACTGGCTGTATTTCAGGGTTCTGAATATTTTGGAATTTAGAAATGTAATTCAGTGAATATAGATAACTTAGCTGCTGGGACAATTAATTATGAGTCATCTTGATTATATTATATGTGAATGCTAAAACATTTTCTCCCCTGGGGAGAAAAACTAAAGTCTAAAAAAATAATTAATAGAAATAATAAAAAATAAAAAATAGTAATATCAGCCTACATTATATTTTTCTGTCACAAAGGCTTACTGGCAACTCAGTAGGAAAGAAATTCCTTTCCCAAATACACCTGGATCCAAGTTTCTGGAACCTGTACATATGAGACTGCATCATAAAAGGGTCAGGGGAGGCGAGGGAGCAGATGGGAATGAAGCTTTCCAGCCAGTTGATTTGACAGTTGGGAATTCTGAGTTGCCTGACTGCACCCAATATAATCATAAGGGTCTTTAAATGTGGAAGAGACAGGTGAGGGAGTTAGAGGAGGAGGTAAGGTAGTGTAGTGGTATTCTATGGGAGGATGACCCAAGCTACCATGTTAGCTTTGAAGATGGAAAGGACCACATGCCAAGGGAAGGGAATAGCTTCTAGAAGTCAGAAAAGAGAAGGAGAAAATGAGTTCTTCTTGAGTCTTGAAAGGACTGCAGTCTTCTAATGTCAGCTCAGTGTTAGCTAAGGAAGGCACACATCACACATAGGATCTAAATAACTACTGAATAGTAAACTCACATTGCTGCTACGTGCTAAGTTTGTGGCAATAGGTGATTGGATACCACCAGTTTAAGAGAAAGATCTGATTTCAGACCTCTTTGGGTGTATAGATGAGAGTCCTAGGGGTTGAAATTAGTTTTAATCCACAGTAGGCGCTGCTGCAGCACTGACTTAATCCTCTCAGAAGCTCCATGTGAAGGGGCTTTGTTACTTCCTTCTCTTTTTATTCCATTAATTTATTTATTCATTTTTTCATCCCAGTTGCAGCCTCCCCTCTCCCCTCAGTGCCCCCTCACACAGCCCTCTCCCATCCCTTCTCCTCTGAGAAGGGGACGCCCCCCCCCCCCCCCCAGTGTACCAACCCATTCTGGCACATCAAGTCACTGCAGGAATAGGCACATCGGCTCCCAGTGAGGCCAGACAAGTCAGCATAGTTAGGGAAACAGAATCCACAGGCAGGCAACAGAGTCAGGGTAAAACCCCTGCTCCAGTTGTTGGGGATCTGCATGAAGACCTAGCAGCACATCTGGTACATATGTGCAGGGGAAGGGTGCTAGGTCCAGCCTGCATATGCTCTTTTGTTGGTGGTTCAGTCTCTGGGAGCCCCCAAGGGTCCAGGCTAGTTGACTCTGTTGGTCTTCCTGTAGAGTAGCTCAGGAGATTATTGAACATCCCTCAGGTTCACAACTAATGAAAGGAAACCTGGGGCTTGAAGCCATTGGTGTTTGGTCAGGGAGTGGGTATCAATGCTCAGGACTTAGTCTAGGCTCTTGTGGATGCTAGTGTGAACTATACCCCTGGCCTTCCTGTAAGATACAAGACATGTATCTATAAAATGATAGCTAAAGCTTCATTTTGCAGGTTTTGATAAACTGGGTGGCATGTGGAAATCACTTACCAAAGGCCTTGTTCATACTGAGTGCTGATATGTTAACCATTGCTATTGTTAGTATTATTGTGTTAAAGTATGCATTTCTATTTAACAGGGAGTCCATTGCTGGGCACAGAAGAATTGGATCTCTAAGGAAATATTGAACAGTCCTAGTAAGTCCTAGTAAGTCCGAACTTGTAGGATAAAAATTCGTAAGATAACCTGTGCCTTGTCATCAAGACTCCCTTTTCTGGTTGGTTTATGGGGAGTATTGGAGGCTCAGAATACTTTGGCTACATCTCAAAGTTTCTGCCATAGTTGCACTTAGTATCTGGAAACAGCAGTGAGACTAGTTTATTCCAACAAGCTGGGAATCCTCTACTCAATTATATTGGCAAGCTTTTGGGGTAGGGTTAAGATGGGATCATTGTGGGATACCAGACCCACTCCTTCACAAGTTCAAGGCACAATGTCAGTAATGAACTCTAAAGGGATTGTGTGTGTGAGTGTGTGTGTGTGTGTGTGTGTGTGTGTGTGTGTGCATGAGAGAGAACAGGAGACAGAGAGACAGAGAGATAGATACAGAGACAGACATGCACAGAGACAGACACAGAGGGCAAGGAAGAAGAGTAAGAGGTTGAGTGAGTAAGCTAAAGGATTATTTAATAAGCAAATCTCTTCTTTGCTTACTAGGCATTTAAGTACTTGAAGATGCAAAACTGAATAAGGACACAGAGCCAATGTCCAGTGCTATCTAGCCCAGAGTATCAGGATCATTTTACTCACTTATTAGTAATTTGGAGCTTGAAAATGATTCAGTCGAAGACATTGTATTACCACTAATTCCTTTGCAGTATGATCTTTCCTGAAGGGGTTATGAGTCATTAGTTGCAAACATTTGGAATGTTTTTTGTCTCTTCTATCAGTAAGAACCAGGTACTCTGTGATCTGTTTTCAAACAGGCTTTCTGTGCCTAAAGAATTCTTAAGAACTACTACAAAATGATGCCCTGTTGGTCAGACATAAGACAAAGGGTCACTCTTCTGATGTGTGTTCAAGTTAAAGACGCCAGTCTTGGGATGAGAAGCTCTGGGCCTTTGGGGACATCTAGAGTTCTTCTATTTGGATGAATTTCTAATTGCCTATTCATCCATTTACACTTTAATTTTCATATGGCCTCTTGTTCTGACTCAAATCCCAGAGTGTTCTGTATTGCCGAACACTGGTACTTTTTACTCTTTAGCAAGCAGCTGGATGGTGGCTTTCTGCCATCTAAATGTTTCTCTCATCTGGAACATCAGGCAAAACCATGCACACAGGAAGCCATCACTATTTTGGTAGAAACATGAGTAGACTTACAGGGCATGCCCAAATTCAGCTGTGGTCAATATGGTTCATCTGTCTCCATATTAGCAGAATTTTATTTTGAGAAATGCAATTGTATGTGTTTAGATTTAAAATGTCTCCGCTGTTCTCTGTAGAAGTCCTGAAAATTCTTTCTTGCTCATGAATGGATCACTTATAGTTTTACTATTGATAGTTTACTAGGCATTACAGGCTTCTGTGATACTGGCATCATTCTAAATTCCAACAGTGAAAGCCCTTAAAATATCTATGAAAACATTAAGACACCCCTTCATTGTTAAAAGACATATAGGGGATTTATCTCTTTACTTCTTTACCTGTATTGGTTCCCTAATCTGTATTGTTTACTCTGCCATATCATAAGCAAGACAAACACACTGTACTCGGATCTTAAGTTTTAACAAAACAAAATGGGCAAGAAACTGTCTATAGACAGAGAGATGAATGTGTTAGGACAAAGTAGGACACAGAGAATGAAAATAGAGAGGCATGTTAGAGTGGGTGATGGTGGAAAGCCTTTCTGAGGATGTAAACCAGAAAGGGTGGTGAGGATGGCTCAGTGGTAATGAGGATTTCTCCGAAGCCTGATGACCTGACTTCAGTCTCTTGACCCCACATAGTGGAAGGAGAAAACTGACTTACAAATACACACACACACACACACACACACACACACACACACACACCCAAAACAAAACTATATCTAAATGTAAAGGACAAGAAGGATCTATACATGTGGGAAGAACATTCTAGTCAAAGAGAGCAACTATTATGGAGTCCCTGGGCCAGTGTGATTAGAAAGGAGGACAAAAAGTAACCCTGGAAGGAGATGAAAGTATCATAGTGTCTTATATTATATTAGGGATTGAGGGCAATAAAGAGTTTGTATTTTATTTTAAATGTGGTAGAGCCATTGGAGCCTATGTTAGCAGCCTGATTCCCATCCTAATAGTTCATTGTGGTTCCTGTATCAGTAATAACATGGAAGACCAAGACTGAGAACTGAGAGGGCCACTAAAAGGCTTTTGCAATGGTTCAGGCAAGAGACAGCAGTAGTCTGAAATGGATTCAGGTAGTAAAAATGGATACAAGTAGAGGTATCCTAGCTATACTTTGAGATGCTCTGGTATGTTTTGCTGATAGACTGGGCATGAGAGCTCATCACTCTTGTGCTTTTGGCTCAAGGAATTCAAGAGACGGTGATGCTGATAATTGTGATGTGACAGCAGTAGCTTCAGTGGTCAACGGAAAGAATTGTATTTTGAATGATCAATTTGTTATCAGCAAACATTTAGACATACAACCCTAGAATTCCAGAAGGAACTCAAGGGTAGAGATACAAGGTTAGAGATTTGTGTGTTGTGTTGGCTAGTTTTGAATGAGCCTCAAGTTCACCTATGGACAAGCCTGTGGTTCATTTTCTTGATTGATGATAGATGTGGGAGGGTTGGACTGGGTGCTATAGAAAGCTTGAGAAAGCCATGGGAAGCAATCTAGCAAGCAGCAACCCTCCATGTCTTTGCACTAGTTCCTTTCTCCAGTTCCTTCCTTGAGTTCCTGTCCTGACTTCTCCGGTGATAGCCTAAAAGCTATATAAGGAAATAAACTCTTACCTCCTCAAGTTGCCTTTGGGAGATAAAGTGGTTTGAAGCTAAGAGAAGAGAAGGAACCAACAAAGATTTGGAATGGATGGTCTGTGAGATCTGAGAAATGCTTGGGTTATACTGTGGAAATTAAAGAGGGGATGTTCTGGCAAAAATAGAATGTAACCAGTTTGCTGATGTGGAAGTCACTGCTGATCTTGACAAGGGTAGTTCCAGGGAAGTGATGGGAAGGAGGTTCAGGAGATGGAGATGACTGCGAATGGATGAAGAAGCAGAAAGAACAATTAGCCATAGCACTCATAAAAAGTTTAACCATTAGGCACTCATCAGATCCAGATTCCAACCCTACACTTGCTGCGAATTGTTTATGCATGTCTTGAATTCCATTGGAATAGGTAAGAATTTCAACTTCATTATTCACTTCTACACTCCAAATCTCACAAGTTCTGGGCACACAGTAGGTACTTGGTCATTTTAGTTGAATGAATGGATGGATGACCTTAGGAAAATCTTCCTAGAATAGAAATACCTTAGGCTTGAGACTATGTCTCATATTTTAAGTCTCACATACAACAGCTGAGATGCAAATGTATTCCTGAATCCATAAATGAGTCTGATGAATCTGGTTGTAGAGTTGGGAAGGTAGAAAAACTCAGAGATGGGAAATGTTCAAACCAAGGTTCCTGGAGCAATGGGTATGACCCAAGTTTCAGGCCAAAGAGCTCTGTAGAGAAAGAAAGTGGAGGGTAGATTGCAGGCTCTTCTAAACTTGACTGACTCTCCAACTGTAACTCTATATAACATCCTTTAAGTCTATACCTCATTCTTCATAATTATAGGTACAGAGATTATATCAATAAGGAGGTTAGCCAAGGATCTGACTCTTAAAAATCATCCACAGATGTTCAACGTTGCACTAAGGACTTGGATTCTCCAGTCAGTCAGGACATCTGGGATTACAGAGCTGCTGAATGGAGGACTCAGTGATCCCCTGTTGAATCTCCATTTATTATAAAAGGGATATGTAAATCAGATTTATCTTTATGAAATGTTACAATGTGTAGTGGTTGTTGAGATGCTGTCCCTGGGCTGGGTGTTCCTCCCAAGCTCTCCTGTATTTAGTAAAGCAACATTCATTTTCTACCATCATCAAACAAGATTGTCGTTTTAATTTCTGTGTGCTACCCCATTGCTGACAAGCGATAAGACCCTTGGTGTATATTTTTCATGACTTTTTCTCCTAGCTCCTATTGGCATTTGGAAGTATTTGATACATTTTGCTGGATGTGTGAATGATTAAATAAGTAAACTAATTAAATAAGCATATCATGACTATTTAATAGAATCTTGAGTATGGAACATATAGCCAGGTATACATGAAATGATATAGAAGCCACAGCATCGATGATGACCCAGTTTGGACTTGTTGGGCCTGTTTGTTCCCCTTCATCACAGCTGCCAGCAGCATTTGTCTGTGACTTTGAAAGCACAGTTATGCTTCATATGATTTATGAAGACACTGCTGATTTTATTCCCAGGATGTTCTGTCAGTAAGGTCTTCCTGTAAGGGCAGTCAGTGTAATGGGGTTTTACCTGCATAGCTCATTACATGAACATCCCCAGAAGCCTTATTGGGTTAGACTCTATGCCTCAGAGACACAGCTTGACAGTGGAAATAGTATACCAGGAGCTTCTCTAGCATAGATCTTTCCAATATACCTGCACAACATGGGAAATCAAACAGTGAACTCATTTTATCTTCAGAACCTTCCCAAACACATTGCTCACTTGGCTGAATGGCAGACAAGTTTTATATGTGTACACTAGCTCCTTTTCTGATTCTTCTCTCATGGAACAGCTCTGACAAGAGCTCCGACTCTGACAAATTTCTTGGAGACTGGTTATTGTCTGCAAGCATCTCACTTGTATACAGGCTTGTAACACACTGTGGAAATGGTCCTAAGGTCTTTCCATCCTGGTATATACAACTCTTTAAAAGTATGACTTTGTTGCTTTCACACGTGAGCTCTAGACTTGGCCTTATAGACATGACAAACAGTGATGTGACTTGAAAAAGATGCCTATTTCTCCAGTTGCTGCTTTGGTTAAAAAGCCTGAGGTGGATAAGAGACCCACAGTTGCTTTCCTTGTCTTTCTGTTGCCATTACATGAATGAAGTTATCATCAATTATCCAGATATCAGAAGATCTATCACCTGACCACAGACATGTAAGAAAAACCAGCTGAAATGAATCAGACCTGCCTGGGTCAAAACGGGAGCTGAATAGATAGCTGGTGTCAAAGACACAAACTTTAGAATGGTTAGTTCCTCTGCAAGAGCTAATTCATGAATTTACTCTTCTGTTTCCTGAATTCATTTTCCCATATTGATTTGTACATATTATGTCACAATACTCATTCTACTCTCCAGATGGGTAAGTTTTTGAGTCTGTCTCTCTAGGATACCTTGGATACTTCAGTGACAGGGGCAGTACCTGCAGGAGAGAAAAACTTGGTCCAAGTCCAATGCCAGGCACAAACACCCACTCTGAAAATGTGACAATGTATATGTAGATAAAAACTGGATAACTACATGTAGATCAATTAAGTATCTTTTAATCTTGGCTCCTTGTCACCAATAGCATCTTTATGTACTTCTTCACCACTTCTTCCCATGCAGTGGCACATACTTGGCATTGGGTATATTATACTATCATTGTTTTGTATTTTCACATTCTCTTTTGCAGTTACGGTGCCTTCTGTCCATCCTTATAACTTCTTAGAGTACCCACAGATCAAAGCAAAGCCCCACCAAGTTTTAAAAAAAATGGGATTATATAGCCATAAAAGATATTAGCCAAAAATAAAGCCATTTGATAAAAGTCAAGTTTCCTTTTACTAACATTTCTCAAATGGCGTTATGGGATTATTGATGTTTTATTTAGATATTTTTCTTTTCAATGCAAAAGACTCTACTTGCAAAATGAACAGTTTTCCTGCTGAAAGCTATTAATTTCATCTTGTCTAAGGTGGTAACCCTTCAAACAAATTCATTTAATGTGTTGCTTTAGTACAAATTGCTGATTGGTTTGTGGCATTTTGGAAATCCTTCAAGTGAAAAAGGCTTCCAAAGTCAGAATGAAGGCAAAGCAAGGCGTGTCAGGTCAAAGTCATTAGCAAACTTCCAAGAATTACTTGTTAAATAAATGCCTAATGTGAGATTAATAATAAACATTAGCATTGATTAGCCAAACCCTGTGCTGCATGATGGACATCTTATTTAATCTACATAATAACTCCATGTGGAAGGTTCTAAAGTTCCCATTCTACAGATGAGGAAAGGCTTAGGAAGTTTAATCAGGGTATACAGATAACTTGGACCCTGGAACCAAATATTATTGTGTCTTATTTTAGACTTGACATCTTAATCCTTGAGTTTCACTGAGAACGGGATAGAAAATATCTACTCATCATGATCATGTATCTTTAACATTGCAAATAACTATATCTAGCCATGGAGACTTACCTAGGGGCATGAAGTCCTTATGTTGGCAGAAGCATTGTATTTATCTCTTTCTGAATCATCTTGATGTTGAGAGGGTAGGAGCTAACTTAGGTGCATATGTGGGACCATGCTATTCTCAGTTGCCTACATGTTTTGGCTTTGCATATATTTAGGTCACATGGTCCCACAAGCTATCAAACATCAGAGAATGTAAAATGGGAAAGGGCCTGCTGTAGTTCATATCTTCATTTCCAGTCTCCACATTTTTCCAGACTTTTCTCTTCTGGAAAACTGACCCATAGTCTGGTTTCTGGATGGATGCTTCAGCAGAGATGTCAGGGAAGGACCTCTCAGAGGGTGAAGGGAGGGTGTGCCACTGTAGGGCCAAATGTACTTTCTGTACTTCTTAAACAGATTTTATTTGCATTTTTCTTTCCCCTAAATTTTATGAGTTCCTTTGAGAATGTTGAACAATCACTCCCCTAAGGCCTGTGACCTACCTAGCTTATAGGTTTCTTGATTTTAATAATGGTGCTAGGTATGGGTTTCAACTTTGGGAGTGAGCCTTAAGTCCAATCAGAAAGTGATTGGTTACTCTCACGATATTCATGCCACTATGGTACCAATGGTCATGTCTCTCCAGGGCAATTCTTACTGTAGTTCACAAAATTCACAGTTGCGTAAGAGTGATGAATCATTTTTTGCCTCTGGTATCATGCATAATACTTGCCAGCATCATGAAAGCTCGCCAGTAGGAATGAGGTTTCCTAGTGAGGACCAGCATGATTTCTTTATGTTGTATGACTCGAGTATGTGCTGTCTTCAGGAGCGAGGTCTTAACCATCAAGTTCTGGACAATAATCAAGAACACTGGACATATCTTATAACATTTGGGTTTTATGGGACTTCATTTACCAACAATGCTAAAAGAGGTAGCCCATTCCTGATATTGTGCCTTTATTTGTTATTTGTTATGTGTTTACTAGGGGCATTGTTGAACATTTTAAATGTTTCTTGGACATTTGTATTTTGTCTTTGAGTACTCTGTTAAGTTCTATATCTCATTTTAAATAGAGTTATTTGCTTTCTTGATATTTAATTTTTTGAGGTCTTTGTATATTCTAGCTACTAACCATGATCAGATGTATAGCTGGTAAGATCCCCTGACACCCTTCCCCCCATTCTGTAGACATCTTCACACAAATGTTGATATCTTTTGCTGCACAAAAGCTTTCTAGTTTTATGAGATTTCATTTATTGATTGTTGGTCTTAATCTCTGCTCTGTCTTTATCCTGTTCAAAAAGTTTTCTCCTGTCAAAAATTCATTCCCCACTTTTCCTTCAACAAGATTATTCCCCACTTTCTCCTCAATTGTATCCAAGATATCAGTTCTTACATTGAGGTCTTTGATCCATTTGATGTTGAGTTTTGGCAGATTAAGAGATAAGAATCTATTTTCTTCTATATATAGATATCCAGTTTGACCAGCACAATTTGTAGAAAGTAATACCCATCTGTATTACTGCCATGTATATTGCTGGCCTCTTGGTTGAAAATCAGTAAGCCAGAGTATGGACGTTATATGTGGGTTCTCAATTCTAGTCCACTGATCAATATATCTGTTTTTATGCTGTTTCTATGTATTTTTTATTACTGGAGTTCTGTAGCATAACTAAAAATCTGAGATAGTGATATATCCAGCTATTCTTTATTCTTCAGCGATTTAATGTTTCCATATTGAATTTAAGAATATTTCAATTTCTCTGAAGATTTGCATTGAGATTTTCATGAGGACTGTACTGAATCTGTAAATTGCTTTTGATAGAATTGTAATTTTTACAATGTTAAACCAAGAGCATGGAAGATATTTCTATCTTTTGGTATTTTTTACAGCTTCCATTTTTGGAATACAGTTTTCATTGTACAAGTCTTTCACTTCCTTGGTTATATTTATTCAAAGATTTTTTTTGGAGAATATTATGAATGGAATTGTTTCCCTGGTGTCTTTATAAGTGTGTTTGTCATTTGTATATAGGAAAGATACTGTTTTTTGTGTGTTAATTTTCTGTTCTTTTATTTTGTTAATGTGTTTATCATCTGCAGGAGGTTACTGATGGAGTCATTAGGATCTTTTATGTATAGTATCATATCTTCTGCAAATAACAACACTTTGACTTCCTTCTTTTCTATTTGTATCCCCTTTATTTCCTTCATTGTTCTTACAGTCTCAGAGATGCAGAGATAGGTCAGCTCATGTAAATCAATAAATATAATCCACCACATAAATAGATGCAAGGAAACCAAGCACATGATCATCTCATTAGATGAAGAAAAGTCTTTGACAAAACTAATATCCTTTCATGATGAAAATCCTAGAAATATCTAGGAATTTAGGGGTCATATCTTATCATAGTAAAGATAGGAAACCCATAGCCAACATCTTGTTCAGTAGAGAAAAAGTAAAAGTATTTCTATTAAAATCAGGAACAAGGCCAGGATGCCCACTCCCCTTCCCCATCCTACCTTGTATTCGATGTAGCACTGGAAAGTCTTGTTCTGTTTCTTGGACAGTGCATCTCCTAGAGGAGAACTTGCTATATAAACCCCTCCAGGACTGGTTCCCCTTCCCTTCTTCCTGTGTGCCTAGGATACTGATTGTTCTCTCGTTGTCACACTCTGCTCTGTGATTTCCCTACCCCAGCCCACACCCCTGAAACATTCTCCGGGAACTATCCTGAGTGTGTGCTCTTGTTCTCACTGGAACACTGACTGGAAAGAGGGTTTTAGAGACCATGTACACTCCACCTCACATTCCGTGAAGAAAAACTGTGAAGCACAAAGAAGCCAGCATTTTCTGTGACAGCTATTGAGAGATACAGCCAGATGTGGAAGGTCATGGATATTTATTATTTATTATTTATTTATTATTATTTATTTATTTATTTATTTATTTATTTATTTATTTATTTGTCTAGCTATATTCTGCCTACCCCTGTGAGGAAAACCAGTGAGGGTGGGCACCTTCTTGTGTCCTTGTAGGCAAGCCCAACCATTTGAGATCATGGCACAGCATTGTATATACAAAGTCCATTCTTGAGAACTGTACAGCCAGTTTTTAAAAAAGAAATGAATCCTAAACATTTAAGTAAGTTTGTTTACAGTTTTGTTTGGGCCACATTTTAACTATCCTGGGGTGTAGGTTTAGCATGTCTGACAGAGTATCCTCATTGCTCCACATCTTCCCATGATGACTTTTAAGCCAGGTCTCAGTTCTTCTGTACTTGAATAACTTCCCTTATGGCATTTGCTTTTGCTTTATTCTCTATATTCCAGAATAAAAAAAATGCCACAAAGGGACTTTTGTGTATATCTGGTAACAGATTTAAAAGCCATGTAGGCAGATGGTTTATGTGTATAACTAATGCCATGCAAGGTAATCTGTTTTTTTGTTTTTTAAGAAATGTAAAGTATTTATCTGTTTAATAACACCTACAGAACAAAAACCCACAAGTTAAGATCTTTCTGCTGGGGAGGCTTCTATCACAGCATGTGCTGGTAGCAGTTATTGGGTCATGTTCGATCTTGGGTTACCGATAGCAGGCTGTTTGCAAGGTAGTGACACAAGATAAATAGCCAATAAATGCTTGTTGCATGAATGCGTGTTTATGCTGTTGAGGACTACTGTTGCTGTAGTTAATTTATCCACTCTTAACTCCCTGCTCAATGTTCTGAATTCCCAAATTAAGCACACACACACACACCTTCTATTTTAATATGCCTTAATCACCTCAATGGCTTGGCCACTCCCAAACTTCCATATTGCCAATGTCTCCTCTCTGATACTTCTGAATTATTAGTTACTAAAATCTATGTTCTGTCTTTGCTACCCTAGACCCAATGTTGAAAGTTCTGGGACCACTCTTCCCTGGCTCTTACATGATTGTATGCTTTCTCTTATGCAGGCCTCAAGCATAGATCTTATTCTTTTTCTGGCATGGCAATTCTGCTTCTTCCTTGGTTCCCTTGCCTGTGAATCCTAAAAATTCTGCTTCTGTCTTCCTGCCCAGCTATTGATCACCAGCAACTTTATTTACTAATTAGAACCAGCTGGGAGCAGGGACCATCCGCTCCTCACATGTGGGATTTTCATACAATTTTGAGGAACCCAAATAACAATGCAAGTGTTAATCTAAATTCACAACATTTCTCTTTTTTTTTTGTCCACTAAAAAGGCCTTTTCTCTCAGATATTACAGTAAACATAGTTATAACAGTTATATAAACTTAAGTATAATATACACTGTGGGACTGCATAAGGGTATCCTGGTTCTTGGCTGGACATGGGCCTAGAACCCTGAGACTCCAAGGGAGAAATGGCAGGAGTTCGGCCACGTCCCCAGAACCCAGGGTCCTGACAAGCAATCTAATCTCCACGGACCTACATTGTTCAGTCAATAGGCCATTACAACCGCTCCCAAAGTGCACAGGTAGAGGGTATGACCACAGGCCTCAGGCCCTAGAGATTTACATACTAATGAAGGCCAGAGGGCGGAGCCAATTAAACCCCCCAGAACCTCCCCTTTTCCCTCCCTACTTAACTCAGGTCTGCCCAGAGTTTGGGGGGGGGTACATCCAGATCCATCCACCATCCGCCATGACAATAAACCCTTTTGGAACAAGGACTTCCTCGTGTCATTGGGGCCTGCTGGGCCTGCAGTCGTGAAGCTTCCAGCCTCTTGGAACTCCAGACTTTCTTCTGTATGCGGGTCCCCCACCCTGTGGAAGCCTCCAGCGGACTCCCCTGCTGTGGCCCCTGTATACCCACAATACACTAATAATATCCAGCTCATCAATTTGTCAATTTAGGTACATTACTTTAAGATCTATCCTAACTTAAAGAGTTTCAATTCTGTACCTGAATTATGTTTTGATTTTAACTTGCATTACCATCTGAAAACCATCCTTTCAAATCTACATCATCTTCCTTGTTGTCAAACAACTTAAGTTTGATTATGAGACTATAACTAGTCTTCAACCCCACCAGAGATCCAAGAATGAATGAAATATAACCAAAAATATATAGCTTCCAAACACAGCTGTCAGTAGACAGTTGACTACTACTTAGTTCCCTATTCTTCAAAACATTGGAGCATCTTTCTTCAGCCATCTGGCTCTGAACCATCTGACAGACCTTAAATGAAGCAGGAATTATAAAGCACTAGCTTACTCTGTCTTGGCAGAGCTAAGATGTTGAGTATCCTGCATCATGCATCCTTTCCTGGACAGTAATTTTTCTCTCTAGATTAATTAGGGTAATTCTTGTCCAGTGGCTACCTTGCCACAACTGAGAAACTCGTGGATTATGATGCTCAGTATTTTCTTTGAACCATGAAGGGGGTACTGTCAGGAGAAGACGTGTCTCTTAGACAAAACTCTATTAATAATGAAATGATTTTAAATGTCATACTCTTTGGATTTCTAATGCTTTTGAAGACTATCTATTTATATATAGTACATCTGAATGTTGACTACTCTTAGCTATTTCTAGTTGAGTAATAATGGAAGCACCTTATTATAATTAAATCAGATCTAATATAACCATGAGTTTACTAATTAATAAAGTAAGTTAGTAATGCCCTTAACTTGCATTACTTAATTATCTAAACAGTTTGTAATAGCAGCTAGTAGAAGGACTGGGCCAAAGCCTTGTATTCTTAAATGAGTTGCATAGGCGCAATGCCTATCTAAGAGTAACAACACTAATTTCAAATGTATCAATACAAAGATTTATTACCAATGAAAACCTTAAACTCATATCAATATATAAATTCTATACTAATGTAAGTGATTATAACTTCAATTTTTGCTTCAAATATAAAGATTTCTACTAAGTAGATATGACTATACAATGCTTTGTTTAAGAATAATTTTAGTAATCCATCCCATAAATTAAATTTCTTTTTTTTTAAATTTTTTCCCAATCTGCTTTTATACCAATTTTATTACATGCAAGTATTAAGGTCAGTTCTAGGTTGAGGAACTAGCAATACAATAAACACAAATAGTCAAGGAACAAGCAAGATAATAAACACAAATAGTTAAAGAACAAGCAAGGCAATAAACAAAGTCCTGTGATCACTGTTTCTAAGGGCTTATCAGGATGACCAAAATATCTGATTAATTTCTTATAATATCACTCTATCCCCATTTTTCCTTTCAACCCCCTTCCTTTTACCTAGGAAGGAAAGGTAGAGACGAGGAAGAAGGACAGAAATCACCAAGTCTAAGTTCCTATTTAATTTTCTCCCTGTTCAAAATTATGACCATTTCCAAATTATCCCTTAAAAAACAACCTATCTATAATTTACAAAATAACAATAGCCAGACACCCAAATCCAAGTAATAGGGATGACAACTCTTTACAATTTCTTCCTGCTGAATTGGACCAATGAAAAAAGTTTTTTAGAGAGGTAGGAGGGGTAGGAAAATTAGGAAAATTGGTTAGACTTAAGAAAGCTAGCTTTAGCATATGTTATCCAGCCTCTTATGCTTAGAAGTCTCAGGGTTTGACAGAAGTTCTGACGGATCTGTCTGAAAGGTTGGATGGACCAAGTCCATCGGGAATCAGCAGCTATTCCTGAAGCTGTTCTGGAAGTAAGTCTCTGAAAACGACATCAGGAGGAAGGGAGATGCAACAGCAGGTCATTTCAGTGTCCCCACAGCAGATGAATCTTGTCAGAGTCGTACATTCTGAAATATATGAATTTTTTTTTTTTTTCGAGACAGGGTTTCTCTGTGTAGCCCTGGGTGTCCTGGAACTCACTCTGTAGACCAGGCTGGCCTCGAATCAGAAATCCTCCTGCCTCTGCCTCCCAAGTGCTGGGATTAAAGGCGTGCGCCACCACTGCCTGGCTGAAATATATGAATCTTATAACCAAAATTTTAGTACTGTTAAGATGGATTATGCAAGGTGCACAGATCAGTTAAGGATGAATTTTTGCTCCTTGTTTGAGCAGCTGAAAGAAACTATCCTTTTATGAGTTAATTTGGCAATAACCAATTGTAATAGATCCATTCATGCCTTGTGAAGGATGTGTAGATAACATAAGAGCATCATCAGAGACTATCTTTCCCTGTAGCAGCTGTATCTTTCTGGTAGCCAGGATGTCTGTCAGCCTTGAGACCTGGGTACCAGGCAGTAGCCGTGGTCTGAATTCATATTTAGAAACTCCTTCTATCAAAGTTTTGCTCCCACAAATTTTTTTTTATGGGTTCATGCCCTTCTTTTTCCTTCCTCACTCCCTCCTTTCTTCCTTCCTTCCTTCCCTCCTTCCCTTCTTCTTTCCTTCCTCCCTTCCTTCTTTCCCTTTCCCTTCCTTCCTCCCTTCTTTCTTTCTTCCCTCCCTCCCTCTTTCCCTCCCTCCCTTCTTTATTTTCCTTCCTCTCTTTCTCCTTTTCCTCCCTCCTTCCCTCCTAGCATTCACAATAAAATATGTAGCCAAAGATAGATTCATTATTCTCTTAAACTTCTAGGGAACAACTTAAAAGATCTTTATTATGGTATTTTCTTTTGAATAATTTATTTCTTTTCAGCCTGGGAATTCACCCTTGTTAGCTCAGTAGACTAGAGCCTTCTACTTCAAAGTCTAGGGGCTGTGTCATCTCAAACAATGGAAGGACTTTCTTTGAAGCAAATCCTACATTTTTTCCAGAATAAAGAAATTCCTTTCAAATATTTCTTTCTGCTTTGAATAGCAGGTTTTTTTGTATCTGATAAATGTCAACATAGTTATGATGAATAAAGTGCAAATTTACTGAACATTGAAGCTATCATAGTAGACCCTGTCCTTCTGTACTTTTTCAATCAACTGATATTAAAGTGTAATTACTATTGTGTGGGGGTTTGAAACATCTTTAAAAATGTTTTCAGTATTTCAAGAAGAGTGGGATTTTTTTCTGAGATACTGCCTTAACTCCACCCCACCTCAGAGCTAGCAGGAAACTAAATGGTGTCAATTTGAATGAAGTTTTTGGCCTAGGTTCTGAGCTAATATTTGGGTCAATTTTGTGCCTGAGTTATGTTTTGAAGAGTGTGGCTGAACTAAAACCAGAGGTGGGCAAAAATGAGCTAAGGAATCTAGAGACAGTAGGAGTGGTTGGTGCCAGAGGAGGAAATGGGATTTTTTTTTTTTTTTTTTTTACCACATATTCTATTCTATTCTATTTTATTTTTTTAAATCACATCATAATTTACTTATTTACACAGAGGTTATAAACACAAAAAGGCAGGATGTGGGGAAGGGAATGGCACCGGAGCATAGGGAGTACAGATACCTTTCAGAACAGGGTATCAGCTGGGTGTAGGTTCAGGGGACAGGTCACTATGGCTCTGCCTATGATTCACTTGTCCTTATCTAAGTTGGTACTGTCCACCGAGGCTGCCTGTTATAAGACCTATACTACTAGGTCTGGTAAATTTCCACAGAAGCTGCCTGTTTACAATAGCTTATAGCCTTCTGTTTTCAGTGTTTTTCCACAGAGACCCAAGACTTTGTGTTAGCATGCATGTATGTCAGGCCTATTGCTGACTTTAGGCTATGGCTGATTTTAGGCCTTTAATGTATATGCAGGGCTGCTCCTGACATCTCCTCCCTTCTCTAAGTATAGAAGGCCTTGGTGATTCTATTCTTGCGAAGGCGAGGATAGAGCCTGATGAGAGCTGGTACAAGGACTGTTTTTCAACCTCTCCATGGTGTCAACCCTACTTCCTCCCATCTTGGGACCATTAATTGGGTTATTTTTGCTGATTCTTTGGTCTCGGGCCTTAAATAGGCTGACTAACTTTGTGATACAACAGATAGATAATTTGGTAGCAAAACCTATTCAGATACATTATCATAAGTTAGTATGGAGGACCACGAGACTAAGATGAGGTTGTTACTTTATCCAGGGTGTTCCTCAAACCCATCTCCACCCAACCTAAAGAGGGGACTTCTGCCCCTAGACCAAGCAAGAGAGGCTACCTAGAACCCTCTCTGACTGATGATCTGAATTCTTGCTTAGGCTGCGAGGCTAAGCACTGCAAAAGAATATAAATAAAACTTAAAAATATCTATCTGGGTTCCCTGAGGGACAAGCCTGACTGCATAGGGGTTGATGTCAAAAGTATCCTCTCTCCAGGAAAAAGACATTGGGATGGATATGGGCCTTATGCCTCACTGGACAACGACAGGAGGACCGGAGCCAAATACAAGGTCCCCTTCAATTATTGGAGGTCAGGAAATGGGATCATTTTAGAGGTGATTTGGGCTTCTAAGACTACTCACAAATCAGTGGATATTTAGGAGAAGTTAATAGAGAATGGAATCCTTGTTCAAAGTGAAATGTCCCAATCTTGGCAGATTCCTGCAGATGTGAGTTCCGACCCACAGTAGGTAAAGAGGCAGAGAAGGTATAGAAGAAAAATAGGAATGAAATTTGATATTTTCACCATATTTTGATCTGTTTTTTGTTGCTTAACCTCTGTGATGGTTTGTATATGCTTGGCCCAAGGAGTGACACTATTAGGAGGTGTGGCTTTGCTAGAGTAGGTATGTCACTGTGGGTGTGGGCTTAAGACCTTCATCCTAGCTGCCTGGAAGTCAGTCTTTCACTAGCAGCCTTCAGAGGAAGATGTAGAACTCTCAGTTCCTCTTGTACCATGCCTTCCTGGATTCTGCCATGTTCCCACCTTGATGATACTGGACTAAACCTCTGAACCTGTAAGCCAGCCTCAACTAAATGTTGTCCTTTTATAAGACTGCCTTGGTCATGGTGTCTGTTTGCAGCAGTAAAACCCTAATTAAGACAACTACTTTAGTAAAGTATAATGTATATGGCATATTTACTCACTGTAAGTATACTATAGTATATAGAGTAGTGTGTTTGAGTGAGAATGTTGTATATCAATACAGTCTTTGATATTTTCAGCATTCCCCAAAGTTCTTAGTCTATACCTACACCTATGCTTGTTCTCTGGTCTCAACTATGCATCTGCTTTCTGTCTCTATAGATTTACCTTTTTCTGAAAATTTTATAATGGATCAATACAACATATAATATGTATGTTTGTCTTTGTTCACTTGGCATATTTCTTTAGTTCATCAATATTGCAGTATGCATAAGTAGCTCCATTTCTGTTGAATGGATTCTATTGTACTGGTATCCATTCAATGCCTGGGAGACATTTGAAAGGCTTCTACTTTTAGCTGTAGTAAATGTAGGCAGATTGTTTTAATCAAAAATTAAAAGTCTAAATTTCTCCCAAATCCAAACTATTTGAGCTCTGATATGTTGATAAATGAAAAAATTCCATATGTGAACATATATTCCTGTTAGAACACTGCAGGAAATACATCTTATAAAATTGCTTTCTACATATATTGTAGAAGGAGCATATATATAAAACATTAACAGAATCTCATGTTTCAGCTTGAGCTCATTCTCCAAGATATGTCATTAAGTGTATGCAAATGTGCTAAATATGAAAAAAATATAAACCTTGAAAATCTAAATCTATTCTACAGATAAGAACAACTTAGTTTACAATTCTTTCTTGAGAATTTGTATAAAGACTCTTTAATTGGTTATTTTATTTATTTACATTTCAAATGTTATCTCCTTCCCAGTTAAACCCCATCACCTTTCTCATCTCCCTTGCTTCTGTGAGGGTACTCTCTCACCTACCTACCCCTCCTGCCTCATTCCCTATGCTGCATCATCGAGCCTCCACAGGACCAGGGTCTCCTCTCCCATTGATGCCAGATAGGATAATCCTCTGCTACACATGCAGCTGGATCCATTGGTCTCTCCATGTGTACTCTTTGATTGGTGGTTTAGTCCCTGGGGAACTCTGGGGGGGAGTCTAGCTGGTTTATATTGTTGTTCTTCCTGTGGGGTTGCTAACCGCTTCAGCTCTTTGGGTGGACAGAGGTTTTATTTCTCTTAGGAAGAGACCTGTGAGTAGAATCGTTATTATATATGCTTAGCTTTGTATACATATATAATATGTTTATGTAATAACACTGACAAATCTTTTCCTAAGGAAATTATGTATTTCTAACATCAATGCCTGGAAATTTCCATCTTTTATGTTTACACAATGATGGATAATACTGATTGTCAGCTTAGTAGGATCTAGAATCACCAAAGAGACAAATCTCTAGCAAGTCTATGACAGATTATCTAGACTGGGTTTATGGAGGTACGAAGACCTAAGCTATGGGTGATAAGATCCCATGGTCTGGAGTCCAAAACAAGGTGAAAATAGTGTGAATTACTCATCTGGTAAAACCATTTAGTGCCTGAGAATCTGAGTTCAATCCCCAGGACTTATGTGTGTTATTTCATTTTTTTGTCAGTTTTTCACAAGCTTGGGTTGTCTTGGAAAGGAAATGTCAATATAGAAAATTCCCCCATCAGATCAGCTGTAGGCAAGCCTGTGGGCATTTTCTTGATTAATGACTCATATGGGAGGGCCTAGCCTACCATGGGTGGTGTCCTTCCGGCAAGTGGTTCTTGGTTGTATAAGAGGGGGGGAGGAGACTGAGGAAGCCATGGGTAGTAATTCAGTAAGCTCTATTCCTCCTTGGTGGTCTGTGCTTCACTTCCTGTCTCCAGGAGTTCCTGCTCTGCCTTCCCTTCATGATGCACTGTGACTGGGACATGTAAACTGAACTAAGCTCCTTTTGTTCAAGTTGCTTTTAGTCATGGTGTTTATCACAATAGACAACCTAGCTGGGAAAACAAGTAGGTGGGAAGAGTTAGATCCCTGCAGGAGCTCAGAATTCATTGTCGTAATGTAACAATTTCCATGGGCCCAGGATGTTAGAAAGGCAGGACCATAGGATGTTGGCCAAAGAAAGCTGCATACACAGAGCAAAGGCATGCAAGGAGAGGCTGTGTGTGTTGCACATGGTGACAGGGTTGGTAGAGCGGAGTTAGACAGTTTTGGAGCTCTGTGATTCCTTTTAAGCCTCAGATGCTGGACATGGAGCTGCAGGATTTGTGTTTGTCTTGCTGGGTGCCTGTCTTGTTTTTGTTTGTCTTTTACTTTCTATGCCTCATTCCTTCCTTTGGGAAATAGGAGTGCCTTCTTTGTGCTATTTTATGTTGGAAATATGTAACTTTCTTTATTAAAGCGTTATTAGGCTCATGAAAGAAGATTTTTAGTTAGCTCAGAATGACAAGAGCAGTGGACTCTCTAATTCAGAGACACAAGTAGTTAAAATTGCGGACCACGAGTCTCTAGCCCTGGGCCTCAATGATAAGCTACAAAGAATGCAAGACCAAAGAAACAAAGGGCTGCTGAGACCCCAGGAACCGGTGGCTACAAAGATAAGAGAGATGGACAAGGACATATTCCTAAGAGGAACATGGGCCGGATATGAGTGAATGAGTAAGTGTGTAATAGGCCAAGACCACCCCCTCATCCTGTCTCGGGATGTTTGTCTAACCTGTTTGCTTCACTCCCCGGGAGCCCCACCATGAATTTTCAAGGATTATAGTCTAAAATTTCCAGATGGTCTGCTAACCCAGATAAGCATTCGCGCACAAGTTCCAGGAAGGAACAGGAACAAAGGGTTGTTCCCGTGAGATTAGTCCAACCCTACCCTGGACTGCTTACGCAAGTTGCTGCTGTTAAAGATGTTTAAAGTAGCCATCATGTGCAACTGCACCAAAGCCTCCCGCTTTCCCTGGCCTTTCCCTATATAAACCCCATGCTTTTGGGCTTCTGTGTCGACCCCTCTGTCTCCTGTGTGACATACATGTCGACCCGGAGCTCTGCCATAAACTGCCTCGTGGTTTGCTTCAAGACGGTCTCTTGTGTATTCTTGAGTGTAGCCATCCTGGGACTCGAGTAAGGGACTCCCTTCAGAGGTCTTTCACTCACAGTTAAGAGACGTCTCAATCTCATAGAGACTCTGCATTTATACTTTTGAACACTTTTGAAAATTGAAGACTGTGGAGATTGAACAACATTTGCATCTTGGGCTTATGGTGAGAAGAAGTAGAAAGTTATAGTTTCAATGTGATTATGTTTGAGTATGAAATTGACAAAGAGTAGATCTGGGATGGTTAATACAATGGCCAGTTTAACATGATCTAGAATTGTAAGGGTCCGAAAATCGCTGAAGGAAGATCCTAGATTCATAGTATGCAAAAAGCAAAGAACGTTTATTCTGTAGAAACAACCAGGATGTGGGGGCCAACCATTATCTAAAATGGTGACCCCAGACAAAGGGATGAAGGCCTTCTTATAGTGAATGGGGATCTAGAAGGATTAGGTAATCTAAAATTTCATTGGTGGGTGCTAGGGGGTCATAGATGGTCAGTGGTTTGCATTCCTGTGTCATGAACATTCAACCATGTGATGAACTAGGGCTGCCCAGCACAGATAGCCATTCTGAGATAAGATAGTTCCCATTTTTGTGGTTATCCCCAGGCTGTTCTTTGGGAGGGGATCTTATGATCTTGTTCTGGATTTTATGATCTGTTTTTGAAGCTGGTGTCTTATGGCCTTTTTTTTTTTTTGAAATCAGGTTTGGTTCTTGAGTGGAACAAATGGGGTTTATGTTGCCCTTTTCAGAATCATGTAGAAAAATCTCTGGGCAAGTTTGTAAGAGATTGTCTGGATTGAGTTAGTTTGGGTGGGAAGACCTGGCCTAACTGGATGGCACCATTTCATGGGAGTCCAGGACTGAGTACATAATTGTAAGTGAATTGTACATAAGTGAATTGTACATTAGCGTTCATCTTTCTGCCTCCCGACTGTGGGTTCCAGCTCCCACTGAGCCAGCTCTGAGCTCCTGTTAGTGGTTTTGATCTATGCAGGATCTACTTGAAGGGTTTCTCTGAGACATTGAGTCCAGCTCAGACTCTCAAAACATGCCTATGTGTACTGTCCTTGATGCTCAGGGGAATCTGTCCATAGGGTCTAAACTGATAGTTTTCTAAAAGCCTCCTGGTGATTCAAATGACATCAACCTTTGAGAAACCCTGTGGAGAACTGGAGTATGATTGGACCTAGTCTAGAATGAGCTGCATTTAAGAACATACTGTGTTAGCTTTTGCAAACATTGTCTCTCCTTCTTGAATAAAAGGAAAAAGGAAGACAGTCTTGTTTTTAGAGCATTGTTTTAAATACATGACCGTGTGCGTTTAAGGTCAATTACCCTCCGGGTTTGGTTCTTCTTTTTTTTTTTTTTTTTTTTTGACCTCTTCATACAGGGGCTGGAGGGGGAACCAAGGCATAAAGCTCACACTTCATCACACATAAAAGGGGTCTCCTACTCAGGAATTCGGGTTCTTCCTGTGAAAGGCCTGAGAGCTTTTGTGTTGTACAGCAAACCCACCCAAACAGGGTTAGAAAGAGCCATCCAAGTAAGCATGGCGCTTGGCCCCAGAGAACTTTGAAACTCATACTCCCAATTCTTCAAAGATTATGATTTTTCATTAGATTATGATTATTTTTGGTGCGATTCTAATAAGGTTGCTTCTCTGGTTTCCCAGTTGTCAGGCTAGAAGCAGAAAAATAAGAAAAGGGAGACAAGTGGCTCACAGCAGGCACCTTAACACATTAAAACGGGAACCAGAGTGTCCTGCCTGGAGAAGGGAAAATGGCTTCCTCCACTAAAAAGCTACTGAGTTCAGCCAGTTAATCTCCTTGTCCTTTACAGCTCTGAAATCCAATGTGTTTGAGATAAAAGCTGCAAAAACGCTGGAGAAAAGCTTGCAAGAATGAAAAACCTAGAAATTTGGGCCTGGCGCTGGGGAAACGTTCCTTAGCCTTGCTGCTCTTGAGGGTCTGGCTGAGCCACGGGCAGCAAGGCATCTGACTTCCGTGCTAAGGATGCTGAGTCATTAGATGGGTTTGTTTTATAGATCCCCCTTTTCCAAGGCTGGAAAGCACACAAGTTATTTTAGAAAGATTGCACTTAAATATACTCATCAACATTTTTACTGCTTAAACATCCACTGCTGGAAAAAAAAAATCCTTTAAAGGACTGTTTCCCAGAGATACTTTTTTTTTTTTTTTTTTTTTTTTTGTGGTTTGATTTTCTTCGTTCTTCTTGACAATTCAAATAGTTGTGACCATATCTTGCTTTTTTGTATTGCTTTATGTTAACTCCAAACATTTGTTGCCCCAAACTGTACTTTTGTATTTTGACAAGATTTCTAGTTCTTTTTACTGTGTATCTTATTGAACTAGAACCCCCTTGTTTGGTTTCAGACCTCCCCTCCCCCGGAATAAAGGCTGAACTGCATATTTTACATATCAAAGCAGACCTGGCCTCCTGGTTCTATCCTGCAGTCCCTAACTGGCATACCCTATCCCCAACCCACTTATGGGTTGGGCTATCCTTCCCCCATAGGCTCTTCCCTATATAATCCAGACATTTTGATGCCCCCTCTTTCTCTTCTTCTTCCCACTTTTCATTCTCTGTGCAGGGGCTTTCTCTTTCTCTTTCACCCTCCCCCTTCCCTGTGGTGGCTTCCTTGGCCTTCTTCCTTGTGGCCAGTGAACTGCTAGGGAGCAGCTTCCCAACAACCTGCGTTTATACACACATTTTAATCTGGCTTGAACGGGCTCATTTCACCTTCTAAAAATAGTCTTCTAACATGGTTTATGGTTACTGGTAAGATAATAGGTCTATTAGAGTTTCTTAAGGGAAGGACTCCAACTGCTTTTTGCTTGGTTTCCACCAAACATCCATAAATGAATGGGCCTTAGATAAATAACTGAGTCAATGAATCAGTAAATTGAATGAACTGTTAAAATAAAGAGGTCCTTCACCTTCTAAGGCCTGAAGATTTGTCGTCCTCACATCCCCATCCCCATCCCCTGTCCTGCCTTTACTCCCCTGTACTCAGGCATGCTTTTCTAATATCAAACTGACTTTATCTTCCTTGGATTAGACTCCTCCATGGTCATTATTAAGGATTCTTTTTAGTTTATGTAAAGTTATAAGTGTGTTGTCACAGATTTTTCACTTTCCTTATTCAACTTTCCTTGATGAGACCCGATACAATCAAATTAAAGAGAGGCCAGGTTTCTTCTGGAAGTTTCCCATGATGATTTGTTGACTGCTTTGTTTTTGGTTCCATGAATCACTAGGGGATGAGAGCAGAGGAAGCCTCATCCTGCAACTGGAAGCTAAGAAGAGAGGAAGGGGCAGGACCCACCCCTGATGACTTAAGACTTCCCACTAGACTACCTCTGGAAGGTTCCACCTTACTTTAATAGCACCGTATGCTGGAAACCAACCATAGAGCACCAGGGTCTTTGGTACAAAATTGCAAACCATAATAGTATCTATTGTAGTTACTTTTTAAATGGTTAGGATGTAAATTCCATGATGGAAGTGGATATAATTTTTTCCTTGTGTGCTAGCATAGCTCTTGGATCACAGTTGGCTCTTTGTCAGCACCAAGGGAATGAGAGAAGGCAGAACAGATCTACATGATGGAATAGGTAATTTTCACGATTATGGAGCTACTTTTGATTTAACATCAGGTTTATATTAATTTCATAAAATGATTGCATAACTTTTTATCTACTTATTTAATCCATGCATTGGAAAAACTTTAACTTTTAATTGTGGTAAAAACAATAGTGTAAAATTTTCTTACCATTATGAATATTTTAAGCATATAATTTACCAATGTTAACCATATTTAAATTGTGGAACAGATCTTTAGGACTTTTTCAACTTAAAACCCGAAGTTCTGCACTTATCAGTGGTAATACACTTCCCCTTCCCTTCCCTTCCCAGCTCCTGTCAGCCTCTATTCTCTGATCTGGTTTGCCTAGGTACTTTGTAATTGTGAATGCACACATTACTTGTCTTTTTACTGGAAGGTTATATCACTTAGCATCGCACTCAAGGTTCGTCTATGCCATAGCATGTGACAGGGCTTACTTTTTTGGGATTAAATGAATGTGGAATTGTAGATTTGTTTTAGCTTTCTTGAACCATTTTGCCAGTTGATGAATATTGGGGTAGCTTTCACCTCTTGGCCATTGTAAGAAATGTTGAATTGGAACCTAACTGTGCAAGATCCTGCTTTCCTTTCTTCTGGCTCTATCCCAGATGTGAGATTGGCAGATCACATGACATCATAATATTAAATATCATGAGGAATGCTCATGATGCTCCACAGAACCTTCTGTTCCATTTAGTATCTCCACCAATAGTAAAATATTTGATATACATATTAAGACTCGCCAAGAATGTTTTAACCATTGTTCTGTATCTACAAAATACATCTTTGAGATTTTGACAGACATTGCATATAGTATGATTTTTGCTTTTACAATATGGGATTTTAACAATATTAGTTTTTTCAGTACCTAGGTATGGGATTTTTTTTCATTTATTTGTGTCATCTTTAATTTTTTTCTATAGTGTTTTGTGGCTTGAATTATACAAGTCTTTTGGCTCCTTGACTGAATTTATTTCAAATTATTTCATTAGTTTTAATTGACAATATAAACAGAGCAAGTTTTGAAAGCTACCTCCAGATTGTTCATCAATAGTACTATAAAAATGGGACTGTTTATTTTTAAAGGTTGATTTTATATTCTGAAGCTCTTTTGAATTTATTTTCTGTAACATATTTTTTTTTTTTTAAGAGGAAAACTTTCAAGAGTTTCTGGATATAAGACTATTTTATTTCTGAACATAAAGGTAGGCTTTCTTCCAGCTTGAATGCTATTTGTTTAGTCTAATTTCTCTGTCTAGGATAAGTGGATCATTCTATGCCAAGTAGAGGTGGCTAGACTAGGCATTCTTGGCTTGTTTCTGATCATAAGGAAAATAAAAACAACTTGTAGTCTTTCAATATTAACTATGTTAGGATGTGCATGTGCATGTCCTAATGGGCTCATGGACTCATGGGCTCATGTGTTGAAGAGGTTGACCCGGATGTTGATCCATTGAGAGGTGATTGGGTCTTGAGGGTGCTAACCTTATCAATGGACTAATCCCTTGATAATCATAACAAAATGGGTCATTAGGAGGTAGGATCTTGCTCAAGGAGGCCACTGAGGACTTGACCCTCCCTTCCCTCCCTCTCCTCTCCCTCTCCTCTCCTTGCTTCCTCTTTGCTCTCCCTCTTTTCTTCATGGCTGCCATGATGTCAGCAACTTTGCTCTTGTATACTCTCCTCCCATTATACTTGGTCTCCCCATGGCTAAGAAACAACAGAGTTGTTCATGAGGGACTAAAATTTTGAGCCCAAACAAATCTTTATTTAATTTTATTTTCTTCGATATTTATTTTATCACAGCAGAAGGCAACCGATTGGCAATTATGATAATATTTGTGACCTCTTTATAGATGAGCTTCATTACGTTGTGGTAGTTTCCTTCCACTTTTGAGTGAAGTTTTGGCTGTATGTGTCTGATCATGAAAATGTGTTGGATCTTAAAAGATTATTCTTTTTTTTTTTTAAATGTGCTGTGTACAGTGACTGATTTTCATAAGTTGAACCATCCTTGTTTTCCAGGAATAAATACCACTTATGGCATACAATTCTATTAATATGTTAATTGAATTTAATTTTTAGTAGTTTGTGGAGATCATCCCATCAACATTCAGGAAGGATATATCTAGTAGGTTTTTGTTCAGTATTTTTGAGCTTGGTGTGTTTTGACCATATATAAAGATATATCAGTGAAACCATTTCTGTTCCAGAACTTTGAAAAATATTTTCAGTATTATTCATGTATTTACAAGGTCTACTGTTCGGGGGGAAATTAATATATATCCTACATAAATTGCAATTTAGCTGAATTTTACATTCTACATCACCAGAAATAAATATAATGATCTGTGTATGCTTTATTTTATTTGCCTGGTGGTTGTTTTGTTCTTTGACTTTTCATTGGGTTGTATTTTACTTTTAAATACCCACAATCAACACACACACAAAACAACTTAAAGAAGGGAAGGTATCTTTTGCCTCTGAGTTTCAGAGGGTTCAGTCCATGGTGATTTGGCTTCTGGCACTTGGGCAGAACATCATAGCAATGGAAATATGGCTGGGGGAGGCTCTTTATGGCATACTGGAAACAGAGACAAAGAAAGGGGTAGACTAGGGACCAGGTGTAACCTTCAAAGGTATGCCACAGTACCTACTTCCTCCAACTAGACCCCACCTACTAACGTTTCTAGAAATTTCCATGAGCTAGGGACTAATACTTTATAGACTGTGGGTGACATTTCAATTTAAACCACAGCAGGAAAGATGTGTGTGAAGTCTTGAATTCAAGGCTGTGAGCATGCCAAGCAAATATCTTATCTCTCCTTTAATTCTATACCTTATCATAACCTTTATTTTTTATCGATTTTATATTTGTGTTTATTTCATATGTGTTACTGAGTATTTCATGAGACACCCTGAGGGTATTTGTCGATGGTAGACTGTTTACTTATGTGACATTGTGAATGTTCTAGGTTTGGTCTTCTCTTTTATAGAGAGTTGCTCTACGTTAGCCAAGTGCCAATTTGTGACATTTTTCTAACACTAAAATAACCCTTTTTGTTTTGATTATTTTTCCTTAATAATATATCTTTTCCATCTGTCAACATCCCCACCTGGATCTTACTTTAAATAATTTATTTGCATAGTGAAAGTTCTTTACTAACCTTTCTTTCCTTCAGAATAAACTTTGGTGACTTTTAGAGTTTTCTACTGCTACATATGTTTTCTATTGTTTCTCATGAAACCCTGACATAAATTAAGTGTTCTAGTGGAATTATTCTTCCTACATGCCTTTGCCTGTCTTTAAACCTTTATGTAGCATTTATTTATTTTGAACCAAATTTCTCATGCTTTGGCCCTGGCCTTGACCTCCTCATGGAGTCTGACTGGTGTTGAACTGGCAGCCTCCTGATTTCTGAGATTATAGCCATATGCTACCATATCAATAATGCAGACTCCCTGTGTTCTATTTTTGTATGTTTGAACTTTGTTTTATTTGGGTACAAATATTCTTTTCTATATAATGAAATTGTACCAACTATCCCTGGCTCAGACTGACCAACTTTTTGAATCATACATTTGTTGTTAATGGGGTGGTCTTCACACTTGCATTTAAAAAAAGGTTTATTTATTTTTATTTTTACATGTATGAATGTTTGGGCTACGACGTGTGTGCTGGGAACTGAAACCTGGACACTCTGAAGGATCAGTACATTCTCTTAACCAATGAGCCATCTTTCCAGCTCCATTTGTGCCTTATAATTTCAAGAAGTAGTTTTCCTCCCATGTGAGAAAAGGGAAGGAGGAGAGGCTGATACCCTAGAGTAAATGCAGTTGTATTATTGTTTTGGAGATGGGTGGGTCATTTATGGTCTATGTTTCATTATTTTTAAATATAAAATAACTAAAAATATGTAAGCAAAAAGGGCCATATGTGGACCTGTGTTGAGAGTGTTTTAAATCAAGAATTAAGACTAATCTATTCTTGGGTCGCTGCAGAGAAGCCAAGCCTCCCCACAAAAGACAATAAATAAATAAATAAATAAATAAAAATAAAATAAAAATAAAAACAAAAACAAAAGCCCAAACTTTTTTCCCTTTATCTTATCAGTTAGACACCCGTGCCCCCAGAACCAGAGGCTTGGTATGGATCTTACTTTAACTCTTCACTGTGTCTTGTATTTTACTAGAAGTCAAGATATTTGAATAATAGAATCATGATTATGTTCCAGCCACTTGCATGAGTGCATGGGATGTATCCAAGCGAAGAGAATTTTGTTTCATGTTCTCTTAGTTTCATTCTTTTAACAGTATCCTAATCTTTCTGGGAGACAGAGACTTCTAAAAATGAGGAGTTTGAGTCGCATGAATTCTCTTTTCAGTTCTTTAGTTTCATATGTCTTTATATATTATGCCAAAAACAAATTTGGAGATTTCCCAGCTAAGTACTAAATAACCACAGGAAAGAGCTGCAACTGGATAATTCAGACTCAAGGACTCAAAACTGCCGATAATGGGATCAATTTCATGTTTGGGAGATACTTCTAAGACCAAGAGATGGAGTGTTACTGAACTTCTGCTTTCCAGAAATCTTGAAGGAATGAAAAAATTAAAAGGGACCAGGCATGGTGCCTCACACCTTTAATTCCAGCACTTGGGAGCCAGAAGCAGGGCCATCTCTGAGTTTGACAAATATAAAAAAATAAAGAGGAAAAAAATGAACCAACCAACCAACCAAAAACCAGAAAAGTTGAAAGATAGAATAAAGAGTCAATTTGAAAGAAAAACATGGCCCCTTGGTCTCAGACACAGGTTGAAACATGATTTAGCTGCGCAGTACCTTGGTATCTTGGAGCCAAGGAATGCAGGGACAGAGATCACTTGAAAGGGTTTTTTTTTTTTTTTTTTTTTTTTAAATTTCATTTTATTTTATTTTTACAGAAGCTGCCCCTGAACAAGATGGTAGGGAAAAGAGGGCAGGAAGAGAAGGCACTTGGTTTTTATGAAGGGATATAGCACGTGTGCATAGGGAGAGTGCATTGCCCATGTACATAGGGAGAGTGCATTGCATTTTGCGTGCTGCTGACTTGCCGTTGTTGTGCGGTGCCTGAAGGTGGGCTTAGGAGTGGGATTTTCTAACAATGTGTATTTTTGCTTTAAGTAATGACTTGAGGGCTGTTTTTTCATTTGTTTGTTTGGTTTTTTTTGTTTTGTTTTTCTAGGCTAGCCTTAAAATCTTCTTATTCTTTTGTCTTAATTTAGGATCTTTAAGATGGGGTACACCCTTGTAGTTATTAGGAGAGGTAAGATGGAATTATTTTGTTACTTATTTATTATTTACAGGCCAATAAGAGCATATGGATGGATACCTGTAGGACACACAAGGAGTAGAGACAGAGGAATAGGGGACCTGTGGGCCAATGCCTTAAATGGATCCAGAACACATTATCCAGGCAGGTTTTTCTGTAGGGAACTTTTGTTAGTGGATAGAAAGGAAGCTTCAAGAACTCCTCCTGTAATGGGGACTTGTTTCTGTAGTGGCTTTGGGAGGCTGTGTAGAGTGTGGAAGTAAACAGGGTCTGTCAAGCAGGTTGTAACTGCCACACAGGGAAGTGGCTACCGAGAGGCACTTCTAAGAGGCAGGTATCTGAACTGACCACAATGAGGAAACTAGGAATGTAGTCAAGCGTCACTGGCTTCTGTTATGAGAAACTTCAGCATATGTTTCAAGTGGTTTGTGGGGCAGTATTAAATTATAAGAATTCTCTACAATGGTTCCTTTTCCTGTCAGTACACATGAGCAGCAAAAGCATTCCCACACATGTGAACCGCTTATCTGTCCTGAGCACCCTCTGAATCTTCTCTGGATCCTTCTGCAGTATTTCCCTTTCCACTTTCCCTGAATTCTATTCGATGTTCAATGTGACCCCCTAAACACTAAACTATCCACATATAACATCCTGCTTAGAATCTGTCACCCCCAAATCTATGTCCTTTTAACTATTTTGTGCACTGTGTGGGTGTTGTGTATGTCTGTGAGTTATATGTGTGTGTTTAATATGTGTGTTATGCTGTTGTATGTGTGTGTTATGTGTGTTATGTGTGTGTTTACATGTATTACGGGTGCTCATAAAATAGAAGGACTTGGTATAAAACCTTCTGAGCCTCCTTCCAAGCCTGTTTTAAATGCAGTATCAGATAAGAAAGTTTAAAATGCAAATGCATAGAATGATTAAGGGAATTCTGCTAGCACGTATTTATTAGTTAAAATTTGTGATGTTTCATTCTTATAGTAATTTAGTGAAGTAGCAGCTGGTTTAATAAACTTCAGAGGCAACCTGTGTGTAAGACATTTGGAGCCACATTCAGTTAAGTGCTCAACTTGGTTTTTTTTTCTATTTTTTATTTTTATTTTTTTTATATATTTTTATTGGATATTTTACTTACATTCCAGATATTATCCCCTTACCCATTTCCCCCCACCCAGGAACTCCCTATCCCATTCCCCCTCCTCCTGATTCTATAAGGATGTGCCCCACCCACCCACCCTCCCACCCACTCCCACCTCCCTGCTCTAGAATTTCCCTACACTGGAGCATCCAGCCTTCACAGGATCAAGGACCTCCTCTCCCACCTATGCCAGACAAGGCCATCCTCCCATACATATACAGCTGGAGCCATGGGTCCTTCCCTATGTACTCCCAGGCTGATGGTTTAGACCCTGGGAGCTCTGGTTGGTTGGTATTGTTGCTCTCCCCATGGGGCAGCAAACCCTTTCAGCTCCTTCAGTCTTCTCTCTCACTCCTCCATTGGGAACACCATGATCAGCTCAATGGTTAGCTGTGAGGGCTGGAGAGGTGACTCAGCTGTTAAAGGCTAGGCTCACAACCAAGTTGGCTTTTTCCTTCCTCCTTTCTCCTCCTTCTTCTCATCCTTCTCCTCCTTCTCTCTTCTTCCCTCTCCTCCTCTTTTCTTCCTCTTCTTCTCTCCTCTTCTCTTCCTCCTCTTCTTTCTCTTCCTCTTCTTCCTCCTCCTCTTTTTCTTCCTCCTCTTCCTCCTTCTCCCCACTCCAGTTCTCTCCTTGGCTGACATCAAGAAAGCCACACAGATGAAAATGGCAGCCTCTTAAAAACAACTTACTTAATTTAGCTATTACAGTATTTTTAATAGCTTGTTCCTTAACTGATACAGTAGCTCAAAAAGTAGGAAATCCTTGCTTAAAATTAAAGTCACTGCAAGTAAGAGTGCATGTGGTTATGAACTGTTAAGTGAGCAGCTGAAGGAGTCAATTAATGGGTTCCTCTCAGCCAGTTTAATTTGTCACCATTCGGTAGAAAAACCCATGGGAATGTATCTTGTCCCTTAATTGAGGAGAACACACAAATGTCACAGGTCTGAGTATGGTTGTACAACTTTAAGTAGACGTGTGTAATAGGTCTGAGGTTTTTAAAAATGGAAAAAAAAAAAAAAAGCAAGAGTGCAGTTTTCCTAGTCAGTGTCCACTTGTAAGAAGTCCTAATATGTCCCTAGTGCAGCTTGATGGTGAGGGTCCCAGAGCAAAGGCAGTTAGTAGACAGGACAGACAGGGCCACTTGGGACCTCTGTGTCGAGAGATGAGAGTGAACAAGAGGGAGTACCGCTGCCTTTTAAGGCACTTTAACAAAGACACAACTTAACAATGAAATGGGAATCCAGTGATTGCAGAGGCCTGGCAGCAGCTTAAATTCCATTGTGTGCCATGACAGAGGCTGGCCTGGGAAACACCCTGTCTAACACCTTTCTTTTTCAAAGTACCAACAGTGACCATGTGGGTAAGACTTTGGCATACTATCAAAGTGTGTGTACTAAATCCTTAGTCTTTAAAAATCAATGGATGAGTAAGTTAGAAAAGAGGAAGAGTGATGTAAACTCCACCATTTGTTTCCTGTGTGCCAAACACAAAGGTGTTCATAACAAAACCAGGATTTGAATATTGTCTTTCCTATATTATGGAAGAAAATGGAGGCATTGCGAGATTATGTTCAGGGTTGCTTAACTTATACAGTCATCAGAGCCTGGATTGAGTGTGTGTGTGTGTGTGTGTGTGTGTATGTATGTGTATGTATGGTCTATGTGTGTGTATCTGTGTGTGCATGTATGTGTGTCTATGTGTGTCTATGTGTATATGTATGTGTGTGTGTGTGTTGTGTGTGTGTAAAGGACAGAAGACATCCTTGAATATCCCTTTTTAGGTGCCACTTATCTTTCCTTTTCTATTTAAAAATTTTCAATTTTTGATTTAGTGTTCCCCCTTCTACCAACTCCTCCCAAATCCTATTCAACTACCTATCCACCCAACTTCATGTTTTGTCTCTCTTACAACAGAAACAACAAAACAAACAAAAGTAAAAATAACAACCAAACAACAACCAAAACCCCCCAAAAAGCCCAAACAACACAAAACGCCCACAACACAACAAAATAAAACATGGAGTTCGTTTTGCGTTCTCCAACTGCTCCTGGACACAGGGCCTGTCCGTAGTATGGTTAATATACAGTGATACTTCGTTGTCGAAAACTGATTTTGCCCTTTGCCAGCGGGTAGAAAGTGCAAATAGCTTCTTGGTTAGCGGTGGAACCCTGTGTCTGCTTACCCCTCCCCAATGCTGGGATTTTGGCTAGTTTGAATCTTACTAGTCCTAGGCTACCACAGTCTCTGCGTGGTCATATTTATATCTGTCCTGATGTGTTTGGAAGACACAACTATTTCTTTGTGGCTTCTGGAGTCTGAATTCTGGTTCTCATGCTTGTAAAGAAACATTTTACTAGCCGAATTACCTCTCCAGACCCATTGTTGGCTTTTTAGTCTCCCAGACCCAGATTTTGAACCCCTAGAGTATATCAACAAAACGCGTGTAGCACTACGGTGTCTTCCTGCCGATTGCTTTTAGTTTAGCTGTAACTGATTTTAGGCAATCACGCCAGGCTGATCTTTCTGTTTCAATTCTCATTTCCATGGAAATGTGATGATTCTTAATCGTCTCTTAACCTTCAGCAGTACATTTGCCGTCAGGAACTGAAAAAACAGGCCCTGTCTCATCTCAGGGCTTGGATTGATGTAGGATCTGATCTTGCCAGCCAGCCTTCCCACAATCCTTTCATTGCAGATGTACTGATGCGCATGCGGCCTCCCTCCTGAAGGGTTGGGTTTTAACTCAGGCAAAAGAGAAGAAAATAGCATTTAAAAAACTAAAGCCCTGGCTATTTTTCTTTCTGCTTTACATTTCAATGACTGTTGATTCTGTGGCTTGGAAAGACGAGGTTTAAAGAGGATCTAGGAGAAAAAATAAATCTGGAAAGAGGAGCGATGGCCCAGGCCCGAAGACTGCTGGGTCTTGGTGCAGTCTTACATTTTGTTGTAGAACAATGCAGAGCATGGGAGATAAAATGGCATTTGTTTCAGAGATGCTTATTTACAGTCAGTGGTCATTCAGCAACCAGATGTACTGCTGGGAAACTCACGAAAGGGGAAGGGGGGAGGGCTCAGTACACTGGCACTGTTATGATACTTGGTGGTTTAGTGGAGAGGGGCATACTGGGGAGACCTGGCTGGAGGTGGGGATGCAGACTGGGAGGACTGCATAGTGGAGGGGATACTTGACGGGGTCGAGAAGGTTGACTAGGGGTTTGTCAGGTTATGAAGCAAGGTTGAAAGAAGAACAGATTCTGTAACTGCTCCCCGCCCTCTCCCATCCCCCACTTCCCTGCCCCCACCCTCTTCCTTCCCGATCTTTTGCATTCCACCCCACCCTCTACCTTCCACCCCAGCCCCCTTCCCTGCTCTGCACCCTCTGCCCTCCACCCTGCTTCCACCCCACCCTCTGGCCCTGCCACCACCCCCTGCCCCTGCCTTTGCTTTGCTCTTGTGTTTCTGGCGTTTTCCTACATCTTTTTTTTTCTTTCTTTATGTAAAAGAAAAAAGACACCAGAAGATTAAAACTAATAAAACATTCTCTCATTTTTCTTTTTATTTATGTTTTTGTGCGTTCAAAATTTCAAACTGAAATACAGTCTATCTTGGTCATAGTCACCTTTACTCTCTTCTTTCAACTCCCATAAGAGAGCTAAACAAAAGAAATGCAATCGATGTTTTTTTTTTCTTTTACTCTGAATGGAATATGCATATAGGCTTCGTTTAATTTTACACTAGTGTGTCAGGATCACTAACTGTAATATTTATCAATGTTTAACCTGTAAGTATTTAATCAAAGAGAATATGGTTCCTAGCCAAAACCAAAAAACAACAACAACAAAAAAACCCCAGCAAGTTTTAGTTTCCCCTCAGATTTTGTTTCCGTATGCAATCTGATTCCTGGTCTTCAATTTTATTTGCTTTTCAAATTAAATGCTGTTGTGTATAATATATGTCACACATAGCGGTCTTTCTTGTGAGAATCTCAAGTATCACTATTTTTTCCACAGAGCTTTGTTAAAAATGGTCGGCTTTACTGATGTTTTAAAACTCTTTTAACAAGTCATCTGTTTGGGGTTTGGAATATTGTTTATACACCAAGAAGCTAGATATTAACCTCTGCTGAAAACTTGTTAGTTAGAGCCTACCCAGGAAGGCCAGCCTTTGATTTGAGCTGCTTGTGAAATGGCTCAGCAGGTTCAAGTACTTGCAAGGAAACTCTTAACAACCTGAGTTGGATCCCCAGGACCCACATAAAGGTGAGAGGAGAAAAAAGACTCTTGAGGGTGCTCCTGTCACTTGGCTTCCAGACATGTGCCTGGCACATTTGTACTGCCCCTACTGCTGCTGCTGCTATATAAAAAAGACATATACATATAAATATGCATGTATGTATATTATCTATATACACTATGTGCAGTATATATATGTGTATATATATATGTTATCTATATATGCTATATGCCATATATATGTGTATATATGTATATGCATACTATCTATGTATACTATATGCAATATAATATATATATATATTAAAGAATGCACCTTTGGGTAATCAGTTGTGAAAGCAACTGCCAGAGGTCTGTAGAGTGTTGGCAAAGCCCTTTGTACAGACCTTAACCCAAGTTATCCCGAACTCTGTGTTACCCTCTTCCTGGCCTTGGCTGTACTATCACCCCCTCCATAGGGTCTTCTTGCCTGTGTCAGGCGCTATCCACTAGATGGAGCTAATTCTTGCCATTGTTGCTCCAGGACCAGGTAAGTGGAATTGAGTAATAAACAGTTAATCAAATGTTTAGTGAGTACCCACTAACCATGCCCTGTGGGAGTGCCTGCAGTAGGTGACAAAGATCAGCAAGGGTCCTTTGGTGAGTAAAGGAGGGCAGAGGACCTCTCTGTGCACCTTAGCCGAACCTGTGAGATGTGGAAGTTAGGCAGGCCTTAATGGGTACCTAGCCAGAAAACTTTGCAGCTTACTAAGTGTCCTCTAGATTTCTGAATGTCCTTGTCAGTACAAAGAAATATCTTTGTCATTAAACAATGCCATTTTCGTGAGAAGTCTTTCTGAGAAAATTCAGCATTGCAGGGGACAGTTTCTCTGCGGGTTCTGCTAGCTGGGCAGGTGCCTGCCAAGGCCTTCTGTGAGGATGTCTTCCTGGACTGGCTCTTGGGTTGCTGTCTCCATCCCTCCTGTGTACCTCCCATTGGTGCTTTTTTATGTACATCGAACAAACATCTTGACGGCAAATGTCAAGACTGAGAATAAGAAAGGCTTAATTTGTCACATCGAGTACAGCTGTGTATGGCACTGCAATTTGCATTTTAATGTCCCGCTTATTTCAGAAAAGTGGCGTTTTATAGATTTCCTGTATTATTCATGAATTTCAAGGCTTTGTAGTTTAAAAATAAAAATTCAGGTAATCACCAAGCACAAGGGAAGCCAAGTTTGCTCATTCTTCCCAGGTCTGCTCACTTTTCCATCTGTTGAAGCCTTTCGTAGTCCATCCCTGTGTTCTGTATTCAGATGTCAGGACACATACACGCAGAGATGTTAATTAATGCACCACATCTGGTTTCTTATTGGCTTCAAATTTGCAAGAGAATCTACTTGGTAAAAACACAATATCACTGACCTGCCAGGAGAGATATGGACAGATTTGCCACAACAGGCCGGTGCCTGCTAGAGAGGTGGATGTAGCCTCCCTTCAGACAGAGGCCTGCTTGAGAGTCTACAGTGTTGCAGAGACTCCAAGTGCTGATTCTGATTGTTGAGATATATGGAGTTGGTTAGGCTGAGTGAAGTCTAGGAATTAATCTGCCTCTCTTCCAAATTACGTAAACATAGGCTGGTTCTGGCCAGAGAGAATCCCAGGCTTATGTGTCGAGGAGGTCTTCTCTTCAGAAATGTCTGGAATGAGCAGAATTCAAGATGGAAGCCATTTGGTATGAAAGTACCCTGCATAAGGGACGCCTCTCTATGCTCACATGAATTTAGGGGAGCAAACACACTCCAGGGGCAGATGTGTCCTGCCCAGGCTGCTTAGCTGGCAGCTCAGTGTCTATTTTTCTAGCTAGTCTTTCCATCTAGCTTTGCAGCATAGTCTGGACTCAGTCCTTCTCTTTAGGTATATTGTGCAGTCCGAGGAGTAGTAAGAAATGGGAAACAAGACAGTTTGAAGAACCATGTAAAGGATAAAAACGAACCATGGAGATACTGAAAGTGGATCACAAATGGAGGTTAGAGGAGGCTCCTTGTGAATCTTCTGCTGTTACTTGATTGAAGTCCTGTCACACAGGCCATGGTGGAAATTTAAGGTGCCATTCAGATAATACTTGCTTAGTGCCAGGTGCTGAGTCTTGCATTGTATGGAGGTCTTGTGTGTGTATGTGTATGTTTGTGTGTGTGTTGGGTAGGGAATGGGACCAACAAACTGACAGATGATGTTAACATTACAAAGTAACAACCTAGTTACATCTATGGTTTAAAAAAATCTCTAAAGGCCATTGGCTTTTTTGGAGAAAACAATTTGAAATGCCCCTTTGTTTCTTTTTAAGACTGGGTCTCACTATGCATGGTGGCTTGATTGAGATGTTCCTCATAGGCTCAGATATATGAATAATTGGTGTCCAGTTGGTGGTGCTGTTTGCGTGTGTTTAGAAAGTGTGGCCTTGCTGGAAAAGTGTTATGGGAGAGGTGGGACAGTTTTGAGGTTTCAAAAGCTACATATGATTCTACATTTACTTGCTCTGTTTCTTGTTTGGGGTTGAAGATGTGAACACTGAGCTATTCCAGTCGCCATGTCTGCCACCTACTGCCACGGTCCCCTGCCATGATCGACTCTTATCCTCTGCAAGCCCAAATAAACCTTTCCTTCTGTAAGAGTGCCTTTGTCATGATGTTTTATTACAGCAACAGAAAACTAACTCATACACTATGTGTGTCTCTTAGCTGGTCTAGAACTTGTTATACAGACCAAGAAGGCCTCAAATTTGATATGTTCCTTCTGCTTCTCCAGTGCTCAGATTACAGGTCTGGTAGGCTCATCTGTCACTATTTTGATAATGTAAATCCAGTATTTACATTTGTTGGAGTGATCAAATATATTTTGTTTCTGATTGTGTCTAAGTGATATCTGTGGGACAAAGAAGTATTGGTTTAGTTTTGTGTATTTCATTAATTAGGTAAGTAGTTAATTAATACATGCGACTAGTAGTTACTGCCTGTGTCATACTAGTCTTTGTATAGGATGTAGATTTTGTGCTGAGCAAGGGAAAGCATAGTTCTCATTTTAATGCATCTTACCTTACTGCAGATACACATAAATAAGTAGGTACCTGTAATGTGGCACACTTAATGAGAAGATGCCATTGGAACACAGAGCAGGGCACTCATAGGTCTTAGTCTGAGGAGCACCATGAGATGTTCCAGGCAGAGCAGCTGCCTGTACAGCGGTAGAAGCCAGAATCTTTTCTAGCATGGTTGGCTCCTTGCACATAGATGAATATAGGGAGATGATATAGTGCTGGCGCTGGTGGTACCAAGTCCTGTGCACCATGTGACACCCATGGAGGTTAGAAAAGGGGGTTGATCCCCTGAAACTGGAGTTAGATATGGTTGTGAACTACCATGTGGGGGCTGGGAACCCAATCTGGGTCCTCTGTAATAAGGGGCAAGTACTATTAACTGCTGAGCCACCTCTCCACTCCACATATATGGTATATTTTATGATATAGATAATTTATAAAATATAATACCTGTGTTTTACAGCATCTAGTCAGTATGACTTGTCATTGCAGGAGTATAATTGATACTGATATTTCTTTGTATTTATTTTATCATTACATGTAAAGAATTAAATTTTCTAGAAGACTTGCTTGAAGCCACAGAATAAGAATAATAATTATATAGTAACCTTTCTTCTAGAAGCCGACCATTGAAGAACAATTCACATTAAAGAGCTGGATTCAGGTAAAGTAGAGAGAAGAATCCTGTGCAGGTGCATTATTTTGAGTTAGGGCTCTAAAGCGTGTCTGGAACAGCACAATAACTGAAGCAGGCGACAAGGAGAGGCAGCAGGACACCATTCCAGTAATCAAATAAGTGAAATATGGGGTGCATTTTTCCATGCAGCAAAGATCTAATGACCAGGAAGTGAAAGGGAAAGAGGAAGAGGTCACAGTCCCACATCTGCTTTGAGGGCATGCTCTCAGTAACTGGAGGCGTCTCAGTAGTTCCCACCTCTTACCATCACCTTCCAATACCACAAAGTTCTGAGGACCAAACCTTTGACACGTAGGTCCTTGGGCCGCCATTCTAAATTGAAACTATAGCATTAATTATCCTCTTTTTACTTTTAAAACATATACAGTATTCCATGAGCACATAATGAAGAGTTACTTTATTATAACTGTGTTATGTAAGTACCATTATTAACCCTATGCTAAAATGGAGCAATGAAGCCTTAGAGATATTAAGTGACTCCCAAAAGCTTATGAATTAACAGTGAGGTCTGAATCAAGTACACCTGACTTCCAAACTTACATTCCTATCTTTTATTGCTTCTGGAAGCTTCTTGGTGCTTTTTCTGAGAAGTAGAGCCAACAGGGTAGTATCCAGAGGATGGCAGGCAAACCATAGATACCTACCTATCCATGTCTATTGCATCACTATTGATAATAGTTAAGATAGAGAATCAACATAGATGCCCACCAGTGGATGAAAGCATAAAGAGATTGATTATATTCACAGGGAGTATGTTTCAACCCTAATGAATAATTAAATCATGAAGACATTATTTTTAATGTTAAGAACCCAAATGCAGAAAGATGAGTGATGTATATTTTCTTTGTGAATGTTCAAAACAATGAAAGTTGACTTTGAAGTAGAATAAAGCTTGCTAAAGGTTTGGAAGGGGAAGTTGATTTGATTGGTGTGTGCTACCACTTAGAAGCCATTAGTATGTATAATGACAATCTAAATACATCTTATACATGATAATCTAAAATGAGAGCATGATATGAATTATCTTTTAATTTTCAAAACAAGCCCATTAATTATACGAATTTCCCTGCCTGCTTTGGTCCATCAAGGCTGTAGCAGATGGTTTATCCAACAGCATGTGAGAAGTGGCAGGCCAGCTTTCTAGGAAGATCCTTCTCTGTGGGTGTGGAGTCTCTGAAGAACTCTTTCCCTCACATGGACATGCATGACAGAGCCCTCTCACACAGGAGGACTGCCTGAGTTCCCTCTGCTCAGAAGGGAGGTGACGTGTTAAAATTTTACTATGATTTGGAAGTTGTCTGTGACAAGCACGTAATGTATCTTTGGACTGATAGAGTATTTGGGAGATAAAATGCAGGTAGAGGCAAGGATTGCTATGCAGTGAGGTTGGGGGCAAATGCAGGGGCCTGATCAGGGCAGGCCTTGTCTGTCTTGCTGTTTCCCCTATAAGACAAAGCACTGAGCATTCCTCACTCCAAGCATTACCTCTGAGCTAATTTTGAAGTGTAGAGAGTTTCATTCTGGCATTCCTGATGTTCTCTCCATCTTCTGTTTTTCCCAACTCCAATCTTTAGAGGAAGTAAGAAAAACTTGAAAATTCTTTTGAAAGGTCAGGGAGTGATGCCTGCTTCTGCAGGAAGTGCTCCTAGGATTGCATAGGAAAACAACCATGGAGTGGCAGTCTCATATCCTGGGTGTCATCTCTCTCTCTGGGTACCTCACCAGTGTTCTCGGCTAGAATCTGGGCAGCAGTTCTCCCTCCACAGTGTGGTTGACTCCCTAGTCTAGTACACAGACATTGGGGGTGCCCATCTTCCCTGCTGATAGTGAGACTAAACACAGGCTCAGAGATCACACAGAACAAGGCAGAAGATAGGGGTGCTTAGGATACTTTAGATGATAAATGTCCCCCCATAGTCTCAGACATTTGAGTATCTGGCCCCCAGTTGGTGGCACTGTGGGAGGTATTAGAGATATTGCCTTGTTGGAGTAAGTATGCCTCTATTGGTGGGCTGCGAGGGTTTGAAGACTTGAACCATTTCCAGTTCAGTCTCTCTGATGTTCAAGATGTGAGCTCTTAGCTTGCTGCTTCAGCTGCTATGCTTACTTGCCTCCATGTTTCCCTTCAATGACATACAAGTATCCCTCTGGAATTGTAGCCCAAACAACCTCTTCATTCTATGCTGTGGTCAGGCTGTTTATAATAGCAAAAGGAAAATAATTAACACAGTGCTTAAGACTTCATGGAGAATGCCTTGAACTCATGTCTGGAGGAGTATATCATCAAGGCTGAAAAAATAATTTGAGGCTAATTTGGGAGAAGGAGGCAGAAGAGAGCCACATGAGAAAAAGTATCTGTCTACAGGGCTTTATTTAAATGGTTGAAGAGATAGGAAAGCCTAATGTGTGACACAGTAAGTGTCAGTGAGAAGAAAGTTGGATTTACTGCAGAAGCACTGTATGTTTCTGAGGAAATCCTAGTTTATTAAAGGAGCTCTGTTTGAACAGTCAAAGCAAACAGAGTTTTCCTTAAGTCCATTATAGAGTCTACATTATAAGGTAGTCAGGAATCTATGTGTAGGGGTATACTCTGCTAGGCTGAAATGTCCCAGGTGAAGAGACTCATGTTATCCCCTCTCTCCCTTGGGAGTGATGGATCAGCCTATAGAAACTGACTTTATGGGGAATGGAAGAGGAAAGAACTATTGGAAATTTTCTTTATAAACATACACAGGGATTTCCAATACTGGCTGAGGAGGAAGAAATGAAGGGAATGAAGAATTGTATGATTTGGATGCTGACTGGGGCAGGGGTGGGCGACGCTGTAATTGCTTGATGCTAGCTGTGCTCTTACTGCTTCTGTGTGCTTCTCACTTCCCATTTTCTTCCACAAGACACAGAAACCTAGGAGTCATCTTTTGTTTCCTTCAGTTGAGCTGTAGCTGTCTTGATACTCAACTCTTGGATGCCGTTTCTAATTCTCTTTTTCTTTCTTAGCAGAATTTTGGTTTTGCTAAGAATGGCAATGGTTTTCAGTTTAAATACTTTCTAGTTCTGACCAATGGGATAAAAACAGTTCTTGGGACTAACTATCAGAAAACTCTTTCAAGGTAGACCTGGTTGCCTTATTTCTTGCCTCAGCCTAACTTTTTACCTGGAACATGGCTGTGGACACTTTTTGTAGAATCTGTGTTAAGGCCACAAATATGTCTGTTTGAGGTGAATCTTGGAACTTTTTAAGGCATAGAAGGGTCTTGAGTCCTTGATGATGTGGTAGATTCATATAACCTGACCCTGCCAACTGTCTCTGACACTGGGTAAGGCTGTTATCAGCTCAAAGCTTCCCACGCTACCATGCCCTCAAGAACTTTGCAAAAGTCTTGCTTTGATTTACTGTGTCATCACAAATCTTTGTCTTACTTCAGCTAAGCAAGACTCTTAATTAATTGGATTTTCTTTTCTTTACGCCTCTGTGCATGGATGGTTATTAGAGATCGGCATTGCTGAGACTGCACAACTCCTGGAGTCCTCAACGGAATTCCATCATAGTCAGGAAAATATATTATTTAGGTGGAAACATGCCTAGTATAGCTTAGGAAGACTTTTACAGTATGGGACAAAAATCCTAATCTTAGAATTCAGTTGGTAAGATTTATTCATAAGTCTGGTTAGTCAATATTTTCACATCTGCCTCTATGATTAAATATTTATTTTGTAAGACAAGTTTTCACTACATAGCTTAGGCCAACCTCAAGTTCTTTATTTAGCTCCAGATAGTCTGAACTCTGTATCATCTTGTTGCTTCAGCTTCTAGAAGACTATACCACCGCACTTAGCTGTGTGTGTGTGTGTGTGTGTGTGTGTGTGTGTGTGTGTGTGTAGATCAGCCTGGCCTCCAACCTCATGGAGATCCATCTACCTCTGCCATTTGGGTATTGGGATTAAAGTCATGCATCTCCATACTTGACTTCTATTGGGAGTTTAAAGGTAAAAATAAAACTCAGTTTTTCAGCCTCATATGCATTGTGATGTTTGGTAAATTAGCTATATGAATAAATTGAATTTGTTATACAGAGAAAACATTTAATTTTCTGTAAGATATCCCTACTAGAAGTTATCTGCTTGTTAAAGGACATAATGATTACCTAGAGTCTGGGCTCTTCAAATAAATATACCTGAACTAGAGTTGGCTAATATATAGGGATATAACTTAGTGGCAGTGTGCTTTCCTCACATACTCAAGGGCATGGGTTCAATTCCCATAACACCCAGAAGGAAAGAAAAAGAAATCCCACCAAATCAATGGAGAATATGCTTCTACCCAAGCATTTTGAAGTGACAAATTAGAGGTAGTAACAGAGTGATAGAGGCAGTCTTCACCCAAGAGAGCTAGGTACTGCTGGATATTCAAGTTAGCCATTCCTTCAACAATAAAAATAGCTTATGATTTAAGCAGCAAGTACCATGGTCATAAAATAGTAGTAAAAATATATTAGAAAGAACTAGAAGCAACTGGAAACTGTCATCTTAAAAAGCCATGTCCATTATAGTAGCCAAGAAGTGTACATGGAGTACTAGGCATGAAGTTTGTGTGAATTATGGGAAGCTGTCAAAATGCAAACTAGACTTCATGCAAAGAACACAGTAAAATTCCCCGCTCATTTTTATATTGATTATATATTCAAGTTATATTTAGGATATATTGAGTCGAATAAGATATCAAAATGAACTTGTGTTGTGTGTGTGTGTGTGTTGTGTGTGTGTGCACATTTGTGAGCATGCATATAGAAGTGTAAGGACCACTTGGGTGTACCTTGCTTTTCGAGATAGAGTCCCTCACTAGCCTAAGCTCACCAGGTAGCCTAGGCCGGCTAGTCAGTGAGCCCCAGGCATCTGCTTATTTCTACTTTGCCAGCACATTTGTACAGTTGCTAGTCACCACACCTGATCAATTTTTAATTATTTATCTTTATATGGATTTTGGGGACCAAACTCGGGTGCTTATGCTTGCCTAACAAGCACTTTCTTTTTGCCTGAGATACCTGCCCAGTCCTCATCTGTTTGTCATTTGACTTCTTCTTTTTTTTTTTAAAACTAGAAACTAAAATGCATACATGGTTCACATTTGTGGCTTGCATTATATTTCTCTTGAACGATCCTGGTCTAAATTCCATACTTGAAACAGATTATCAGAGCTCCTGTTTAAAAGTTAATGAAGAGAGTTTTACTCTTGCATGCTAAAAAGAGAGAAAGAAAGAAACGAAGAAAAGAAAGAACAAGGAGGAGAAGGAGAAAAAGGAGGAGGAGGAGGAAGAGGAAGGAGGAGGAGGAGGAGGGGGAAGAAGAGGGATGACCTTGAGAGATTCTTGGGAACCTGCTTCCTAGGGTTTTTCTCTACAGAGCAACCTGAGTGAGCATCACTGAAGTACGTCAGGCAGTTGCTGTTGCTTAGCATTCCAAGAGCTTCTCATCACATCGGCACAGGACGGAAGGCCTTCTGATGCCACCTGTAAGAGTTAGTTATCACTACCTGTGCCTGCCATTCCTGACTTGCCTTTCTCCTTCCCGCCCATCTATACTAGCTGCCGAGGTCTTTACAAAAGCCTAGCTCGTTGCCATGTTTTGTTCTTGAATGGGCCTCTGAGCTAAGGATTCTCTCATCCTGCCTCTCCATAGGGCGGCTGCTCATTTTAGGATTTACACAGATGCCCCTGTCAGCTAGCCCACCACCTCCTCCACACTCTGAAAGAACCAAGGGTGATGATTTGCCTTCTCGCTTTGTTACTATTGTATCTTCATTGCCTAGATCAGTAGAACATGGAAGACTCTTAACATACGTGAAGAAACACAACAATTTAAAATGATGCAACTGGGAAAGAGGAAATACACACACACATACAAGAATGCACACAATATCTATTTGCGAGGTATAAAGTCTTTCTTTATACCACAGCATGTAAGTTTTTTTTTTTCTTCTTATTTAAAAATCTTATTTGGTTCAGGTGTTGCTCTCCTCCATGTCTCAGTCAACCACTGGGAGTTGTCCCAAGCTCCTGCCTGCCAATGTTCAAGAAAAGACACAAGAAATATTTTGTGCCCTTAGATTGTGAGCCACAAGATGGCTTACAAACAGCACTGTATTGTTTAATTTGCTCAAAGAAGAGGTGAGATGTTCTAGTCTGTCTGTCTGCCTCTCTCACACACACATGCATGCACAGTGTGAAGTAGTAGACCTGTGACCTCACTTGACTATGATAATTATTTTACAATACACATTTTTATTTTAAAAGATGATTAAATTAAAAGCAGACCAATAAATTAATACATTTAAAAAAAGGACTGCCAAGATAGCTCAGAATGTGTGATGGTTAGTTTTAGTTGTCAACTTGACATGATCTAGATTTGCTAGGCAAAGGAATCTCAGTGAGAGAGTGTTTAGATTAGGTTGGCTTGTGGGCCTGTCTGTGGGAGATTGTCTTTATTTTAATAATTGAGATGGGAAATCCACCCACTATGGATGGAACTATTCCCTAGGCAGGAGATTCTGAGCTGTAGAAGAGTGAAGCCAGCTGAGCACTGGCATGTATGCATTAACTCATTGCTCTCTCTTTGTCTGTGGGTGTAATGGGACCAGCTATTTCAAGTCCTGCTGCCTTGAAGTGATGCACTGCAGACTAGTACTGTGGGCCAAATAGACTCCTTCTTTTGATGCTGTGTTTTGTCAATGTATTTCATCACAATAGGATGTGAAGCTAAGGAAGTGGGTCACAGAGCTTGCCACAGACGCCTGATGACCTGAGTTTGATCTCTGACCTCACAATGGAGGGTGACAACCAACTCTGGAAAGTTGTCATTTTGAAACATGATGGGATAAATTTGCCTGTGTCCATGTACATGTCCACTCACATACACACAGCCTCTATACATACATATACACATAAATAAAATAAAATAGAATAAAAATAGCTTTGAAGTACTTGAGTGATGATTTACTGATTTAGTTATCCATACTCATTATAAAATTCAAGCATTTATAGAAAGTACAAGAATGGAAGTAAAAAACATCTAAACTCTTTTTATGCAGGTAGAAGAAATGAATACTAACATTTGGTGAGTAGCATTTTAGGTGTTTTTTAATTCCTATGTCCAGTAGAAGGTAGGCTTGTTGGATAGTTGGTTAGTTTAGGGAAACAGAAAGTTCACAGTTTAAAAATTATAATAATAAAGTCATAATACACATTCACAAAATGTTAAAACTAGCTTAGCTTACTTTATTATATTTATTTTAAATTTTATCATTTATTATATTAATTTATTACTATTATTTGTGTATGTGTATGTGTGTGCTTGTTCGTGAGTACACTCACACCACTGTGCATATCTGGAGGGCAGAGGACAACTTGTAATGTCTCCTTCCACCAGCTTGGGGATTCAAACTCAGGTCATCAGGCTTGGTGGTGAGTACACTGACTGTCTCTTGCTTCACTTAAAAAAACAATAAAGTAAGGACTTTAAATAAATGGTATTAATTTAAAAAATATTTGCTTGTGAAAGTTCCCATGGACATTAAGGAGCAAAATGGGAAAAATGGCAAGAGTTTCTACTTTGCAGTCTCAGTCTGTATATGAAAGCTGAAGAGATATATGCTTTAAGACTACATTACTTCCTCAGCTCCTGAGTTTAGTGGATTACAATGTTTTTATTTTGCAAACATTACATTCTTTTTTGTTGTTGTTATTGCCAATGCAATTTCTATGCATTAGTTTGGTAATTAAGTAGTAGCTTTTGTGGTTGCTATGGTATCTCTGGTTTCACATTCTTCAGTTTGATTCATCATTTTGTAAATGAATTTTATTCCTCTACTCCAGAAGCCTATGAGCGTCATATTCCTTGAGGTCTTTAATGTTTGCAAATGTTTACTTGTTAACTTTGTAGTCTCGGCTAACAGGCCCAATATTATTCATGTTTTTACACCTTGGATCTTTTAAAATAGTTTTCTGGTATTCTCTAGTACAAGATGGTGCTATTGAGAACAAGCCTGATGTTTGTTTGTTTGTTTTTTTGCCTTACATATTTCTTGTTATTTGTTTTTCATACCAAACATCACTAGAGATCTTTTTCATTTCTTAAAGCTCAGTAATGTTTCCAAGATAGAAATCATAGATAATTATTCTGAATACGTTTTCTCCAGTTGTGTTATATGTGCCTTTGATTTTAAGATTCAGTTTTTACATTGGAAAATACATGTCCGCTTTACATTTTCATTCTTTGGTCAGAAACAGGAGTCACCCTTCTGATCTTTGTGCTGTCTCCTTGTGCATCATCTACCCTCAGATTGCTCAAATAATTTCTTCTGTACAAGTTGTTCATGATTTCCTCAAGCCTTTAATTCACACAAATGGTTTGCTTTTAGCTCTGTCTGTTCTATCCCGGCTGCTTCTAACTCATCATTAGACCTGCACTGATGGTGTTTTGGCCTCGATTTATTTCCCAAACTCAACAATTTCTTTTTCCATCTCATTCTGCTCCATTAAAATCTTTGAGCCTCTGCTTCAGTGGTTACGGGTACTTGCTATATGGTTCTTTACAGTGAAAAGCACTTGTAAGAAAACTACTTCTGTTCTAATTCGTGTTTTCTTTTTGAGTCGATTCTTTTGAAGTCTTACACATACTCCTTCCTGGTACCCTCTATTGTTGTAATTATTGACCAAATGTATTGTAACATGTACAGAACTCTTTGTTGTAAGAATTCTTTTGGATGTTTTGCTCATTCTTTGTGTAGTTACTATTTTTACTTAGTGTTTGTTTTCACATAGTGTGGTAGAATGCCTCTTGGAACTATTCCTTATTTAATATCATTTATTTCTGTCTATTGCAGTCAGAATTTATCATAAGTATTTTGTAAAGCCTGACTAGGACCTGGAGACGGGGCAAGAGTGGAATTCACTATAAGTGAAGTCCTTATTATGAACTTTCATTAAATGTCCTGACCCAGCACATGTTCCACTAGGCAGAAGATGTGTCTGCTTTTTGGAACTTGGCATATCTCCCTGTGCAGTCCTGAGAAATGACAAGTGCTAGTGTCCTCAACTCTGCTGAACTATGTCAGGATTTCTGGTTTTCATTGGTTGTCACTGCTCTGTTTGCTAACTTCTTGTGTTTCATTTGGTTCTCTGTAGATACTCTTTCAACACTTAAGTATATTTTAATTTTCAGACATATACAACATATGGAGAGAGAAAGGGAGGTAGGAAGGGAAGGAGGGGAGAGAGAGAGAGGGAGAGAGAGAGAGAAGAGAGAGAGAGAGAAGAGAGAGAGAGAGAAAGAGAGAGAGAGAAGAGAGAGAGAGAAAGAGAGAGAAAAGAGAGAGAAAGAGAGAGAGAAAGAGAGAGGGAAATATGAGATTATCACAGTATGAGTGGAGGTGGAGTCAGGGAATAATTTTGCAGAGTTAGTTACTTTTTTCTGCCTGCATGAGGGTTCTGGGGATTGGATTTGGGTCACTAGGCTGGTGTATCAAGTGCCTTTATCCACTGGGCCACCTTACCCCCTTGCTGGCCCTAGTTTTTCTTTTCATTATTTTTTTTGATTTGCTTGCTTTTGTTTTTCAAGACAAAGTTTCTTTGAATACCCTTGGCTGTCCTGGAACTAGCTCAGTAGATCAGGCTAGCCTCAAATTCACAAAGATCTGCCTGCTGTGGTCTCCCAAATGCTGGGATTAAAGGCATGTGCCACCACTGACAGGGTAAATTTTAATGATTTATTTATTTTTATTTCATGTGTATTGGTGTTTTTCCTGCAAGTCTGTTTGTATAAGATGTTGGATATCCTGTAACTGGAGCTACAGACAGTTGTGAACTTCCATGGCTGCTAGGAATTGAACCCAGGACCTCTGGACGTGCAGCTGATGTTCTTAACCTCTGAATATCTCTCCAGCCCCCTTGTCCCTATTAACCAAATTCTAAGGAATTTATTTACTTACATTCTTTTATCATTACTGTTTCTGTGGGTAGGATTGGGTTAAAAGCCATGCTATCATAATCCAGAATTTGTTTTCTTTACTAAAACCTTGTGGATTTTAAGCAAATCTTTTCATTTGTCTGTTTTGTTATTCGTTGTAAGTGTTTTCACTTTCTGATTTTGTTTTTTTTTTTTTTTTCCAGAGGAATAAAAGGCAAAATCTTTGAGGTGGGAAAATTCAATTTATTGTAAGCAATAATACAGTTGAAATGATTAGCATAATTCAGTGTCGCTATTAATCTTTGACACTACTATTTAGTCTCAGGATTTTCTTCAGTTACCTAAAATCCTTTGATAGTTTTCATATACATAAAGAAAGAGAAATATAGAACTGAATAAAAATATAGCACTTCCCCCAAACCAATCAACCAACCAACCAACAACCAACCAACCAACCAACCAACTAACCAATAACAACAAAACACCACACCAACTTTCTCAGGTAAAGTGCAGTTGGAAACCTTGTCTCTTATTGAGTAGGTAGTGAGTAGGTTTTGGTTTAAGTCTATTAATAGAAAACTGTATCACAGTTTCTGTTATCATATGGGGTAGAAATTCAAGGTGGCTTCTAATCTTCCACAGCCCACATACTTGGTATAATTCCTTCCCCTTGAATGTTGGTGGACATGATCTAACAAGATGAATCCCCTTTCAAGGAAGATCTAAAGGCCAGGGAGATTCAGAGTTCTCAAGTGACCTTGGAGAGGTATCCTTCATGAGCTCTAGAGTCTCAAGGAGAATGAATTGTTAATAACTGGACAACAGATTGAGCCTGGTAACCCATGGGGTAGAGAACTCAGTTGACTGTGCCAGAGCCTTTCAGAACTGTGAGACACGGCAGTATTTAGCCACTGAGTCATGGTAATGTGTTATGTAGCAACAGTAGCTTAACCTATATATTAAAGTGTTGTAGACTTAACTGATTTGCTTTATTTAGTCTGTGTATCTCTGAAAGAAGCTCTTATTTCTTGTTCTATATATTTTTTTTTTTCGACAGAGCTTTGCTTTTTTCTAGACTTGGTTGGATTTTGTCACAGTTCTCTTCTCTCTTCTCTTCTCTCTTCCTTCCTTCTTCTTCTCTTCTTCTTCTCTTCTCTTCTTTCTTCTCTTCTTCTCTTCTCTCTTTTCTTCTTCTTCTTCTTCTCCTCCTGCTTCTCTTCCTTCATATCATTACTTGAGAACAAATCTAGAGTGTTTGCTGCTCTAAATCACAATTGCAACTTGGAAACGTGGGTGAAGTGGATTAAGGGAATAGTGGAATTTCATTCTGTAATGATTTTATAGAACAGATCAACATGTAGGTTAATGTCAAGTGGTAGATTTAGTGTGTTTTTTAAATTAATTTTTAAAGTAATTAAAGTTTTAATTAAAAAATAAGATTATTTGCATGTATTTAGAACATTGCACAAATTATAGTTGAACAGCCTGTTTATTTTTTAAAAGTGTATAAATGTATATACTATTCCTAGATAAAGAGATAGGACTTTATAGAGCTCCCATTTTTAAAATCTCTTACCCATTCACAAACCCCTTCCCTCCAGTTAATCACTATTCTGTTTATGTCACCTTAGATTAGTTTTACCTACTTTTAAAGTATATGTTTTCTTTTGCTTTGGGATTATTTAGCTCAGCAGTGTTTGTGGGAAGCAAATGTCAATGGCTAATCTGTAGATAGTTCTTTCACATTGTTTCATAGACTTCCATCCTGTCAACATGCTACAACCTAGAGCTCCATTGTACTTGGGGCCCTCTGCTCACTTCTGTCACATAGAGTAAGATAACTTCAGTTGGGCTGGTGGCAGATTGTTCTTCTATGAACATTCTTTACACATATGTGGTACTTTGGATAAGCTTCATTCCCTATCCAGAAGAATTACTGAATCAGAGAATGTATATTATTAAGTTTTATAGGTAGTTTAATCAGATCAGGCTCAGTAACAGTTTTTCAAAGTGATCTTCCTACCAGTGGTGTATGAGAACTGTAGTTGCTTCATAACAGAACATTATAGACTTTAGTTGTCATCATCATCATCATCATCATCACATCATCATCATCATCACATCATCATCATCATCATCACATCATCATCATCTTAATTCTTCTAAATGGTAAGGCATCTTATTATCCTTTTATGTGTATTTTTCTCTTGATATGTGGTGACCATCTTTCCATATATTTATTAAATACTATTACTTCTCCAACTTTATGTCATAATCCATTATTAGGTTATAAAATCAATTTTTATATATTAAGATCAAGCATTTAAAGACTAAGGATGTTGCTCAATGGCGGAACACTTGCTCTTATGCAGAAGACTCTCAGTTTGATTGCCAGCACTGCGAATAGAAAAAAAAAATCAACATTTAGAAGGTCTGAAATAGGGGTTGGGGGATGCTTTAGTTGCTAAAGAACCTAGTGTGTAGACAGGAGGACCTGATTTTCAGCAAATAAACAAAGACAGTCTCTATAACCCTAGAGCTGATGAGGATGAGACAGATCCCTGGAGTTTGCTGGCCAGCAGTCTAGCCATTTGGCAAATGCTGGGTTCAATGAGAGATCTGTCTCAAAAGATAAGGTGGAGGATCATCCAAGAGACACCTGAAGTCAACCTATGGCCTCCATATGTACATGCACAAATGTGCACACACATGTGGACACACACATACACAAACATGCAAATAAGCCTTAAATAGTATGGCACGCAACAGAAATGAGGAGATAATAATTAGAATAGTAGATATTTTTTCGAGAATTTTATTTCAGTTTCATATGTTTATATACATACCAATTTTAATCTATTACATAAATGTGCTTGTTATATCTCTTACTATGAACTGTGGCAGAAAGGTTTACAAAACCCTGTTGTGTATTACATACTCAGAGCTCCTCTAACTTGAGTAAGACATAAAAGCTAAGACTGTCTCATTTAGTGCAGTCCTTGGACAGAAGCAGCTGAGACTACAAACATGATTGATCATCATCACTGGAAACTGAGACAGACATAGGAATCAAGGTAATTTGCTTGTGAACCCACAGAGGGAGACACCCTGCAGTGTCTCTTTTGGCTGAAGTTTTCTTTCCCAAAGGGAGAAAGTCTGTAGAAGAGGCTTTCTGAGTGTGTGAACTTATTTAGAACAATTCCACCTATTTCTTATACTTCTTGATAGTATTCTGCAGCAGTGAAGTGCAGGAGAAGCCGTTTAATTAAGGGCCATTATCTACATTTCTATACAGCTAGAACAGGAGGCAAGTGAGGAGTTAGCTTGTTTCCAATCCCTCTCTGTGCGGATTATAGCTCCTTAATCCTCTTTCTTTCAAATTCCTACTTCAGTTGAACTCCTGATGTGAGTTGCTTGCATTTCTCAATTAAGTATTACTTTGGCATCTTTGTCTCAGAGACCAACTGTATTTTAACATTTGCATGTACCTTAAGGTTCATTTCTGAAGGCTTCATAAATATCTTGTTTTCTAATTAAATGCTAGTGTTATAAATATTAACTGTGCACAATTAAGGAATATTCAGAATCAATCTTGGATTTTTTTTCCTATTTTTTTATTCTCCATGTTGAAGGTAAAATTTATCCTATACAAGCTTTAGGGAGAATGAATGTGTAATTACTTCCCTGAATAGCAGTATTGCTTAATATAGTTAATTATAGGACTTTAAATACTCGTGAGTTCCATTGTGCAAATCTGCGAATGTAATAAAACACTTCTGACATGCTAATCAAATAAAACAATATAAGATTTAATTATCCACTTTCAAAGGATTTTATGTACTAGATTTTCTCTGTTGTTAGACTCCTTTAGGTAATTTAGGAATGTTAGAATCATCTTACATATTTTATTTTGTTCTAAAGTGAAAAATAACATTTTTATACACTCACTGGCTCCCAGCTGCTCAGGGGAGAAGTGAGGGAGTGGGGGAAGGATTGTGGGAGGGGGTTACCTGGAAGGGGCAGTGATCGGGATATAAATTGAATAAGTAAAGCAGACAAGCAAGCAAAGCAAGCAAGCAAGCAAACAAAACCTCCAGGGCAAACGCTGTGAAGAGAAATTTAAAATCATCAAAACCTATACAACTCAGATAAAATTTCTATTGACATTTTGCTGTGCATTTGTGTGAATATACCATTATATATGCACAGAAACAAACATACACCTAGTTGTACATGAATAGCCAGAAAGTAAGTGATGTAATAATCTGTTACTTATCCTCAAAGGCTGGAAGTTGTTTTCTATCCACTTTTTTTTTTGTTTGTTTCATGTCATTCAATATATATGTGCACAATGTCTATGGATTACTGGTGACATCACATTCTGGTGTGTGAGACATGCTGATTTATGTAACCTCTTGTCAAAGTGTTAAATGTCACCTTCCCCCTCTGTCTTTTTTTAACATCTTTGTAAATTAGTCATTTGGTTCTGCACAATTGTCTCAAGACAAATTCAAAGTCTGGTTTCTCAGCCAAAGTGTAAATAATGATGAATGTCAATTGACTGATGCTCCCCACCCTCAGTCTCAGCCTCTCCCGTAGCAGAGGAACGGAGTTCTTTTTTCTCCAGTTTTCCAGGATGGATTTTGTTTATCTTACACCTTGGCAAAGGATCAGAGTATATACCACATCTCAAATTTGCTTCTCTTTGATTAAAATAAAGGTTTACAAATTTGTAAGTGTTTATTGACTGCTAGTATTTTCATCTTTGGTCATTGTCTTAGTTAGGGTTTTATTGCTTTGAAGAGATACCACAACCAAGGCAACTTTTGTAAAGGACATTTAAATAGGGCTGGTTCACAGTGTCAGAGGTTCAGTCTATTACCATCACGCATGAAGTATGAATGCATGAAGGCAGACATGGTGCTGGAAAAGGAGCTGAGTTCTACATCTTGATCCAAAGGCAGCCAGGAGGAAGGTCTCTTCTACACTAGGCAGAGCTTGAACATAGGACCTCAAAGTTCATCCCCATAGTGACATAGTTCCTCTAACAAGGATACACCTATTCCAACAAGGACACATCTCCTAATAGTGTCCACTCCCTGTGGAGCAAGCATTCAGACACATAAAGTCTATGGGGCCAAACCTATTTAAACCACTACAGTCAGTTACTTCAACAATTTTATTGGTATTTTTGTTGTTCATCAGAGTTCTACAAATAGTGAGATAATGTCATTTGAATCCATGTTTTGTTTGATTATTTATTTTTAAAGCTGTTTTTCTTCCTGTGAAAATTTCACAACCATGTGTTTTGATTTTGTTCACCCTCCCTCAACTTCTTCCCTTAACCCTTTATATATTGATCCCCACTGCTTATCCTCAAACTTACTCTCTAATTGAAAATACGTACTAATCCATCAACTCCAATCTGTATTGCCTATATCCTTCTGAGTGTAGAGCCACCAACTGGAACATGGCTAACATCGTAGGAACTATACCCTTAAAGAAGACTGGCTTTCCCTACTCCAGAACTCCCTATAGATCTTTAGTTAGTGGGGACTCATGAGACTCTTCCTCCTCCATGCTTGAATGTTGACTGGCTTAATCTTGTTTAGATCTTGTGTAGGCAACAAGAGCTGCTATGACATCACAAGTAGTGGTCCTGACATGTTCAGAACATACTGATTTGTTCTGTTTACGCCTGATTTCTGACTCTTACAACCTATCCACCCCTTCTTCCATGATGGTTTTTTAGCTTTGGTGAGGGGTATGATATGGATGTCCCATTTATCTACTCTGTAGTCATTTGCCTCTGTACCTTGACCAGTTCTGTGTTAACTGCTGCCCACTGCACAAAAACAAAAACAAAACTGTTCCAATGAGGTCCTAGAAATGCAATATCCCTGGCACAGAACTGGTCTGTCCCCTGGGTCTTCAGCAAGTGTTGGAGCTGCTGGGAGATGTTTGTTGTTTGACTTTTAGTTGTTCCTGTAGTGGTTTCAAAATTTAAATAAATGCCACTTGTTAATCTTTCCAGGTTTATTTATTTATACTTGTGTGATGTGCCTCTGCATGTGTGTATTGCACAAGTACATGCATGTGCCCAAGGAAGCCAGAACAGGATATGATACCTTCTGGAGGTCAGTGATCGGTCACTACGATCCACCTGACATGAGTGCTAAGAATCAAATTTGGGCTCTCTGTAGGGTCAGCAAGTGCTCTAAGTTGCTGAGTCTTCTCTACAGACACCATCACCACCATAATTGTTATTATTTATTATTTTAAATAAAAGAGTAAAAAGATTCTTGAGTTCTATAGATTGTATCCTGGGTATTCTCTACTTTCTTGGCTAATATCCACTTCTTAGTGAGTACACACCATGCAGGTACTTTTGGGTTTGTGTTACCTCACTCAGGATGGTATTTTCTAGTTCTACCCATTTGTTTGCAAAACTCATGATGTCCTCATTCTTTAGCTGAATAGTATTCCACTGTGTACATGAACCACATTTTCCGTATCGTTCTTCCATTGTGGGACATCTGGGTTGTTTCAGTTTCTAGCCATCACAGATAACGCCTGCTATGAACATAGTGGAACATGTGCTCCTGTAATGGTGGGGCATTTTTTGAGTATATGCCCAAGAGTGATATAGGTGGGTCTTTAGGTAGATCTATTTCCAATATTCTGAGGAACCTCCAGATTTATTTCCAGTGTGGTTGTACTAGTTTGCAATCCCACCAGCAATGGAGGAGTGTTCTTCCACCATCCTCCACATCCTCACCAACAGTCACCTGAATTTTTGATCTTAGCCATTCTGATGGGTATAAGGTGCTTCTTGGTCATTCTAGATTCCTCTGTTGTGAATTTTCTGTTTAGCTCTATACCCCATTTTTTGATTGGGTTGTTTGGTTTTTTGGAGGTTAGCTTCTTGAATTCTTTATATATTTTGGATATTAGCCCTCTATTGGATGGGGGTTAGTGAAGCTTTTTTCCAATCTGTAGGTTGTCAATTTAGCTGAAGGCCCAAGTGAAGATACTTCAATCCCACTAGGGAGGGAGAAAAAAGCAATCATGTGGGGCAGAGAGAATGAGGGACCTGGGTGGGAGAAGGGAACATGATCAGGTATTGTGGGGTGGTGGGACAGGAATGAAGGTCTGAGGGCCTGCACAACGAATGGAAATACACAACCTTAGGAAGTGGGAGGTGGGGGACCTCCAGAATATACCAGAGACCTGGGAGGTGAGATCTCAGGATGCAAAAGGAGGGACCTTAGATGAAATGCCCTATAGTGGGGAGAGAGAACTTGTAGAGTTCACCTCCAGTAGAAGACAAGGAATCAAGTGGAGGGATAGGATTGCATCCCACAATCAAAAACTCTGACCCAGAATTGTTCCTGTCTAAAAGAACTACAGGGACAAAATGGAGAAGAGACTGAGGGAAAGGAGGTCAGTGACAGGTCCAACTGGGATCCAGTTCATGGGGAGGCTCTGAGGTCTATTACTGATACTATGGTGTGCTAACAGGAGAAAGACTATTTTCAGTTGAGCTTGAGGTATAGTTTCTCCATCTGGCTAGGGGTGTGTGAAGAAAACACAGGTACACTGGAACTGCATTTAATAAATGGTTAAGAATTTGTGAATTCAGGGGCTAACTTCTTTGTTTTGCAGTCATCCAAATAAAATTTGTCCTGAGCAATTCTGTTGCCTCCCTGGAGGTTTTACTCACTAAGTCAAACCCCTCACCTTATAAGTAGGTGTTGGGTGATCTGTCCATGCCATGGCCATGATCACTGTGAACCAACCTCAGTTCTCCAGCTCTTTGGGGACCTTATATTGGTTGGTTAAGTTAAAGCAGATCCATATGTACATTTAGTGGAACAACTGCATTCAGCCTTATGGCAAGATGAGCCTAATCTTGAGGCTCCTATCAGTGCCAAGGTACTTTTTCAGGGTCATTTTTTTTTTATTTAAAAGATTTTCCAGTATTTGTTACCATAGCTTGCAACTGGGATAATTCCACATAAAATAAATCCTATTTCACATTTACTTTCCCTTTATATTTTCCTTTCCCCTTTCTTCTCTGTATTTATTCCTTTTGCAGTGAAGCATTTTATTACAGATGTTTGTTTTCCTCTACAACCATTGTGTAGTTTTGGTAATCAAAATGCAGAAACAAACAGGAACTAGAAACATTCCCTACAGAGACTATCTAGTAGGTAAGTGCATGGGTATGTAACTACATAGAAGAACAATAGGAATACACGACAAAGACTTTCAAAAACCAGACTTCAAAAAAAGACTTTCTCACAAAACTGCTTGGTAATTATAGTCTTAAAGTGTTACATTAGAGAAGCTATGCCTGTAAGTATCAACCATGCAATCAGTTATCACACAGTATGTCTGTTGTTCTTGGTTGACCGTCAGTGAAGAGCAGAGAATACACAGGAAGCTCACTTAAAGTTGAATTTCAGATAAAGCCTTGTTACAATTTGAGTGTGGAGTGTCCTCCTCAGGCTTATGTGCTGCATGCTTATTCCCCAGAGGGTGGTGCTATTTCAAGAACTTCTTGAAACTTTGGGAACTGGGACTAGCTGGAGGAACTGGGTCATGCTTTTGAAGTTTGTAACTAGTCTCCTGTCATCTCCCTTTCTCTTCTCATCTCTCATAAGAGAATAGCTTCCTGTAATCCTTTGGGTTTTTCTGTGTCTGCCCAGTTCCCAAATAACAACACAGAAACTATATTTATTAATAAATTCCAGTGGTCTTATAGCTAGGCATTGTTCCCCATTAGCTCATAATTCAATGATCCTGTTAATACTAATCTAAATCTGCTATGTGGCTGGTTACCTTTCCTCAGTATCACATGTCCAACGTCCTCTGAGTCTGGGTGGCCAATCCTTCTGCACTTCACTCTTTACCAGAGTTCCTATCTCTTCCCTTAAAATCCTGCCTATTCTTCCCTGCTTTGCTATTGACAATTCAACTCTTTATTTACGGGTGATGCTTTTACACAGTGCATAAAAGAGTATCCCTACATTTCCCCTTTTAAGTCCAATAAAAGGCTCTTTCTCTAACATCAATAAACTGTACACAATATGAACAATTGTGAAAACTATCAGGTAAGAATTACATGCACAATGTCCAGTCCATTTGTATTTGGCAACTTTGGAGCAGGTACTCTATTCTCTATCATGGTGAATTCAAAGTTCTGTACCTAATTCACTTTGTATCATAACTTGTATTTACCAAGCTAAAAATGTCTTCTTAGATCTTAAATTATTGTCTTAAATCCAAAACAACTTAGGCTTAATTGTGAGGCTAAACTATCTAGTCTTCAACCCTGCAAGAGACCTGAAAAGTATAAATATTACTTGAGTAAACAGAGAGCACAGAGCAAACAACTTCCAAAATTATAGAAATGACAGATGTTGCTGGCTACTTGGTCAGTCACCCAAGGTTCTTCTGTGTCACTGGAACATCATCTTCGGCCTTCTGGCCCAGTATATCTAACAGACTTTTTGTGAAACAAGAATTATGAAGGATTTGTCTATCTTGTCCTTGAAAAGCTTGATAGTTGACTTATTCCATGTTTTGATTGTGCACAGCTTAGAGAACATGATGTATGCACTCGAGGCAAGGGCATCTTCTTCCCCAGTGGCTAGCTTGCAATATTTGAAGTATACTCCATAAGGACGTTCTTCGCTTCTCATTCGAGTGGAATGAGAGTCTGCAGGCTTAGATTTTTCAAAATCTACTTTATTAAGGGTTCTTAAACACTTTAAACTCTCTTCTAGCTCACTGAGCAGAAGTAGGAAAGAAAGATGGTTAATAGGACCAGGGTGATGTGAACCTGTTTAGAAGTAGTTCTTTGAGGGGACTACTGAGGAAATTTCAATCTTCATTGTCAGAATATCGATAGTCCAGTCAAAAACATTCAGTGGGAATCAGTAGCAGCAATCCAGTCAAATTGTCAAACACCAAACATGAATCATGATGTAGGAGAGGCTTGATCCAGAAGAAACCTCGAGATTCTGCCGAATTGACATGAGTCTTTGGAAGTGGCAAGAAGCAGCAGGAATACCAAGAGAAGTTCTTTGGGAGTTTCTCTCTCTATGAAATTATGATAAGCAAAGATCAGTGAAGACCAGCAAAGTGTTGCAAGGAGTACCAATGCAAGAGCATTGTCAGCAAAGACCAGTGAGAGTTGCAAAATGAACCAATGCAAGAGCATCGTTTACTGTCTTTTGGGATTTTTTACTTATATTCTTTCCAAACATCACTTGTCCTCTTACGTGTCTGCCTCAGGAAAACATCCTCTCATGTGTCTGCTTCAGCAAAACATCCTCTCATAAGACAGCTTACAAAAAAAATCACATGACATAACTGAGTCTCCAAAGAAATCAGAAATTTCCACTTCAGGGGTGGTGCCAGGAGCTGATATGTCTCACTGTCAAAAATGACTTTTATTAATAAAAGATCTTCAAATGCCATATTCTGTAGATCTCTGAGGTTTTTGGAGACCATCTATTTACATACAAATGTAAATTATTTGGCTCGTTAATGCTTTTAAGTCTAAAAGTAGATTCAATAATCTACCCTTTATCTTATTATTTCTGTAACTCCCTTTGTCTTTTCATCCCTTCTCACCCTTTACCCCCAATATTAGATATGAGAGAAAGAAGGAGAGAGGAAAAAAGAAATAGAGACTTCGCAGAATCTAACATCCTTTACTTTGTATCTCCCTGACCAAGACCATTAAGGACTTGCATCCAACCCTCATAAAATGATGACAAACATCCCTCACCATCGAACTACCAAAAACCACCCACTCTACCTCAGGAGGCAGCTCAGACCACTCAGATCACATGTACCCCTCCCTCACTCCTGCAACATAGCAGACATCCAGACATTTCTAGTGACAGTCAAGTGACAGATATCCACTTGGCCTTTGGTGGTCATTGGGCCACAGATATTGGCACAGACTTCAGTTGCAGTAGGACCATGGACCCAGCCATGGCCCTTGGCAGCAGCCTGGGCCAGGACCTCAGTATGGCCTCCTGTGGTTACACAAGCTCCTCCTATCTGTTCCTCACTACAGTTGAGTCTCTGATTCTAATTTCCCCACAGTGTACAAATCCCTAGGCTTCACTTTCTCTCCCATGTCTTCACTGCAACTCCATCTTTCCCATCTCTCCATCACAATTCTCCCATCATAGTGGTGCCTAAGGCAGATACTTGGGTGTCTTTCTTGGGGTGCCCTGGCCTTCATGGTGAGGGTGCTTCTCATTTGCCTTTTTTTTTTTTTATCTTTTTGGGAGCCAAAACATGGTCTTAACTTCAGTTGATAAGCCCATGGTTATGGGTAATTTTTACTATGAATGGAGGCAGCAAAGCTTGTGAATAAGGAAACCATGGGATGAACACCTAAGTCCCTGGAAGGCACAGACAATCCCTTTCTACTTATTCTGGCTATAGCCCTTCCCTCTGTTTATCAGGATTGCACTTTGTGTTGCTTTCAAAGATTTTTGTCATTTTAATTTACTGCTATGTACTCCACATTTATGAAGTACTTAGCATGTAGAAACAGTTCTATTAATATGGTCAACATATTAACAGTCAACACAAAAGAACAATGTATTGTGATTTCTCCATTGGTAGACACAATCAACCATAGCTTCTATGCCAAACGGTTAGGTCTATGATGATTGTATCTGTCCTGGACATGTACAGACTTATCTCTTGCCATGACTCCCAGTATGTTATGGCAATACACTATTTACATAGTGTTTATATCTTTATAGTCATCTAGACATGGTTTATGTCAACAGAGCTCTCTTTTCTCTCGTCTCTCTCTCTCTGTCTCTCTCTCTCGTCTCTCTCTCTCTCTCTCTCTCTTCTCTCTCTCTCTCTCCTCTCTCTGTATGCATGTAAGTTATGTGATATCCACATAAAGGATGTGGACAACTTTGGTGTCTGAGGATCTTAGAGCAAATTCCAGAAATGGAATACTTGTTGAAGGATGAAGAGATAGATACTCATGGTGAATAAGAAAATCTGACGTGTTTGGTTTTACTGCATTTCTGTTTTGTAAATGATGCAGCAATGTAATCACCAAAAAAAGCATGAGTTTTTTTAAACTTCTGTGGGATAACTTAAGCATCAGGAGCATTAGCATAGATTTTTTTTTTTAACTACTAATTGAGAACTTTCAGAAAAAGAGCTGTTGGTTCACAAGTCAGAGACTTGCTTCCATGCACGCTTCTGTAGTGTATCTTCTTTATGCATAACGGAGGCAAAGCCCCACCAGAATGACAAGCTCTTCTCAAGACTATTAAATATACAGAGAAAAATTCCAAACATTTACAAATATTAAGCCTTTAGCCAAACAGCTCACAATTCATGTTTTTGTCTGACAGCTTTGTCCCGTTGGAATTGTAAATCCATGATTTAAAAAAAAAAAAGTAGACCCATTCTTTATCTCTCTAGAAGCATAACTGGGGAAGACACTGGATTTGGCTATCATTTATGAGAACTGTCTCTTTTTTTTTGGATCCATTTGAAGACTGTACAAGGCAAGCTGCTTTTAATTTCAAAGAATGATCCACTGATGTTGCTGTTTTGTGGGAATTTTAGGGCAATAAAAATAGTCACTTCCTATTTCCATTTCCAAACTTTAAGAGTTCACAGAATTCTCACAAACCTGCGATCCTATAGGTATACTTCCTTTCTGCTGCAAAGGGGACATTGGAAGGCATTAAAAGCTGGCTGGAATTAAGACTGTGGAAATGAATGGGCATGTAATATCAGTCAGACAGACCCCTTACTAAACTGTGAAGATATGCCACAACTTTGCACTTGAGGAGTGATGTCTTAGCCCTGCCTGGTTTTAATGATGGTGGTCACTGGGATAGGGTAGGCAATTCATCTTTACATCCTTGGCTGCTTAGGTTATCAGAATCTACAAGGTGTAAGTAAAACATGAGCAAACTTTACCAAAAGGATACTTAAACTTGGCAGTACTTCAGTCTAACAGAATGACATGGAATAAGACAGGTAAGGTACCAGTGCCTCAGTTTACCTTTCTGCAAAATGGAAGTAACAGTTCTACTGGGCTGTTGTGAGGATTGCTACTAGGGCCTGGCTGGTAGCACTCCATGGGTGGCCAGTGATGACTGTATTCAGTTCTTATCTTTCCATCTCTCTGCTAGGTACCTTGGGATCACCAGGCCCCTCACGTACCCTGTGAGGCAAAACGGGAAATGTATGGCCAAAATGATTCTGTCTGTCTGGCTTCTCTCTGCCTCCATCACCTTACCTCTCTCTTCGGATGGGCTCAGAATGTGAACGATGACAAAGTGTGCTTGATCAGCCAGGACTTTGGCTACACGATCTACTCCACCGCAGTGGCGTTTTATATCCCCATGTCGGTCATGCTGTTCATGTACTATCAGATTTACAAGGCCGCCAGGAAGAGTGCAGCCAAACACAAGTTCCCAGGCTTCCCACGTGTGCAGCCGGAGAGTGTCATCTCTCTGAATGGTGTGGTGAAGCTCCAGAAGGAGGTGGAAGAGTGTGCAAACCTTTCGAGACTGCTCAAACACGAAAGGAAAAACATCTCCATCTTTAAGAGGGAACAGAAAGCAGCCACTACCTTGGGGATCATCGTGGGAGCCTTCACTGTGTGCTGGCTGCCATTTTTCCTCTTGTCCACAGCAAGGCCCTTTATCTGTGGCACTTCTTGTAGCTGCATCCCGCTGTGGGTGGAGAGGACATGTCTGTGGCTGGGGTATGCAAACTCTCTCATTAACCCTTTTATATATGCCTTCTTCAACCGGGACCTGAGGACCACTTATCGTAGCCTACTCCAGTGCCAGTACCGGAATATCAACCGGAAGCTCTCTGCTGCAGGCATGCACGAAGCCCTGAAACTTGCTGAGAGGCCTGAGAGATCCGAGTTTGCGCTGTAAGGTCATTTATTACTACCATGCTTTTATCTCCCTCCCCCTTTTATGAAGGTTGGAGAAAACCTCCTGCATCAGTGGCTAGATTCGTTATTATTATTATTATTATTATTAACAACCAGACATCAGGTATGAATTGAGATACTTTCTTTCACTCAGGATAAGGTTTAAAAATCCCCCAAGACAAGTTGGTATTAGAATGAGAAGAGGAGACTGATCTGCTGATGAATTTATTTCATAAGCCTGGTGACAAGAGAGGTGATATTCTCCATTTCTTTCATCATAAATAACATCTCAATATATCCATCTGTGAAGCTGAATTCATACGACATCACCATTTTAATTGCTTTTGTACTTCCATTTGCGTGAAACATTTTTGGTGATCTCATAGTTCCCAGGGAAATGCCTCTTTGGAGGAAGGATGTGATTTTTTTTTTTTTTTCTGGTAAGGAGTCTCCATGCATACAGATGACACGCTGGGTCAAGGCTCTCACAGCTACTGAGCTGTCACAATGGGCTTCTTGTCACAGCAGCCGGGGACTAATTGCTGCTGGAGTTGCTCAGCTTTTGACACTGTCTGGGACACACTCCCGACACTCGAGGGAGTACTGGAAATGTACTACAAAGCGATGATGGTGATGAGGACTTGGGAGTCTCGCAAGTAACTCACACATTAATACATTTGACATTGTCACAGAGGAGGGAGGCAAGATGGTTGGGTGGTGAGCAGGTAAAATTTTTTAAAGAAAAAAATTACATAGAGGAGATTTGACAGTTGAAAGAAAAGAGAGTTGGGATGAGGTCCTAGAAGAGCCAGGTGGAGGAGATGCTTCTGGGTTCCGAGGAGTGGGAAGAGAGAAGATGAACCGAGAAGAGTGAGGGATCTGCTTCTAAGGGATCCTCCCTGTCAGCTTGTCTGAGAGAGTGACGTGCCCTACACTTCTGTCACAACTAAGTCTAGATACTGCATAAACTCAATCCTAGGACCACATGTCTTCTAAATACTAGAGTGTGCTTGTCGTAGAATGGGAAGTTGTTAGAGTGTAGCTATTCTGGTTCCTGAGCTGGGTGCAGCATCAGAGCATTCATTTCTACTTCTGTTGTATATACTTGTTGTACCTTTGCAATCATTCACAATACAAAAGGCAGCATTTAAAAAGGAGCATGTAACATCTGGTTCTAGAATACTCATTATAAGCAATACCATACACAGGAAATAAAGCTGGGTCATTGATAAGAGTTCTAGGGTTTGGACTGGGTGGTTTTAAGGTTTAAGACAGTTTAAGGTGAACTGATGACAACTGCAGATTTTTTTTTTTTTTAGATAAAATAGCTTTGCATTAGTAAGTAGGAGAGAGTGGGGTATTTGATGGGTAACCTATTTTATCTATGTACTGTTGTATCCCCTGGAAACAGCTATTTCTTAGGACAAATAGCTAGGTTATTCTGACCAGCATCAGAATTGTTTAGCTAGAGAGAGGAAAGTGTGTTGGTTTTATTTCTTAGGAGTAGCACAGTGCAGAATGTGTTTGAGCAAAGTCTTTGGTGTGAAGGGCAGAGAAGAGTTCAAGGCTAGTGATAAGAGGTCCCATTTGGCAGCTGGTATGCAAATTAGGAGAGTATAGATGATGTCCCGCTCATCTTTCTATTTACAGGCCTCATCAGTTCACCTTCAGGATAGTTTAACTGACTAGGTAGTAAATTCAGAGATAATTAAGGTATAAAGATAGTAAGTTTTTAAAAAAGTATCAGGAACAGGTTTTCCTGTTTGAAGTGATAGCCCACATTAATGGAGGATTCATTCTCACACATTCCACTGAGAACCACTGAATCTTCAAAACCGTATGATAGGGTAGTTTTTTCCATTCCATTTTGACGATGATAAAACAAGAGCTTGGTGAGATCAAGCCATTCCCCCACGGTCCTTCAGATGAGATTGATAGAGTTGGATTTCGGCCCAGGGAGCCTGTGTTCAGAAGTGCTTTTAGCTTCATGCTACCGTACCCTTCATAAAGATAAATCAGCTCAAATAAAGCACAAACACTCTTGCCTGTCTGTCCTCAGCTAATGTCAGAGGCTTGGTTGCTGTTTCCTGTTAGTCCTAGACAGGGTCAGCCGACTTCCGTGGTGAGAGACCAAACAGCAGTATTTTGAGCTTTTGAAAACCATATGGTTCTCTTGAAACTGCTCATCTCCACCGTTGTCATTCACTTAAGCAAGCAAGAGGACATGGGTACGTACCAACAAAACTTAATTTAGAGAAGAGATGGCCAGCTGTATTTGATCCACAGGCAATAGTTTGTTGTCCCTTGATTTAAGAAAGAATTATGTTGCCTAATTACATCTTTCTGAGTTTGAATTTATAACCATGCAGGATAAGCAAATCAGTTAAGATTGGTAGTCTAAAAATATCCAACAATTTTAGGATGTATTTACTGTCAGAATGATTGTGTGGAGTTCACAGGGCAGCCATTTTTGAACTCTATACCAGGCAGTTTTGTTATCAGCACCAATATTAGAAGATTCATGTTCAGTTTGGTTATATGACTTCACACACTATGGTGGGTTCATAAAATACAATATCACTCTTGCTGTTGTGCATGTATTTCTACACAGAAAGTATATGTGTATACTGAACATTTGTGTTTTCCCCCAAATTTGTATGTTGAAATACAGACTCTAATGCAGCAGTATTAAAATGTGGGGACTCTATGGGTGACTAGGTCATGAGGACAGAGCTCTCTTGAGTGGGATGACAGCCCTTATAAATGGAACAGAGGGAACTGGTTTATGAGGGAGACAGAGAGCCTTACCAGATACCAAATTATACCAATTATGGACTTTCTCTAAACATAAAAAACATGCTCAGAAACTACCACTTTAAGATATTTCATTATGTCGGCCTGAATCCACCACAGCACATGCACACTAGGCCTTTTTGTAATGATGAAAGTCACCAGTAGGAAACCATGTCAATCAAAGGAGAAGGAAATGTATCTCGTGTTTATACTAATCAGAGAAGACTCCCTGGAAGTAGCATCGTTGAGGCTAGTCAACACAGTTCTAAAACAGTGAACAGAAGGGACATTTATGTAGAGCCACCAACTTAGGAGCTTATGCAAAGGTCAGACTAAAGATCTAGACTCTAGAGGGAGATAACAATTGGAGATCAGAGTAAGTATGACATACAAAGTGTTACTAATGATTTATGCGAGCCTCCAAGAATTTGGACTTTAAGTATAGGCAACAGATTCTCAATTCAGAGGAACTTTTGCCTCCTCTCCTGGTGATGATTTTCAATGTTCAGAGATACTTTTTGTTGTCATAATAGGAGTGTGTCTGGATGTTAACTGCCACCTACATCTGGTGTAGGTCAGGGAGCATTTCAGTTACACTACAATGCACACAACAGACTCCCACAGAAAAGACTTACCTAACCTGTAAGGTGAGAGGTTTGGAAACTCTTCTGTAGATTGGAATAAGTCATCGATGTCTTCTGTAGCTAGTGGATAAGGCCATCAGAGTATGGGACACTGATTCAGTGGCCCTGTGTAGGAGGAATCAGAAGGTGAAGGCTGGACATAGAGTTTCTTCACTGGTATTTCTAGAAATACTGGAAGGATTTCTGTGTTCAATATACAGCACCAGCCATGGCAGGGGTGGAAAGAGGATTGTGTAATAGTATTTATTTCTGGAAGCTCACACTCCTGTGGATTTAGGTCTTGTTGAGGTTAGTGATACTTTGTCATAAACGACAACTTTCAACCAAATAAGAACCTACATGGTCTACAGGGCACAGTTACATTCACACAAACACTAATTGGAAAGCTGCTAATCACTTTGACTTGACATATGTTGCTTTTTGAAGCCTTATGTTTTGCTGACTTGTTCTTTGATATTATTGGGTTGGATGACATTTAGGGTTATACTCACCCAGGCTGAGTGATAACTTAATTAGTTACTGGTCTCTAGAAGAGTGACAAAGATATCCAATCCACAGCTCAGAGTAAAGGAGAAAACCTTAGACTCCTCCTACTTTCCCAGACTCCCTCACACATCTGGTGGCCACCCTAAGGACTCTGAGAAACTCCCTATAATTTCTTCAGCCTGTTTCTTCCCATCCAGCTGTTTGGGTTCGTGTGTGTGTGTTACTTTTGCTTCTTGCTCAGCCTTCTTGGCTCCCTTATTTTTCTTCTACATCTCAATTTCTTCTTTGTTTTCTGTGTGAACAATCTAGACTGTATGTTTTTACTTTCAAATATTTACCCATTCCTTCCCATTTCATTAATCAGTATGACCAGAACCTCAGGAGTCCAGCAGGCACTCGAGAATTTTCCTTTGGGTAACAGAGTGAATGCAGGAATAAAAGCTATGAATTTTGTTGCACTGGTAACTTTAATTCACTACTATCCATTTTAAGCCTTTCACTATTTACCAAGTGATTTAATACAGGTAATAACAAAATGTAACCATGCGACACACGCAAGGGTTCTTTCTTTCTCTTTAATTGAATGATTTTACTCATGGACTTGAACTGCCACAAATAGTTTTTAACTATTATATCACAAGAACTTGTTCTTTGACATCATTTATGGTTAGCACTAAAAAGCAGTTTCTAAAGTACTTAGCGATAAAAGAATATCATGGGATTGAAGCAGCTCTTCCTCTCTGTCTCCCTACTTCTCCTTAGTGGCTGCATTGTCTTGCTTTTTAAAGAACCTCTTATAATCCCTGTCAATTGCAGTGGCTCTTAGCACTGACTCCTCACAGAATAACCTTGGGTTTCTGCCATGAATTCTGTCAATTTGCTGCTCCAGGCTTTAGGCTGAAGCTTTGAAATCCAACCTGATTGCATGCTTCCTTTGTGGAAAGGGGTAATTTAAAGGAAATGAAGTGAAGTACATCCCAGGGGAAATTGGGAAGAAACATCAAGGCCCCTGTAATCCTGGGGGTCTGTGATGGGTCTCTGCCTTAACGACAGAAGTAAACTAAGAGCTTGCTATTCCGTGGGCATTTTTAAGTCTCTCACAGGGATTTTTTTCCTCATCATTAATTGCCTGAAGTTCAAGTCCAGTGCTTCGCCTTCATCACATCATCAACTAGTAATAACGATAACTTCTTTGCTTCACGCTTTACAGTTACCTAGAGTTTAGCCTTGAGGTATCTTAAAGTAGGAAGGACATTGTTCTATGCAGTGTTTTATTCAATGCTGAGGACCAGGGGCCTCAAAAATGCTACAAACTTATCCAATGAGTCCAGCCCTTGCTCTATCCTATTTTACCCCTTTTTTTTGGTCTTCATTTTTCCCTTAGTTGATAATAAATACAGGTAGCACAGCATAAAGTCAAATAGTACAGAAAAGTACACAATAAAAAATAAGGCTTGGACGTATTCTTTGAAAGAGAATTTACATGGTAAAATCATGAAAGAAGTGCTGTCAAGGTAGTAGGCTTTTCATAAGAAGAGATGTGGGGGACATAGCATAGGAGGTGCTGAATGATGTCCAGTAACAGTTGCTCCATATATGGATGGAGGTGGGCAAAGGATCTGGAACATGTCTTTAGTAATATTGGGAAGTTGGGTAGGTTGGGGTTAGCCCAGAAAGCAAGGTGTGTTTTTGACAGGAGTGATACTAGATTGTAGTGGTCACAATGGAAGGCGAGTGTCCTAACAGCAGAAGGGGTCTGTGAGACTAAGGTAAGAGGTGAGGTCTGTGACTTGGGGGGTGGTGCACTGTATTAAGAAGGTGTCACTAGGAGAGAGGCTAAAGATGTCTGAGTACCCTGGAACCTGTAATTATCACCATGGCTAGCTGGTGGGTGATAAGGAAAGATGGGTCAAAAGGCATTGGACTGGAGGTGACACCGGACTGGGGCCAGGAGGAATTCAGTAGAGTTTAGTTGAGATTAGTGATACTCTGTCATAAATGACAACTTTCAACCAGAGTAAGAACCTACATGGTCTACAGAACACAGTTACATTCAAGCAAACACTAATTGGAAAGCTGCTAATCTCAGTTTTGATGGGAGCAAAACTGAGTTAAAGGATGCTGGGTGTGGTCCTTCCACTGGGTTAGAAGAACCAAAGGTCTCAGGCTAGAAATGTCTCTGGAGCATCGTTAATTGAAGACACATCTTATTTCCAGTCTCCATTCCAAAAAGCCTGTGGGACTAGGACTTGAAATACAGCTTTGTTTTCACGAAGTATTGTGTAAAGTTGAGGGTCAAAGCCAGAGATTTTGTCATATGGAGAAATGGAGTCTATTAGCAGGAAAATTCCATCAGTGCCGCACCCTATATGAAGGACTGGGCTGAAAGATAAAGAGATTCAGATAAAGGGATTCAGATATAGGGGCACCTTACGTGGGGCAGGAAGGCTAAGCTGGAAACACAGTATTGGGCCAGTGACTGCCTATCCCAGCTCCTAAACATAGAGCTCCTGTGGTAAGTCAGGGCCTGTGAAGGTGCGGCATTGTGGGAGTGGTGTTCTGTGCTAGGAGAATGGATACTGACTCAGCTGTTGCTTAAAGTTCTCTATGACCCAGAGCACTGTCTCAGCTGTTGTTTAAAGTGCTCTGTGACCCAGAGCACTTCTGTGAGTTTAGAAGACAGGCCTTGAGGGAAGCAGGATTCTCTGGCTTCTGTGTAGGTCAATGTCAATCACTAGACCATATCTTTCTAGGTTTGAAGTGGGTGATGATTCTCAGTGCAAGTAGTACAATTTCATGTGTGTGTGTGTGTGTGTGTGTGTGTAAGAGAGAGAGAGAGAGAGAGAGAGAGAGAGAGAGAGAGAGAGAGAGAGAGAGAGAAAGGAGAGAAAGAGGATGTATGCTGTACTTTGATTATATTCTCCTTTTATTCTTTCTTAAACCCAAACCCTTCTGCCAAATGCATTCTTCTTTTCAAAGTCCTCATCAACCCACCCACTTTCATGTTCACTTTGTGGTGTGTGTGTGTGTGTGTGTGTGTGTGTGTGTGAGAGAGAGAGAGAGAGAGAGAGAGAGAGAGAGAAAGAGAGAGAGAGATCCACTGCATTTAGTGTTGCTTTCTTGAGCATGGGTGAGGGCTTGTTTACTTGAGAAAGCTATACAGCTGAGGAATAGGACTTCTCCCCCAGTAGTCACTAAACTTCAAGAGCCCCTTCTCGACCCCTGACTACCACTTCTACAAATTCATGAATGTAATATCCACTCCATGTCCAGAGGATAGTGTTTCATATCCCATTTCCCCATCTTCCTGCTCTTATCACCCATCTCTTCCCTCTTCTTCAGTGTTCCCTGGTCTTGAAAAGAGTGATGGTTTGGTACTGAAGGTTGAGAATTCAGTGTTCAGTTATTGTCTACCGAAAACAAAAATGTCTCTGACCCAGGCTGACAGTAGCACTCATCTATGGTATAAACATGAATATTTAAAAGGCAATTTGAAACCATCTCGATTTAGCAAATTAATAATATTGGCTAGATCTATGATTGACCAAGTCATCAGTCTTTAATCAGTTTATAGTATGAAACATGAATTCCCTCCTATAGAGCAAATCCACCCAGAAGGTGGTTGGTTATCCTCACAACCATCACGCTACAATGGCACCGATTGGCACATTGATAGATCGTCACTGTAGAGTGAAGGATTCATAACTAGGTGTATGACTATTGATGATTTTGCCTTACCAGTAGACTGCAGTATTTTTTGGGACATGAAAACTAGCCATCAGGGGAGAAGTTTTCAGGTTAGTTCCTGTTTGATTTCAAACAAAGTATGTGATGTCTTCAGCACAGTCTTATCATTTAGTTTTAGAAAGCAACCTCAGGAATGACAGTAGTCTGTATTGTTTTGGTGCCTCTTAAGCCTCCTGGCCAAAAATTCACAGGACTGTATCCTACACCTGGTGCTGGGCTGGCTTTTTGTTTAACAGCTTACATCTTCTTAGAACAGTTATTTCCATCCATGCAGATACCTTTCTGCAAATTTTTTCTTTTAAATTGTATTTTAATTAGCTTACAAAATAAGTTTTCTGTTTAGCTTTTTAAATTAATCTTTATATTGGGCTTAGCCTTCTTTCCTCCCTTCCCTCCCCCACCCACCTTGTTTAAATCTTTTCAACCCCAACATTGCCTCATCTACTCTCATACTGTCAGTATTAACAGTCATTATTTTCAAGTAGAAAAAAAAAGTTATACTATTTTGTAAAGATTATAAGATTTTTTGAAAGCAAAGTCATTTTTCGATACATCTATATTAGAAAAGATTTCTAAATGGGTTATCTGGGGCTCATTCTCAAATATATTATAGGCTTGTAACTTACAAAGCTTTTGACATTTATTAAAAGAGGCACATTACATTTTCTTCTCCATTAGAGATGCTCATGAAATCTTGTAAGTCACTAGTGATTGAAATCACTGACTACCATAAGGGAAAAAAAAAAAAAAACTCGCCAACTGCAAAATGAAAACGTACACTCATAGTCTGGATAATTTTCTCGTCTTTCTATTTTCTAGACAAAACTCTGACCACTGTGGGAGAAAAGATCATGATACATGATCTGGAGTGGAACCCTGGAGATGCAATGATGCAGAACAGGTGGACACAACGAAACCATTGGCCGAGACTGCACAACGGAACATGGCTTCTGTCTTTTTGGCATGGCTGAAATGTGACAAGGGGTGATCTGTTGTACAAAGTGTATCTTGAGGGAGATGGCAAGCTCCTCTCTTTTTCCTGTGGATCCATGATATTGTGTTTAAATGAAATTAGTGCTCAGTGTCAGACAGCCAGTCATCTCTGCGGTAAGCACACTACAGAGCAGGGTTCTGGGAGGGGAGGGAAGCAGTTTCTGGTGCTTTCCACAAGTCCACATCCATGAGAGTGGGGGAGAATCCTAACGCACAATTCCCATGCTTCCAGTCTAGGCTTTGTGGTAACTTTTCAGGAATCACTCATGAGACAGAGTACATTTTGTGGTATGATAGCAGGGTCTCTTTCCAAGCAAACTGCAGTAAGCATAGTGTTGAATGTGTTGCATGTCCATGTTAGAAAACAGAAACCTGTCATCAGCTAATACAAGCGATCCCCCAGAGCAGTGTTTGTTCACAGCTTCTGTTAAATACCGTGGCTTTTCTGCAGGGTCCTTGTGACTTTCCACCAGTGTATGTCCACTGTTAAATCCTTTATTATGATGGTGTAACTCAGGAACAGATCTCAGGATGGAGAGAGGCAGAAAACCTGAATATAGCTTTTCCTTGTACTTACACTCCTGAAGGCTCCTGAGACAGAATGATAACTGGAAAAGAGTGAGTGTCATCTCACCGCGCATTGTATATTAACATGACGCTCGGCATGTTGTTTACTCTCATCTTCTACAAGGGTGCAAGGAGCCCCTGGGGCTGGTCCATAACTGTGTGTTATGAGGAGGGAGTGTGACAATAGCATATCCATGAACGGTTGTGATTGTTTCTGGAGACAGTGTAAACATGGTCACCCAACTGCACTGTTTGAATTGTGTGAATCAACAGTCACTTGAACCCCCATTGTTAATCCTCTAGAACACCATTCTGTTTCACCTAGAGGATTTGTTTGTATGTTCTCTGTATCTTAAATCAAATGTGTGCCTGATGAATTCTGTCCTCTAACCCCCTCCCACCAATGGTCAATGTTAAGGACAGGTATGGAAACAGAAAGGGTTCCTTTGTGGATAGTATCATTTAAATGTTACTATGCAGTAGTCTGGGTGAAGAAGATGGAAAGCCACAGATCACAAGAGTACCCATGTCTACAATGGGGACATGATTGAAAACCTTTATTTGATAAAAAGAGAACTGAAAGAGAATATTTTTTCCTACAATTAAGGAGGCTGTCCCTCACAGGATAAAATAGAGTTCCAAAATGGATTATGGACTTCTTCCAGATGTCAGTGGTGTTTATTATGGAAGCAGAAAAGAGCCCCTTTCCTGTGAAGAGGAGGTAGGCACTGTCCTTTCCGACAAAGTGTGTACAAAACCTTGAGCTGCAGATTTGCTAGAGTGACCGTATATACTTATATTCATAATTTAAATAACAATTATGTCAGACACATGTTGTTAAATTTGAAAATGTTTTATTACATTACATCAAATAAAGGTTATTTGTAGCTGTAATAAAGCAACTAAGTAATTGTTTTTAATAAAAAGTCTGATGTCATACATGTTATTCTACAAAGGATGGTGGGGGTTGGGTATATACTCTGAGCTAGTTCTTGCTTGCTAAAACCCTAACAGGTACCTGGGATTGACGGTGCACACCTGTAATCCTAACTCACAGGAAGCAGAGGCAGGAGGATCTCAAGTTTGAAGACAATCCGAGTTTACATCTAGAGACATTGTCTAAAAAAAAAGAAAAAAGTCCTAGAAAGTAATTGACAAGTTTATTCTAAATTACATTTCAATATAGAAATTTATCCATTTAGTAATTTTAAAAATTTGAATAAAAAAGTATTTGTTGGTTGGTTTGTTAAACACTTGTCTCTTGCTCCTGTTGTGATTGGCACTGCTCGGAGGGCAAAGATGGGAGTAGCATAGTTCTTATTTTAAGGGATTTGCTCTCAAGATGCTAGCAACCATATGCCAGGTCATCAATGCAGAATGGAGTGCTACAGCAGGTTGCCTAGAGTAATAGTTTTCTTCATCCCAGCATAAGGCAGGACCTTATGTTTAGATAGTTGGATTAATTTAGACATGGTATTTGTTGACTTTTTGTATTATAAACTTCACTGTTCAAACCAACTTCTTATCCTGCCTGATTGTACTACTTGTGTCACATTCTGCCCATGGTAGCTTCAGGATCTGGATTCCACATGTGCATTGCAATTTAGATGCGAGGCAGGCAAGTGGAATGAAAAGTTAGCAATTGAAAAGGAGAAAATGTCCAACAATTAGCCTTTCCCATATAATATAATCTGTCTCTGCCAAAGGCACAGCTTTGGCTTTAACTAAGAACTGAGAGAAATTATTGAGGTAAACCTTTTCTCTATAGTTTATGACTGCTCGAGAAAGAAATGTGTGTGATGACTAATCTTTTCTCTCACTTCAGGGGATCAACTGTCTTCATTGTCTGGCAAGGCTGAGCATTGGGAAACCATGCTTGGGAAGGGAAGCACTTGTAAGAGACACCGAGGCACTGTTGGCTCTGTGTTTAGCTTTATTCATAAACATTAAATCTGTGATTCTCAGAGCTTTCTTGCTCTTGCTGGAATCTGGATCATACAGAACTCATACATAGCTCTCCAAGCACTTCCATGGTGTCTTGTACATGAGAGGCCTTTGTATGTATTTCAGAATTGTATTTTTAAATAGTTTTATTAGACTGACTGTGGGCATGGACTCACCAATCTGAGTTAAGAGTTTGGATCATTTTCTCAAATAGTTTGTGTGAATATAATAATTGTCTGAATTCCCACCTGGATAGAAGTTTTGCTCTCAGCATTTTTTTATCATCCAAGTTCTTAATCAAAGGAGTATAGATGCTTGCAAGCCTTGAATCATCTTCAACAGTTGATGGTTTTTCCACCTTAGGACTTTTACACATGCCCCACCCCCACCCCAACCCCTGTCCTGTCCAGGATATTTTCCCTACTTTCCATTATTCACTCAACATGTGTCTCCATCATTATTTTCATTCCCAATGTGATGGTTTGAGTGAAAATGTCTCCTATAGACTTACAGTGAGTGGAACTATTAGGAGGTGTGGCCTTGTTTGGAGGAAGTGTGTCACTGGGGGTGGGTCTTGAGGTTTCAAATGCTCAAGACAGGCCCAGTGTCTCTTTCTCTTCCTGTTGCTTTTGATTCAGATGTAGAACTCTTAGCTACCTCTCCAGCACCACATCTGCCTGCCTGCTGCCATACTTCCTGCCATGGTGATAATGGATTAAATTTCTGGACTGTAAGCCAGTTGCAGTTAAATGCTTTCCTTTATGAGAGTTGGTATGGTCATGGTGTCTTTTCATTGCAATAGAACACTGACCAAGACAACCAATAAGTCCTTCTTATTGAGCAACATGCTGGGGACAGATATATGCTAGGTATGTCACATGTGTTTCTTAATGGAAGGAGAGAAGGAAGGGAAAGGAAGGAGAGGAGAACCAGAGTAAATTTGACACTTTAAAATATTTTTGCAAGAAGTGAGGAGACTTTCGATGTTGTGGCCTGCCCAGCAAGGAGGGAAGGGACCATGGTTAGTGCTTCTCTGCCCCTCTCAGGGCAGGTCCCTACTTCCCAGTGCTACTTGTTTTGCCTGACATACTCATATCAAGAGAGCGACCTTTTCTCAATTTTCTGCACTGGTGGAGCAGAGCTGTGCACGAGCTATAGCCCATATGTTGAAACTTGTTTATCTATAGCCAGCCAGATGGTCCTTAACAGTACACCAAGAAGCCATTTGGAAACTTCCAGTGGGCCAGCACATTTTGGAAACACCCCAGTAATGCACATTGCGATGTCATTTCTTACTCTAAGCTTAAAGTAAGAAACGACTTGTTCAATATTATGTGCAAACATTTAGCCGTTGAGAACCAACTCAGGGCCTATAGCTCCCATAGTCTGGAATTTATTTGAATGGGTGGCTCTTTAAACTGACATTGTCTACATTTTAAAAAGAAAAAAAGTTTGCTTGCTTGTTTGTTTATTTTTTCATTCTTTCTTTCTTGTGGTCCTGGGGTTTGAACTCAGCACTTTTTACATACTAAAAATATGTGATACTTTCCCTAAACCTCAATCCCCTCAAATGATCTCTAAAGCTAAAGAGATAGCTCAGTGTCTGCGAGAACTTACTGCTCTTGAGAAGGACCCAAGTTCTAGTCCCAGCACTGCCATGACAGCTTACAACATTCTTTTACTACAGTTCTGATGCCCTCTTCTGACCTCTGAGGCCACTACAAGAATGTGGTGTACGTACATATGCATATGTATAGATATACATGCATAAATATGTACAAAACCTCACACGTACACATAATAAAAATAAGCAATCTTTTAAAAGAATCAATATTTTAACACAAATAACATGAAAAAAACTTGGATAAATTTGCAGTTGGGTTACAATTTGGAAAATATGCATTCGCTAACAGCTGTGAGATGATCATCTATTAAAAACATAAAGGAAACACGGTATGTCTAGTGAGAAATGGAAGGAGCGAGAGGTTGGCAGTTGTCAGAAGGAGGTTTGGAGATCAAAGTTATGACAAAAAGGAATCACACCTGTGCTTTGGAAGGGAATAGCAGGTGGTAAGAAAATATCTGTAGTTTATCTTTGATGTGTATTGTGGAATACTTTTGCTACCCAATTACCCTTCTTAATTATATCTTGATTAGTCTATTATTAAAATGCTCTTTATTCTATGAGTTCACACCATTTCACAGTAAGAGAGGAAGCCAGCTGTAGATCTAAATGTTTTGGATTAATCATCAAAGTGAATGATACACTTATAGGAAAACTAGATCTTCCTAGAGCTGTAGAGAATCGCAGAGCCGAAGACTCTCCTAGGTGGCCCGATTCCATCTGCATTCTGCTGCAGGTGAGAAATTGATCTGCAAGAGCTGCTTTGTCTGCATTTGTTTAAAGAATGGCATGTACCAGCACTTTGTAAATCATCTTTGATGAAGTAAATGCTGTACTTTTAGCTTTGTGGATGAAGAATAAAACTGAATTATAAGGGGCCCATGTGAATCTGAGATAAGAGAAAAGGACTAACTTTTCTTAGAGGACAAATGCCCAATCTACTTTCAAAGGTGAACTGAATGATACTTTTACATCTGGCTTGAGGACTACCCCCAAATATCTTGTATTTTCTGACACTAATATTTCTCTTTCCTACACTGCAGTGTTCACTCTCAGTTCAGATGACAACTGACAAAGGAACTCGAGACATTAGACCTGTAAAGCACTGTGTAGCAAGGATTGTAAGTTGCTTTTTTGCTAGCAATTTCTCCTTTATTCAAACAGTGGCATTCTAACCTGGGGTAAAGACAGTCAGAATAAATATTTTTTTATTCCTTGTGTTTCATTTGGAGATATGACTATGACCAAGTCTCAGCTAGTAGAATATAGGTAAGCATTGGCATATGTTCCTCCTTTATTGTCCTGTCATCTTGTAGCTGAGTGTGGATCCCACCCTGGCCACAAAGTTCCAGCTTTAAGTGATGAGATGAGAGTATTCTATCTTTATGGTTTTGTTATTTTATTGAGCATTTAATAAAAATTTGGGTTTTGAAAAAAAAAAAAACAAACAAACCCTGAATTATAAGGAAACTAGAGTTAAGAAAGCATTCAATATAAAGATAGAATTTTAAAAATTTGGCCCAACAGATAAAAAACACATTTCAGCAGATTTGAATTTATATATATACATATATATGAATCATAAATTGATGATTATAGGCATAATGTTCTTTATTCTGGGTAAAGTTTACTCTTGAGTTATTCAAATGCTGTTTTCTTGGCCCTCATATCTTGTTTCAATTTGGATATGGCGTTGTAATGCTTACTACAAAAATCTCCTGTCTCAAGTTTGTGTAAACAGTTCTTACCATTTATTCTCTGCCTTGTCAATAAATGCTGATCACCCAATGGCTGGGCAGAGTAGAGAGAATAGGGTGGGATGTCTGCTAGTGAGAGGAAGTGCTGAAGTCAGATCCACAGGGAAGATGCAGGAATTGGAACAATGAAGAAGGAGTCCTAAGAATCAGATTAATAATAATATGAAAGTATCATGGGATGGGGCTGGGAGGTAGCCAGATTAGCATAGAAGTTTAAGACACATTATTTAACTGCTCAGCTATTAAGGTGCAGTCTTAAATAAATCTTGGTTTATTTGTGAAGTTATTAAGCATTAGCATAAGATACATCAATACAGCCACCATATTAATTTACTGTATATATTTATATTAAGAATAATTCATCTTTGAGACCATTGTTTTCACTGAAAATGAGCAGTGACTGAATTGGGATAGCCTAGCAGGTACCCCTGTGTAGTAATTACTATAGTGTAGTCATACGTTGTACAGGACACTAAGCTTTGCAAAGCATTCTGGGATGAGGCCACTCTAATGTGAAAGTTTCCTAACAGCAAACTCATCTCAGTAGTACAGATGTACTCCAATCATGTTGGAAGCATTCTTGAGCTCTTCATGGACACTATATTGTAGAATTCCTCCAGAGTGTTGTGGATTCACTGGTTTAAAGAAATTCTGTGAAGTGTGGTCTTATTGGAAAGACTATATTGTGGACTGTTAAATCTTATGTGACTAGTACATGTGGGATGTGCTGTATTTTTGGTCAGAGGATGAGGAACAAGCAGTTTGACATTAGGGAAGGGAGCTGTATGAGAAAGGAAAGTGTTTGTTAAAGTGAATGTCAGAGGAACAACTTTCTTAAACAAATTCACAACAGGAACATCTGGCAAAATCCCACATCATCGAGAGATTACTTACATTAAATAGTTAATATTGTCACTGGTTATGGAGTCAGGTAAAATATTGATGCATTACATTTTTGTTTCCATAGCAAAACAACTGATCAATGTGTCATTGAAACAATCAGTTCTTTGTGAAATAGGCATTGGATATTAGCCATGGAGTATGGAATAATTATAAGGTGTACACTTTCAGTTTTGTGGGTATTTATTGTATATTTTATGACAATGATTAATGACATTGGGTTAAGTGTGTATTACTCATTGGTTATTCTAATAATCCTCACAAGAATTCTAAGAGGTTATTGTCTGTGTCTTAGGGATGAGGGGACTGAATGCACGGGATCCTTAGGAGCCCAGGCTTGTATTTAGAAACTCTGATATCTCAGCGGATGGATACTTTTCATTATCTCTTCTCCTTTATGTCACAAAATGCATTTCAGTTACTATTTGCCAGACTTCCCTTGCTGAGATAAATAGCAAGAGAAAAGATACATTTGCCTCATAGGGCATACTTTTCTTATGGCTTCCAGGAGGATGAGAGCAAGACAGAGAGAGAAAGAGAGAGAGAGAGAGAGAGAGAGAGAGAGAGAGAGAGAGGAGAGAGAGAGAGAGAGAGAGAGAGAGTCAGAGACAGAGAGAGACAGGAATAGAGAAACACACACACACAGAGTCAGAGAGGCACAGAGAGACAGAAACAGAGAGACAGAAAGAGGGGGAAAGACAGAGACAGGGACAAATATCTGTGTAATTATCAGCTGTCCTCCTTATTTCCTTTATTCCTTCTGGGTCTCCAGCCTATTGGATGGTAAAATGTACACTTCATAGCAGCTCTTTCTGAAAGTTCATCTTTGATTTTCTGATCTATGTTTCTTTTAATCCAATCAGAGGTACGGTCACACAGATTTGGCAAGCCTGAATATTTACAGGTGGGTTCTGATAGAACCTACTTTTGAGCCTCCAAGTACCTGTCCCCACGTGAAGTGCTGTCAAACTCCCTAGGTCAGGTTTATATCACTGATCACTTTAAACGAGTGAAGATTACGATTGCTGCTTCTTCATCCTAGGCTTCCATGTCTATTTCGAGGCACCTGGTGTCCCTGTGGTTTCTCTTGGTCAGGTTTCTATTGCAGCTGCTCGTGGTGGTTAATTTTATGTGTAAGTCTGGATAATCTGGACATAGAGTGCTCAGTTGTTTGGTTAAACATTGTTTTGCACTGTGTGAGAATTTTTCCAAGGCTAGCATCTGAATGGTACACTATATATGAGCAAGCTTCAGCCAAGTCTCTGAAGAACTAACTAACCAAAGAAGAAAGGAAAAGGGGTTGGCTGACTTCTTGACTTTGTAACTAGGACATTCTTATATCTGTGTTATGTTTTTAGACTCTGAACTATGCCACCAACTCTCTCTCTCTCTCTCTCTCTCTCTCTCTCTCTCTCTCTCCTCTCTCTGCATGTTGTAACATTTTGTGGGATTTCCCCGTCTCTACGTCACATGGGTAAATTGCTCACAATGAATTTCTTAACTTACTTCACCCCTCCCCACCTCTTTCCCATGCTTCTCCATAGAGCTGCCTCCCTGTTGACTCTGTTCTCTTGAAGATCCTTAGTTACAACTGCTACCATGCATAACTTTCTGTATTTTCCTCATCCATACTGACCTGTCCTGTGCCCCTTCTCTCTTCCCCAGGGAATCCCCTTTTCTAACAACACACATAGATAATAGATATAGCATGCTAAGCACTTTCCCAAATCAGTATCAGAACCTGAAGACCCTTGATAGGGATTTCAGATAGTGTGACAGGAGTCTATTGAGTAGCAGTCTGTAAACCTTTCAGTTGCTTACCCACAGATTCTACCAGGGACACCCAAAGCTCAAAGTGTATTCTTATCCAAAGCATCTGTGTGACTCAAGCCAGGTCCCCTTTCTGATATCATTAGTGCAGAGATCTGAGGGAATTCCCTAGCTTTTTAGAAGGAAAATGAATGAGGGTAATTAGGTAATAGCTGAGACTTCTCAGGGTAATTTGGCCAGCTGCCCACAGCTCCTGGTCTTTGCAGAGTTCAGTGAGTCTGTGAGGCAGCTTGGGCTGTGATCCTGGCCCAAGACAGCAGTTCTAGCTAAGAAAGCTCAAAATCCTCTCATTATTCCATCAGCTTCCTCATGAATGGTTTTGTTTGAAATGCTTGACTCTATTTTAGAATTAGAGATAAAATTAACACCTGAGACTATTTCTAGGTGTGTGAATCAGAGATTACTCTTCATGCTGCTTGGTCTCTTGGCTCCTAAAAATTGAATTGCAGCAAACTTAAAAATATTGGCAAAAATAATAGGTTTACTCAATTGAATAAGTTTAAGTGAAATTTGGCCTGATGCCCATTCATCCATTTGGATTATTTAAAGCAGATTTTTGGATAACCCCCCCATTTTTAAAAAAAAAATTATAATGTAGATTCTATTGGGGCCTTGAGTTTTAAGAATAATTGCCTATTAGAAATGGAGATATGCCTTTATTTCTACTTCACAGAAAATGTGTATGTATGTTTGTTGTGGATAGCCCCAGCCTTGTATTTTGATCCTAGTTCCACCCCCCTGAGAGGGGCTCCAGAGGAGGATTGAATCAATGTTGTGGATACCCTCAGCCTTGTATTTTGATCCTAGTTCCCAGTGGATAGCCCCAGGCTTGTATTTTGATCCTAGTTCCACCCTTCTGAGAGGGGCTGCAGAGGATGACTGAATCTGTACACAGACAACATCTTGTAAACTTGTCCATTTAAAACCTGTAAAATAAAGACTAGAGTCAGAGATTGGGCAGTAGAAGGGGAGGCAGAGAAAAAGGCTTAGGGGAGGAGAGAGTGAGAGGAATTCGATATAAAAGGCAGAGCAGAAGCAGAAAAGGAGGAAGTCGACGGGAGAGAAGAAAAGAAGGGAGTTGTCGGGAGATGCAGAAAGAGAAGCAGAGGAAGAAGCAGGAGGAAGCTGAAGCAGAAGGAAGCCAGCGGTAGAAGGAAGACAATGGAGCTGGACAACCACGTGGCCTGGATAACCGCAAGTTATAAGGGATCTCATAGCCGGGGGATTAGAGTAGTGTAGTGGTAAATCTGCCCAATCCAGGCATGCAATTTATACCAATAATTATCGAGCAGTGTCTTCCTTTACTGGTCTCCATCGGGCAGGAGATCTTACAGTGAACAAACGTGGGGCTGATTAAATAATTACTGCTACATATGTTATTTATTGTTAATAAAGACAATTGGAGAAAACCGGATTTTCTTATAAGGAGATAACAACCAGAATTCCAGAATCACCATTGTTATGAGACAAATTTAAACTTTTGAAAAAAGTGAAACAGAACTTTTAAATGTGACATTTTGAACAAACAGAAGAGCATATACTGTAATAAAACCCACTCATTTATTGTGACATTATTGTCTCTCATTAACTTCTTAAAAGAGAAGGCTAGAAGTTGAGGGCCTTTCCTGTTGCTTTTTGTTAGAGATGGGTGGCTCAGGAAAGCTGCCTCTTTCCCTTTGAGCTTCGATTGCTTCATCTGTAAAGAGGAGATAGTGCTCACCTGGTGTCTGTTACCTGTGTGCTTCTCTTCAGTGCTCACCTGGTGTCTGTTACCTGTGTGCTTCTCTTCAGTGCTCACCTGGTGTCTGTTACCTGTGTGCTTCTCTTCAGTGCTTACCTGGTGTCTGTTACCTGTGTGCTTCTCTTCAGTGCTCACCTGGTGTCTGTTACCTGTGTGCTTCTCTTCAGTGCTCACCTGGTGTCTGTTACCTGTGTGCTTCTCTTCAGTGCTCACATGGTGTCTGTTACCTGTGTGCTTCTCTTCCATTTCATTCTCCCAGTTTCCTCCCTTGGGGCAGACATGTTCCTGCACCTTTTGTAATTGCCACTTAAAAGTTTTTGCCATAAAATATTTGTGCCTTAAAATTTGCACAAGTACACATTTTACACGCATCATACTGTGTGCGTCCTTGGCAATATGCCTTTTGCTTTCTTCTTTGGAATTTTGATGTGTGTGGGTGTTTTGCCTGAATGTATGTCTGACATCAATGTGTCCCAGGTACCTGCAGAGGCCAGAAGAGGGAGTCAGTTTCTCTGGATCTGGAGTCATAGATGGTTGTGATCCATCATCAAGGTGCTGAAAATTGAGTCCAGGTCCTCTGAATGAGGACCCAGTGCTCCTAACTGCTGAATCATCTCACCCACCCAAACAAGCATTCATTTTTTGTTTCTGGTTTTCGAGACCTCTTTATATTGGGAAACATAGATCATCCATTTTAATTTCTCTATAATATTTGCTTAATTGAATACATTGCAATTTTGCCTTTGCTCTCATATTCATTTGCTGTCAGTTTCTTGTAATATAAAGAATACTACTGAAAGCATTTATGGATGTGCTACTCTGCATATATTAATATAGGTGAAAGGTGCTTCCATATAGGATTTACCAATGATTTTCATCTGATTTACCAGTGTCCCATATCACCTCATCCCATACTATGGCTGCCTTAGAGACTGAAGAAAACAACATACCTACCCACTTCATGCAGACCTGCTGGAAAGCTTTGCTTACAGGCACTGGTCTTCAAATTAGAGTGTATGCATTAAGCCCTTTCCTTATTATTTACATGAACATGCACACATGAACACACATTTACCTACTAAACATGTGCACATACACACTCAAACATGAAAAGTTCGAATATGGATGATTTAAAGTAGCCAGTTTCCAATTTCTGTGACTGATGTGCCCAAGAATCGCATGTACCTTTTAAGTAGAATATAGTAGAAAAGACCAATTATTAGACACCGATTTATTGGTTTATTTAGTGATTTGCTTAAAGCACTCTCCGTGCTGCTTATCACCAAGCATAAATTCATCCTGCTACCTGGAAGAGAATGACCTAGAGAAATTGCTAAAACAATAGGTCGTTGCCCTTAGCAACATGACCACGAAAGCCTGCACCAGTCAACTGTCATATCATATGTCTTTAAAAAGCAAAAGCTAACTGCCACTTATGCTTCTGGGAAGTTCCAGTTGCTTTTCTGCTCACCCCACCTTGTGGTTTTAGAGTATAAAGTGAGGATGCAAGATAGACTTGAGACCAAAGCCTTTCAGTAGCTTTCCGGGCTTCAGTCCACTGGTGATATCTCCTCTCGTCTAGACTCATTAGCATTGGAGAGACTTATTCAGTAGCTTAGTCCAGAGAACTTTCCATCATACCTTCCCATTTCTCCATCTTTTATACTGATAATGAGAAGTATTTGTTACTCAGCAAAGTGGTTCACTATTGCAATTCTAGCACTTGAAGGAATTAAATAGGAGGATTGCAAATTTGAGGCTAGCAGGGCTACATAGCAAGACCCCATTTTAACAAAAACAGAACACAATTATATTTATCTTTTTGGTGAAAATTGAATTTAACTCTCACTCTCCACCGCAGTGTGTGTGTATGTGTGCACATTTTAATGTATTTATAGATGTGTATATGTGTGTGTGCACACATGTAATCCTGATTTATAATTCTGATATCTTGATGGAATTAGAAGTGGCAGGTTGACTTATGAATGCTTTAAATTCAATATTTTGTAGACTGGAGCATCAGGACTTTCTGTTAAGTCTGTGATTTCACCCATTTTGTCTCCTATTTGCCAAAGAACACAACCCCCCTGAATCCTGTGAGAGAAAAATACATAAAAATGTATGGAAGAGCTTTGAAGTGCATTGGTATCATATCTCACCTTAAGCAAAGGACTCCTGAGGATGTCTTGGTCTTTGATCACCTAAGAAGGCATGCTGGGAAATTGCAGCTTTGAGGACCAATACTTTCCACTAAAGAACAAGAGCTGACTCACACTCACTAGGTTCTTGTCTTGAGCCACCTGTATTATTTCAGGTTTAAATAGGGAAACATATGGAGATATCCATGTTTACTTCCTACAGATTAACATCACACTTTGAATAAAAGAAATATATTGGAAATGAGCTTATGTTTTACATTTTCTTGAGTGTTATTCATGTTTGGAGAAGAAATGTTTCTTTCCCATTGAGAAAAGATTATTGGATATTATAAATTCATATACATTTTTTATTTGGACTTAGGTCTCCGGTTCCTGGTTATTCATCAACCCTTTTTGTTTTCATTTTTTCATGGTTACCATGCACTTATTTGATTTATATAAATAGTTGTCTATAATAGATTTTGATACTTAAAGATCCCATTAATACACTATAGGTAAGCCTTGAATACAGCCACCTTCCCTTTATCTGTTGTTAATTTACAGTGAACTCTGTTTCATTTCAGAAATAAACAATAATTATTACTGAGTCTATAAACTGATTGAAAAATTGGCTGACTATTATTTCTACTAAAATATTAATTTATGATAAAACTATATATTTAATAATTACTTATTACCATCTGTAATGTATTTTCTTCTAATAAACAGTAATTTAGTAGTAATTAATATAACAGAATCAGTGACATTTTATACGCTACTTAAAATTAATGATAATTTTTAAATATAGAAAATTAATTTTAACTATTTTAGTTATAAGAAAACAAAATTCTATAAATTTTACTACGTGCAGATTTTTATAATAAAGGTAGAGTAATAAACAAAAGACATTCAAACATAAATACGTTAAGATAAACCAGCGGGAAAGTGGAACATTGAAGAGATGCTGGAGGGTTTTTAAAATAAATTGTGATTGGTTGGCCCTGAAAACACATAAAAGTAAATTTATGCAGACTGAGTAGGTAACACACACACACACACACACACACACATGCACAAACACACACTGTTACTGATGCTATGGTGTACTTACAGACAGGAACCTAGCATGGCTGCTTACCGAGATGCCCAACAAGCAGCTGAACAAGTTAGGTGCAGATACTTACACCCAAACAATGGACTGAAGTGGGGGACCCCTGTGGTTGAATTAGGAAAGACAGGAAGAAGTTGAGGAGGAAGGTGACCCTATAGGAAGACCAGCAGTCTCAACTAACTTGGACCCCCAAGATCTCTCAGACACTAAGCCACAAAACAGACAGCATGCACTAACTGGTCTGAGGACCCCAACACATATACAGCAGAGGACTGCCTGGTCTGGCCTCAGTGAGAGAAGACTCACCCAAACCTTGAGAGACTTGAGGCCCCAGGGAGTGGGGAGGCCTGGTGGGATGTGTGGGGGTGTGGGGACACCCATCCTGTTGGAGATGGGGGAATTTATTTTTATTAATAAAATAAAATTTAAAAAATTGTGAACAGTTGGCCTGAAAACATATAAAAGTAATCTTAGACTGAGTAGGTAACATTTAGAAATGTGTGCATGCATACCTGCACACACACACACACACACACACACACACACACACAGAGAGACACACAGAGACAAACATACATGCACATACACTGACATACACACATACATATACAGACATACTCATACACACAGACACACACACAGATATATTCACACACATAGACACACACACATGCAGACACATACATATACACACAGATACATTCACACACACATACACATATAGACACACACAGACACACACAAATACACACAGACACACCCAGACATATTCACACATACACACATACACACACAGACACATACACACAAACACACATACACACACACACACACACACACACACACACACACACACACACGTAACAGTGAAAGAAGAGGCCATGACTTTGAAAGAGAGTAAGCATGTGGTATATGGGAGGGCTTGAAGGGAGGAAAGAAAGGGAAATGATGTAAGTATATTAAAATCACAGAAATAAATTTTTAAAAGGAGACAGTTGATTTTTTGAAGGAGAAATAGATGGCAATAGTTCCCAGATACATTTAGCTGGACAGTCAGTCTTCTGTATCTGTGAGTTCTCTGTCCATGGAATCAAACAACTTCAGGTTGAAAATATTTGAGAACAAGTTGTGTCGGTAGTGAACATACTCAGCCCCCTTTCGCTCGTTCTTGTCTCGTGAACACGGTAGTTGGTGCAGATGCACATGGCACTTGCACTGCTCCACGTTTTACAGGCGGTCTAGATTATTAAAAGTGCATGAGAAGATGTGTACAGGCCACCAGAAACCACTAAACCATCTAGACAGAGAACTTGAGTATTTCCCCAGTTTTGATGACCCCAGGCATTCCTGGAAGCACTCCTGGAAGCCTACTGAGACATAATTGTTATTGTAATCACTCAAAATTACATGTTTTCAAATATTTCCATTTATAACTTGTTTAAAAATTTGGAAGTAGCTACATAGTTTCTAACATGTGCAAGAAAGCTTAGATGCATAACACTTGCATAGCATGCCACAGTGGAATTGCTGGGTTGGGGAATGGGTGTCCTTGCAGATTCTGAGTGACTTTCCTGTCTCCCACACCCACAGCCCTGTGTGAGAGAGTCTCTCATCTCCTCATAGACTTTCTAGTCTTAGCTTTTATGATTTTGCACTTCTGAGGAGCCTACCATGGTGCTACCACATGGGCTTAAGTTTGTGTTTCCCTGGTGGCTGAGGAGGTTGAATGCTTTGTTTATTGGTCATCCATCTTTATTTTTATCTTTGGAAAATTGTCTACTTACCACTCTGTCTGTGTTTCTGTTAATTAATATTGATGTATGTTTGTAGTGTAGGGCCCTAATTCTTATAGCATGTTGACATTTCTGGCTTCCTTGGGGGCTATTTTTCTTTTGCTATTTCTTCTAATTCTCAATCTAGTTCTCAGCTGAACTTATTTTCTTTGATCAAGTGTTCCCACCTGGAGACCCTGCTGCCAGGGTCTTATCTACAGAAGCTAACTGCGGGCTTCTGTTTCTCTGTGAGGCATGGTACTATTCATAGACATCCAACTACTGCACGGCAAGATACGAGCAAGAGCAAGTCAATACCAGTGAATAAAAGCATGAAATAAAAGCAGTTTGCTACCTTCTAAAAACCTGGAGTGATATTAATTATCCAACTAAATTTGCTTCTTTCAAATCAGAAATAATTTAGAAAGATGACTTCTTGTGGTATTCTTAAAGATTAACTGAAATGCATGTAACCCTGGACCAGGTCTTAAGTTGAACCATTGAAATAGAACTGGCTCATAGAAAGGTCCCAATTTTCCTCCTGTCATTTTTCCACCCTGATCATTAGATCTCTCTTCCTAGTCCCTGGATATCAAACTAGGTACAAACTTTCCAGTTGCTTTCAGAGATAAGAGGATTTTCTGTCCAGTGATTGACTTGGTTTAAAGCATGAAAATGTCAAAAGGTTGTTGTATGAGTTACTATTCTTGCTGCTGTAAAATTATACTTGACAAGAAGCAAATTGAGAAGGGGAGATTCATTTTGGCTGACAGGCTGAGAAGACAATCCATCATGGCCGAGGTGTGACCATAGGAGCACGAGATGCTCAGCTTGCTTTTGCCTTCTTATTAAGTCCAACACCACAGCCCATGAGATGACGCCATCACATTCAGAGTGAGCTTTTCTTTTTCACTGAAGCATTTCTGGAAATTCTCACAGGCATACCTAAAAGCAAGCTTCTATGTGTGTCTAAATGCAACCAAATTGATGATGGAGATCAGTTATCATAGTCTTCTAGGTAAATCTTCCAATCCCAGAAGTTTTCCTCTCCCAGCTCAGGCCTAACAGAAGGTTGTAACTCAGAGATCTTCTTCAGTAAGAAAGAGGTGGGTCGCTTGCTTCATACATACCACCCTAGTTATTTTTCTAATTGGAAAGGTGGAGTGGGCAAAAGAGAGCAAAAGGAAAAGACAAGGGGAGAGGGACAAAGGTGTTGTCACTTAGCTAGTGCTGTTTAAGCTTCTCATTTGTAGTAGCATGCTAGCACCTCCAGGTCCAAATCTTAACTCACAAGTACTTTTCCCTGGTGAAACAGCAACTACCAAGCATTCTGTTACTGTTGTCAGATTTTTTCACTTTGCTTGTATTGGGACTTGTCAGCCTAAGTGAAGACAACTCACCATGAAAACTTGTGTACAATAAACCACACACACAAACAAACAAAACAAAAAACAAAAACAAAGCAAAACAAAACAAAACAAAACAAAAAACACCACACAACACAAAGGAAAATTGGAAACCACAGGTAAGAAGGAAGTGTGATAAATCAAGCCACCATGATTCCTCCAAAGTTTACCACTCCCTAATAACTGAAAACGAAGCATATTGAGAGGCCAGGGTGGGAGAGATGGCTGAGTGCTTAGGAGAACATCCTGCTCTTCCTGAGGCCCTGAGTGTGATTCCCAGCACCCACATCAGTCAGCTTACAACTGCCTGTAACCCCAGCTCCAGGGGGATCTGACATCTTACACTTCGGTGGTCACTTGCATTCTTGTGTACATACCCTCCCATACACAGAATTGACAATAACAATAAATACTTAAAAATATTTCAGAATCTTTTCTAAATTCTTAAAATTTTTTATTGATTATTTTATTTATTCACATTTCAAATGTTATCCCCCTTCCAGGTTTCCCCTCCGAAAACCCCCTATCTTACCCTCTCTCCACCATGCTTCTATGAGGGTGCTCCTCCACCCACTCACCCACCCATCCACCCACTTCTACCTTACCACTCTAGCATTCCCCAGGCTTCAAGGGCCTTCCCTCTCACATCCTCTGCTACATATGCAGTTGGAGCCATAGGTCCCTCCATGTGTATTCTTTGGTTGGTGGTTTAGTCCCTGGGAGCTCTGGGAGGTCTGGTTGGTTGACATTATTGTTCTTCCTATGGGGTTGCAAATTCTTTCAGCTCCTTCAGTCCTTCCCCTAACCTCCATTGGGGTTTCAATGCTCAGTCTGATGGTTGGCTGCAAGCATCTGCATATGTATTGGTCAAGCTCTGGCAGAGCCTCTCAGCAGACAGCTATATTAGGCTCCTGTGAGCAAGCATTTCTTGGCATCAGCAATAGTGTCTGGGTTTGGTGGCTGTATATGGGATGGATGCCCAGGTAGGGCAGTCTCTAGATGGCCTTTACTTCAGACTCTGCTCCACTCTTTGTCCCTGTCCTTTAGACAGGAGAAATTCTGGGTTAAAATTTTGAGAAGGGTGGGTGGCCCCATCCCTCAATGAGAGGACCCTGCCTAACCTCTGGATATGGTCTCTACAGGTTCTCTCTCCCCTTTGTTGGGTATTTCAGCTAATGTCATCCTCATTGGGTCCTGGGAGCCTCTTGCTTTCCTTGCATCTGGGACTTTCTGTTGGCTACTCCCAGATCCCCATCCCCCATTGCTACACACCTCTGTTCAATTTTCTGACCCTCTGTACATCACCTCTGTCTCCTTCCACACCTGATCCTGCCCGATTTTCCGTCTCCCCCTCCTCTCTTGTCTCAAGTCTCTCCCACCTTCTACATTCTGTGATTATTTTGTTCCCCTTTCTAAGTAGGATGAAGCATTCACACTTTGGTCTTCCTTCTTCTTGAACTTCATATGGTCTGTGAATTGTATCATGAGTATTTGGAGGTTTTTTTTTTTTTTTTCCCTAGTATCCACTTATCAGTGAGTGCATACCATGTGTGTTCTTTTGTGACTGGGTTACCTCACTCAGGATGATATTTTCTACTTCCATCCATTTGCCTAAGAATTTAATGAATTCATTGTTTTTAGTAGCTGAGTAATATTCCATTGTGTAAATGTACCACATTTTCTGTATCCATTCTTCTGTTGAAGGACATCTGGGTTGTTTCCAGCTTCTGGCTATTATAAATAAGGCTGCTATGAACATAGTGGAGCATATGTCCTTGTTATATGTTGGTGCATCTTTTGTGTGTATGCCCAGGAGTGGTATAGCTGGGTCCTCAGGTAATACTATGTCCAATCTTCTGAGAAACTGCCAGACTGAGTTCCAGAGTGGTTGTACCAGCTTGCAATCCCACCAGCAATGGAGGAATGTTTTCTTTTTCTCCACACCCTCTCCAGCACCTGCTGTCACTTGAGGTTTTGATCTTAGCTATTCTGACTGGTGTGAGGTGGAATCTAAGGGTCGTTTTGATTTAGGTAAGAAAATCTGCACAGCACCTGGATAAAAACATTAGCAAAGCAGATGAAAGGGTTAGTGACATGGAAAAGAACATGAAAACCATGGAGGAAACATTCAACAAAGAAGTTGAGATCATGTACAAGGACCAAACCAAAATGCTGAAGTGAATGAATTTACAAAAACACCCCACAGTGCATAATCACCACCTAAGAGGAAGCAAAAGGCAACGTTGTTAGTGATGGAACATGAGGCAGAAGCTATATCATATTTTTATATACATAAAGAAAAAGAAAAGAATAAATAATTCCAAACCAACTTGAGAATAAAGAAAAACAGCAAAATTTCAGGAACGTATAAGTTCTCCTGATAATAAGCTTAAGTGGTGAATAGCCTCGTTCACCACTAAAATGATTCAGAATAGCTGACCAGATTAAAAAAAACTAGGTCAGCTGTTTATTGTTTCCACAATACAAACAGAAGGAAGGAAAAGGATGGAAGATAGTTTATCAAGCAAATTGTAGCTGAAACAAGCTGGCATAGCTGCTCTGATACTTGATAAATGACATGTCAAACCAAAATTAGTCAGAGGTGATAAAAGAAGGCCATTGCATAAAGAGAACAATTCTTTAAAAAGATGTGACAGTTGTAGATGCATATGTACTGAATCATGAGGGTACTGATTTCATAAAACTAATAATAATGACCACAAATTGTCAAACAGATCTTGGTAGGATAATGGTGGCTTAAGTAGTCAATTTTCATATTTGTGTAGTCCATATAAACTAATAAACCACAAACAATACTTGTCAATTGTATCATAGGTCAAATTAGTTTATTAGATAACTACAGAGTAAGTATTCTAACCAACATATATGAAGTACATATTCTCAGAATCTCTTGACACCTAACTGGACCATATATTAGGCCACAACAAAAGTCTTCACAAATAGAAAAGAATTAAGATAACATCTTAAATTTACCATAGTATAGTAGTATAAAGAAACCCCCAAATTAAAAGAAAAGAAACAAATAATTACAAATGGAATTCAAGATTTATAGATAATGAATTCAAAACCATACATTATAACCAATTTGGCTTCGTTCTAGAGATCAAAGTTTGTAAATCTAGAGATGAAACCTATGCAAATCAGAATGTAAAATATAGTACATAAGTACAATTAATGTCCTATGACCATTTTGATAGAAGTCAGAAATTGGTACCTAGACATATAATCACCACAAACCTGGATCCCTATGTGCCAGAAGAAGAGCACAATCAATGAGGGATATATGTCACCACCAGAGCCCAGCTATCACACTACAGCAAGCCCCAAATATTCCAACAAAGTGGAAGCACAAAAAATGACCTTAAAACCAACTTTATGAAAATGATAGAGGTCCTTAAAGAAATCAAGGAAAAGACAAACAAAAAATAGAGGAAATGAATGAATCCCTTAAAGAAAGTGAAACCAAGAAAAAATTGTTGAAGGAAATGAATAAAACTGTTCAAGACATGAGAAGTGAAATAGAAACATAAGGAAAACACAGAATGAGAAAATTCTGGAAATGGAAAATCTAGGTAAGTGAACAGGAACTACAAATTCAGGCAGCACTAACAGAATACAAGAGATGGAAAACATATTATCAGGTGTTGAAGATACAATAAAAGAAATAGATATAGCAGTCAAAAAATATTACAGTTAAAAACTTCCTGACACAAAACATCCAAGAAATCTTGGACACTATGAAAAAGCCAAACCTAAGAATATTAGGAATAGAAGAACAATCTCAACTCAAAGGCCCAGAAAGTATTTTCAACAAAATCACAGAAGAAATTATTCCTAAGAAGGACATGTCTATAAATGTATGAGAAGCTTACAGAACACCAAATATATTGGACCAGAAAAGAAAATTGCTTTGGTACAGCAAAAAAGAAAAGGCCTTTGCTGCACAGCAATCAAAGCACGAAATATACAGGACAAAGTAAAAAGTATTAAAACCTGCAAGGGAAAAAAGGCCAAGTACTATATAAAGGTAGACCTACTAGAATTACATTCGACTCCTGAATAGAGACTCCAGAAGTCACAAGGACATGCATAGAGCTGGTGTAGTTATTCTAATATCTGAAAAAATAGACTTTAAACCAAAATTAATCAAAAGAGATAAGGAAGGACATTTCATACTCATCAAAGAAAAAAATCCACCAAGATAATCTTTACATTTTCAACATCTATTGCCCTAATGAAGGGTACCCACATTTGTGAAAGAAATATTGCTAAAGCTTAAATCACACACCAGCCGTCACACAGAGATAGTGGGAGACTTCAATACTAACCAATGGACAGGTAATCCAGACAAATATTAAACAGAGAAATAATGAAACTAACAAATGTTATGAATCAAATGGACCTAATAGGTATCTACAGAACATTTCACCAAAACACAAAAGAATATACTGTCAGAAGCCATCTAGGTTAGGCTAAGGCCAGCAGATGGTCTTCCTGCAGGTGGCCCACTATTTTTGCATGGTCTGAGATGGGTGAGCTCAATCCCAAGGAGATTTCATCTCAGGATTGCTTCTTGCCTTTCCTGTCATTATTAAATTAATATAATTATCCCTGGGCATCAGCCTATCCTTTTGATCAGATTTCCTGCAGATCAACATAAAGATGAACTTTCACAAATTAATGCTGTTTAGATGAATTAATGATTCTATAGAATTCCTGATTTGATTCAAATAATTTTAGGAAGAAAGTTTTAAGAGATGTTCTTAGTTGCTTTGCTAGAAAGATGTAATAAAGTTAGAATCAAGAAGGGAATGTGTCCATTACTCATAAATAGTAAGTAAAGGCTGAATAGTAAGAAATATAATGAGATTTCATAATCACCCTAAAAAGAAAGATAAGCTTGGGCCAAATTTGTGTTCAAGGAAAAACGTTTAGGTCTAAAGATAAAGCACAGGTGTGCACTATGATAAGACAAGACCATGTAAAAACTGTTGTGTTGAATTCATCATGTGCATGTTAGAATGAAACACTGCTTTGAAGCTGATATCAACATTCTTCTGTAACTCCTATTTTATGTAACATTTTGTCTATGAGGTAGTTTTTTAAAGAACGTTTTGTCTAATATGGTATAAAAAGGCAAGAGAAAAGAAATGGGGTTGTTGGTTGGATGGTTTGGCTTAGGGGGTGGGCTCTGCCCCATCCACCCACCCACCCATTGATCCATCCATTCATCCATGTATCCATCCATCCACTCAAATGTATATATCTGTTTGTCTATATGTACATGTGTAGGTATGTAAGTGGATATATATGTCTGTTTGTCTATATGTACATGTGTAGGTATGTGTATGTAAGCATGCTTGCATGAATACACTTGTGGAGCATATGATATGGTTGGTTAGGCCAAACAAAAATGTGAATGTGATAATGTGTAATGAGGATGTGAATGAAAATGTAAATGAGTCTATGCAGATTTGCTTGTGTAAAAGATCTTAATTATTTTCCTTTCCTTCCTCTTTGGTTCACCAAGTGTTAACCAGCCATGCCAGTGAAGAGCTTCTGGCTGCCTGACCAGAAAAGGGAGCACTAGCAATAAATTCTTTACCTAATCTCCTCTGGGTTAGCAACAATTGTCAATAGATCCAGAGGCCTGCAGCTTTTGGCCTCAGAGTAACTTAAAAGTCAAGATAGGCATATTTTATGATAAAAAGCAACCCTACTCTCTTGTAAGACTAAGTCTTATCCCTGCCTATGCTCTTCCCCCCGTGGCTGCTTCAGAGACCCACTTCTTGGCTAGGCTCCTAGCAATATACTTCTCAGCAAATCACAGAACTTTCCCCAAAACTGAACACATATTCAGTCACAAAGCAACTCTCAACAGACACAAGAAAGTTGAAATAACCCCCTTCATCATATGAGACCACCATGAATCAAAGCTGGATTTCAACAACAGAAATAACAGAAATCCTACAAACTCATGGAAACGGAACAACTCTCTACTGAATGACTATGGGTCAAAGCAGAAAGAAAGAAAATGAAGACTTTCTACAATTCAATGAAAATAAATACCAAACACACTCAAACTTATTGGTCACAATGAATGGTGCTAGGAGGTAAGTTCATAGCACTAAGTAACTTCATAAAGAAATTGGAGAGATCTCATACTAGCAACTTAGCAGCATACCCCAAAGCTGTGGAACGAAAAGAAGCAAAACACCTTTTGGGGATTGGTCCTAATGGTTTGTCTAAATTTGGCCCCCAAAACCATGTTTCCAGATGCTGAGGGTCCCTGAGACCAGCTGGCTTTGATTGTTAATAAAGAGTTGCTATACAGCCAATGGCTGGGCAGAGAGTTGGAGGTGGGACTTTTAGACTGAGTGATCAAGGGACCAAGGGGATGAACAGAAAGGACTGCCATGACAGGAGAGCAGAGAGATCAAAATTAAAGGCCCACTGGCATGTAAGAATCTTGGGCAGCCACCCCAGGGGCCACTCCCCAACTTGGGTTTGGGAACCAAAGATAAAAAAATAGATTTAGAGAATGTTAACTCAGGAATACTGGAGGGGATTGTCTGCTAGCCACAAGGAGGTTTAGAAGTACGCAGCCATTGAGCTCATTAGGCATATTAAAAATTAAGCTGATGTATGTGTGGTGTGTGTGTGTGTGTGTGTGTGCGCGCACACACACATGTCTGTGTCTTTCACTCGTAAATCCAGAGCTCTTGGAAGGGTACAGAGCATGTGCGCACAACTCATGGGAAGCGTAGAGCAGATTAATGATTCACTGCTACAAACACTTAAAAGGGATACATAACAGGAAATAAAATGAGGACTGAAATAAGTAATTTAGAGACAAAGAGAACAATACAAAGAATCAATGAAACAAAGAGTTGGAAACAAGATAGACAAAAACTCTTATCTGAAAGACAGAACATTCAAATAACAAAATCAGAAATGAAAAAGGTAACATGAAAAATAGATAACAAAGAAATCCAAAGATTCATTAGGTCATATTTTAAAGACCTATACTTAATAAAGTTGAAAAATCTAAACGAAAAGGATAGTTTTCTCAATAGATAACACTTACCAATGTTAAATAAAGATCAGATAGACAATTTTAATAGACCTTATGCCCTTATGGAAATAGAAGCATTCATCAGAAGTCTTTGAACTGATACAAGCACAGGGCTAGATGGATTTTGTTCAGAATTCTACCAGACTTTCAAAGAAGATCTAATGCCAACAGTCTTCAAATTATTCCACAAAATATAAACAAAAGGAATATTGTCAAATTCTTTTATGAGGCCATAGTCACCCTTGTAGATGTTGTTTTATTTCCTCAGTTGAAGTGATGAGATGAGAGCTGTATCCAAGCTGTGCAACCACATGGCTTAGGCTGAGTCTAGAGCATTTCCTAACATTTCCTAGCATTTCTCTAGGCCTAGGCTTGGAAACTTCTAGCCTCAATACAATCTCATCTTCCAAGATGACTGATTCAAACTGCCTTCTCCCTGCTTCTAATGGAATTGCTCTACGTGGCCTCAAACTAACTCTGGCAATCTGTTCTAATCTGCTGGCTCCTTCTCATTTTCTGACTTGTTTTGTCTTCACCTGAAACCTATCTCTGTAAAACTGTCCTGATAAAGTTGCCTCCTCCTCCCCTCTTCCTCTCCTCTTCCTTTTCCTCCCCCTTCCTCCCATCCCTCTCTCTCTGAGTTGCTTTCTTAAGTTGCCTCTCTTTCCTGTCTGTTCTCATGAGAGTTGGGTGTATCCTATTTCTGACTCATTTGGTCAAATCTTTGATTCCTCATTTTGTCTGCCCCTAAATTAGACATCACTTTCAAGAATAGAAGATCTTTCCATCTTCTGACATCTTCAATGTTTTTCTTCCATGTCTAGAAGATTTAATCCTACAAGTGTTTTACTTGTTTGGTTAGTTAACCTAAGATATTGTGAATTATTTGAGTTTCTTGTGAAAGGCATTAATTTCCTGATTTCTCTCTCAGTCTGTCATTTGTATATAGGAGGGTTCCTGATTTTGTGAGTTCATTTTCTATTTTGCTACTTTTTAAAAATAAAAAAATATTGTTTTTTTTTTTTGGTGTGTGTGTGTGAATTTCACATCATGCATGCTATTCCCACTCATCTCCCCCTCCCTTCTACCTGCCTTCCACTTTTGCAACCTACCTGATAATAGAGAAAAAAAATCTTATGGAAGCTGTAGTATGTGTTCCACAAGTATACCCTTTTGCTCACACTTCTTTGCTTGGAAATGTTCACTGTGATTACTCATTGGTTTGGTTTGAGACCTCTGGCTTCTGCTACTCTATCAATACTGGAACCTCATTGGGACTCATCTCAAATATCCTGTTGTTGCCCTGGGTCATGAAGATTCTGTAGTTTTGGATCTGTAAGATCAGACCCTTCATGTACTCTAGCAGTTCATCAATGGGATAGATAGTCATGACTTCAGGATAAACTCCACCCCTTGCCATAGTGGCAAGGGGCAAGGATAGGAGAGGGCATCTCTCCTTTGTCTACGCTGCTGCATAGCAGAAGCAGACAAGATGCAGGGTCAGCTCTTCCACTTTCTCACTCTCTGAGTCAGCTCACCTGCACTCCTGCCATCATGGTCAGCTCTACTCTGCTGCCCAGGTAAGGTGCATAACCTAGTCTCCTGAGTGCTGCAGCAAGTGAAGGACAGGGCCAGCTCTTCCACTCTGATGACCTCATGGCTAGCTCTCTTGCTTTTTGTAGGTGACAAGAGGCAAGGGGTGGGGCATCTCTCTCTTACCCATATCACCCCATGGCTGACAAGTGGCATGGCCAACTCTCTGAATGTCTGGGGTCATCTCAGGAGTGGTCTCAAATGTGCTATGCCCTGCTCATGCATTATGGCTCTGGGCAGGGGCCATCTTGGGCATAGTATGTCTCCACAGACCTTCTTGACACTGGACTGGTGGTAATCTCAGGCTAGCTCCCTGTCCAGACCCCATAGTGCTGATCTGTTGGTTGTCTGAGGCTGGCTCCTTGCTCACCTGACCCCTTGCAAGGGTCATCTGTCTCAGCCTCACAACTATCCTGCTTGTGGTCCGAGACAGGGCTCTTATAGTCTCTGGTTTACTCCTCGTCCTGGGGCCTATCTGGGCCTGCCTGGCTCAGGACTGGTGCTCCTCTCAAACTTGCAGTCTTTCAGGGAATGGTAGCTACTAATTGTTCAGATGTTCATTGGTCAGAATACTGAGTGTAGACATCACTTCTCTCCTCTCTGCCACCTACTGACCAACACGTGACACAACAGGCATACATGGTATCTTGCTATTTGTCTGAACTTGTTTTATCAGCTGTAGGAATTTCTTGGAATTCTTAGTGTCAGTATATGTGCTATCATAGAATTTGCAAATGAAGATATTATGACTTCTTTCTTTCCAATTTATACTTCCTTGATCTCCTTCAGTTGTCTTATTGCTAAGACTTCAAGTACTATATTGAATAGCTATGGAGAGAGTGGACAACCTTGTCTTGTTACTGATTTTAGTGGATTTAGTTTGAGTCTCTCTCCATTTAAGATGATGTTGGTTATGGCTTGTTGTAAACTGCCTTTATTCTGTTTAGGTATGTCTCTTGTATCCCTAATGTCTCTGTGGCATTAATCATGAAGAGGTGATTAATTTTATCAAAGGCCTTTCCTTCATCTAATGAAATGATTATGTGTTTTTTGACTTTCAATTTGTTTATATGGTGGATTTTATTTTTCAATTTACATATATTGAGCACCCCTGCATTTCTAGGTTTAAGCCTACATGTATATGGTGGATGGGGTTTGCAAGTATTTTACTGAGAATTTTTTCATCTATGTTCATAAGGAAAATTCGTATGTAATTTTTTTTCTAAGTTGTGTCTTTACATAGTTTGGATATCAGGGTAACTCTGGCTTCATAAAACAAATTGGACAATGTGCCTTCTGTTCCTGTTTTGTGGACTCCCTTGAGCAACACTTACGTTTGTTAACTCTTCTTTGAAAGTCTGGTAGAAATTCTGCACTAAAACAGTTTTGCCCTGGGCTTTTTTTTTCTCTGAGACTTTAAAAAAATTTAAATTATATATTATAATATTATATATATAATATATCAATAATATAATATAATATAATATAATATAATATAATATTATTAATATTATATGTAATATATAATATAATATTAATATATTATAGTAATATAATATAATAATAATATAATATATATATAATATTAATAATAATATATATATATATATAATATAATATAATATATATTACATATAATATATAATAATATTATAATATATACTCTTTATTTTACCATAAAGCTTTTGCATGTATATTATTACTTGAGTTCACTGTTTAATATCAGATTCCTGAGTGTGAAAAATGAGTGATTCTCTGTGTCTGTATCTGTTTCTTTTCTTAGGCTATTTTCCTTCTGTTTGTTTGTTTGCTTTGTTCTATTCTTATGTGTTAGTTTCTGGTTTTTTTCAGTTTATGTTAGAAACCTGTTTATTTTCTAATGAGAGACTGAAATAAGGTGAATCTGCATGACAGGCATAGAGGAAAGGGAAATCATAGTTAGGATAAATCATACGAGAAAAAAAATCTATTTTCAATAAAGGTAAGCAAAGTGAAACAATACAAAATCTATCCCCGAACAAAACAAAAGCAAAAATAAAAACAACAACAAAAAACATAAGTTTAAAACTACTTTAGGAGACACCATGCACTATGTGTATAATACCTATTCCAGAAGCTAAAAGTAATCTTTTATTTATATTTTAATACTTTTTTTACATTTTTATTCAATAAAATTAAATAGCATTTTTTGACTTTTGTATTTTATGACGTTTATACTATGTCATATAATTATGATATTTATAACATATTTTAATTATGATAAAATATGAATTTTAGCAGCTATTGTTGTTGAAGTTAGTCATTGTACTAACTATCATATGTGTGGACTCACATGGCATCCAATGCAATTATGACTCTATAACCATAACCAGGGAGTCAGGACTCAGTCAAGTCATTGTTCCATAGGATAGAAAAGGGGTCATTTATTTCTAAATTTTTAGTTAACTCATGGTGTAAAACAGTTAGTCCCTGAAGATCATTTGGCATTGTCCCAATAAGACTTTCATTCAAAATAAAAGTTTACCAAGCATAAAAATTAAAATAAAAAATGTGAGCTTTCACATATCTTTTGCACACATATTTTTAGTTACAAGATGTACCAAGTGTTGTGGGTTGTTTTTTTTTTAAACTTTTCCTCCTGCTTGTACAGATACTCTTCTGAGTGCTACCTGCTTGGTCAGAAGACAATCTTATAAGGTGATGTTTAAAAATTAATTGCATTTGTTTTGATTTTTTTAGTGGAGTATATTTCATATCTGGTAAAATACATGCATCTTATGGACAGCTTGAAGTCTTACAAGTGATCATGCCCATAAGACAGTCCCTCTGATACTGAACACTTCCAGTACCCCAACAGATCTCTTATTTCTCTACCACTAGATAATCCCTCAATGTTACCACCATTCATATCCATATTCAAATAGATTAGGTTTGCCTGTTTTAGAACTCCACATAAATGGAATCACATAATGTGCTCTTTATAAACATCTGGGCTTTGTGTGAGATTTATTCATGCTATGGGGTCTATCACTGTAGAGGAATTTCCCGTAATTATCTGATTGGCTAATAACGATGGCGAAATAGCCAGTCACTGGGTGAAAATGATAAGGTGGGTTTTCCGGGCAAGACAGGAAGAGAAGGGGAGGCGTCGGGTTGAAGGATATGGCCGACAGAGGAGGACAGAGGGAGAGAAGTTGGAAGGAAGATGGCACAGAAGCACATGGCCTGGAGAAACTGGAAGTAGCAGGGATTTCTTAGTTGGGGAAGAAAGTGGTATAGAGGCAAATCTGCCCAACATAGACATGCAGTTTCTAAATATACAACTGAGTTGTGTCTTCCTTGCATGGGTTTATTGGGGTTGGAAATTTACTGCAGCATATCACTAGGTCCACTTTTTAAAAAATTGTATGTATTCCAATGAACAGATACACCATAGTCCCTCCAATAAGTCATTTTCATTTGAAGACCATGACTCCCATATGCATACTGTTTTGTGAATATAAGCAGTCCTTTCTTGTGGGAGTGTACCTAGAAGCAGTATTGCTGAAGCATAAACTAACATGCATATTTAACTTTAGAAAATCTCACCTAATAGATCAATTATATTTTGATGAGAGATGCATTGGTATCTTCCTCAAATCTTCTTTTATTTGTCTTCAAAATTAGGACTTCACTGTCAGTTTGATGTTAGTGAGTTTCTCTTAAAAACCTCTGAATAGATGGGCCACCCACCCATCTCATAAATATTAATCCAGAATTGCTCCTATCAAAAGGAAATGCAGAGATGAATAGTGGGGCAGAGACTGAAGGAAAAGCCATGGAATCCATCCCATCTGCAGACAACAAACCCAGACACTATTGCTGATGCCAAAAAGCTCTTGCTGACAGGAGCCTGGTATAGCTGTCCCCTGAGAGGCTCTGCCAAAGCCTGACTAATACAGATGTGGACACTCGCAGTCAACCATTGGACTGAGCACAGGGACCCAATGGAGGAGTTAGGGGAAGGATTGAAGGAGCTGAAGGAGACTGCGACTCCATTGGAAGAGCAACAGTATCAACCAACCAGAACCCCCACAGCTCCCAGGGACTAAACTACCATCCAAAGAGTACACATGGAGGGACCCATGGCTCTAGCTGCATATGTAGCAGAGGATGGCCTTATCTGGCATCAATAGGAGGAGAGGCCCTTGGTCCTGTGGAGGTTTGATGATCCAGTGTAGGGGAATGCTAGGGCACTGAGGTAGGTGTAGTTGGGTAGGTGGAGGAGGACCCTCATAGAGGCAGGGGGAAGGGGAAAGGCTTGTGGAGGAGAAACTGGGAAAGGAGACAACATTTGAAATGTAAATAAATAAAATAACCAATTTTTTTAAATGGAAAAAAGCAAGCAAAAACCAACCAACCAAACAAAAAACAAAAACCAAAACAAAACAAAAAAAACCTCTGACTAGTAAGTCCTGTTGAATGAGAAGCTTCCCTCAGGATTCCTTCAGAAGTTGAAGTGGTCGGCTGCCTGTGGAGAGTGGGATTCAGTTGAAAGAACTCCAACCTCTAGGATGACTGTGGAGTTCACAGCCTACTTCCCTCTGACATCTTCCAGTAAATTTCACATCTGTCTGTTTAAGTTAGCTCTGGGTGAGTTTCTGAGAGTAGCAGCTAAGAAAATTTACCCTTAAAAAGACTTTGTGCTGGAAGAATATTTGAAAGGCTCTCCCAGGCTTTCTAATATATCAAAGTTCATTATTATGAGTGAACATTTTACTTCATCAACTGCATAGTATAATGCTTCCCACTTCTCTACCATTTTAATTATGACATGGAGTGTGGTGTGTGCCTCACACATCGAACAGATTGCTCAAGGTGTTGCTGAAGCAGGATTTTTTTTTTAATTAAACTTTTTATTATTATTATAAACAGTGTGTATGTGTGCACATGTGTGTGTGTGTGGACATGTATGTATGTAAGATATGAGTGCACATGTGTAGAGGTCTTAGAACAGCTTTCAGGATCGGTTCTGTCTCCCATGGGATCCAACTGAAGTTGTTATGCTTGGACGGGAAGCGCCTTTACCCACTAAGCCATCTCATTGGCCCTTGGTAGGGTTTCCTAGGCCTGCCTGGAGTCCTGTGTCTGAAATCTTTGTGAATCACTGTAATAGAGAAGTTCAAATTAAAGGGAGGTGAATATTTTTTTTGATAAAACACAGCATCATATCTTGTCTCTTGGAGGCAGGATGGATATTTGTGTGCAACAGGGTAAATAACAGCTACTATAAATGTAGAGTCACAGAATCTACATACAACAGCCGTTCTCAACCTGCGGGTCACAAGCCTTTGGGAGTCAAATGACTCTTTTGCAGGGGTCATCTGTGAAATATCAGCTATCCGGCACATCAGATATTTACAATGTGATTCTTAACAATAGCAGCATTACAGTTATGAAGTAGCAATGGACGGATTTTATGGTTGGGCATCACCACAGCGGATTTTATGGTTGGGTATCACCACTGCACGAGGAACTGTGTTAAAGGATCACAGCATTAGGAAGATTGAACTCCAGTGACTTACAACATCTTATGATTTGAGGCTGAAGAGGGAGAGGATCCAGGTGAGGGCTGCATGTTGCCAGGATCATTTTCAATCTATGTTTCTCCTGCACATAACTCAATAACCAGGATCACTGGAACAAAAAATTAACTTGGCAATCATCCCTCAAGTCATGCTTTGATTTTAAATGATAACTGAATTTCTGTGAAGCTGTTTCCTACAACCAATTATAGTCTGTGTGTTCTTTTCCAGTTACTTGCAAAAAAAAAAATTAGTTATTTGTTAGAAAAAAAAAACAAGAAAAATTTCTCTTCATTCATTGTTTCTTGAACTGGCTATGCTTGGTTATCAATTCCGTAAATGTCTGGTCTCACTTGCTGTATTTCAATTGCTACCATCATTAAGATGGTAGATGACTGGACTATGTGGCTAAGGTTGAGCTCACCTCAGAGATGTCAAGTAAATAAATTGACCTATGTAAGTTTATATCTGCATGAAATCCAGGTCTTTCAGTGTTCAAGGGTCCTCCTTTAACTTTTGACACTGAGACATGCAAGGCAGAGAGATTCTGGTATTATTATTCTATCTTTCCCAGGATTCTTAGGTAGCACAGTAAAATCACTCCTGCTTATATTCCATTCCCACTGTTCACACCTCAGCCAACTCTGCATGCATCCGTATCCTCTCGCTTTGTAGATCCTCACTGATGTGTGCTAACTGGTTTCCCCCTCTGGATGCTTCTCTAGTTTTGCTGCATAACAAGATTAGATCTGGGCCAAACAACTTCAAACCATGTGTGATGCTGAGCCAACATCACTGAAGTTGTGTTTATGGCGCAAGTGAATTATAAACAGACAATATTACAGTGGCTGGCTCCCTGCTCCTCAGAGTCAAGTGGCCTCTCATTAGTCAGTTTGTTTATAAATGTAGAACAGACACATAGAGGGATATGCAGGGACCTGGGACTGAGCACCTGAGCAGCTGTCATCCCCTGACCTCAGAAGAACTCAGGGAGGGACATGTTTCAGACACCTGGGAGGGAGAGGGTTGTGGAGCTGGCTGTCTGAGTCAGGCAGGTTCACACAGAGGAAGGAGGGGTGTTAGCGTTTGGGATTCCTCTTCTGTCTCTTGCCAGGTCTGCTCACCAGTCGAACTCATTCTGAAGGCGGAGGACATGGGAGATTGTAGGTCAGCCTCTCAAGGAAAGATGAGCATGGAATGACAAATGAAGGCATCTCTGGTGTAGTCACTAAGAAGGAAAAAAATTGTGCTGATAAAACTGGATGCAATGTTCTTCTATCATGTAGAATTTTTATTTTGAATGTATTGTAAGAGCATTGTTAAACAGATAAGAATTCAATTATTTTTTTCTTATCAGACAGTACCTTCCTGCATTAAAAATGACCTTACATTTCAGTGCTATACAATGGTGTCATCTTTTATAAAACGGCAGCAGATTCCTCTGAACCCCTGCTAGCAAAAATGACTGTGATGCAATTTCTAGAACCTTACTCATTCCACATTAAGAGGGGAAGCCTGATTTCTTCCCTCCTGGATATCAGGGTGCTTTGGGTTTGACTGTAAGCAAAAGAAGGCAGCAGGAGGGTGCTGCACAGCTTCTGAAGACAGATCAGAGGTGAGGATGCAGCTGGCAGCTGGCTTGCTGGAAAGTGTGTCAGATCCTGGAGCCTCCATGGCAACATTCTCAGGCCCCGTGACGTGACCGCCAGGCTGGCTGAACTCTCAGAGTCACATGGAAAAGCTCTGAGACCGCATGGAAGACCATACTGTTTTCCAGCCTTTCCCATTTCCTCCAGCTTCCTGTTTGTCCATTGTCAGCCACTGTGGGACAAGGGAATGGGATCTTAAGGGACTTCCTTATTGGAACCTCATGTTGACTCCTAGAAACAGAGGAGAAATGGTCGCTGTCATTTTAAGCCGTGGAGGTTTGAGGTGATTCATTACACAAAAGTAACTAAAGCAATTTAAAATGCCAGTTCGATTCCACAAGTGTCCTCCAAACACATAAATCATTGACGTGACACAGCATAGATAACCACAAGCACATCTGCAAGTGGCCAGTGGCCTCCTGCGCAGCAACCCTGGACGGTACTGCCAATTTTAAGATCTGTACTAATGAAAGATATGAAGGAGAACAAACCATAGCACTTAGGATTGACGGAATGTGGCAGTGAGTGCGCAGTAGGAGAGACAAAGAGAATGAAAGCGTTAGAGAACTTGTTGGTGAGACTCTTTGCTTTGAAAAACCTTAGGAGTTTGTAGTTGAAACGACAAGAGTTTAGTAAGATCAGTGACGCCACAAAAATAAAGCAAAACAGAACTGCATGACTAAAAAGACAATAAAATCGCTGAAATTTCACCTGCAAGAAATAAACACCTAGATATTTTAGCGGGTATGGATGCATAACAGATATAGCACACACAATGATTCAGCTGAGTTTGTCTTACACTGGATCAGTGTTCATACAGATATATAGATATTACATGTATGATATATGTCACACCACACCACACCACACTACTTGTTTAACCAATCATTTAGTGATGTACATTTTTTTTCTTTTCAATTTTATGAGCAAAGCAGTGGGTTATATTTGCACATATTTCTTCTCCACTGTGTGATTGTCTTTTTTTTGTGTGTGTGTGTGTATGTGTGGGGAATTTCTATGTGTATGAGATTGTTGGATTGAATGGGGTTTATTTATAACTGGTTCTAAAAAATCTCATTTATAATCGTGACATGGATTGACACAAACGACTTCCTGGAAAGCCCATGTTTCCTTATCCTCTTCAGCAGCTGTTGTTCAGGACAATTCTTCTCTCTTTGGCTGTGTTCAGGTCTGGCCATTTATGTGATGAGGTTTGTGGTTTTAAAAAGATTTCCTTTTCATTTTGTCTGCATCTGAGCAAGGGATGCAACTGAACCTCTTTGTACTTTTGTCAACTTGAACTTTTGTGAATTGACTCTTGATTGTCTTTTTGGCCATCTTTCTTTCTATAAGTAGTTTTGGGAGCACTTTGTGTAACAGTAGTAATTCTTTATGCATTGTTTGTCTTGCTATTTTTTTTTTGTCTTTCAAACATTATTATGGTGGCATTTTATAGTTCTATTGCCTAGAAATTCTATATGAATTGATTTTACTCTGTTTCTGGCTTTGGTGGCAAAATTCTTGTTCCAATTTGTTGTGTTAATAGTATTTGCCTATATTCATGTTTTTTGCATTTATTATGAATTGTATTATACTTATAATTTATGAGATTTAACTTCTGTAATGAGGCCAATTGCCCTATATCATTTGATGAATAATCACTCTCCAGTTATTGGAAGTGATACATTTATCATGTACTAAGTTCTCTTTATATTTTCATCTCTGATTAAAATTCTTTGAAATTGTTCCTTTTTTTCCCCCTCCATGCTAACACAGTTCATACTAGTGTTTCTGTCACTGGGAAATTCCGGGAGTTACTCTCTAACGATGAAAGTTCACGTTCTTCCTCCTTCTCTTTGAATGACTTCCAATAGGTTCTTTACAGATACATTTTAAAATAATTGTTACAATTTGTAAAAGATGACATAGCATAGCTGGTAAAAGCTCTTCCTGAGCAAGCAGGAGTACCTGCATTTGGATCTCTAGAACTCAAGTAAAAAGTCAAGAGCAGCCTCATTGGTGTCTATAATACCAGTGCAGGAGTGGCTGAGGCAGGAACATTGCTAGGGCTCAACTGACAGTCTCGCCCGGGGCTGGGAAGAGACCCTTTCTCATAAGCTAGGGGCAAGGGAGAAGGTCATAGGGTGTTCTCTTCTGGGCATGTGCACCCATGTGCACATGTATGTATATAACATATACATCAGACATACACACATATACACATAATTCATGTAAATTAAAACTATTAAAATAATCCCATGGTGATTTTGTTTGGGGTTTATTGTCTATGTTCCAAAGAGCTGACTCCTTTACAGTACTAAATCTTCCTGCCGGAAACAAGCTCCATTGTTTCATTTAACCAATTAAGTTCTCTTTCTCTGTATGATTTTCACAATTTCTAGTGGTAAAAATTTCCTTTTAATTTTTTCTATCTGTCATTTTCTTTATCCATTGCTATTGCAAATATCATAGTTCTGTATCTGGTCATACTGACATAAAAATTGTGGTTTTGTTTACCTTGAAACTGATTATCTTAATGATTTTATTAATAGTTCCAAAACTTTTCTATTTTACTCCTGGGGTTTTCAGGAAATTAGAAATTAGAAAAAGTTATATTACATTTTATTGACTGGAAAGTAATGATACTTTTTTTAAAAAAAATTTTTTTTTTTTTAAAAAAAAAATTTTTTTTTTTTAAAAAATTAAAAAACCCAAAACCCCCCCCAAAAAACCCCCCCAAAAACCTTCCCCCCCCCGGAAAAAAACCCCTTTTTTTTCCCCCCCCCACCCCCCCCCCTTTTTTCCCCCTTTTTTTCCCCCCCCTTTTTTTTTTTTTTTTTTCCCCAACCCCCCCCCCTTTTTTTTTTTTTCCCCCCCCCCCCTTTTCCCCCCCCAAAACCCCCCCCCAAAAAAAAATTTCCCCCTTTTTAACCCAAAAAATTTTTTAAATAAAAACCCCTTTTTGGGGTTTGGGTTTGGAGGGGGTTTTTTTAAAAGGGAAAAACCCCCCCCCAAAAAAAAACCCCCCCCAAAAAGGGGGGGGTTAAAATTTTTTTTTTTTTGTTTTTTAAAATTTCCTTTTTTGGGGGGGGGGGGGTTTTTTTTAAAAAAACCCTTTTTAAAAAAAAAAGGGAAAAAATTTTTTAAAAATTTTTTTGGTTTTTGGTTTTTTTCCCCAAAAAAAAATTTTTTTTAAAAAAGGAAATTTTCCCCCGGGGGTTTTTCCCCCGGGTTTTTAAATTTTTTTTTTTAAACCCCCTTTTTTTTTTTGGGGGGGGTCGGGGGGGTTTTTCCCTTTTTTTCCCAACCGGGCCCCAATTTTTTTAAAAAACCCCGGGGAATTTCCCCCCCCCTTTTTTTTTGGTTTTTTTTTGGGGGGCCCCAAAACCATTTTTTTTCCCCCCCCCAAAAACCCAAAAAAACCTTAAAATTTTTTTTGGGGTTTTGGGGGAAAAAAGGGCCCCCCCCCCAAAATTTTGGGGCCCAAGCTTTTTTTTTTTTAAAAGGGGTTTTAAAACCCCTTTTTTTTTTTTTTTCCCCCCAAACCCCCCCAAAAAAAAATTTTTTTTAAAGGGGCCAAAAACCCAATTTTTGGGGGGAAAAAACCAAAAAAAAAAAAAGGGTTTTAAAGAAAAGGGCCCAAAAAAAAAAAAAAACAAAAAAAAAAAAATTTAAAAAAAACCCATGTTTTTTTTTAAAATGGGGGGGGGGGTTTTTTTTTTAAAAACCCTTTAAAAAAAAAAAGGGGTTTTAAAAAGGAAAAAGAAATTAAAAAAGGGAAAATTTTTCCCCCCTTTTTTCCCAAAAGGGGGCCAAAACCTTTTTCCAAAAGAAAAAAAAAAAAAAAGGGGCTTTTTTTCCCCTTCCCCGGGAAAAGGGGGCCAAGGGGGGTTTAAACCCCGGGTTTTTTTCCCCCCCCCCGGGGGGAAAAAAGGCCCAAAATTTTTTTTAAAAAAAAAAAGGGGGAAATTAAAAAACCCCCAAAAAAAAAACCCCCTTTTTTTTTTTTTTTTTTAAAGACGGGGCCGGGGGGCGGGTTTTTTTTGGTGGTCCAAAACACCCCCCCCAAAAAAGGGGGGTTTTTTTTTTTGGGCCCCCCGGGGGGGTTTTTTAAATTTTTTGAAGGGGGGGAAAATTTTTGGGTTTTTTGCAAGGATTGAGCTGCAACTGCTGATTTTTTGTGAACTGAATTGCTTTATTTTTCCAACAATGCATATTGAATTTGCTCCAAAGAACATTTCTCTCTCTCTTTTTTTAAATTGGATATTTTATTTACATTTCAGATGTTATCCCCTTTCCCTTTCCCCCCCCCCCCCCACTCAGGAGCCTCCTATCTCATCCCTTCTCCTCCTGCTTCTATGAGGATATGCCCCCACCCACCACCCACTCCCACCTCCCTGGTCTCGAATTCCTCTACAATGGGGCATCTAGCCTTCATGGGACCAAGGACCTCCTCTCCCACCTATGCCAGACAAGGCCATCCTCCCCTACATATACAGCTGGAGCCATGGGTCCCTCCCTATGTGTTCCCAGGTGGTTTAGACCCTGGGAGCTGTGGTTGGTTGGCATTGTTGCTCTCCTCATGGGACCACAAACCCTTTCAGCTCCTTTAGTCATCTCTCTAATTCCTCCATTGGGAACACCATGATCAGTTTCAATGTTAGCTGTGAGCATCCACCTCTGTATATGTCAGGTTCTGGCAGACCTCTAAGGAGACAGCTACATTAGGCTCTGGTCAGCATGTACTTCCTGGCATCCACATCAGAGTCTACTTTTGGTGACTGTACATGGGATGGATACCCAGGTGGAACAGCCTCCAGACAACCCCTCCTTCAGTTTCTGACCCACACTTGGTCTCATATTTGTTCCCATGAGTATTTTGTTACTCCTTCTAAGAAGGACAGAAGTAGCCACACTTTGATTTTCCTTCTTCATGAGTTTCATGTGGTCTGTGAGTTGTATCTTGGATATTGCGAGCTTTTTGGCTAATATTCAATTATCAGTGAGTGCATACCATGAGTGTTCTTTTGTGATTGAGTTACCTCATTCAGGATGATATTTTCTAGTACCATCCATTTGCCTAAGATCTGTATGACAAGAACTTCAAGTCTCTGAAGAAAGAAATAGAAGAAGATCTCAGAAGATGGAAAGATCTCCCATGCTCATGGATTGGCAGGATTAATATAGTAAAAATGGCCATCTTGCCAAAAGCAATCTACAGATTCAATGCAATCCCCATCAAAATTCCAATTCAATTCTTCATAGAGATAGAAAGAGCAATTTGCAAATTCATTTGGAATAACAAAAAACTCAGAATAGTGAGAACTATTCTCAACAATAAAAGAAATTCTGGGGGAATCACCATCCCTGACCTCAAGCGGTATTACAGAGCAACAGTGATAAAACTGCATAGTATTGGTACTGAGACAGGCAGATAGATCAATGGAATAGAACTGAAGACCCAGAAATGAACCCACACACCTATGGTCACTTGATTTTGACAAAGGAGCTAAAACCATCCAGTGGAGGACAGCATTTTCAACAAATAGTGCTGGTTCAACTGGAGTCAAAGAACAATTTCTTAACAGGTCCAATTCCCTTGTATCCTAATAATCTATCTTTTCCACTACTTCTGGTGGGTATTGGGCTAGAAGGGAGGTTAAAGTGTTTAAAAATTCATACTAAAAAAATAGGTTTAAAAATTTAAACTTACAAGGGTATAATCATATTTTGTATTATTCAGTAAAGTTTTCCACCCTTGAATAATGTCATGCACATGTTCTTTTCTTTGTATGGTTATCGCTCAATTCTCACAAGGAATTGGTTGGTACCAAATGCAGGTGCTTGAGTCCCTTCAGTAATGTGACACAGTTTTTGTATTTCATCTGCAACGTCTGCTTGTGTATTTTAGATAATTCCTGGATTACCTATAATATCCAATTCAATGTAAATGTCATGTGAACATGTATTTGCTGTGTCTTGCTTTGTTGTTTGGAATGTAATGACACAGGAAAGCAAAAGTCAATGCATGTTTAGTATTGGTACAATATAACTTCTGGAATATTTGCAACTTGAAATATGGAACTTGCAGATGCAGAGAGATGACTGGATATTCTATTTTGGTTTTAAGAATTAATTATCATGGTAATTTTTTTTTGCAAAGAAAAATTTCTCTCAAACAGTAAAATAAATCAAACACCAGAAACAAAACACTGGGTGGTGTTGGCTGCCTTCGGTGAAGTATAGAAGAAGGTAGGGGCTACAGTTGTGTAGTTGAAGGATTGCTGGAGACACACAGGCTCACAAGAACTGTTGGTATGCTTCCTGATCTCTATGTCCCACGTTTTCTTTCTTTTCCTTGACCATGAAGGTGAAAAGGACCAAGTCATCCCTGAGAAACACCAACCCACAGGCACCAACGTAAGTCCTGACCTACTAATGATGCTCTGATGATTTACAAAGGGCAGAAACAGTTGGCGGGGTGTAAAGAGAACAGCACAGGAGGTGGCAGGCCAGGGAGATGGCCTCTGCTGCAACCCGGGTCTGTTTTGACTAGGACTGAAACCAAAGAGCAGAAGACTGCAAGAAATACAATCCCTCCTCCTGAGTCTGAGGGCAGCCATCTCTGGAAAGCTCACACTGGGAAGGATTTCCTCATGCATGATTGGCTTCATCCAAGTGAATTTAACATTAATCCTAGGACAGGATAATGCTTTCTTCTGTTGGCTACTATGCACAATGGGGACAATTTTGTTTTACCCAAAGCTGAAATAAAATGCTTATTATATTAGGAAATTTTATACTGATATTTAAATGATGGAAATGCATAATTACTATAACAATGTTTTTAAAGGATACATTTGATCTAGGCATATGGTCTAAAAAATGAGTAGAAAACCCAGCATAGACACTTATGTACAGATCAATTTATCATAATATATTTGTGTAAGCCATCTCCAAAGGGATGCTGTGAGCACAGAGACACATACTAATTATAGTAAAAATAAAACATAACTTCAGCATAATTTATGTTCTCTATTAAATGAGGACTTTTGGTAATAAAAGAAAAAAATACTGCATGACTAAATTTTCATGGGTGGTTCGTGGGCATGATACAAAACTGAATAGTTCTTGTGAAAGGTGTATCCTATGGTGGGAATAAGCAAAGGACTTCTATAGGGCATGGCCATCAGGGTAAATTAACTCTAATTCAGCCTTCAGTCAGATACTTTATTCAAATTCAAGATTCATAAACCTAGGAGTGACATTCCAAGTTAGTTATTCTGCTGGATCCTATGTTTACTATTTACCCAAATCAAAAATATCTCATAAGCATTGTTCCATAATTCTGTAGAACAGGCAATGATGCAGAAGCTGCCTGCTTTGAGACCACAATGAGACACATATTTGATTTTTCCTGTATTAGGTATATAACTTGCAACTCATTCCTGGGCAGTAGAATGGAGCAAATGTGATGTTTATTAGTGTGTGGTGTGTGTGTGTGTGTGGTGTGTTGTTGTAAGGGCATGTTTACAACTCCTACAGAAGATATCTTTGCCTTCTCATCTCTAGATGGTACTAGCTTTAGAGACCCATGGCCATTGTCATGTGAGTTCTACTATAGTACACAGACACAAGGTGAGACACAAGCTTTAATGATTTGAAGTCATTGAGATTTAGGGGTTAAAGAAGGTAAATTACCTCAACACTTAAGAATCAACATTGGTAAGGTAGACCCCCGCCCCAACTTGAAGCAAAAATTCTCAATAAAATACTTGCAAACAAAATCCAAGAACATATCAAAAGATCATCTATCATGACTTCATCTCAGAGTTACAGGGATGGTTCAACATACATAAATGCAATACATCATATAAACAAACTGAAAGACAGAACCCACATGATGTCTTATTAGATGGAGAAAGGCTTTTGACAAAATCTAACACCACCTCATAATAAAAGTCATGAAGACATTAGAGATACAAGAGACATACCTAAAAATGATAAAGGCAGTTTACAGCAAGCTCATAGCCAACATTAACTTAAATGGAGAGAAACTCAAATCAATTCCATTAAAATTAGAAACTAAGACAAGGTTGTTCACTTTATCTATTCCTATAGTACGAAAAATCTTAACTAGAGCAATAAGACAATTGAAGGAGATCAGGGCTACAAATTGGAAAGGAAGAAGTCAAAGCATCTTCATTTTCAAATTATATAATTTTATGTAGTACACACACACAACCACGAATAATTCCACCAAGAAACTTGTACAGCTGATAGACACTTTCAGCAAAGTAGCAAGACACATAACTAACTCACAAAGAGTCAGCAGCCCTCCTAAATATATAAGTGACAAATGAACCAAGAAAAAACATCCAGGGAAACAGTACCTTTTGCAAGAGCCTCAAATAATATAAAATATAAACTAATATAAAATATAAACTAATAAAAAATATCTTGGGTTAACTCTAACCAAGCAAGGGAAAGACTTGTGTAGTAGTACCCAATTACAATCTTAAATCAAAGTTCCTCACTACCCACCCCAAAGCTCTGGGTTCCCTCCCAAATGAAAGACACACACACCACACACACACACACACACACACACACACACTTTATATTTTCATATGCTTTAAAAACTCAATGGCTGGGCTACTTCCTAACCGGCACATGGCTAACTCACCTCCCTCTGATATTTCCTTTTTACTAATCAGAAGCAACTAGGGGCAGGGTTCCTCTGTGTCTTAAGTACAGGTCTGCTGATTCTCATGAAAACAATTAACATCATACAAGCAGCATTAGACAAACCACTATAGAGTTGTATGATAAAAATGTAAGACACTAAAGAAAGGCGTGGAAGAAAATATCAAAAGCTAGAAAGTTCTTGCATGCTCACGATTCAGTAGGATCAATATAGTAAAATGGCCACCTACCAAAAAAAGCTACAGATTCAATATACCCACTTCCCGAATTTCAACGACTTTCACAGATCTTGAAAGCATAAGTCTCAACTTCACGTGGAAACAAAACAAAACAAACAAAGTCAAAAACAAAAAAACAACAAAAAATCCAGGATAGTTAAAAAGTTTTGAATAATTAAAGAACTGCTGAAGTTATTACCATTATTACCTCAAATTCTACTGCAGAGCTATAATAGTGAAAACAGTCATGGTATTGGCACAGAAAAGACTCATTGGCCACATTAGTACCTGGATGCAGCATTTTTGACTCAGTGAAGGGTTTGCACTTGCAGTGTGTTTATCCTAGTCTATTTCTCACACAGCTGTTCTACTCCGCATCCTCTGAGGTTCCCAGAATCTCCCTCCCCCTCCATCCTTGTCCCCACGCCTCTGGTTCTAACTTCAGCATATCCTACATTGACTTTCCAATGAACAGTGTTATAGCCACTCAGGACATATACCACTTTACAAGACAAAGAACTCAGTACTGGAGTAGCAAATTATTGGAGCGACTTCCCCTTTCTTTTTCTCTTTCTCTCTTTTTCCTTTTCCCTCAGCAGTCCAATCTCCCTTTCATCATTTCGTGCGTAGATCTGCTAAGAACCAAAGAGACTAAGCAAGAATCAGAAGAGGGTAGGGGGAAAATCTGGGAAATGTCATACATTAATAATGATTATATAATATCTGTGGGATTTGAAACTTAAAAGACACTTGAATGTTAAACAGTAGAAACTTGCTTACATTTTTATGTTTTTTACTGGCTACAAGCATAGACGATTTAATCTCTATTTAGTCCTAAAGTATGTAGCTTAAAAGGACTATTTTTATAGTCATCAATAGGAATGTGTTGTAGAAATATAGTGAATAATACAAAGAGAAAATGATACCATAGTTTTGTCTCTCGGTTGTGAGCTTTAGCATGTAACAATTGAACCGTCTCTCCAGTAAGCATGCCCATAGTTTTGAATGGGCTGCTTCAGCTTTAAGTAAGAATTAGTGCAGCGGCAGGGTTGCAGTTGTGAAAATTTTATGTGTAAATGTTGTAAATGTATGTTTGGTAAGAAAGGTTGTCTCCGGATATGACATTACAGGAGATTTATTTCCTCTTTGACTTTTCTATAGTTTGAAAATGTTAGTAGGGGGTGGGTGACAGGTCATATCCTGCAGGGGTCAGGTAAAGTCCTAAGTGAATGTGTGTTGCTGACTTGGGTATGGCTGTGTCAAGTCCTAATAATTTAGATCCAGAGGAGTAGCATAGTATTCCCCAGGCGAGGCTCACAGGGATGGCAAAGCCTTCCTCAGATCTGAGCACAAATGATGATGTATTGAGAAAATGCCCACAGTAGCTTTGTCCTCCGAGATGTTTACAGCCTGAGGACTGCTCCCTTATAGACAGTGAGTTTGGTTAAGCCTGTCTCCTTATTCAGCTGTGTCTACTGACCTTGTCTCCATATTTATCTACATGTAATAACCCCTCACTTTGTTCAGTTTCATGTAATACTATCTGTTTAGTTGTATACAATAGACACACTGAACTTCTGTGGTATAGCTGCTTCTCTGTCAGAGAGCCCAGAGCACACCCAGCTTTTCTTAGCCAGTTTCATTTGTCATTTCTTCATTTCAGTCACTGCCCCAGTTAGGCTAACCCCTGGTGCTATAAAAGGCGTGACAATATTATATTTCTTTATTATTTTCACCCTTCATAATAAATGCCATAGATGCCTGATTAGAGAAATGTGCCAGTTAATTCACAGTATTTGCTGTCACCCATGCTGTCACCTGACCTGTAAGGTCACCTGGGAAGCAGCTTCTCTCACTTGATCCATCTCTCTCTCATACAGTCCTGTGGACTAAATCTGCTCATTTCTAATTACTTACCTACCTGATATATTTGCTTTTCTGTACATCTCACTGGTTGTATATCATTTACACACATGTGTGTACAGTACATTTGCTAATTAGAATTTCACAGCAGCCTAACTTATTCCTACAGTGCAGTTCACCTAGCTTTATATCTACTGTGTCACCACAGACTCTGGTGCATGGAGCTGACATGCTCTTCGCAACAGAATCATTGAAATTTCTATCCAATGAGGCTGAAGCAAACTGACATGCTTAAAAATGGAGATGAATAATATTTGATATGTGCTATTTTTCTTACACAGAAATCTATAGAATATTAAAATGAAGTTTATGTTGTGTTTAAAGAAAATGAATTTTGCTTAATATAATACAAAGCCATTAAAGGCTAACTCTATGGCATGTTCCCCTCAAGAAACTACTAAATACAGGTGAGAGGAGTGAGTAAATTATCATAGTTGATTTCAATTTAGATTATTAAAACATTTCCATAGATATTGAAGTCAGAGTTGATTAAACTTTAAACTTAATTGATTGAAGTATTAAGTATTATTATATACTGATTGAAAGTACAGGAAAATACTTCAGCTGATTTAGATAATTATGAATAAATAAATATGAATATAACTTAGAAAATTTGTTTCAATTATTTTAGTGATCTCTATATGGAAGAAATTAGGAAATTATAATTGTCTTGATATTGTCCAAAACTGCCAAGGTTAAGTTTTGAAGATGAATAATTTCATTATATGTATGTGGCCATGAATTTAGGTATCTGTCTTAATTATTTTTGAGATATTGTTTAAAAAGACAATTGTGAAAATTTAATAGAAAATGTGAAAATTTGAATGTTATTAGCAAAGTATGTCTAGATCATTTTCCTAGATGAATCCTTAGTGATGGCTCTGAGCAAAGGGGTAATAAGTGTCTATATCAGTCCATGTTCTGTTACTATTGCTGAATGACTGAAGCAGGATAGTCTTATAAAGAAAATTATTTTATTGAGCTTCATTTCAGGAGGTTAAATGCTTTATCCCATATCATTCAGTCAAATGCAGACCAGGCTGATGACATCACAATATGGAAGTATGACTGAAGAAAAGATCACATCTCCAGAAAGGAAGCCGATCTGAGTCAATAAATGTACTGTTAGCAATGGTCTGTCTGAAGATAGCATACTCTCTTGCAAACTACAACCTTTTCTCTGACTTCTTCAAGAGCATCATGATGCCTGACACTCATATACTATCAAATCAAGTATAGATGTGCATTTATTGACTCGTACAGCTGATGGGTAGGAAAGAAGAGAGGATATGGTGTTTGTTCACTGCTTCCTTTGGTCTTAGGTGCACGAAAGCACCAAGGGAAATGAGGCCTGCCTGCCCTCTGCGATAATACTAACAATCCCTCTACCCTCCAAACTGTGCTCACTGTGCTCTTCATCTCTGGTCTGAATCAGTTGTGGCTCCCCAGTACACAGCAAGAGAAGGTGCCAGAGAAGAGGCCGAGCAGTCAAGGCTGCAGTTCGAATCCTAGTGGCTTCTCTGTGTAGGTACTGAACATGGGAGTCATGGGGTGACCGTGAGAAATCAGAGCTTAATTGATTGACTTGGGACACAGATTAGCTAGGAAATTCTGTTGTACTCAAATATATATCCTAATATTAGAATTTTTTCATTCAGTTAACTCTACTTGCTGCAAAATTTTAAGCATGAGTCATTGCTATTTTTTCTGTCTCTCCCAAGCATCCCTTTCAGTTATTAATCTTTTGGTTCTAACTAGCTTCTCAATAGCTCTACTCATCAACTGAAGACAAAAAAAAAAAAAAAAACAAAACAAACAACAACAACAACAAAAAACAGTAGCTACCAGTAAATCAAGTAGACTTTCTGAATCTTGCTGGGAAAAATGTACTTAATGTCTCCAACATCATGTGTGTGTTCATGATTTCCACTTTTGTGGTTTATGGCTTCCTGAAAGATGGTCTCAGTGCCTGTATCGGTTCATGGTGTGTGCAATGTATAACTCACATAAAACACAGTCCTAAGACAACAGGAAATTATGTTTCAACAATAGACTATGCAATAAAACTTGAACATGTACAATGGCTGTCTAGTAAACATTGTGACCCGAGGAAAGGGTAGAAGAATGAAGGATAAGGGTTCCTCTCTGTATTATCAAAAATGTGCTTCTAAGTAAGTAGACACAAACAGACCATGAAAGATTTCCACGCAGTTCAAAGAATAATCCAATATATCTTTGTTTTGGTGACATCTTCATAAATGAATGTTGTGTGTGTGTGTGTTGTGTGTGGTCTATGTGTGTGGTATAAGTGTGTCTGCATGCTCACATGTGTGCGTGTATGATTTATCAGGATGTGTTTGGAAAGATGTGAAAGACTGTGTGCAATGTACATTGTCTTCCTTAACCACTCTATCTTATGCTGTGGGACATATGTGGCTTCTGACTGTACCTGAAGTTCACTGATTGAGCTAGCCAGGCTATTCAGTGAATTGCAGTCATCCACGTGTTTCTGCCCCCTTTGCTGCTGCATTATAGACTTGAATCCACACTGGCTCTGTTTTGTTCTTATATGGGTACTGGGGATCCCTTAGCTCCTCATGCTTCTACTGCATGCAACTTACCCAGTGAACCATCCTCTAAGTTCTATGAATGAATATGATTAAGGAATTAATTTTTAGTTGCTTTGCAGTATTTTCTGATAAAAATAATAAAAAATGAAAAAATTGGCAGTTGCTCAAGACACAAACATTTTTTTCACTTATTGAAAATAGATTTTTTTCATCTAATATATTCTAAAATTGGTTTCCCCTCCCTCTGTCTCTGCCTTTAGTAAACAAACAGGCTTCTAAGGGATACTAATAAAATACAATATAATGTGATAAAATAAAGCAAAACCAAACACATTGGAATAGGACAAAACAGACAGAAGGAAAAGAGCCAAGAAAGGGCACAAGAACCAGATACAGGCACAGAGACCCATCTTTCAGGAAGCCCATAAAACCACAAAAGTGGAAATCATAACATATAAAGGATATTCATGGTAAAAAAGAAATAGAAAGAAAGGAAGTAAAATTAAAATAGAAAAAATTCCTAAGACAAAGATTTTTTTAGAATCCCTCTAAATACGGCACTGAGTTCATTTTGTATCCGCTATCTACTGATGGACACCAGCCTACTCTCAAGTGTGATTTATCTCCCCAGTGAGTCTCCTTTGGAGAAAACTAAATTATCATTTGCAGGTAGTTATCAACTGGAGATACTTCCTGGTCTAGGAAATGGGCCTGTGTCCACTTCTCCTTCCCCTAGGCATGCTCAGTCTCTGTGGATTCACCCTGTTTCCTTGGTTCCCTAGTGTCCTCCATCCCCTTTGGCTCTCACACTCTTTCTTCCAGAGCCTGAGCTCCAAGGAGGGGATGAGGGATTTGATAGAGTCATTACGTTTAGTGTTGAATGTTCCTCTCACTCTTTGAATAAGTTCTGTCTGTGTGTTTCTGTATTCTCATCTGCTGCAAATAAAGCTTCTTTGATGATGACTAAGCAAGGCACTGATCTATGAGTATAGCAGAATCTTATTAGGAGTCATTTTATCGGTACATCCCTTTAGTAGAACAGTATTATTTGGTTTTACCCTATGTCTCTGGCCTATTTAGTCTCAAGTTCTTGGACACCCAAGGAAAGTCAAGTGCAGGTTCTATATTGTGTCAAAGAGTGGGGGACTAAGTAAAGTAGCCTTTGTTCTATCTCTGCAGGAACTGTGCAGCTCTAACTCCCAGCCTGCTAGTTGAAGTCTCAGGAAGAAAAAGGGACACTTTGAAAAGTGATTTTAGTCTTTATTTCTAACTTCATAGTTCTACAAAGCATTTCAACAAAAGTTCTCCTCCAAAAAGTTCTAAAAGGTTCTCTCAGCTGGCAGTGGTGGCTCATGCCTTTAATCCCAGCACTTGGGAGGCAGAGGCAGGCGGATTTCTGAGTTCGAGGCCAGCCTGGACTACAGAGTGAGTTCCAGGACAGCCAGAGCTATACAGAGAAACCCTGTCTCAAAAAAAAAAAAACAAACAAACAAAAAAAAAAAACCAAAAAAAAAACCAAAAAAACAAAAAAACCCAAAAACAAAACAAAACAAAACAAAAGATTCTCTCTTCTCCCTTCTTCTAATCTTGCTCTCTCCTCCTGCTCTGATGTAACAGTAATAATGCCTTTGCTCTGAATTCTTTACTCTCAATTACCTCGCTCCAAATGCCTTTTCTCCCAATGCCATACAGTGTAATCATTCCTAGTCTTATGTAGCTTTCCCAGGAGACTAGATTACATGGTTTATCTAGACATTCCTCTTTTAAAAATAGAAGTTCAAACATAAATTCAAATCATAAATTGAATAAGATTTTTATAACAGAGAAGTTTACATGCATATCCATTAAGAGTGATAATCTGGCTAAACATTCATTATCTGTCCCTAGCTCAACAGGTTTATTGAAAGTTAAAAATCACAATTTTTGTGACCAAGTTATTAGTGAAATTTTGTATAGATAAATCCAGTCAATATTTTATCTTCTGTCTTTGCACCTACATTAAAACTCTTAGCTCTCTTTTTATGACCTTTGGTTAATTGTTTTACAACCTCTTGGAATGTGCTCTAAGTTGTAGATGCCTGCTTGCTATCTCAGAAGCAATTAAAGTGTTACCTCATAACACTTAAAGACTGGCAGAGTTCTCATTGCAGTTTTGGTTATCAGAGAGGACTTAATAGTAGTCCTATTATAAAAGAGCTTAATAATTACTAATATAATTTTAGGAATTCTTATAGAATCATCATTAAGAATTAAGAAATCATCTATTCAATATACAATATCTTCATTGTTCTGCAGAAATCTTCTCAAAAGAGTGGGCTAATACCTAGTGATGTTTATATATATATATATATATAATAACAGGGAAAGCATATTAATAGCAGGAATTTTTCCTCAGATGTAATTTCCTTGGTCTTGCCTGGAGAAGCAAATCCATCAATAACTTTACAGTCTATGGTGGAACCTTCTCATGAAGATTACCTGCTAAATTTTAGCTTCTCCGTGATGGGTCCTGGCAGTTTCTGTGTAAGGATGAAGCATTCTTTGTGCATAGTCCCAAGAGTGCTATAGCTAGATCTTGAGGTAGATTGATCCCCACTTTCATGAGAAATCATTACACTGATTTCCATAGTAGCTGTACACGCTGGCACTCCCACCAATAATGGGTGAGTGTCACCTTCACTCCACATCTTTGCCAGCATGAGCTGTTATTTTGCTTTGTTGATCATAGCCATTATGATAGATGTAAGGTGAAATCTCCAAGTAGTTTTCACTTGCATTTTCCCGATGATGACTAAGAATGTTGAATATTTTAAAGTGTTTCTCAGTCATTTGAGTTTTCTCTTTTGATATTTGTGTTTAAATTTGTTCCCTTTTAAAAAATTCAATTTGTTTTCTTGATATCCAGCTTTTAATAAGAGTTCTTTATATATTTTGGTTATTAATATCCTATCAGATGCGTAGTTGGTAAAAGTGTTTTACACTCTGTTGACTTTGCCTGAATTATGGTGCCCTTTGTGGTGCAGAAGCTTTTCAGTTTCATGAGGTTTCACTTATTAATTGTTGAACATAGTGCCTATGCTAATAGTAGTCTGTTCATAAAGTCTTTTCCTGTGCCAATGCATTAAAGGCTATTCCCCACTTTCTCTTCTATTAGGTTCAGTGCATCCAGTTTTTGCTGAAGTCTTTTTTCCAATTGGAGTTGAGTTTTGTGCAGGTGTAATAAGTATGGATCTATTTGATTCTTCTACATTTAGACATCCAGTTTGACCAGAACCATTTGTTGAAGATGCTATCTTTTTTTCCCACTGTGTATTTCTGGATTCTTTATAAAAAATAAAAATCAGATGTTCATAGGTATGCGGATTTATATCTGGGACTTCAACTTCTTCCATTAATTAAGTTGTTTGTTTTGGTGCCAAAAGCATGCTTTAATTTTTTTCAATTATTCTTCTGTAGGACAATTTGAGGTAGAACAGTGATACCTGTGGCAGTCTTTAAAATAGCCTTTATAAATCTGTTTTAGGTCCTTAAAGTGGATATGAATAAATTCCTTAAACAAATCTTATGAAGTTACAAACAGCAGTGAAAAGAAACAAATAAAGCAGTTCAACACCTGGAAGCAGAAGTAGAATTATTAAAGAAAACCCAAACTGAAGGAAATCTGGGAATGAAAAATGTAGGAACTCAAAACAGGACTTTCAGAGATAGGCCCTACCATCAGAATACAAGAAATGGAAGAGACAATCTTAGGCATTTAAGACAAGGTAGAAGAAATGAATGCCTTGATCAAAGATAATATTAAATCCAATAAACCAGGTACAAATCTGGTTCAGATTTCAGAAAATCTGGGACCCTTTGAAACAACCAAATCTATGAATGTTAGGGATAGGAGAAGAAGAAACTGAGGTTATAAAGCATATAAAATATTTCCAACAAAATCATAGAAGAAAATTTCCTAACCTGAAGAAAAAGATGCCTATCAATATGTAAGAGCTATACAGAGCACCTTTCAATGGTGTTTGAAGGCAAGAGTGAAAACTGTAATACACTCTCATCGTTAAAGTTATCGTTACTAGGGTCACAGGAGGTGGGGTTCATAACTGACTATAAAAGAGAGGTCCCCTCTCAATGATCTTGAAGATTTTTACTTCTATTTACCTATCTGGTAGCTTATAATTCAGGTTCAACCTAGCCAGTTACCAAAGTCCATACTCATGGACAAAGATAATGTACTATGTAAGAGTGTGTTAGCACTGAAAATGAATGTGATAGGAAGGACAGGATTCTCATACTCTCTGTGCAAACTGAATTGTCTGCAATTTGTACAATTTTACCTTTCCTTAATTTGTTTCTCCATATCTCTTGTACATGTGTAGCCTAAATAAATGCCTAAGCAATGTAATTCCATATATAAATGTATATGTGTGTATATGTGTACATGTAATGTATGTATATATATATGGAATTACACTGCTTATATACATTATACAAGTGTGTGTGTATGTGTGTGTGTGTGTGTCTATGCATGTGGGTGCTTGTGTATCAATTACTATTACTCAACTTTACAAAAACCTGTTATTTGGGCTGGGGATAAAGCTCAGTCAGTAAAGTGCTCTGATGCAAACAAGAGGATCTGAGTGTTGTGTGAAAAGTCTGGGTGTGGTGGTATAAATTTGTATTCTTGGCATTGGGAAGGAAAAGGCAAAAGCATTCCTGGGGATCTCTGCCTAGCCAGTGTATCTTAACCACTGAATTCCAAGTCAATGCATTGTCTCTAAAAATAACTTGGTGGTTCCTAAGAAGCAGTTGAGATTGACTTCTGGCCACCACAGACACATAAGACACCCAAACACACATGGATAAAACTCATAAAAACATGAAAAGTCTGTTACCTATCTATTTATGTATGCATCTATCTGTTTATAATCTATCTCTAATAATTCTCTGTATATATATATATATACAGAGAATATATGTATGGACTTTTGTGTGGAATATATGTATATATATATGTGTGTGTGTGTGTGTGTGTAGGCATATGCATTTGTTTATGAATATTGTATATATATGTAAATATATATGAACCAATATATATACTGTATTTCTATACTGATTATTCTGACTTAACTGGGGTAATGTTCACCATGTATTTGCAATGTATTATAATTTTCAGTAGTTGTGATTCAGTTTTAATTTTTTCACAGTACTTTGCTATTTGCTATTGTTAGAAGAATTTTTATGATAATGTATAAGTTTTATAAAAATAATAATCTTTTTTATTCATCACACACAAGTAGATAAAATAAATTCTTAATAGTTTCATTAGAGATACAGACCCGCTCAGAAGCTAGCAATGCTAAATAACCAAAAGCTGTGAGTTTGGTCTCCTTTTTTCTCTTCTCTGTTTTATCTGTTGTATATCTCTTGATTTCTCCTTTTGCTCTGATTCCTCTTCAGGCTACTGTCCTAGAAGGGATTGACACCTACTAGGAAGGAATTGCCTGCTTGCACTGTCAGCTTCCAAGTTCTTTGTTTTTCTGCGTCCTCATGTCACCTCCAGTCCCCCTTGCTCTCTTCCTGTTTCTCTTTGCCTTTCTCACTGTGCTCGTGCTCATGATCTGACCATTTGAACTTTTACTTTGTCGACAATTGGATGGGTTTACTCGCTTTGTAATCTTTATTTTTAAAATTTTTATTTAAAATTCAATTTTAATTTTCCACAGAAAGCACAGATACAGTGATTATACCATCAGAGGTGTCCCTTCTCACAAACAGTCCTCATCCTGGTACCCAGGGAGAGCAGAGAGCATGCTTGTTAGAACTTAAGGACCTGGACATCAAGCAGAAAGGCTTGAGATCCCGTTTAACAGTGGACAATTAATATCTGTTGGCAAAGATAGCAGAGAATACCTTTCATCACATCTGTGTCCTGCAAATACGCATCTGGTAGAAGTTTCTCTGCTCTTCACTTGTTCAGTGCAGGCTCCTGATTTACTATTGGAGTTCCCCTTCCTATTATTTTTAAGATTCTCTAGGGGAGAGTTTCATATACAGCCATAGCTACTGTCTCCCCATAGGTTTTCCCTGCTCTTATTAAGGCGTGTTGTTCACAAATTTCCCTGAAGTGGGATTTCCTCACTGCTGATGTCCTTTGTGTAAACAGTTCCCAGAAAACTCCTGAAACAGCTGCCAAACATCCCGAATCCAGATGCAGATACTCTCTAGAGAAAAGAGAACCAGATTTGAGGCTGCCAATGTGCTGCTCATTCCTCTAGTCTTTTTATTTAGGCCTTTATGCAAAAGCCATTTGGCCATTTATTAAAAACAAACTATTGGGCAAGTACATTATTGCAAATAACCTGGGTTGAGGGTTGTTATCAATCAAGGCGTTCTATAGAATAGAACCTAGAGGTTTACAAATACTAAAATAGTGGCTTTACTAGAATGGCATATAATTGGCACAGGCTGAGTAGGCCAACATTGCCTGGTAGCCTCTCTGGAGAGATGATCAACTGGTGGTTGTTTAGCAGTCTCAGTTTGAAGCTGAAGCCCAGAAAGATTCCTAGAGTTACACACTAGCTTTCAGTCTACAGTAGTAGACTGAAGACACTAAAATCTGATGCCAGTGAAAGAGTCCACAGCAGCAAAGGCTGTAGATTTGCTTTTAGAAAGAAATGAAGAAGTCAGGCAAATGAACAGTAGTTTTTTCTTGGATCTTGATATATCCCATTAACATGCTGGGAAGTGCTGTTCACTCTGGAGTTTTTACCCCCAGCTCACATATTGCCTAGTGTGAACATGTACAGCCTCTTTTCCTTGGCATTGTTCCTTAAATAAGTTAGTATGACAATTATTTCTGTAGTATTTACATTGTTTTAAGTATTTTAAAGTAATCTAGAGATGATTTAAAGTACGCAGGAGAATGTGTATATGCTATATTGCAAATACAAAGCCATTTATAAAAATGACTTGGTCATCAACAAATTTTATTATTCTTGGGAGGTTCTGACAGCAATCCCCACTGTTGCAGAGGGATAAGCATGTATAGCAATCTTTGTTAATCTCACTTTGGAACAATGACTTATCTGTGAAACACACATTCAGCAAATACTATATACCAGGCCCTGTGTCAAGTGTTATAAATATAGCAAGTGAACAAATGTTACCACAGGGGATATATTTTCTCAGGAAGAAAGAGAAAGAAAGAAGAGACAGTTAGCATTTTGTTTTAAGGAAAAGAGTGGGTATTGAAATGTAGTGTGTATAGAATGAAATGCTACTCAACCTTTTTTAAAAAGGAGACTTTCATTTGTAATGTCATTTAGGATCAGTTTGGATGATCCTAAAGAATGCTATGCTAAATGAAGTAAGGAATAAACAGTATATATATATGCTCTTATCTATATATGGAACCAAAATGTTGATATGAAATCAGAGAGTAAAACTGTGGACACATGAAGGGAGAGGGTAGGGTGGACAAAGAGTATATTCTTGTTGTGAATGCGTCCTAGATGCTTACTGCATGGCATGGTGACTATTGGTAATAGTAATTGCCAGGATTTGCATAGGGTATCTAACAATATGTCTCCACTGTGAGATACAAAGAGAGTTGAAAGAGCCTGACTAAGGTTTTTAGAGATGGGGCCTTTGGGATCCCTTTAGGATTGTATAAGCTCACCAGAATAGGACTCTCATAATTAAGTATTGATGGTAGCTTGGTAACCTGAGGGGCAGGGAGAGAGAGAGACTGAGAGAGAGAGAGAGACAGAGAGAGAGATACAGAGAGAGACAGAGACAGAGAGAAGAGAGACAGAGAGAGGAAAAAGCATACACACACACAGACACACCGTTTCATGTTATGCACAGCTCTAAGTCACCTTGAGATTCTGACAGGAAGAATACAATCACTGGATGAAGCCCCTTAACATTGAATTGGAGCCATTAGCCAAAATAAGTTAACTTTTTTCATAACTTACTCCATATGTTGCTATTTTCAGTAATAAAATCAAACAAGAATATCAGTATAATGTAATTCTTCAAATTTACTGAGTAGGTACATTTTCATTGCTGTCTTTACAAGTTAGCACACACAAAAATGTTAGCTGAACTAATATGTTAACTAGCTTGATTATTATATTAATAACCAGTGTAGACCCATGTCTTAGTTACTTTCTCATTGCTATGATAAAATACCCTGACAAAAGCAACTTAAAAAAAAGTCGTGGCTTACAGCAACTGGTAACTCCAGGGGATGGCATAGTAGCTGGCAAGGAAGAAATGGTTGTGGAGCAGGAGACTGACTGCTTCCATTGCATCCAGGAAGCAGCAGGAAGAAGAAGTCAGGTGGGGCTACAAAGCCTGCTCCACGGCCTGCTGCAATGATTGATTTTCTCCAACCAGGCTTCTACCTCCTAAAAGTTTCACAACCTTCCCAAACATCACCACCATCTGGGTGGGAGGACTAAGTGTTTCAATATGTGAGCCTGAGGGGTTTTAAACCAGAAAACACATATAGACTCATGTCATTGTGAGCTAGGAAAATGGCTCAGTGGTGGAGGGTTTGAGATCTGTTGTCCAATCACTAGCACCACTAAAAATCAAATGAAACAAACAGCATATAGCACATGCCCTTGCATGGTGGATAAATTTACTTGTCAATATTCCTCAGTAAAACTAGGATAATAAAATAAATATATTATGAGTTTTCACAGGTTAAATAAGAAAATATCACATTTACTAAAATTACTTTCTAAACTGCAGCAAAAGCAAAACCAGTTACCTTCCTAGAAATTGCCCCTAAAGAAATAGAGATGTACAAAATGTTACATAAGACACAAGTTACTGATAGTAATAAAAAGAAAAATTCTAAACTACTAAGAAATAAGAATTAACTTGAGATGTGAAAATGGCTTAGTGGATAGAATGTTTGCTGTGAAGATTTAAGAACCCAGGTTGTATTCATGGTACTTATATAAAAGCAGGACAAGGGCGCTCATGCCCTAGCACTGGGCCGAGAGAGACAGGAAGATCCTGGCAGTTTGATTGACTGAACCATCACACTACAGGTTCAGTGAGAGATCCTATCTTAAAAAATAAGATGAAGAGTCATAGAGAAAGACACCAGATGTTGAGCCCTTCCCCTGTATATGCAAGCATGGCACACACATCTCCCCACTCCTATATGTGTACAAAAGGGTGTATCACATGCATGTAAAATGAATAAGGAAAAAATGTAAATGACATCCAGAATTTTTGTTTGTAGAAATTGTGTCTTAGGACTTAAACACAATAGAAAATTATTCCTATTATAATGGAAGAAACAAAACCAAACAACAACAAACAAATGGTGCCAAAAATACAGATCATGATCCCTACTTTGTAAAATCTAGGACCAGGTTGTAGTAGAACCTTATGATTGGCATAAGCACTATACAGCCTAGCTTTATACAGAAATAATTTAAGGATATTAGCAGATTATACTCAATTTTCCTTGTGCTTTTCTTCATTTTTTTTTTTTGCAGAAAAATAGAATTGTCATTTATTTCATGCAAATGGTCATTGCTATTAATAAAAATAAACTATAAGGAAATATGACATTAAATTATTTGGTCATGATTATTGCCTTTGTTGCTCAGACTTAGGATGTAACACATGATAAAATAGTAAATCAATATACATAATATAGCATTATGAGGAGAAGGCAGTATAGCTACATTCACTAAAGGGGTTAAGATTTCCCAGTGGCCTTGGTCTAAAAAGACAATATGAAATTTAGATTTTATGACCAAGCAAGGTAATGTTTAAATTAATCACTATATTACAATGGGGAGCACATACAACATCTTTTAATTGGAATGGGATATGGTGTATTAAAGACCTTGTGTTGTACTTGTGAATTTTGATTTAAATAGTGAATGTGTCTGGGAGTTTCTTTTGTTGGGATTGTTAAACATAAAGAAGACCGTTGACTTCTTGTTTGTCAGTTTTCATCCGTTCTTCAGTAGCTAACCAATGTTCTAAATTGCTTCTATGTTTAACATCCTGAAATAGGTGCAGTAACTCTTCAAAAATATGCTTGTCTAAAAGATAGCTCAATTGTTTTGGAATGTAGGATTTGTCTTGTGGATTTTGTTTGTGCAGTGATGACTTATCTCTCTATTCTTTAAACAATGTGCACTGAAATTCACTGAAAGGAACACATACACGGGAGTTACTACAGAAAGTCTGTGGTGCACATTTCCGTATACAAGCCTTTGAATATAACAATGTTTCTCCATTTCTTGGCCTTTTGGAAAGTCAATTGCCAGTGGAATACTAGTAGGCACTATCAACAGCTGAACAGTGGGAGCTCTGGATAGATTTAGAACAGTGTAGGAGGTACCTGAAATGTGAGTTCAAGAGCAATGGTTAATTAAAGGAGTAAAAGAGTGGTGTTATGCAGGTGGGAAGCCTAGAATATTCTTATTTCCAGGCAAACAAGCTCATGGAAGAACAGAGAAAACAAACTGAAGCAGAGTAATAAACCCACTGTATTACACAGGAAAATGGGTTATTAAATTTGCCATACCAATGTGTGGGAGTGATTCTAGAGGCCCAGAAGGCTTTACTGTTTATTTTAACCTGGAGAAAACACGTAGTCTTGTTCATTAATGATTCACTTTTAAAAATGAGCACTAAAGGACACTACAACTTTATTGATGCTAAATGAACCACTCTGTATACCAAAAGTTGACAGAAAAATAAATATCTTGTTTGTGTTAAAACACAAAGGAGTTAGAAAAAAATATGGAGAACCACTCAAGAATAGATATAGATTTAAAAAAGTGAAAATCACAGCAAAAATCTTCACCAAGATCAACCATCTTAAGTTTTCAAGAATCTGCCAGAGTTTCAGCAAGTAAACCCAAGTTCAAAGCAGGCAAGTTATTAAAATAGGATTATTCTTATAACTACCTTAAGGAAAAACCACCACTCACAGGGAAAGGCTACATGGAATATTGTGTGTCTCTGCTAGTGAGGCAATACACATACACACACACACACATGCATGCACACACACACACACACACACACACACACACACACACACACACACCCTCTATGTCATCAAGTGATTTAAAATAAGGATTCTAAGACAGCATGTTCAATTCCACTGTATTTTTCTATTCATGCTAATAGAATTGGTAGGGTACCTTTTTTTTTTTCTTTTAAAAGAATTTCAAAAGTGGTCATATGTAAACCAATTAAATATTTGTTCATAATAATCCCTCAAATTAAAAATGATCTGCTAGCCTATTCAAGAATTCTTTTCAGAGGGTTATGCCCTCATTAGTTTTTTTATTCTATAAATACAAAAAGAATAAAGTTTCTTTTTTGTGTGTGCAATAGAATATTATCTTCATAAGACCCCAGTTTCTTTTAAATCACAGATATTTCCTTTAGTGTCATCTGGAGACCATTTTCAAAGTTAAAATGCCGTGAAAACAGAAGATGATATCATCCAAAGCATCTCTGTTGTTAGCGGTATAGTCATGAGTAGAAGAAGCAAGTGGCCCATATTCTCACTGCTTCTGAGAGCACCTGGGTGGGACAAGCCATAGGTGGATGCTCACCTAGAACCAATGGATAGTTCCAAACTCATGGTCACAAAGACAGATCCAGCAGGTAACAAAACAAGGGAAAAATATGAACAGGGAAGGGAGCTGTAGGGAGGAGGGGAAGGTAACTGGGACAGAAGGAAGACAGGAGAGTATGGGAGGTGGTGAGCGTAGTCAGAATGCACTCAACGGTATTTCAATTGTCAAGAAAGATGAATAAAAACTATAAAAAGAAGTGTGTGCTTGACAGGCACTTATTAAGCTAATGAGAAAACTCATAAGGTACATGTGTCAAGTTCTTTATGACTGCCTCAGGGATGAGTGGCCTTAAGTGAAAACCGCATCACCTCGAGCTTCCAAATTTATGTGCCTCAAGTTTAAAGAAATTTCAAAGGATGCTCGGACTGAAAAAAGGAAGTGACCAGGAAGGGAAGAACTTCATATGGCCTTCAACTATTTCAGATTCTGTTTAGTGATCCCTGGAAAACAGTATCGTTTGCCTCAGGACATTTCCTTGAGGACATGCGAATGACCCATCACTGGAAACCTTTGCTAGCTGACTAGCAACAGCTGCAAGCATAATCTAGGAGACCTCAGTGTGAGTAGAGGCAAGGCAGCCACCAGGTCAGCTGGCTTTGGTTTTGTTATTGTTTATATGGAGTCTTTCTGCTCTATGGACTTACTAATCAATTTGGAAACTGTCCCTTGGGTGAGACAGAGACAGAGGCTGACTTAGTTAAAAGCTTAAATATTGCAATGGGGAAAATGATACTTTACTTTAAGAAACAAAAGTAGACCTTATAAAAAGTAAGCCCTCATAAAGAAATGACCATTCTTACTAGATATGAGGTCATACTTCCTCTTAAAATACAATTTACCTAGGCATGGAAATTCTGCTGGATCCTGAGTTGCTTTTTCTTTTTTAAAAATTGAATATTTTATTTATTTACATTTCAAATGTTATCCCCTTTCCCGGTTTCTCCCCTACCCCCTCAGAATCCCCCCTCCCTTCCCCCTCCCTCTGCTTCTATGAGGGTGTTCGCCCACGCCCACTCATTTCCACCTCCCCACCCTGGCACTCCCCTACAATGGGGCATCAAGCCTTCCCAGGACCAAGGGCCTCTCCTCCCATTGATGTCCAACAAGGCCATCCTCTGCTACATATGTGGCTGGAGCCATGGGTCCCTCCATGTGTCTCTTTGGTTGGTGGTTTTAGCTCGTATTTCTAAGAGCCCTGGGAGATTGTCAGATGTTACAGTAGCTGTAAATAATGGTCGTTACCACCGTAGCTACCTGGCTTTGGTTCTGGCAGCGTTTTTGGCTCAACAGCTTCATATGTCTTGATTACTTTCCCGAAGGTGGGCATAGCCACCTCCCATAAATGCCTGTCCCATGGTACAAGGCATTAAGAAGGAGGTTTTAAAACGGACTCACAGCCCTAGGGATGCTAAATATAGTACAAATTTGGTCCCTCTGAGTGGCTCATCCATCTTCAAGTCCTCTCTCTATGAAGGTGCAATGCCCTTAGGCCTGTCTCTTGGAGTTGGGCCATGTACCCTCAAACTTTCCAGGCTTTACACTTCTACTTTTCCCCATCCCTCCCTCTGCAAGCATGACTTGTTAGAGGAAGAGAACCCAATAGTAATAAAGTTCTCCCACAAGAGTCCAAGGAAGAACACTACAGCTGAACAATGTACCCTTTTCTAAATTCAGCTTATTCACACTTTGATGAGACAAAACATGGAACAAGTAGACAAAAGATAGGGAGTTGTAGTCCAGGCATAGTTCATTTTTTCATTCTTTTTAGCAGTGTGGGCTGAAGGGTGTGGCAGGATTCCACCCAGGCCTCTGTCTGAAGCTAGGTTATTCACCTTGCCTCTGCAACTCTAGGATAGGGTCACTGACCCAGGGACACATTGCTTTGCCACATGTATTGATCTAAAGGAGTGAGATGTGATAAATCCATGGAATAGAGATGACTGCAGCCATGACTCAAGCAGTGGAATTTTAGGCTTCCTAACAGTTCTGTGAAGTTTGCTTTTCTAAACAGAACTTGGCTTCCAATGGAGCAGCTAACATCTGGGTCTACATTTAGGTCTTCCCCCAAGCTTCATGTGGGGATTGCATAAGCAGGACCCACTCAAGTGGCTTTCCACAGAACTAAAGGCACACTTTAAAGGAAATCCAAGCTTTCACTCTTGAAAAGACAGACTCTGCATGTTGCTTTTCCAGCTTGAAAACAAGACAGTCTAAAAAAAGAGGTATAAAAAAATTAACCCTCAAAGGCATCAGGTACAAAAAGTTCAATGGACATCAAAGAAGCTTTAGTCTGACAACCACTAGCCATTTCTAAAATAATGAGTGTATATTTAAAAAAAAAAAAAATGAAAGCCATATGGCGTAAGTGTAAGGATGTGATATAAGAATCCCGCCTCTGCTCAGGCCACAGTATCTGCTGTTACCTTTCTCACAGATACTGACAGACTTTGTTTGGGAGTTCTAACAAATTTCCAGACACCAGGAGTCCTCATCTGGGAAATGAGTTAGTGTGAAAGGGGGTACTAGTCATATACCCTGTTCACCATCTCCTTCCTAGACTCCTGTCTGGGAATCAGGTGGAGACCTGGTCATGCTGTCTGTATCTGGTGTTGAGCCTGAACTCTCTTTGAAGGCCCTGTTATCTGCCTCTGTTATCTGCTCAAGACCTTAGTTGCTCTTCTAATGACTCCTTCCTTCCCAGCATGGGCTCTCCACCCCATTTGCATAACAAAGTCAAACAAGTTGAGTAAGTTTGTAGCTGAAGTGTAACTGGAAACAGGAGAGAAATAAATGCAAAGATTACAAACAGGCCTACACATGATTTGGAGTCTGAATACAGGGTAATATTTAAAAATTGTGAAATAAAATTAGATTAGCAGTAAATTATATTTGGACAGCTAAAAATTCCTGAGAAACACTTATCTAGTTCTTAGAAATGTCATTATGCCAAAACAAATGATAATGAATTAAAACAGCCATACTTAAAGAATTAAGTTTTAAAAGTACTAGAAGAAAATGCTAGTTGTTTACAAAAGGCTTAGTTGATGAACTAAGCCTTTGAGGCATGATTGAAAACACAAAAGTTCTAAAATACAAGACAAAGTTTATTTGGGCTCTGTCTATAAAACATACAAAAGCTCTCGTATTATAATAACACCCTATGCAAAGTAAAAGAATTCTAGAGGACAAAGGAGAAAATATATGAGTGAATATAACATAATTTCAAATATGTATTCTCACAAATCAAGAATAATAAATAAACAAATAAACAAACAATAGCAAAAATACAACCAAAGAATCCAAACAGGTCATTCACAATAAAATTTTCATGTGTGTGTTTGTGTATAAGTAAGACACTGTAAAGTTATACTTTGCATTTGTATTGTTAATCCTGATTTTATTCACAATTAATGAAATTAAAATACAAAAGTGAAATATGTTTTTTGCACATCAGTGAACATATTAGAAAGAATGTGAAAAACCAAACATCTTCCTCAACATCCTTGTTGAGGGTAACTGACATTATCTATCAAAAGGAACAGGGCAAATAGGTACCAGGATTTCACTTCTGGGTTATACCCGCCTAGCTGCTCAAAGACGAAGGCACAAATAACTGTACCGTGGCAAGTAGCAACCAGCAACTGAGTCACCTAATGGTCACTTAGGGAGGACTCATTAAATTACAGCCTGACCAAACACAATTTAGTCTTTGAAAAGAACAAATTAGATCTGGATGTACAGCTATGGAAAAATGTTCAAAGACACAGAGCATAAAATGCAAATGTCAGGGTAGTATGTTTCATACGATTCCTATCTTAATTAAGAAAAACCCTTATGTATAAAGGTTATTTGCATATCTCTTAATCATGTTCTCAGGTGAGATAAAAAACACTCATAAGTGTGATTACTTGTGACAACAGGGGGAGGAATATTTTCTTTTATGATCTATTACCCCATATGGCAGGAGATTTTTCTCCAAACTACATAATAACTTGTTATTCAATCCTGGGTCTAGTTTAGCTAGGGAGGCACAAGATGCATTGAAGGCCTGGGGAATGTGTTTTCTGATGACTGAAGTAGCTCGTTGGGACAAACAGCATATGTGGTCATTCCATCCTTCACATGACACCCCACAAAGGTCAGAGTCACCAAGAATCTTCCTCCCTGTAAGAAAGGAGGGAGGGTATCTAGGTCTTGACCAGCATATGGTTTTTTAACTTCCTTCTTCTAGATTCTGGTAGGCCTCAGTCATCTTCCTTTCCACTTCCACTGTCGCCCCCTCCCCCCACCATGGCTTTCCCCTTGCAATGTGATACATATTCAAAGTTTCATTTCTCTTTCTTTGAGGGCTCTATGGAGAGCCACCTCCCCACGTGCCTTTGTACTGCAAAGCACCCCTTTCCTTTGAATACAAAGATGATACAAGTGAGAAAGCAGACATCCTAACAGAAACTCAGCAAAAAGCTTTTTTTCTCTGTCCTCCTAAGCATCTGACATTAAGGTTCTGAAATTCTAAAAACCCGTTCCACTGTAATCACTGTAAGAGCTCCTGTGCTTTAGAAAACATTCAGATGGTTTGAAGGCAACAGCTTGAGAACTCCTCTGGGGACGCAGGAAAACTCTTTGACACAGAGCGCATCTGTTAGGACAACAGCAAGGAACTTCTGACTGAAAGGACTCTGCAGTCTGACAGCTCTTGGATGCTTTTGGCCCTTCTGTGTTTCTTCCCTACCTTTGGGAAGCCAGGCATGAGGTTTTTATATCTGCCTGAGGATATAGCTGTTGAATATTCTCTCAGCTTTATTCCAGTTTCTTCTACCCTGAAAGAAGTATTTAGGCTCCAGTTAATGGTGTGTAAATGACAGGATTCTTGTGACAGGATGGGAGGTTAAGGATCTGGAAAGTTTCATTATTGACAAGTCACTAGCCTGCAGGAAAAGCCAATGAAAGGAGGAGCACAGTGTGACTTTGCTCCTAGTGAAAGGGGCTCTATGAGCTCTAGTAAGCATATAGGGTAGCAGGCTGTTTCTCCCAGGCACACTTTCACTCCCAGAGTGTGTGTGCCCTCCAGAACCACTCTCCACAGTGAACTTGTACTTGATTTGTGTGGCACGCCCCAGAGGATAGAAAAGTGCTGGTGTGTATAAGTCCCTCCCTCCCTCCCTCCCTCCCTCCCTCCCTCCTCCTCCCTCCCTCCCTCCCTCCCTCCCTCCCTCCTTCCTTCCCTCCCTCCTTTTCTGCTTCATTCTCTCCCTCTTCCTCTCCCCCCCATCTCCCTCTTAACCCCTCCCTAAGTGTACAAGAAAAATTGAGACCAATTCTCTTATTTAAAATTATTTGGAACACCAAGGGAACCTCCATGGTTCAGGTGCTAGATTTAGAAAAATCAGATCTCAAAGTGATTCTGTGATATATCCATTCGTGTGTGTGTGTGTGTGTGTGTGTGTGTATGTGTGTGTGTGTGTGTGTACTGTGGGATTCTGAGAAAGATGTTTGGGCATCGTGTAAATAAATTCAGATAAATGATTTTTTTTCTCTGTTCATTTCAGATAAGCACACATATTTTGCATACTTAATCAGGGTATAAGCTAATTCTTTAAAAAAAAATTGTTTATAGCCATTTTTGAAATCACAGCAGTTTTCCAAACCACTTTTTTTTTTTGAAGTGTTATTGGTGACAATGAATTATTAGAACAGAGTGATTCATAACATCTGGCTTCTTAGTGAGACCCAAACTCCTCTCCTTCATGGGACAGTTTCCAGGAAGAAGCATCCATATGGAACATTGAGAGGAAATCGACAAAGCAACCGTATTTAAAAGTGGGTGAAACTTGAAGTCTCAGGCATAGAATTCTGGGAATCTGATGGACTGCATGGGCATAATTTCTATTTTCTTTCTGGTAGATATGTTTACTCCATCATGTCTGCCAGCTGTAGAGGAATGGGAAGACAGTGACAGACAGGGATGCTGTAAAAAGGAATGAAATTGTTTCTAGTCTAAGATGACCCAGGAAGCAACTGGAGATATGAGCTCAAGCTTGGCACTTGACAGAAAGGAGAGAGCAGAATTGCACAGAAACCAAACCTGTGCCGATTCACCACTTCAGCTGCATGGCTAAGAGCAGGAAGAGGGAGCCATTTTCAATTGCTTGCCCCTGTGCTCTGACCCTGCACAGCGGTAGAAATGACCTCAGTGGTATCCTGCAGTCTGACAATCAAATTAATCCCAGCAGTTATTGCTGTTCTTATGTGTTTGCAACTGGAAGAGAAAAATGTGAAGAAAACTCCTCCTGTACTGTGCGTGAGTGCATGAGTGGGTGCATTGTGCGGCGTGTGTGTGTGTGTGTGTGTGTGTGTGTGTGCACGTGCGTGCGTGGTGGAGTGCATGAGTGGGTGCGGCTTGCTGCTGCCTGTGTGTGTGTGTGTTTTGAGATGGACAGGAGGCTGGAGTGCTTTGCCTTTCTGTTTGAAGCTTCTGGAGACCTGAGAACTCATCTCATTCTGTATATTTTGGAGATAATGAACTTTATTTAAATAGCGTGTACTGTGTCAGGAGGGTCAGGATTAGGGCCGGGGCTTTGGCCTTGGCCACTTACTTGCCTGTGAGAGCTGCAGAGATATCTGTGCTCATCTCCGTTAGGAACATCCATGTTGTTCAGGTTGATTGCCCAATCTGAAGCACATTTTAGGGATTCCTCATAGAAATCCCAGAAGAGTTTAATAATCATGGAATTGTGCAGTCCAATGTGAGTTTGTGCATTTATAAGGACTTTAAAGTATAGTCCTGAATGGTGTAGAAAAGTACTATTATTAAATTATCAATACCACTGAATATTTTTTCTTTTAAGTTTGGGCTTTCCATCTGTGCCCGCTGACGTATGTTAGAATTGGGCTGTTTTAAATATGATGGTTTAAAGGCTTACAACTCTCTTTCCACAAACTGCTATCCTCGTTTTAGCAAAGCCATGAAGGTGGGTAAGGTGGAGCTGTTCCGAAGTAAAGATTGTTCTGTTCTGCAGAATAATTTCTTAAAAATAGGCCAAGTGCAGCCCAATTATTTCCACTCTTGTCTGAAAATTAAGTGAAGGGTTTGAAGCACTGGTGGCTCTGGCATTGATGGAATTCTATTTTCATTGTTGATTACCAAATCTATTCATGAGAGTAAGTAAGACAGAGTTGGAGGAAGAGCCACCAAGTGAGAAAGTTGGTGAGTGAGTAAAGAGAACATGCTCTTACGTAACTGCTCAGCATGAAATGACACCGTAACGAGAACCATTGGGAGTCACGGCATCATTAGACCTGGAAGCCCCACAATGGAAGACATTAGTTTGATCAGTGTTCTGGAGGAACAGATCTAGCTTGCTTTCTTGTTTGACAGAGGATTTAGGGGTGTGTCTTCAATTTGTTAGTAGAACTAGGGAGATTTTAGTGGCCCTCCTGTATGGGAGTGAACCTGTATAGTATATTAATTGCCTTGCAGAAGAGAAAAATGCGAAGACAACTGTTCTAGTCTTCTCTCTCTCTCTCTCCCTCCCTCCCTCCCCCCTCTCTTGTCTTTGTATGTGTGTGTGTGTTGAGATGGCCAGGAGACTAGGAGACTAGAGTACTTTTCCTTTCTGTTTAAAGCTTCTGAGGACCTGAGAACTCAACTCTTTCTAACTGTATATTTTGGATATGGATATATATATATATGTGTGTGTGTGTGTGTGTGTGTGTGTGTGTGTGTATACTTTGATACTTTGCCTTCGTTTATTAGACATTTCCTAAATTACAGCTGCTAAGTTAACATTTTTGGTATATTTTAAAATTTATTCTTATAACTTTAGTATGTATCATTATTTGATTTTAAAATTGAGAAGGCTGAAGTAAAAGATGCTTAAAATGCATTTTCCAGAAAAACAAAACTCAAACACAAACAAACAAACAAAACCCCTCAAACCTGTATTATAGCCAGACAGTGGCAGCATACTCCTTTAATCCCAGCACTCAGAAGGTAGAGGCAGGTGGATTTCTGCTAGTTAAGGGTCCCCTTAATCTACAAAGCCAGTTCCAGGACAGCCAGAGCTGTTACAAACAGAAAAATCAAGCAAACAAAAAACCATAATGCCTTACTGAACATAAAGTTTATGGTGATTCCAGACTTCAATTGGTTTAAAAGTTCAAATACTACAATAGAACTTTGCATACTGGTTAGGGAATATGGCTTTGAGTGGGTGAAGAACTTTGTCTTGAACCTGGTGTCAAATGCTATTGTTATAGTTAATGAATTCTGGAGCACGTAAGATAGCCTGAGAGGTAAGCAGTCTCAACATTTTCCCTGTTTATTATATTTTGGACTGTAGATCTTGAAATAGAAATTTTGGAATAAATTTAGTTTAAGTGGTCTCATTGGCTTCTCTCATCAGCGATACAACCAGATTTACAGAAGCCATGAACTATTCTGTCATCAAGGTTTCTTTAGTGCTTATTATCTGTCTTCTGGGAATTGCATGTGTGACACAATACCAAGTAATATAAACAAGACTGGGGTTTCTCCTTATATTTTTATCAATGGTAAAATTCTGACAGCTCCAAAAGTATCCTGAATTTTTGAAAGGAAAGGAGTTTGAGACCCCACAGTAGATATTTCCAATGACTCAATGACTTTGTAGCCCAGCTTCAAATCTCACCCATTTCTTGAGTCTAAGTTAATGTCCAGAATAATGAAAGGGGATTAGAATGGGCATGTTACTATCAACAGATTCATACTGGTGAATGTAGTGGAAAAAATAGGCTCATATATCAGATGTGCTGCTCCCCCTGTGTCGCTTGTGATTTGCATTGCTGTATTTAGTATTCACTGGGTTCTTACAGTAGCCTAGTTATAAGTGAAAATGGGAGACACTAACAGCTATCTACTCTGCTAGGAGACATTAGATAAAGATGTTTGGAAGCTCTGTGTTATACAAGTATGATCAATGTATGGCAATTTTTTTAACTTGTTAAATCAGTATGAGAACCAATGGCTCCTTCTCCACATCACAAGTAGAGACTCTCCATGAGCTCCTCTAGGTAAAGAACTGATAAAGAGCAGGTTCTTCATTTCTGAGGCCAGAAAAAAAAAATGACAAGCAACAAATTCCACTCTAAGATGCAGCTGCTCTTCAGTGACTTAGCTCAGAGATCCTGGGACTAAAACGCCTGGGCTGAGATGTGTTCCACCTTAACCATCAGTACTTCCTTGAGAACTTACTTAACTTCTCCATTTTTACTTTCTCATCTCAATATATAGATCGTAAAATTGTGGCTACCTCATGATTTCCATACAAAGAGAATGAGTTAAAGTATGTTAGACATTAGAAAGGAATCTATTACGCAGTGCATATTCAGTCCATGTTGGTAGTGTTGCTCATAGATTTGTTGTGTTTGATCATCCTGACTTCTGGCTTTAATTAATGTGTCTTCCCAAATGACTATGGGTCTTTATCATGAATTGTGTATTTGTGGTTATTCCATGACCTACTTTTTCCCTCTAAATCACCAAAACATTTGAGATGCTTCTGGATGGAAGATAGAGAAGGTGAAAAACAAAAGCTGTGTATTGTTCTTTATCTCTATCACTAAATGTGTCATTGTTTTACCCACATGAGACAGCTTAGAATTCTTAATTAAAGTGGCCTCATTATCTTTGGGAGCAAGTGAGGAACTAGATACTTGCCAAGGAGCCATACATTTTCTTTACTGTATGTTGTAGACACTGAGGCCATTTGTTACCTTGAATTTATCTTGAATTAAAGCATAACATTTTTATTTAGAGTATCTAAGGCTCTACAATTCATTTGGATAGAAAACAATTGGCTTAGAATTTACAAGACTCTGGCACCTCATGAGGGAAGCAGTGTAACTGTATTTCACTGTATTTAAAAGTCACTGCTTTCTCTCAATTGTGCAAACATTTATTTTTGCTATTCACAGGGTAGCAAAAGTCAAGTGCTGTAGCAAGGAACTTCTTGGGTATGGAGAGGACAGATGTTTGGATAGCTTATCCACCTGGGGCCTATTTTAGTCAGCTCTCTGTTGTTGTGACATCATCCCTGGCACATAGCAACTTGAAGGAATAAAGCCTTATTTTGGCTCACAGATTATGAGATGTTTATCCAAGTTTGTCACTTGGTCACATTGCTTTAGATCTGTGGTGCGGTAGAACACCATGAGAGGTGGTCATAGAATAGATAGGGTAGTTTCTCACTCATAAAGGCCAGAGAAGAGAAAGAGCAGAGGCAAAGAGTACCACTATCACTGCCCCCATTCAAAGACATGTCTTTTTAACCACTGTCTCCTGAAGGCATCCCTCTTTATGGAAGTTCCACTACTTCCCATCAACACTACAGTACAACATGTGAGTCTTTGGGGTATACGTCATAAGCAAGCTGCAACAGTCCTTTAGTAAGTTTTTGATTTGGGAGTTCATAATCTTTTGAATGAATATTTTTGGGAAACTCCAGTCTTTCAGACATCTTGGATTTTCTCTTCTTCATTCAGCAAGAGGGGTATAGGGCCACCAAGGATCACAGGATCAATGTAGTCACATGTCAATTTTCCAAGTGTGGAGAGAACAGTTTCTGAGAACAGTTCTAATTTAGCTTTGCCAGTAAATAGCTAGGAACAGGAGCTTCTCTTAACATAAGTGGCTGCTTCTCTTTCTTTGAGAACATAAACATTTTACCAAGCCAAGTTTCTATTAAGTGATAAGGAGTACTGTTCTTGATTTATGAACATTGCTTTTAAGATTATCTTTATATACTTATTCACTGTTTGACTTTAGACCTTGTCTCTCTGTGCCTTAGCTTCTCTATGTATAAAATGAAATTGATGGTAACATTGAGTGCAAGAGTCTGTTTATAAGACTTAACTAGATTAATGTATGTAAAATGTGTAGAATAGCACCTGCTCACAGTAAGAAATCTAGAAAAATTTTTAATGAGTGTTGTAGTATACATTTATGTTTATTAAATTCTGTATTTAAATGAGCAAATATATTTTTAGTCTGGAGTGATTAATCATTAAGAAATATAGAAGCATATTTTTATCTAATTTCCCACAATTCTTTGTGCCCAGTGGAGACACTCAAGCATAACAGTTGTGGATATTGAGGAAGGGAGAAGTCTGGGTAGGGTTGATTTTATGTTCTGAAACTGATTATGGAAAATCTTTCACACAAGGGTGACTCTAAAGAAATGATTTGTTCCTCAGATAGTCAGGCTTCTATCCCTGCCTTTGTAAGAATAGAATTGCCAAGGCCCTTCTATACTTAGAGAAGGGAGGAGATGTCAAGAGCAGCTTAAAATCGGCCATAGGCCTAAAGTCAGCAATAGGCCTGACATACATGCATCCTAACACAAAGTCTTGGGTCTATGTGGAAAAACACTGAAACAGAAGGCTATAAGCTATTGTAAACAGGCAGCTTCTGTGGAAATTTACCAGCCTGAGTAGTCATAGGTCTTATAAATAGGCAGCCTCGGTGGACAGTACCAACTTAGATAAGGACAAGTGAATCATAGGCAGAGTCATAGTGACCTGTTCCCTGAACCTACACCAGCTGATACCCTGTTCTGAAAGGTATCTGTACTCCCCCTGAACACCTATGCTCCGGTGCCATTCCTTCCCCACATCCTGTCTTTTTGTGTTTATAACCTCTGTGTAAATAAGTAAATTATGATGTGATTTAAATAACTAAATAAATTTAAAAAAAAAGAAATGATTTGTTTTGTTTGTCTGTATCTATTTTACCCAAAAGAATTTAGAGTGGCATCAGAAAACATCTCCAGGTCAATATATAAGTATAGTTTGAAACTTTAGATGTAGACCCCAGTCTGGAAATTGCTAGCACAGTAAGCATCTATGAAAAGCTTGCCTCTGATGTGTGTATAACAGCGTTCTCCTATTGTTCCTGGAGAGACATGGAGGTTTGCACTGTTTTGTCACATCTATCTTCAAAAGAACGCTTAACTGATGAAAGCAGTAAAATGGCCAAGGAAATAGCCAAGATGCATCCAGAGTAAGCAAGTGATGAGCTATACTCTGGTCAAAACAGAATTCTACCCACCTTACAGTAAGAATTAATACAAAATGATCAAGCATCCTTACTTTCTCTCTGTCTCAGAAGCTTTAAGGTTTCTGCTTCTAAGAAGAACAGCATCATGTAAAGACAGAAATTCCTCTCTTCCCCAGGAAACTGATGGAAAGGAAATGAGACCCAGAATCGGCTGGCTGGGAGGTATTCATGGTTTCAGTAGTCTCTGCTCCCTCCTCCACCTGGTATTCCGATTGTCTATGGGTTAGTTTGTATGCTGCATATATCCCATACGACTTGATTATAGGGCTCTAGGTCCCTCTTCTCATCAGTCTTCTGAAAACTTCACATTGATTGTCCCCATGGCCAACTAAGAAATACCAGAAAGCACATTTGTAGCTTGTTACTCAATGAAGGGACCAGAAACATGGAACTGTCACTGCCTAGGGTAGTTTTTCAGCCCATACTGATGTGGTAGAGATGAAGAGATGACAATGATGTTTGACTTGAGTAGAGAAAATCAATTGCCTACTAGTAATTAATAAAAGCAATGGAGTTATAGTGTAGTTTCTTGCTATCAATGCAGAATTAAACTTGAGAAGATTAAATATAATAGAAGGAAATGAGGACAACCTGCCAAAATTAAGGAGTATAATTATATTTATACTCTGTGGAATGCTTGCCACTGAGCCCAGGGGAATAATACATCCATACATGCTGTCTCAACTAGACTTCCTCCTGTGAGTCACAGAACCCAGAAACTGATTATGGTTACGTTCTCTCCTAAGGATAATACAGAGCTTTCTACGTGTTTGAGAAATAAATTAATGTGAAGTACAAAGTTAATTTGACAAACCTGATTGTTTTAGAGATTAATAATCTGAGGTTTAAAAAGTCCCCTTGAAAGGACAGGAAATAATCATTGCTTTGGTCTATTGCTAAGAAATATTTGTTGCCATTTGCATACCTTTTCCTCCTGTCCCATCTTTCACTGAGAACATTTTAAAAGAGACTTCCCACACACTAATCTCCATTCCAGACAGCTTCTTGAGAAACCTGACCTGCAAAAGGGAATTTCTGTCTTCTTAGGAAATACAGCCTACAAATGGGACTTGACAGTGTGAGCAGATGCTGCTTGGACTTCCCCTGACAGTCAGCAATACCACATCATTTTGCTATTGCTGGTATTGTCATCTGAGTTTTGCAACTGTTGGGTGTATATTACATGGTAAAGCAAGTAGTTCATTTTGTTGGTGTCTTACAAAATGGGAAAAAGGAAGAACAGATCTCAACAAGAGATTGTGGAGATTCAATAAAGTTTTCCTCATCCTAAAAAACCAAACCAACCAAAACAACAAAACCAAAACCAATACCAACCAACCCTCTGTTCTTGACATTTGCATATTCCAAATGTGGAACTGATAATGTAGATAATTTATACTCAACAAAGACTCTTTGATAGGGAATAAAACACATTCTGTTTATCTTCTTGATTTCTTCTCTAGGACAAATATTGATGCTCATACCACTGTGAATTGCTGCTAACACTTACTTTAAAACCAGGAGACTCTACCATCTGAAGGACTTTTATAAGAATAAAAAAAAAAAAAAAAAGAAATGTGAGACGTTGAGAACTAGAGAGAAAACACCTGATTGGCTTGGGAATGTTGATGGTGTTTTAGGAAGCAGGCTTGCTTTGAGGAGAGTCATTACCCAGTGCTTACAGGCACTGCCTTGACTTAGCTGGCACAACTATCTGATAGGTAATATTGACCATCAAAGCAACACTTATGTATTACTTGCATTGAAATGTTACCTTTCTGCTTCACAGTTACTTTATAAATGCAGTGAGCATCTTAGGGGTTGTTCCTTCAGTGCTGGGAATCACTGTATGGCCAGCACACACAAAATAGTTTAGGATATACCTGACATGCATTAATGTTGAATAAAAAAACTAGTGAATAAATAAAAGGAACTTTAAAAACAAATGATGTTGAATTCCTAAAGATCTTAGTCAGTTCCATATTTTTTATGTTATTGAATTTGGGCAATAATCAAAACTTACCATTTTTTCTTTTAAGTTTTAATGATATTTTTTCACCAAACATTTGTAAGAATGTGATTTCAATTTTCTGTTTTTTAACTTATATTTTTGTTTTTATTTTTCCCATTTATTTATTTATTCACTTTACATCCTGATCCCAGCCCCCCTCCCAGTTCTGCTATCACACTACACTTTTCCCGACTCCTCCCCTTCATCTCTGAGAAGGGGGTCCCCACTGGCTACTCCCTCCCCTGGTACATCAAGCACTGCAGGACTAGGTACATCCTCTCCCACTGAGGTCAGAGAAGGAAGCCTAGGGGAACAGGATCCACAGGCAGGCAACAGAGTCAGGTGAAGTCCCCGCTCCTGTTGTTGGGGGACCCTATGAAAATCAAGCTGCACATCTGCTACATATGTATGTGTAGGAGGGCGCTAGGTCTAGCCCTGGTATGCTCTTTGCTTGGTGATTCAGTCTCTTGGAGTCCCAAGGGTTCAGGTTAGTTGACTCTGTTGGTCTTCTGATGGAGTCTCTATACCTTCTGGATTCCTCAACCCTTCCCCCAACACTAGCACAAGACTTCCCAAGCTCCATCTAATGTTGACGGGTGGAGCCTCTTAGAGGATAGTTATGCTAGGCTCTTCTCTCTGCTGGCTGTGCCTCAGGCAAACCCCTGATTTCAATTTTATAAATGCAATTTCTGGATTCAATAAAGATCCTTGTTATTGTGCCAGAGCAGTAACTAGGGATGTATATAGATAATGAATAAATTAATGAATAAAATACACAAAACAATGATGCCAACTATCAGTCTCAGGGATGGAGATTATGCATGTGATGGTCAGTCTTCATTGTCACTTGAGTGGTTTTAGAATCACTATGGAAATACATCTCTGAATGTATCTATGAGGATGTCTAGTTGAAAAAGAAAATTCAACTCAGAATGTGAGTGGCACCATCCTATAGCATGGGAATTCACACTGAATAGAAAGAAGAATTTAGGCTGAATACCAGCCTGCATCTCTCTCTGCTTCCTGATTGCCGATGTGGTTTGACCAGCCACCTCACATTCCTACCCTCACACCTTCCCCTCCCTGATGGACATGTTCAAACTAAATTTTTCCTTCATTAAGCTGTTTTTGAGTTTACCAGATACTTTTGACATGGCAATGAAAAAAAGTAACTAGTACAGTGTGTGATCTGTCTTCACTTAGATATCTGTATCTGTATGTAGCATGTACATGCATGCATACATGAGCATGTGTCATGGAGTCTTGATCAGAACATTGACTGTCTTCCTTCTTCGTTTTATAGCCTTGCGATAAGGTCTGTTACTGAAATGGAAGCATGGCATTTTGGTTAGGCTGGCTGTTCAGCAGCCTCTCAGGAATACTAGGGTTAAATAAAGGCAGTCATAGCAATGCACAGCCTTTAAAAAAATATGGATGTTGGTGATTTGAACTCACGTTCCAAAGCTTACAGAGGACCCCAGTGAACCACTCATTCCTCTAACCACTGACTGTACTACTTAGTTTTAATAACACGACTTATCACCTATGCATTCATTTTGAGAGTTAATTCATACCACTGATGTTAACAACATAAAACCATGATGTTACTCATCATGAAAGAGAGCTCAGATCAATGAAAGGAAATTCAAGGGAAATTTTTAAGATCCTTGATCAGAAGCTTATAATTCTTTGGTGTAGATGAAGTTTAAAGTAAAATGACAGTGCTTCTTCATCCTCTGAAGACTTCATCTAAGAAACAGGGAGACTAGATATTATGTGGCAATGAATTAACTATCACAGCGTTCCTAATAAAAAAATCTTTCAGTAGCAGCTAGCCCACCTTTAGAATGCCTTAGCCAGTGTTACAAAGGAAAACATCCAGAGTAATACTGATACATACAAAATGATTATTTTGGCCTTTCCCTCTTTTACTGCGAATAGATTTTTTTCTCACATAATATATCCTGATTATGGATTCTCTTCCCACTATTCCTCACAGTTCCTCCCTTTCTCCCCTCCCATCTGGATCCACTCCCTCTCTCTATCTCATTAGAAAGCAAACAGTATTCTAAGGAATAATCGTAAAATAAAATATAGTAAGATAAAACTGAAACTATCACACCAGGGTTGAATAAGCTTGCCTGTAACCAACAGCTTTCTATTTGAATTTAATAAATATGCCAGACTTTCTTAAAGCAGATACACTATCATAGTACTCTTGGGGTAATTATGATGACTACAGTAGGATCTTGACAGGCTAATAGAGTACCATTGTTTTTCTAAGTCATTTCTAGTGAGAAATGTAAAGATATAAAATTGGCTTTCTTTCAACTAAATGCTCTTTCTATAGTAGAAAACACTCCTGGATCATCACAAGTCTAAATTCAAACATACAAGCATTTAAAATCCATTTTGTTGAACTTTAGGAAACAATAAATTTACCCTTTAACTAAATCTACTTTCAACATAGCAGAAAGTTATTATTCTTGGTATATATGGAGACAATGATTTATACATACTGTTATGGCTTATTATGACTGTCAACATGACACATTTAAAAAGAGAGAACCCCACCTGGGGAATTTCCTCTACTAGATTAGTCCGAGGGCATGTCTATGGAGTGTTTTCTTCATTTCTAACTGGTAACGGCTAGCTTACTGTGAGTGATCCCATCCCTGGTATAATTCTCAGTCAAAAGAAAGGCAGCATAACATGAACCTAGAAGCTAGTAAGCAGCATCCTTCCATGGTCTCTGTGTCAGTTCCTGCCTCTAGGTTCCTTCCACTCAGTTCCTCTTGTGGTTGTAATCTTATCAGTCAAATGATCCTCATTCTTTCATAACTTGCCTTTGATTAGTGTTTTATTACAATAGAAACAAAGTAGAACAAATGGACCTCATGCTTAATATAGAAATAGGAAAGAAATCTTGGTAATATTTTTTTAATATTTTTATTTAGAAACACTAACTTGAAAATATGGCTTTATTATGGTTAGCACCTTTCATGATATCTGAAAGCCTAATGAAGTCCCTGCAAACAGGCAAATGGACATATGACTCTGTCCACAAAATTTGAGTAGTGACAGCTATTACTGAATAAGGAGCCACCATCCACCTTCACATGCGTGAGTGGCTCTTGACCCTTCTTTTCTTTGTTCTTCCCCTTCCCAACTCTCTTTTTTCTTAGTCATAAATATTGAGTGTCCTGAGACCCACACAAGGCTTATGACACAATGGGCATTAAAATCTAGACAGATGAGGATTCTAATTTCACAGACTTTGCAGTCTAGCAGGGAAGACAAGTGTTAGCAATATCGTGTTATGTCAGGATGTGCTGAAACATCTGTGAGTGTCTCTTTTGATGTAGAAATGGAAAAATGTGAGACTACAAAAGAATGATTTCAGTAAAGAAAACACTGCTTGCAAACAAGAGGGAGAGAACATAGCATCTTTAACATGAAATGGGAGGCACATATTTTCCTTAGAGAACTAGGTCAAATATGTATTACCAGGGTGAATTAATTTTTAAATATAAACTAGATTTTATATTTCTCCAGAGAGCAATGCAGTGGTAACTTGTGTCTTATCACCAGAGTTTAATTCTTACATGAAAACTGCCAGCAAATGACTCAGACCCACAGCCTCTCTCTAATCCTTTTGTGTAAATCTCTGTTGATCTCAGGAAGATAACTGGGGTCATAGGGTTGACCATAGGATGGTGTGGTGTTTGCTAAGTGTTTTTATATTAAGTAGTCTCCCATGGGTCTAGCTTCGATTTAAGAGTATTATTTACAAAATTTTAATTTTATGGTTTTCAACTCTCTCTCTCTCTCTCTCTCTCTCTCTCTCTCTCTCTCTCTCTCTTTCAAAAATTGTAAGCACTTCTGAATGGACATAAACAGAGCTCAGTTTACTGCCCTTCACATCTCTTTTCAAGCTCTGCTACTAAAGGTCTTGTTTTCTTGACAGGGGTTCACTACTCCCAGACTTGTCTCCACCTTCTGGGCTTAGTGATCCCCTAGTAGGAGCGCCCTAAGTGCTGGAGCTGCAGGTGCTTGGATCATCTTCAGGTAGCTCTTAGCTTCTTTCAAAATAAAAATGAACATTTATGATGAAACAACAACATAGGGCTAGTTAAATTTAAGAACAACCATTTCAAGATAAAATATGTGTTCCTAGCTTATGATTCCATTGATTTGTAGAAACTGAAAAAAACTAAGTAATAGCTCACTGAAAAAAATGCAAGAATAAAATTTGTGCATCACCCTAATATATGTAAGTGTATATACATATGTGTGGTGAGATCATATGTGAGAAAAAGAGGAAATTCTTCTTATATTGTTATTTTTCTTTTTGCATTTGATTTTTCATAATTTAACACAGTGATTATGCAACTCACTTATGAGAAATCAACATAACACCAAAACTAAAATATGAAATGGCAGGACAAAAGATCAATACCTGCAAATTAACCACAGTTTGGTTGGCAACAGATTCCTCAAAGTAATATTATGTTCCAAGGCAGAAGGATAATGACTTTGAACAACTAAAGTAATATAATAACTGGACAAGCGAACTGTGCAGTGAGATGCTTAATTGGTGAGCATACAGAAGGGTAGAGTTTTCTGTTATCCTTTCTTCTAAAGTTTGTATTATTCATACCTCAGTCTTAAATCTTAAAATGTTTTATAGCTAAAATTTAAAGCAAAATGTAAGTGCATGATTTTAATCTTAAGGTGATTTAAATTTTCTAACAATGTTGTTGCTTTATAAGGCAAAAGTGTGGATACCTCAAACCCACTTAGAAGGGGAAACAAAATAATTATGAAAGGCACAGGGAGGGAGGAGCCTGGGTGGGAAAGGGAAGGGCATGGGAAAAGACAGGAGCAAGGTCAGGTTGGGGGGAGAGACAGGAGAGAAGGCCAGGAGAATGAATCGAAATATGCAGCAGTGGGGGAGGGTTGGGGGCACCTCTAGAAAGTCCCAGAGACCTGAGATGTGAGAGGCTACCAGGATTTAATGGAGATGACATTAGCTGAAATGCCCAATAGTGGGGAGATGGAACCAGAAGAGACCAACTCAAGTTGGGGCAGAGGGCCATCCACCCATCTTCAAATTTTTTGACCCAGAATTGTTCCTGTCGAAAGAAAATGCAGGGACAAAAATAGAGCAGAGACTGAAGGAAAGGTCACACAGTGACCAGCCCAACTTGGGATCCATCCCACGTGCTCACACCAAACCCTGACACTACTACCGATGCCACATTGTGCTTGCTGACAGGAACCTGGCATGGCTGTCCTCTGAGAGGCTCTACCAGCAACTGACTGAGACAAATGCAGATATTTACAGCCAACCATTAGACTGAGGTTAGGCACCTCTATGGAAGAGTTAGAGGAAGGACTGAAGGAGCTGAGGGGGATTACAACCCCACAGGGAGAAATGGTGTCAGCTAACCTGGACCCCTCAGAGATCCCAGAGACTAAGCCACCATTCAAGAATCATACATGGACTGGTCCATGACCACAGGCACATTTGTAGCAGAGGACTACCTTGTATGGCCTCAGTGGGATAGGATGCACTTAATCCTGTGGAAACTTAATGCCCCAGGGAAGAGGGATGCTGGTGGGGGTGAGGTGGGAGTGGGTGGGAGGGTGGGTGAGCACCCTTTCAGAGGCGAGGGGTGTGGGGTTAAGAACTCGGGCGGGGGTGGGGGGAGGATCAGGCAGTGGAGAACTTTTGGAAAGTAAGTAAATAAAATAGTTTAAAAAAACTAAAGCAAACCAAACCAAAAAACATCATTTTACCTGTCTGACACTTTTTTCCCCTTTGACTACATTAGTTCTACCACAAATTGTTGTCTCATAAGAAAGTGTCCTTTAAAACATGTTCAATGAACTACACTTCTGAAAATCTTCGTCAAACAAATGGAGAACAGAGAGGCAGATGTTTTGTTAGAATAAAAGTTCTTAAGGAGACTTTTACTAGCTTTCGGTTTTATCTGTAGGTTTCGATGGGTTAGAAGACACTAAATACAACAGACAACCAGCTAGTGTAATCATGAAGTTATTTAAGAGAGAAACAACCTGAGGAGGGAATCCAGCTCTGTAATGAACTCATTGGTAGAGAAATGTAATCAATCAGAGTACATTTGTATGGTTAATAAACCACAGGGTGAATGTGTCGCAGAGGAAGACTAGGTAAGTATTCAGATAGGTATAGAGGACAGGGCCGGGAGGAAATGTCTTTGAAACTCACTCCACCTAGAGTTGGAAGCAGCAAGGATAACCTCTGGCCAGTTCATCTACTTTTCTTCTAATTAATATAATCATTTGAAGACTATTTCGTTAATAACATTTCAGATAATTCTGCTAATGCAGTTTCTTTGTATTTTTGCACGAGGGTGTACACATATTTTCTCTAAGATTTTTGCCCGTCTTTTCTCCTTTGCTATTCCCTTGACACTCTGAGCCACGATAACTTCAAACGTTTTCTCCATCTGCTTAAATATCTATTTTCCCATCTTACATATGTGATGTGTGATTTTTCCCCTTTGTCGTTGTCACAGAAAATATTAAGCTCAATTTAGTACAGTTTGATTTTTTTATCATTCAATGGGTGTAGAAATTTCGAGTTAAATTTTTTTTCCTGGGTAAAGGAACACGTGTCAGTAATAATATAGATTTGTATTTTTCAGTATTTCTAGCCATTATTTTCCATTTTTCATCTAATTGAATTTTCTAGAACCTCCATGATAACTAAAAAGAATATTTATATCATATATAATCCTTGCTTAGTATCTAATTCTTTGACATTAGGGTGTCAAATGTCTATTCACCATGTGTTAATATAGTATAAATATTTTGATACATTTTCAAATTCTATTTGGCAAATCTATTTTTATTTTGGTATCTATATCCTTCTGGAGAATTCATAAGACACTATGGAACACCTGCCTTTTCATGTACTGTTGGTGTGGATGTTAAGTATGTTAAAGTGGTAAGAAGATAATATTATCTATAAGCATTTCTGTGTGAAGTTTAGACCTAAGAGGATTACCATTTTTTCCTTATTTTTTTCATTGACTTCCTTCCTGGATGATCCATTATTAAAGGTGGAGTATTAAATTCAAAGTAATATTAAAGTTTTGTTTATTTGTTGTTTCAGATATTTTAGAATTTGTTCATATGTTTAGATCTTTTTATATTCTGTGAATAGATTTATTATTTTATGCTTTACATCAATTGACCTCTTTATCACTATATAATCACATTATTTTTTCTTGGGATCATCTATGACTTATAATTTAATTTTATCTTTATAATATAGGCACTCTATTCCCTTACAATTTTCATTATCATAAGATATATTTTCCATTTCTTTACTTTTAGCTCCTGTGTCTCTGTAGTAATTTTTTCTTATAAAACAAATGACAGGAGTAAAAATAATGTAATCACTTTATGTATTTTGATTGTGGAATTTAATTAATTTATGGTCGAAGAGATTATTGATACAGAGAAAATTAACAGCCCTATTGTGTATGAGACCTCTGCTTATTTTATAGTTCCATTATTAGACTACCCCTTTTCTTGTTCTCTTTGTGTTTGAGGATTTTTTTTTTTTGTTATGTGCTTCTATTTCTTTCCCTTAACATTTAGTTGCTAACTACAGTATTGGTTATCACGGTGTTTGTATTACATATTTTACAACTGTAGCATTTTAAGGTGGTAATAACATTTTTAATCATTTACTATGTTCTATACTGTTACCTTTGACTTTCTCATGTTTAAGTTTTTTATATTATATAATTCATGTGAATTTATATATTACATGAAAGTTGTTACACTCAATTTTTGTATAGTTAAGATGTCTCAGCCATAAATAAATAAATAAACATTATGGCAAATTCTATAGTGACTTATAAAACACTGCACCCAACCAATAGACAGAAGCTGCTGACTCCTGTGGTTGAATTAGGGAAAGGCTGAAAGAAGCTGAGGAGGAGGGCGCCCCTGCAGGAGGACCTGCAGTTTCAATTTATCTGGACCCCTGAGATCTTTCAAACACTGGACCACCAACCAGGCAGCATACACCAGCTGACATGAGGCCCCCAACACATATACAGCAGAGAACTGCTGGGTCCATGTTCAATCAGAGATGATGCACCTAACCCTCAAGAGGCTGGAGGCCCCAGGGAATTTAGGGGTCAGGTGGGGTAGGAGGTTGGGGTGGGGACATCCTCATAGAGACAGGGGTGGGGAGGAGGTATGGGATGTGAAACAGTTGGAGGGTGAATGGGGCTGGGGGTAGGATAAAATCTGGGGTATAAAAAATAATAATAATAAAAATCACTACACATATATGAGATGATGAATATGTTTCATAACTTGATTTGACTCTTCTTTGTAAACATAAATAATCACATTGTACCCTATAATTATAAAGAATTAGTATTTTCAACTAAAAATAAAATTTAAAAAGTAAAAAAAAGAAGTAATTGTGAATCAGACATGTATTCAATTAGTGTGTATTATACATTCATATCTTCTTATGTTGCTAATAGCTGCTTTTCGATTCAGATGGTAAAACCCGTTAAGATTTCCTAGGGCTAGTGCTGATGAACTTCCGTCTGAGCATGTGGAGTAGCTGGCTGTTCTTACCAGCTACATAGTACTGGCCTCACCGTAGGACATAGTCATTGTGTGCCATCTGTAATCACGCGGTAAATAGAGGGCCAGTTTGCTCTCGCTGGATAGCGCTGTTAGAAAGATTTCATATTTTAATATGACCATAGATAGTTTCAAAATTGGATGGGGCCTCGGGTTTTTCCCATCGCCAAGTGAGACAGCTGGACTCCATCATCGATCAGGCCTCAGCTGAGCTCTGTAGACGTGCAGGGTCTGGCCTGTTCTTTTTTTTTTTTTTTCAGGTTTTTCACCGTGCTGATTAGTTAGTTGCACTTAGGCAGTTAGGGTTGCAGGCTGCTGTCTGCAGTTGTCCAGCGCTACACTCTAGAATCCATGATTAGGACTATAGCTTCTTGTTCAGATGAGGATAGTGGCTGTACACGTAAGTGCGTATGGCTGTATGCTAGGGTCTGTCATAGTGTAGTGTTATTAATTATGCTCCATAATACACTTTTTGGGTTTTCTGGCCCGATAACACTAGAGGGACTGCACTTTATAGTTTTGTGGAGTTGCTGGGTAGGTGCTGTGATTAGCAGGGCTATGGGATCTACCGGTCACTATGTGGGGATATAGACTGCATGTCTGAATCATATAAACTCTCCTGTTAATTGCCTAAATGTGGCTGTTGGTGTGACTTTGTGCTCAAACTCATAGATTCTGAACAAATGATTTTTTTCATTACATTTTATATGATTTCAACTTTCTTTCTTATGATTACTTGATCTAAGACTTGCAAGATATATTCTAAACTTCTCAGCAGTACTTTTTGTTATCTTGATATTAAAAAGTTTAAATTTCATTGGTGTTTTGTCAAAAACATATAATTTGTGAAACCAGAAAAAACTGCATGATTGATTTTTCAAATTGTTCAATGAAAACACATATACACAAAAATTATATTCTCTATTTGAAGAATATAAATTTCTATGTACAGTTCCAATGATGTGGTGATACATGTTTGATCTACAGCTCTCTCATAGGGTGGTTTGTAACATTTATAGCATTTGATAATTTCTGTCATATATATATATTCCTATTCTTTATTTCAAGCCCCCTGTATGATCATCAACTATGTAGGTAAGAGGAGTTATGAATAATGAGCTCTCAAAACCTGATACAAGCAAGCTCTGAGAACTACTGTATATATCTACCAAGTCAAGTTTATTGATGATATTATTAAATATTTATTTTAAAAGATTTATTTTACTTTTTAATTCTTTGTACCCGTATTTATTTGTACACTAGTGTGGGTATCAACAGAGGCCAGAAGAGGGCGATAGATCTCCCAATCTTGGAGTCACAGTCTGTTGTGAGCCATTTAAGTGTGTTCTGGGAACTAAAGAAGGGTTTTCTTCAGCCATCTTCTGTGTTTACGTAACTGCTGAGCTGTGTTTTTACATGAGATGCCTAAGTATTAAGAGTTGCATTGAAGTCTTCTGTTAGAATAGGACTGAAACAAATTATTTTGCATGTTTGTATTTGTCCAGGGAGTGTCCTACAACGCATAAATGGAGATCAATAGACAACTTATAGAAGTCATTTAATCCGTTTTCTACTATGTGGGTCCTGCTGTCTGAATTCTGGTCATCAGGCCTGGCACCAAGCAGCGCTGCCTGCTGAGCCATTTGCAGGCCCCACAACAGTATTCATTCCCCAGCTCTTTGAATTTGAGTAGATACTTAACTGATGTGCTTTCAGTGCATATAGTTCATAATAATAGCTAAATCCATCAACTGCACTTTATCACTGCATAATGTCTGCTACATCCCTATATAATTTTTAATAATGAATTCTACCTTTTCTGATAAGAACACTGTCATTTCTATTTTCTTAGTTTGTGTTTTTCTGGCAATTGCTGATTATTTTATTTTTTGTCTATGTCACTTCATCATGTGTGTTTTATAAAGAGAAAATTACATTTAATGCAGCCTAGTGGTCCTTATTTTAATAGGAGAATTCTATCTGTTCGCATTCAAGAAATGATTTAACTTTATTTAGACAATCTTTGGATTTAATAACTATTTTTTCTACAATTTTGGTGTTTGTTTTTAAAAGTTGGTTGGTTTGATGGGTATTTATTCTATTTGTTTTCCCTTGCAAATTTGAATGTTCTGCTATCATTTCCCTTATATTAATGGTTTTCTTGAGCTCTGCTTCAAAATATGTGGCATAAAGTCAGTCATTTCTTATACTCAGAGTAAACGCATGGTTGGCTAACCCATTTCCCTTGGCGTTCCCCTTTACATGATAAAGCTTGTTTGAAGCCATCACATTCTGTCTTTCCTTTCTTCCATTAAAAATTTATTGTACCCTTCCACTGACAACTCCTAAATCTTCCTGTCATAATTGTTGTATGTGCTAACATATTTTTTGCTACTGTAAGTACTTTTTAACCCTCAGTATTAAGTAGTTTTAGACAAATTATTACTGTTACTTTGTAAATATGTTTAGCATTCACACATATACAAATCAATCACATTTAGTTGTTGAGATTTCTGTCTCCTCTTTTTACATATTGAAATCTTTTTTTTGTTTAGCTTATATTTGGGTAATGCTTCCAGTTCTTTTCCTTTGACTGTATTTACTATCCGTTGTCTTGTATATCATCAATGAAAGAATTCTCATACCTTGATGGGTTAAAGAATTAAGTTTCATACTTTAAACTATAGGTTTTATTCTGTTATTTTCCAACTTCTTTTAGGAAAAATGCCTGTTTTATATTTATTCGTTTGTTTGTTTGAGATTAATGTGTGTTTAATCTTTGTGCCTTTAAGAATTTCTTTAAAAAATATTTAGGTGATTGTAACTTTGCTAAGGTATGTTGAATTTTTGTCTTTGATTTGAAAGAAATGAGCCTTTCAATTTGCAGATGTTGTTTTTATTAAGTAGGGAACAGCTTTTATTTGTTTAATCACTTTGGCCTTTCGTCAACTCCATTTTGTTCTAAAACACTTGGTATCCATCTTAGGTCTCCTGCTTCTACTTCTCCGTTCACAGGGCTATCCGTTTCCAACCCCTATTTTCATAATTTCTCCACCCCCTAGTTTTTTGAGATATTTTTTGTAGGCCGCTTTTTTTAAGGTTAAAATTTCATGTTACAATAATTAATACCATGAAAGAAAGCGAAATTATGCTTTTGGAAATAATTATGGGAACTGGAGAGATTACTCAGTGGTTAAGAGTATTTTTGGTTTCAGAGGAGCCACTTTGATTCCCGGTGCCCACATGTGAACTAACAAGCACCTGTAACTCCAGCTCCAGGGCTCTGAGACCCTCCTCTGGCCTCTTGTGGGCAATTTACATACGTGGTCACAGACATACCTGAAGGCAGAACATACATAAACATAAAATAAAAATAAGTAAGTCTTAAAATTTAAAAACTAATAATAATTACCAGGGACGTTGATGAGTTTTTAAATCACAGAAACCAGAAGCTGCATTGTGTCTCTGTCTCTAATGTCTCACAGCATTGGAGAAGGCACTTGACCCCCTAAAGCTTAGTTCAATTATCTGTTAAAAGGATCTATTTTGAAATATATAATAATGATTGAGTGATACAGAATAGATATTTCTTTTATAGCACTTGTTTCTTAAACCAATGCTCCACAAATATTTAGTGTGACATTCAGACTGAGTGAACTGAAGGATACTCAGATGATTGGGAAGCATAGTTCTGGGTCTTTCCACGGCAGCATTTCTCGAGGAGGTTGGTGCTTGAGTCAGTCCGATGAGTGGGGAAAGCCTGTGTCAGTGGGTGCCGCCATTCAGTGAGAGCTCTGATTGATCAGAATGGCAGAAGAAAGCGGAATTTCCTTCCTGCCTTACTTTCCGCCTCTTCTGGAGCTTGACTCGTTTCTCCTGTCCCTAGACATTGTAACTCCAAGTTTTCTTTGCACTTGTACAAGTAGTATTCCCTGCCGTTCTATGCCAAATTCTCAGGACTTGGGCTTTGAGCTTTAGATAGGGAGTTATTATCATCAGAAATCCTGGTATCTGGGGCTATTAGACCTCACAGAGCCAAGCTACAGGCTTTCTTGTATCCTTAGGTTATAGTCAGTATGTTGTGGAACTTAGGCACCGTAATATGTAAGTGAATACAACTAACAAATATTCTCTTGTGTATCTACATCTTTCATGTATTAATGGTTCATTCTGCATCATTCTGACTAGTATATTAAACAATATAAAATTAAAGTTTGTGGGGGAAATTGCAAAGCTTCTCTCTTACAAGAATTAACTATATATTATGTATTTCATGGCTTTTATAGACAAACTTTTAAACCTTGCTAATAAATTATAACATTTTTATAACCCCTGACAGTTTATCCATAGCATTGTGACTAAAATCAGGGAAGATTTCTATTGTAATGCTGTTTCTGAATTAATTTTTTTCTGAAGGTTACCTATTTAGTAAGGTTTATGTAGCTTGAACTCAAAATCCCAAAGCTGAAGGGATTTCTTTTACTGAGAATTAATATACATAAGAATATTTGAACTTAAATAGCCAGCAAAATGTATGTGGCTGTACTGTATTTATTGTATAGTCATTCAATTTCATATTTAATATATTTATTCAGTACAATCTATTTTCTTATGAACCCTTTAATTTGCTTCTTGCAGGCACAAATGCAAAGCAAAATGTGATCACAGTTGACTGAAGATAGTTGAATCAACCAGGTTTAATCCTTGCAAGCTAATGTTGAAGCTGAGGTTCTGGGAGTACAAAATTTGAAAGGACTGAAAATAACGAATGTTTAGTATTCCTGTCCCCACTACCCCATTCTCTTTCAACTCTCTTCATTTTTCTTCTCAAGGATAGCTTCATCCTTACAGATCTCAATCATCTCTCTTCTTGGCCTATATTTTAGTGATCCAAGGGATGTTTGGCATATTTCAGGTCAAACATTGGCTCAAATGAGCCAAAGTGCATCAATGGCTGTGACATTGTTCATTGTATACATCTCTATGAGGTACATTGTGGAGGCTGCTAATTCATGCCTATTTTGAAGCCAATGGGACATCAATTAGCTTCATGGAACGGATGATGAATTTTGCCTTGATGGTGGCAATAGCACTACTGACATTTTTATGTGATCATTCTACTAGATTAAAGAGGGTAGGAAGCTATGTTTATGCCGTGGTTAAGGTAGGATATAACCATGTGGTTGACTGAGTCAGAAGGAAGCACTGATGGAGTCTGTTACCGGGAAATGTTCTTGGAGGGATTCCTCAGTGACAGGGCTTGTTTTCCCAGAGGGAAGTGAACTCAGGAATAGTGCAACAAGTTGGTCTGAATTTCTGCTATAGTAAGCACTCAGGAATTCATCAAATCTCAGGAAAGACATGGTAAATTATACAATTTAGCTAAAAAACAAACAAAGCAACTGAAGGCAACAGGCTCAGCACTGAATTTTTAGGATAGATATCTTTAGAGTTTGTAGTCTAATATTTTTATTTATCTTAATTGAAAGTAAATTCTTCTCACAAACAATACATCCCAATCACATTGCTTTCCCTCTCCTCATAGGTCCTTTTTCATCAGATAAACTATCCCTCCATTTCCTTTTCAGAAAAACGTAGGCTTCCAAGAGACAATAGCCAAACAGGACAAAATAAGACAGAATAAGACAAGGCAAAAGTTCTCATATTAAAGTTGGACAAGGCAACCCAACAGGAGAAAAAGAGTCCTAAGAACAGGCAAAGAGTCCAAGACACACCCATTTTCACCCTTAAGAGTCCCTAAAAACCATCAAGCTAATAGGTATAACTTATACACAGGGCACAGCCAAAGTATCTCATACTACAGTGAACAGTGAAAATTAAGTTACAAAATTTTAATACAGCAGTAGAATCATCAGCATCCGGGTAAATGGAGAATTTTAGTTTGATGTGATTTTTGTTGTTACTGTTTGTTATCAAGAGAGATGAGATCCATCAGTATGAAGTTCACAAAGAAGTGGTTCCTCCCTCAAAGCAGTGGAAAACCAGAAAATCCCGATAACCTGTGCATGAGTGACTAGGAGTATAGAGATGATCAATGATCTCCTTGCTAGTGTTCTAGCACACCTGATCACATGTCAGTGGTGTCTTCATTGCTGGAGAGGAGCTGCTCAGAGCGGGAGAGCTTGCAGTTATTAGCAGTACATAACCAATGACCGTGTTTCTGGAGAGTAGAACATGAAGCACAGTGTTTGAAGTCAAGCTGCAGAGCTAAGTAAGGACAAGATGCTGCAGCATGACAGGCATTTAATGACTTCTGACTTGAGTAGCTGGGTAGAGAGTAGAGCTAACTGTTAATCTAAGCAGCACAAAGAAGGCCAGGTTTATGTGGATGAAAATCACTAATGTAGAATATAGTCATATATACTCAATTCACAGTTCCTTTCAAACATCATAATAGATTGAATCATGTGTCTATAGATGGTTACTGACACTATTGGGTATGATTGGAACAATGAACCAGAATCTCTTATGATTCTAAGACATTTATTTCTTTTTTATATTAATTTTTCATCATTTTAATATTGTATTATAATTGTAATAACAATATATTTTAACTTAAAACATGTTATTATACATATTTATGGAGTACAATGTCATGTTTCACTACATGTATACAATGCATAATGATCAGATCAAGGTAATTGGTATATTTATCACCTCAGACATAAAGAATTATTTTTCAAAATCTTCTCAATTAGCTATTGTGAAATATGCTGAAGGTCAGCTAATCCTTAGAAATTATTCCTTCTATTTAACTGCACTCTTTTATCCTCCACATGTACATAAACCAAAAAGTATTTGGATTACTGTGTCTGGCTTATTTTACTTAGCACAATATCTTCCAGTTCCATCTATGTTGCCATAAATGGTTAATTTTGTACATCAATGCAGAATAGTATTCTTGTAGTATTTTATTTTATAGATGTAATACATTTTCTTCATTCATTCATCCTCCAAGGAACATGCGGCTTGACACTTTTGGTTGTTACAAATAGTTCTGCAATGGACATGGGCTGCAGTTTGACTTTTCAGTACAGTCATCATGCCTTTGATTAGCATTTCCCTCTGAAATTGCCAATGGTTAGTACTATTTCCAACTATCTGTAGGAATGGGTGTCTGGCAATGCTGTGACCAGGGTAGAGAAAAGCAGGACTTTTGTTGTTTCACGCATTGTATTGTTATCTTGTGCAAACAAATGTCCTGCTATAAGACAGTTAAAAATCTAGATTTGTTTGAACCTTCAGCTTAGTATAAATGTCACTGTGCCTTACATTAAGAGTTCACTACTTAATGGCAGAGTTGTAGGCAGATGAAATTCATATTTAATGTTTAGTTTCAAGACCTATGATTAAATAAAATCTGTGCCTTAAAATTTTTTGTACTGCTATTTTTAATCCATACCGTATTTTAATGGAAATATAAATTTCAGTGTTCATTTGATAGTTCAACTTTTTCTACAGTCAACTAATAACCACATGTATAATATAAAAATAAATATATAACATTAATTTAATACCTATTATTTCATCAGATTGTTCCCCACAATTCCATGGGCTAGAAACTTAGTCTGACAGGCATTTTAAAAGGTGGAACCTAATGGGAGAGAATTGGATCATGAATAATTTGAAGGGGTTCAATATCCATTTTGTGGTGTTGGATTGTATCTTTCAGGACTGGATTATATTCTGAAAGAGTGGGTTCTTATAAACCAAGGTCATACTATATATACTTACTAGTCACTCTTGCTCGTTTCCCTTCCCTGTAATGCCACCTGCAATGTTGTCCTTTATTGAAAGCTGAAGAGGTGGGGTCACCTATTCTTAGACTTTCAGTTTACGAAACTGTTTAGTAAATAATACTTCACTTTCTTAATAACGTATACACTCTCAGGTGTTTTGTTATAATAACACAACATAGAATAAAACCATAATCTACTGCACAATTCTTTTTCTTTCAGAGCTAGAAATTAAACCTAGAACTTTGCACATGTTAAGCAAGTACCCTACCACTGAGATAATACCACAATCTTATTTTTGGGACTTTGTTCTCGTGAGAAAAAAGTGGAAACTTTTTTTAAATAAAATAAAAAATTAAAATTATTTATAAAACAAAATATTTAGTTATAGGCCTACATATAAGAATTATGATAAATCTTCCCTGCTGTATCCTGATATCAATGACTATTAACACTTAAAAACAACTGGGTAAAGAGCTTAGCTTCACATCTGGTACAATGGAACCAAGCAGGTGTTCACAGTTTCAAGAGTAATGAAATCTATTGAGTAACTGGAGTAGTTCTTTAAGCTTGCATTCAGCTTTTCCAGCTTGTTTAGTTAGGAATATCCACATTATGAACTTTTTAATTGGGCCCCGAGACTGGTTCAGAGAACAAGCAAGCCATCAGAAGTCGTCAAGTGCCTGTATTTATTTGATTCTTTTATCTGTTATCAATTCTAACAATTCTAGGTTCTTGAAATCTAGAAGAAATGAAAGTTTAGAGTGTCCATAACTGTCATCCAAATCAGGGCTCAAGAAACATGAATTGCTGGGAAATGTAAACTGATAAATTAAGAACTTAATGAAGAAGTTGCACAACAAACTAAAAACAGAACTGGTGTATGTTCCAGCTGTACCACTCTTGGGCATCTTCCTGAAGGAGTTTATGTCAATATACACCACAAAGATACTTATGTGAGCATGCTTTCTGCATTACTACTTATAGTAGCTAAAACATGGGAACAGTCTAGATATCCATCAATAGATGAATGAATAGACCATGGCAATATACAAAACAGAATATTGTTCATCTGTGAAGAAAATGAAATTATGATGTTTTCAAGAAAATAAATGACAATGAAGTCATTGTGTCAAGCAAAGTAACCCAAACTCAGAAAGACAAATGTCCATATTTTCATTTTGCATATATATGTGCAATCCAATATATATATATATACATACATATATATATATATATACATACATACAACTACATACACACACACACACACACACACACCACATAATCATACATGTGCCAGTGTAATGTAGATCATAAAGTAGAAAAGGGACCTTGAGATGGGAGGATGAATCTTAAGATGGGAGACAAAGAGAGGGCAATGGAATACATGTGACATGAAAAGTGGGGATTCTATTTAAGGAGAGAAGGAAACAAGCATAATGGGAGACTGGAGGAGATGGAAGAGGACAATGGGAGAGAGGATGAATAAAGAACAAAGAATCTGACATCTTGTATGGATGTGATATAATGAAACCCATGAATTTGCATGCTAACTAAGAAGTGATAAGAAGCCATGTATGGTGGTGTTAACCTTTAATTTCAACACTCAGGAGGCAGAGGCAAGAGCATCTCTGTGAATTTTTAGTCCAGCTTGGTCTACATAGAGAGTTCCTGGACATCCTCCTCCCCAAACCAACCAAACAACCGAACAACCAAACAAACCAGAACAAAATCAAAAGAAACAACAACAAAAGAATAAAAATAATAAGAAAGAAAACATATCAAATAATTAAGCTCTTACAATATAGAGGGAAATCTCCCTGATGCTGGATTTGGCAACAATTTCTTGGATATGATATCAAAGAACTAAGCAACTAGGGAAGCATTAGACAAATTGGATTTCACAATTGCTTATTTTTTCTGCATCAAAGAACTCTATTAACACAGTTAAAAGGGACCAGCAGGATGGGAGAAAATATTTGTAAATATTTACATATCTGAGGAGATTAACATTGAGACTATAGAGAAGTAAAACATAATGACAAAACCAATGAATCCAAATGACCTGAATAGATATTTGTGCAAAAACTTACAAATTGAAAATTAAAACTGGTGTTAGGTCATATTCATTAAATGGCTACTATTAACCCCTACATGTGCACATGTGTATGTGTATATGTGCACACACATGTGTGGGTAGGCATACACTCATAATTGGGCTTGGAGAAGAGGAGAATAGGGAGGAATTGTATAGTTGGTGTAGTCTAGAGTCTCAGTTTTGTAAAAAGAAATCTGCAGATGGATAACGGTAATGATTGCATAGCAAAATGTATTTAGTGTGACTACATTATACACTTAGTTAAGGCAGCCAATTTTAAGTCATGTACATTTTATCCTCATAAAATTTGGGTAATAAAAAGGGTTCACATGGCATATTTGTTTGAATGGGACTATGCCATAGTTGGGCACAAAGCTTTTCTGTCTTTCCTCCTCTTTACAAGTATTATTGGTTGGATAAATTCTACTCTATTCTACTCTTCATTTCACAAATTGGAATTTAAGTATGCATTATTAGCCCTGTTACCTTATACTGGTGTTCTTAATGGGAAAATCTGCTTGTCTTCTGGGTGATGGAAAATTGCTAATTTACTAGCTTTGGGGGCTGCTGACTTGTGTCCAGTATAGAGCCCAAACCTTTAGGCATTTCCTTCTGTTTAAGTCAATGAATGTCCTTTTGCTATGAGGAGACACCATGACCACAGAAACGCATATAGAGGAAAACATTTAATTGTCATCATGGTGGGAAGTATGGTGGCATGCAGATAGACTTGGTACTATAGAAGTAGTTTAGAGTTCTACATCCACATGCACAGGCAGCAAGAAGAGAGAGAGCCACTGGGCCTGACTTGGGCATTTGATAACCCCACCTCCCTACCAAGTGACCTACTTCCTGCAACAAGTATATTTTAACCTGTCCCTGAAGTCCAATATCTTCTTTCCCAATTGTCAACAACCAAAAGATTCATATGACTATTAAGAAGGTGAGATTGGACAGGAGTTATCTAGATGAAGTCTTCAGACTGGGCTCTTCTGATGTTTGTTTTATGCATTCAAAGGGATTTTTCTGACTAACAATGTTGATTTACTTTGTTGTCTTTTTTTTTTTTTTTTTTTTTTTTGTCACATGTATTTCTTTAGTAGAGCCTATAAGTCACCAGTCATTTGAACTCAATGCCATTGGCAGATAAATGGCATTATCAGTAGGACAGGCCTCATGGGTTCCAGATGTCCTTCCTAGCAGCAGAATAATGACAAATATCTTAATTTAAAGAGACCAAGAGGCTTGCTGGTAGTGTTTCCTGCTGTTATGTTCCACATCTCCTTTCCAACATGTCTTTTAAGGCTTCCACTGTGAGAAGTGCAGTCTTTAGATCACGACTCAGTGCTTTCTGCTCTGGATCCTTGCTGCTCTTCTGTCTCCAGTCTTGCTTCTTCTCTAACTCTTGATCTCCTCATGACAGAAACTGATAGCTCCAGACAGTCTTGCTTTCTATGATACCTTTGAGGTATCATTATGGATCAAGTCTCTATGTTTTAAAAAATAAACTTTGCTTTCTTTGAGCTCTTTTAGATATACAAAAATAATAAAAAAATTGAGTTTCCATATGTGACATGTTCAATATCTCTATTATTGTCATTTTATATTAATTATGGTACACTTTATAAAAATAACCAATATTCAGATGCTATTATTAAGTAAAATTTCATATCTTTTTCATATTGCTCAAGCTTTTACCTCATGTTTTTTTTTATTGTTTCAGGATTTATTACCACACTATTTATATACTATCCACTATTTATATACTATCCATATTTGTATTATTACTGTTTATATTGATCCCATCTTCTTAGACTCTATTGGTTATGACAGTTTCTCATACTTTATTGTGTGTGTATGCTTGTGAGTGTGCATGCATGTGTTACCACCGTGGTATATGTATGGTACAGTGTGTATGCATGTATATGCATATGTGTTGTGGTATATCCTTGAAAGTTGTTCAGATGAAGATTAGAGGTCAATGTCGTGTGTTTTCTTCTTTTTCTCTCTATCTTATTTTCTGAGTAAAGGTCTATAACTCAACCCAGAGCTCAGCTTCCAGACTGGTTGTCCAGTGAGTTCCTGAGATCTACCTGTCTTTGTCCTTAGCAATAAAGTTACAGGCATGGGCCACCTGCTTACCTTTAAAACATTGTTTGGGAATTTTATACCTGCATATGTATTTTTATTAAATCCACCCCATTCCTTCCCTCTAATTCCTTCCATATCCTTATCTATCATTTTCCCCTCCAAAATTTATGTGCTTTTGTATTTTTTTTTTTTTTTTTTTTTTTTTTTTTTTTGGTTTTTCGAGACAGGGTTTCTCTGTGTAGCTCTGGCTATCCTGGAACCACTCTGTAGACCAGGCTGGCCTCGAACTCAGAAATCCACCTGCCTCTGCCTCCCAAGTGCTGGGATTAAAGGCGTGCGCCACACCGCCCGGCGTGCTTTTGTATTTTTAAACACTGAGTCCACCTATTGGTGCTTGTGTGTGCATGGGTACAGTGCCACATACTGGAGCATAAGTGGCCCTTCAGGAACTGAATTCCTAATCAAAATTGACTCCTAATCTCTCAGTATTCTTCTGTTGCCATTATCTCCTCAGCTAGGGGTGGAACTTCATGTCCACTCCCCATCTGTGCTGAGATTTTATCTAGCTTGACCCTGTGCAGTCTTGTGCATACATTCACTGTCACTGTGAGTTCATATGTGTAGTGGCCCTGTCACATCCAGAGAATTGTTTTGCTGCAGACATCTGTGACCTTTAGTTCCTATTATATTTTTGTCTCTTCTTCCATGGTGATTCTTGAGCCTTGGGATGGAAGAGTGACATAGATGTCCCATTGAGGGCTAAACATCCTAGTGAACCTTGGGAGGAGATGTGATATAAACATCCAGCGAGGACAGAACATCCCAGTCTCTTTATCTCTGCACACCGATTACTTGTGGGTATCTTTTTCCATCACCAACTACTGCTTCCAATGAGGTTTGAGAGCTGCAGCAATCTATTATCATAAAGATAAATACTTAGGGCAGTTTAGTAAGTTATTGCCTCCCCACTCTTCCATATGATATTTTTGAAGAAAGTTACTACATATTCAAGAACTAAGGGTTTTTGCTTTTCCTATTAAGGCAGAATATCTGTATAAAGACTTGAAAACTTTCTGCAGGGATATTTATCTCCTCCCCCATTTAACTATATATTGTATATATAATTTCATATTATGTGTTTAGCATAGGACAGAACAAAACAGTCGCAGTACATTTTAGTAGCTATTGTTTTCCCAACTTTGTTACAATTCTCTCTTCCATGTATTGTAAATGTCTCTTCAATGACAGAAATCTCAAAATGTTTTAATAGCACTACCCACGCTTTCTAGTTCTTTCAATCATCACAAATAATCCTATCAGAAGGAAACTAGTACTACAGTTGAATAAGGTTTCAGCATAGCTAATATTGTACAACTAATAAATAGTGGAGACTAAAGTTAAACATATGTTGTGTGACTGAGACCACACTGTCAGAACTATAGAGGCTGGAGTGCCCCTTGGTCTCCACTTAAAACCACCTTGGCCTTGCTCTCTTTAATTTATTCTGAATGAAAACAATGTTCAGTGTACACGTGGGACCCAGCTTGAAGAGTTCTAACTGCTTATTATTTACATCTAATTCTCCTTAAATCTTTGAGGCTTTCACCAAACTAGAACAGATATTCTTAAGAATTCTTGAGAGGCTTCTCTTCTTAGGTTGACCTTGAACTCAGAACATTAGGAATAAGAGGAGGTGCCTAGAATCCCATTACTACTGTTTTCCACAGCTTATATTTGACACTTGCCTTGTCTAATCATAGGATAACCAGCAGATGTAATGAGAATGCTCAGCTGCTAGTGTCTCCAGTAGAATTCGAGATTCTGTTAGGAATAGTCTAATGAGTCTATAACATTGAGACTATGGATGGAATATGAAATGCATTATCATATACTAATTAGATATGAGCTGGAGAGATACATCAGATGCCCAGATTTTTATTTTCTATGATGCATGAAGTCTGACCAATTTAGAATATTTTCTTTGTATTGTCAAGGTCTTTCTACATGGCTGAATAAAGGAAATAGATTAATGCATAGGTTTTTATTGTTACACATCTGTGTTCCAAGCATTCTTAGTTATTATAAATGATAAAACAAACAAACAAACAATGCTAAAATAGAGAAGGAGGGAAAGGTCCTTTTTGAGACAGAGTCTGACTTTGTAGCCCATTCTGGCCTGAGATTTGTGGCAATCCTGTTGCTTCAGACTTTGCAGGAATTATAGGCATGAGCCTTAGAGGCCTGGCTGAAGATAAAGCTTTTGCAGTAATCATCTGTAATTCTTTAGTCGTTAGGAATTATGGAATCTCATATAGTTCATCTAGGCACAGTTTGTTTATATACTGAGTAAGAGTATCCCCAAATAGGGTCTATTCTAAGCTTATAATTTAAGAGATATCTTAACAGTTTATTTTAAACTCCATTTAAGAATACAACAAACACTATCTCCAAAAGTATGTCCATGTGTTTTGACTTACAACTCTCAGAAATCCAAGAATAAACTCCTTTAGTCATAGAAATCTTTTAAGTCAAGGGTTGCAAAAATTTCAAAGCACATGCTGAGTCTTTCAGAGGCCACGATGAGACAAGCCAATCTGTTTGCCACGGAAGAAATGTGTTAATCTCTGGCATGTGCATGCAGCTAAAGACAGCTCCTATGGAAAAATCTTCATGAAAAAACATGTGTGCATTTTTACTCATTTTGTTTTAAAAGAAATGATTTATTGAGAAGGTAGTGTGCAGTAGGCTACAGACTGCACTGACCCACGGACGGCTCTATTACACCACTCTTGGTAGCTCACGCTGGTAAATACTAAAAGGGTGGAATTTGCTCTTAATTTTACACAGAGGGTCAAAATCACTTTCTTGCCTGCATGGTTTTGAAATGAATCTAGGCCATCACAAACCAGACTCCAGTTAGTCTTTCTACTTGGCTTATTGGCAGAGACTGTTTGGAGCGTTTTAGGTACATTAACTCATTTCATCTTGACAAATACTATTATTTCCCCCTTTTTATTAGAAAAAAACCTGAAGCCTGGAGAGACTGAGTACCTTAAGCAAGATTTCAAAGCTAATGAAAGGTAGAGTTGAAGTTTGAACTCAGGGATCAGATTTCGGAGTTTCCACTAGCATCCAACATATGATTTTCCCCTTGCAAAACCAAGAACAATTTTGACTGTCTTCTCATAATTTGCCACAATCATTTTCTACTCAGTATGCTGGTGAAACAAATTTAGTGAGTGCTTCAAGTGACCCAGTTATCAAAATCTGTGTCAAAACTACAAGTCTTTGAACCTTATCCTGCTTTGGAAAAAAGGAATGATGTGGAATATAAACATCAACACATATTGTAGAGGATTTGTCTATTGTGAAGTCATTTAAATATAGATTAAGTGTGAAAGGAAAGACTATCACAGTATGGTATTTAGTCATAGTGGTTGTGGTAAGAGGAACAACTGAATGTCTGCCTGCCTCTGTTGAGACATTTGCTTGACAATTTTCTTGATTGGATCCCCCCCCCCCCGCTTTTTAAGGCAGTCTCATGTATTTCAGAATGGCCTCAAACTAGGTATATAGACTGATGGTGACCATGGTCCTCTTGTCTCTATATTTTAGGTACCCTCTCTCTGCTGTGCATCTATTCAGTTCTAGGAAATGATCTTAGGGGATTCTTGTACAGGCAAGCAATCTATCAACTGAGCTACAACTCGAGATTTTCTTCAGTTGAAACTTAAGTCTAATATATTCCTGTGATACTCACTGTGTGCCAGGGACTGGTATAAGTAAGTATTAACCTTTAAAAATCTTATCACAACCCCACGAAGTGGATATTGCTGCAGTAATTTAAAAACACAGTGACAGAGAACACAGGGAAGCTAATAGTCTTCTTTCCCAGAGCAGCTCAGCCAGGAGCCTAGCTCAAGTCACCTGGCTCCAGAGACCAGGTTTTAGCTATACCTTTGGATGAGTTGTGGCACCTTTGTTTTGTTGCACAAATTTGCTTGTCCCCCTCTGTTGTCTTCCTCGGAAACATTTCAGATTCATTTGCACTGATCTTTAGTGCTTCTTAATGGTTCTGTTGTGGATACTCAGCTCGCTAACTGGTTTAGGTGTTACAGAATATACGAAATCCATTACCATCTACCGTTTTCACATTTTCCAGATAGAGAGACATAGAAGTCTTAGTCCTTTTGCATCCTTTTTCGTTCCCCATCATAATTACTTTGGCTATCTTCTCTACCTACATCCAAAATTCAATCAAACAATGTTTATAGTTTGGTTCAACAATCAAATATAATTTAGAAAATATAAGAGAAAAAAATTATGCATTTTTTAAACAACTGGTTTTGTTCTATCTTGACATTACAATTTTCCTTCTTTTATATAAATATTTTTCTCTTCAAAGAGCTTACTTTTACCATAGATCTATTTATCGCAATTTCTTTATTTTGGGTGTGTGTGTGTTACATTTTCTTCAGAGTATTCTACATGATAGTATTGCTAGTTATAAAATTTTGGAATGTTAGCTCTTTTACTTCTACACTTAGAAAATGTGCCAAGAAACCTTCCTTACTTCATTGATCCTGATAAGAAATCTATATCAATAAAATTGCCTTTTATTCCACAGAAAATGTTTTATTTCTTTTTGGTTGCCTTCTGGTTTTTCTTTTTGTCTCTATGTGTTTGAGGTTTATCATGTTGTGTCTTTCGATGGTTCCTTTGAGTTCAATCTGTTTGAGTTTTTTTCAGTTCAGTTCCTTTAGTCCATAGATTTGTCTTTTGACATGTTTGTGAAAATTTCAAGTGATTTTTTTTTAAAAAAAATGTCAGCATTGCTTCCTTTCAGATAATTATTTTAATTTTGCTAATTACATATTTTTTGAGAACTCATACACGAGTACTGCATCTATGTTAAACCTGTCCCTCTACTTCCCCCTATTCATTTTGCACTGACCATATGTACATGTTTCCAGGGCAGATCACTTGTGATTACACAACCAACGATGGAGCTCATCCCTGGAGGAAACTGATTCTTTCTCACTCAACAGGCATTGGCTACCTACCTACAGCTCTTCATCTAGGAGTGGAAGGGAACCATGTGGGATTTCTCTTGTCTACATTGACGTGTCAATTTGAATTGCCATTATGCTAACTTTGTTCATGCAGCCATATTGTTGAGGGTTCATGGGTGCCTTTTCCCTGTGATGTATAGAAGACTTTCTAACAGCAGACATCCTGAGTGTCTGGCTTCAGTCTTTCCACTACTTTTTCCATAATCTTCCCAGAAAGTAGGTATATAGGGGTTGTGTTACAGATATACCAGTTGGAGTTGGGTATTCAATGGTCATTCTCTGTGCTTTGAATAATTGTGTATCTCTATGATATCCTCCACTGTTGCAAAAAGAAGCTTCTTTGGTGAGGAATGAGGCTACACTTATTTGTTGGAAATATACTTAGAAAATAATCAAAACATATAGGTTTATGAACCTGGCAGTAGTAGGTTCTTCTTTCAGATTTATAACTACTGATTGCTTCATTCCTTGACAGACATTCCCTAGTGAATAGGCTATAAGCCAAGTCCAACTTCACTTTTCCCTAGTTTTATGTCCAGAGTGTTGGTATGTTCAGCACAGCAATTGGATCTTACCTTCAAATTCCAGAAGGCAATGCACAGTAATGGAACTAGCCTGTATTGTTTGGGTTTTTTTTTAGACACTACTGACCAACAACTTGAGAGGAACTTTTTCATGTCTAATATTGCAGTTTTATTGTGGCAGCCATGGGAATCATTACAACTCTAATGGCATAGCTTCATTTAAGCTACTTATCATCATATATGTATGCACATTACATGTAATTTTAGGTGAACATAAAATAATATGACTCCCTATGCCATTTTGAATTATCCTTAGTGCAGTCTCCCTCTCCTCCTAACCTGTACTTGGTCCTTTTACTTTTTCCCAGGACTTCAACTGACCCTCCATGAGTTTGATTTTTCAGTTTGTTTCTCTCTATTGTTCAGGTGGAGTATATTCTAAGGTTTAATTTTCAGCTTCACTGATTCTTCCTCTAGCTTCATCAGTCTGCTGTTGGGCCTTTCCAGTGAGTTTTAGAATTTTGTTTATTTCAGGCTTTATCTCTGAAAGTTCTATTTGCTTCTTCTGTGTTGTTTGTTTCTATCCTTGATTTTGTGTATATGGTCTTGGTTTCAGTATACTCTCAAATACTTATTGAAACATGTTTTATGATGGACTATTTAATATTTTTATTAGATAATTTCACCTTTTAAAAAATCATATTGGTACCTATTGATTTTTTTGGGTACCTATTGATTTATTTTTTCATTTTCATTTGGTTTGATATCTATCTTTTCCATTGAGAGACTGCCTTGTGGCACATAATACACTAGATTTCACTTACCTAGTTTATCTAACCAGACAACGCTTTAAAAAAAGCAAGTATTGAGAGTTCCAAGCAAACAAATCAAAGCTCCAAGTCATGCTGGTGTTTGAACAGTGACTTTTCTGTCATTCCAGTGGTAAAGCAAACTGAAATGTTGGGTCAGATTTATGAAGAGAACAAATCAAACCTGATCTCTAGTTATGTACCGTGTCAAACTCACCTTACAAAAGAGCCTACCAGAAGGGAACATGGCTGTGGTCATCTTCACAAATATCTGCCCCATTATTTGCCTTAAGAAATCATGGATTATTCAGAGACATTTTTATATGATTTTAGTGTTCTATGCATAAGATGGCAATGCTACTACAAGCCAGAATGTTGGAAATGAGACAAAAATATCTAGGTTTCCTCTGTCACTCAGGCATTTATGAGATTTAATACAATGATAAAGGTGAAAAGAACACTTTAAATTTCATAAGACTGTTTAAATGATGCCCCTCCCTTTTTAAAGCATGCACTGGTTCCTTTTCAAAACTTGAAAATGAAGAAACTTAGATTCACCAAAATTAGGCAATTTACCAGTTAATTATTCAGAGAGAGTTGGCTTTAAGTTATAACTATCTTCTAGTTCAGAAGTCTTCACATTTCTATTACATTTCAAATTATTTTATGACTTGAGGAAGTCTGTAGATGCTTGTGATGACACTTAACTTTCCAGGCCTTGTGTCTTATTCAGTGTCTGAGAATAAAGTTGCATATTTCCTCTTACAAAGTCTACTTGGGCTACAGGTGCACCAAGGGCCAGTTCAATCATAATCATTTTGCAGTTGTTGAAAACAGCACTTGCAGATATGGGAACTGTCCACATGTTTCACATGCAATGACAGAGTTGAATATCTATTAAAAGGGTATACCAGCGTACCATAACATATTTATTCTGTATTTCTACAGATTTTTTCCTTATCTTTTGTCACCGTCTCCCAAACTATAGAAATAGTGACTTTAAATGATGATATTTCATACTCCATGAATATTCCATTAGTTGATCTTTTCAGCAACTTATTCCCAGCTGAATCAAGGGAGACAATTGGAACTCCTCAACTATTGCTTATTTTCTCCCCAAGAGAAAACAATGGATGCATTTATTCTTAGAAGACTCTCTGGCCCTAATTTCATCAAACAATAAAATAGGAAGGAGAGGCATTTAGGAATCTACCAATCAGCATGTTTACTTAAGGAATGAGAAAATAGAAACTTACGAAAAAGAATCTATTCCCTCAAGTTAGGTGCTAGTTGGTAATTAGATGAGACGCTGTGTAGTAATTTAGCGATGCTGAAGACTGAAGCACACTCACTATAGGTATGAATTTGTGCTGAATGGGACAAGCACAAGATCAATACAGAGATCAATATATCATTATAAATCAAATAAATCAAGTGGCACAATTTAGAAAGTTCGTATTATGTTCTGTGATCTGCAGCATAAGTATATAACAAAGCATATTCACTAAGAAAAGTTAAAAGTAAAGGACAGACTGTACTGTTCACCTTTGTATTTGTGTCCCTGATTTAACCTGTCTTCGATGATGGAGCAATGTCTCAGGAGGGAAAACTAAGCTGTGACAGTAACTAATAACATGGGTGAGCTAACCAAAGGCAGGAGTTGAGAGGGTGAAGCTAGCAGACTGCCTAGCATTTGGGCTTTTTTGTTTTGTCTCTGTATGAAGAGCACAGTGCTTTGCTTGTATGGGTCTGTCAGTGATAAAACGCTAAAAAGCTTAGGTCTGCCATGTAGACTGACCCACCAGGCTCATGGTATTTTATAGGTCACTTCACCAGAAAAAAATATAATGTTTTCCCCAAAGCAATGAAGATTCTTAAGGTTTTCAATTTACCATATAAGTAAAATTCTAAAATGGTTAATGGCAGGTTGGTGTGTTATCAGGAAGTTAAGGTCAAGGGCATGGTTAAGATGGAGTATTTGGCAGGTTGTTTGCTTTTTAAACTAATAACTTTTTTGCAAGAATATAACCATTGGTGACAGCTGCATTAACTTGAAGGCTAGGACTATGTTGAGCATTGTCATTTGTGCATCTTGTGTAGCACCATCACTTAAGCATGATGTGCTGTTACCATCATTAAGTCATTAGCCCCTCCCCTGGTAACCCAGCCTCCACTCAGGGAGCTTGCAACCTGAGTATTCCTGAGTATGCTCCCTAGTATTCCTGGTCCAGCTGCTCAGGGTCTTGACAGGTCCTACAGTACACATGAGGGGGAAGTTTAATCGAAGGGAAGACTTCCATTTCTGAAGCTTTTGGGAGACTATTATCCATTTAAAGATGAGACTCTTCATGATATAGCTGCTTTCTGTCATCCATGCTCACGTAAGTAACTCCAGTAAACTCTTTGGTTCCTTTATCTTGACTTTTCTTTTATCTGTCAATGGAACACTGTCTGGGGTGAATAGACATTGTTCACATCTGCCCAGAAAATGTAGGTCAACAGCCTGATTTTAATCTGCCCAGCATCGATCCTAAGTGTAGTAAAAGGGACAATAACCTCTTGCCTTTATAGAGCTATCCTCTTTTTTTGTCTATGTACCTTGAGTGGAGTTTTCAACCATTCAATTTTTAATCTGAGATCAGAGATGTAGTTGTGAATATAAGCAAGGCCATTTAGGCTATTCCTTCAGCAATTATTACCTGATCATAGAAAATGGATGTAGCTGTAGCAGAAATGATAGGACAAGTGCTTAAGCTTCCACAGGCATGCAAACTCTGCCCTGACCTAGTCTTTGTAAGGCCTGTTGGTTCTGTCTTCAGATTTCATGCTCACCTACTTCCATTACAATTATTTATGTCTGTTTTGACTTAGTACTTCACTACTTTTGTTGTTTATAGAATGTCTAAATGGGGGACACAGAATACCTGGGTCTAGCATATTCTGCCTTCCATATTTAACGAAACCCTATGAACTACACTTTGTTAGTTCTGTGCCATACATGAAGGGACTGAAATTAAACTAAGTTGCCATACTTTATGCCAATAAAAGAAAAAGAAGTAAGATCAGGGTGTGAGGATCATGAGTACAGGGTACAGCTGTTAACAGTCTGCATCTCAGGCAGTACTTACGAGACTGTAGGGAAGCCAGATACAAGAAGCCCCCATCATTGCTAGCCTTTTCCTACCCAGTTTTTATTTCCCCAAAGCAGTATCTCTTCATATAAAAGATTCAGGATGCACTGTTTACAGGTGAGGCATGGAGTTTCCAATATGTCAAATGGATTTTGACATACAAAAGGTAAATAGCTCTGAGGTACACAGCATGTATTAACAAAGTGAATATCAAATTAGCGTCTTCCAATGCTAGCTTTGCAGCCTATCTGGCAGGGCTTCTCTGATTTTCTGTGGGAGTTCTGACATGTTGAGATTTCTCTCAATAGTGTAGTGGGATCACACCTTAACTTTTATGGACTTAAGTGTTTGAGCAGTGCCAAGACAGAGAAATAGAGAATTTCAATATCACAAATGATTCCATCTATCTGAGAACAAGAATATGACTTCTCTATGGATTTCAGTCCCCATAGAGTTCCTTTGTTTTTTTCTTTTTAAATGAGCACCTAACTATGCTGAGTGATCACATGCTTATAAATAGTTAATTAGCATAGAGCCCAGAATAGATCACCATTGACATCTCTCCCTCTAAATTTGAAAGAATAATGTAATTGGACTTTCTGCAGCTGGTGCTGTGGTTGACAGGCAAAGACATTTTCAGATGCTGTTTGTCCACTGTCCTGACTGAGCAAACACCATCTTTGAGTTTTGGCCCCACCTAAGTTGGTGTACCCTGAATCTACCACAACAATGGCAGCAATGTAATGAAGCTGCAGGGCATTGTTTTTGGTGTCAGAAAGATTCATACTTGCTTGGTGGTTACATATGTGATTCCAATTATTAGAATATGTTGATACAAAATGCATAACATAATTCCTCTTCTATGTTAGTATTTGAATGGTGTCTATTAATATAGCTATTAAAATAGAACCATTTAAAGAAATTTTAATGTAATATTACCTGTCTAGTAAAGAGCTTATTTTGATAATTCATATTCCTGATGTTTTATCTTTCTTTACACCATAAGAAAGTTGGGTCATGTATTGTTTGTGAAGATCTAGACTTCCATTGATGAAAATGTAGATGTGCTTATCTTTTTTCTCCATCATTGTCTTTGTATACCAAACTTTTCAAGTCCAAATACATGAAAATCAGTATTTATGTCACAAGCCTGGTTCAGTAGGCAGTCTGCTGTGGCTCATACTTTGTGATCAGAAGTGTGTTAGACAAACTACTCTTTTTTTATTTGATATTTTATTTATTTACATTTCAAGATGTTATCCCCTTTCCCCATTCCCCCCACCCAGAAAACCCCTATCCCATCTCTCCTCCTCCTGCTTCTATGAGGGTGTACACCCACCTATCCCACCCACTCCCACCTCCCGCCCTCAAATTCCTCTACACTGGGGCATTCAGCCTTCACAGGACCAAGGATCTCCTCTCTCACCTGTGCCTACAAGGCCATCCTCCCTTACACATACAGCTGGAGCCATGGGTCCCTCCCTATGTGCTCCTGGCTGGTGATTTAGACTCTGGGAGCTCTGGTTGGTTGGTATTGTTGCTCTCCTCATGGGGCTACAAACCCCTTCAGCTCCTTCAGTCTTCTCTCTAACTCCTCCATTGGGAATCCCATAATCAGTTCAATGGTTAGCTGTGAGCATCTACCTCTGTATATGTCAGGCTCTGGCAGAGCCTCTAAGGAGACAACTATAGTAAGTTCCTGTCAGCATGCACTTTCTGGCATCCACAACAGTATCTGCCTTTGGTGACTGCACATGGGATGGAGTCCAGGTGAGGCTGGGATCCTACATGTATGCCAATCCACCTTAGGTTGGTCAAAGACAGTCTTGCTTAGTACATCTGGACTTTCCTCTATCAGGCGTTGTACTGGTCATGTGGATAGTAGGATTCTGTGACAGACTGGCACAGAACATGTGCTTTCAAAGCCTAAGCCCAGAACTGGTATTCTATCACTTGTCAATGTCTTTTTCACTAAAGGAGCTCACAAGCATGCCCTAAATTCAAGAGGTGAAAGGCAAAGGCTCATTCTTGAGGAGTTAATCTGACAAATGCCATTTTTAAATGAAGTTTTATTGTTTTAGGTACCTTGGTTTGTGTCAGTGGTCAGTGTCTTAAGTAGACAAACATTCCTACTCTTCGTGAGATTTCATGTCCTCTACTACTTGCTGAGGACTGCTACTTGTGGGACAACAGGCTTTCCTTATACTGTTTTCTAAATAACATGATTCCTAAGATTGATGTAAGATTTTTTTTTTTAAAAAAGAGAGAGCATTCTGATTTTATTAGAACTTTAGCAGGAAAGGCAAGTCTGCACTTTAAATGTGCAGTTAAACCTTCTGCCTGTTTGTTCATAGAGCAGTAGTCATGTGACATGAACTGAATTTGAAAATAAGGTTGCTCAAGGATGCAAGAAAAACATGTTCAGGGACTTTTGTATCCCGTGGTACAGTGCTGCTTCCTGTTTTCCTTAGAATTGGCAGAGGTTGTGGCAGTGGCAGCAGTAGCCTGGTTTGGCAGGTGTTTGTGTGTGTGTGTAATCAAGCATGGCTTCAGGAATTATCGATAGAATAGTAGCTCACCTCATGGGATAAAAGTAAGAGTTCTACAACCTGGATGTTGCTGTTGATGGTACAGGCACTGGTTGGTCTTGATGGGGAGCCATTTGTCAGCTTCAAAGTTTAGGAATAAAGAACAAGACTCCCAAATTCCAGATCACTAAAAAACACAACAGATAGAAACAGAAGTTACTCTACTACTAATTGTCTTATGTGGTTGCTGACTTTGGCTTTATTCTCTTTTCTTTCTTTCATGCTCTATTGGGAGAATTATTGGGATTTATCTTAATGTTTAATTTTTCTTCATTTATTGGTGATTGTTTGTGCCTATTTATTTTTCTTCTTGGATTTCCTAAAGATTTCATTATATATATTCCTTCTTTCTCCTCCTCTTCTTCCTCATCTTCCTTCCTTAAGATGATACTGTACCATATAATGCACCTACAGTGTTACTTCCTGTGTGTTTCTCTGACTCCTCTCACCGACCCCTTGTACCCTGACATAATTTGAATTATCTCTGTTAGATAATGTTAAGTATTTTACTTTCATGGTGCTATTTAGTTTAAGGAATTTCAGAAGAAAAGCAGGTAGCTAATTTTTTTGTGTTTATTCACCATCTTCTGGCTATTCATTCTCAAAACTAAAAGTTATCTTGAGTTGTTAGCCGAATAGTCCCCAAACTTTCCCATATTTCATTTTTGTTAGCTTGTGAAGTAGAAACTTCTAGTTTCTTAGGAAAGTAAATTATGTCAAATGATGTTTTGCTGGGGCACACAGGTGAAAGGATGTCTTGCTAAAGCAGACAAAGGAAAGAATGTTTTCCTGAAGCAGACACAGATGAAAGGATGTTTTGATATAGCAGACACATGAAAGGATACTTGATGAAAGAGTGTAAATATGACTACACAGACAGTGGGAGATGAGCACTAAGCATTAGTTTGGTTGCTCTGGCCTTGCTATTCTTTGTAATGACATGCATGTTCACCTTACATAGTATTGTTGAGCTCAACTTGTGATAATGCCACCATTTGCTGGTGAGGTTCCTGCAGCAGCTTGCTTTTCCTAAGGCTTTGCCTCAGGCTTGTTGGCAAGCCTTGCAGTTTCTTCATGATTGAATTTTAGCTGCTGGTTTGTGCCTGGTGTCTGTCTGCTGAAATGACTAGACTGTAGCTGTCAGTTTATGTGAGGTGTCTGCCTACATAGAGGACTGGTCTACAGCTGCTGAGTTGTATTTGGTGTTTGCTATGGGACTTAACTTCTGAGAAAGAAGATCGAGCTTGCCCCCAATGAACTACTGCTGAACAGGTGCACTTCCCCCAAATCCTAATACCTTTTCTACTACCTCAGCTGGGTGATGGGCTAGAGGAGAGGTTGAACCTTATTAAAACTAGGTTGCCACAAATTTATGCCTACAAGCTTGTATGTCAAATTAGACTTTCCAGATAAGATTAAATCTTAGATTGCAGATTTTTACTTTAAGGACTCAGTGGAACTTACATAATAACAAGGATCACATCAGGAGAGCAAGAGATCAAATTAGCAGTGTGCTGAAAGGAGCAAAAATTGGTGTGATGTGTACACAAGCAAAGGAATCCTGGAAGCTACAGAATCTGGAAAAAGCAAAGAAAAGATTCTCCTTATGGTGCCTACATAAAAAATAATGTCTGTTGCTGACAAATCAATTTTATTAACATCTCTTACTTCTCAATCTAGAAATATAAAGCAATAAGTTTGTATTTGAGCTACTTAATTTATGAATTTATTGCAATGATAATAGAAGACTATATTTGAGAGATAAAAAGCCATAGGGGTAAAAATGTAATGTTTTTTTCCCACAAGAAACTTATTTTCCAAATAATAACAAGGATGAAAGATTAAAGTCCCCTGGGTAAAGAAAGCATGTGAGTGAATTGCCTTCATGTGACTTTACAAAGTCCTTTTAAACTCCAGCTTGCCAGACCTAGCAATTTATAATGATTACCATCTTCCTTTAATTCTGTATTTTACTCATATCAGCCGGAGATAATTTGTGCTTTGGTGAGACCAATTCTGTCTCTGTAGGTTTGATTTTTGTATCATTTTTGCCTTGGTGTACTCTCTGTTAATTTAAAATTTGTCCTTAGAAGTCAAAGCCATTCACATTTTTCTGGATGATTTGGTAGAGACTCATTCTCATTCCATGTACTAAGGCTACTCATAAAGAAAGATATTTAACAAAGAAATCATCCAATGAACAGAAACATCTCTTGTTCAGCATGTGAAACAGGAAAACCAACACCTACTAGTGTCTGGGTGATATTCAGAGGGCAGAGCCAGTGCATGTCCATATGGGTGAAACTACCCTTCTACTACTCAATATTATTTTTAATGCTAGAAGGAAATCACCTTTACCATAATGGGAACTAAGTGCTGCTCTGTACTTTTGACTTTTGACTCTTCAATCATTTGCATGTTTCAGTTTTTGTTTTGCAACCACATAATTTTGACATACAAATTCTACATACATGTAAGGTGTATACTTCATGTTTTGATATAGATTGTGAAGTTATTTCTACTTTCTAGTTATTTAACATGTCTATCATCTATGCATTGTTAGCATTTTGTACACTTAAATAAGGAAGACTGTAGCAAAAATCTTCAGTGTCTGCTGCCATACATTACAGTTTTCTGCTAACATTCAGTTGTATCTCTGTGTTGTTGAACAGAGCACAACTCCTGAAGACACTTATAGGAAAAGCCGATAAAGCTGAACAATAATATAATTCCAAAAGTCTGCATTGTGTGTCTGTACATGATGTCACTAGCAATCCAAAGATAACTCTATTTCTTTATTGCAACGCTAACACACATTTCCTTGTATAGTGTCTGAATTAAAATTGTATTTTATTAAAATACATTGGCATTGAAATTAGTAGTATTAATTTGTGTGTTTGTGTTTGTGTGTGTGTATAGAAGCCCTTAGAAGTGGGAGGCTTTGGATATCAGTTGGGCTGAAGTTATAGGCAGTTATAAGCTTAAAAATTGGGTACCAGGAATCAAGGGTGGGTCCTCTACAAGAGCAATGCATACTCTTAACCACTGGGCTGCTCTTTAGCCCTGACATTTACATGATTTTAAAGGATAAAATGACTGGTGAGGTTTCAAGGAATATGATCAGACATATATTTGTATATGTTATAGTGTGTTCATGGAACATGCAGGAAAACATCATGTTATTGACTGAAGTTTCTACTAAATTAAAAACCTAGGATTGAAGGAAGGGTCTAAAATTGAGAGACTGGCAAAAGAGCTTGGAAATCAGAAGCTTGGTGTCAGAAGGAAAAATTACAATCGAGAAGGTGTTTCTGTTTTTTTTTTTTTTTTTTTTTTTTTATACAAAACTTAACACAGGAAAGAATTGAGCACATTGTACTTGACTGTGGCTGACACAAGGGCAGGGAGAAGGTCACTTGCATCTGCTGAGGTATGAAGAGTAGGTGGTTCAACCTGTCAGACTTACTCTTCCTATACAGCACTGAATAAGGCTCCAGCACAGATTTACCTAAGAGATTGTAACAAGAGGCCTGCCCCTCCCATGGCCCACCCATCTCAGGAGCCACTACAATGTGTACATATGTGGTGGAGAGATGAGAAAGAAAGAAAAGTGGAACTGTTTGAGCACTATGAAGAGAGGCTAAACTAGAGACATGAGGGTAGTGTGGAACAGCTGATGTAAGTACCCTTAACTGTCACCTGAGGTCATGGTGAAATCCCAACCCATGCTGCCACAGATATTGGGTCCACCCCAACATCTGTGAACTCAACCAACCCAAGCTGCCATGTCTGGGTCTTGGCTATGCAGGAGCAGGCTCTGTGTTGATGTCTTGGCCTATGTTACCACCAAAAGCTATTCAGACATCCTTGGTCTGGTCTTCTGCCTGGAATCATGTTGATATTCAAGGGCTTTGCAGGGCTGACCCAGCTCCTCAATGGCTGTGGTAGCAGGAGAGCTGACCTCACCACTTGACAACTGCAGCACTTGGTAGACCTGCCCTGTACCTCTCTCAGGAAGCACAGCAAACCTGACCCTGGTGGCATGGGTGTGGGTGAGCAACCTTGAGATGAGAGCAGGAGAGCAGGGCCCTGCCCCTTGGTGGCTTGTAGCACTTGCTTGAGCTAACTGGTGCAGTTGTGGAGAACTGGCCCTGATGGTGTTGCTGAAGGAGAGCTGGCAGGCTGTCCAGCTTGGATGCCACCCAGGCCTAGATACTGGGCTTTGTGGCCCATACCAACCTCCACCCCATATATGAACTGCTGGAGCATATGATAGGGATGGTTCTGTGAATCCAGGTTCTCCATGACAGAGCAACAACAGGATATCTGAGAGAACCCTGGTGAGGATGCAGTATCGATGGTGTGGCAGAAGCCAGAGCCTGGAACCAGGCTAGTGGCTCATTGCAATGAACATTTGTAAGTAAGAATGTTTGGACATACTGTACCACACTGCAGTTTTCATGGTGAGATTTTGTTTGCTTGTTTTTACTTATTTATTTAATTTTCTTTTCTTTTGGGGAATAGGATGAAAGGGTGGAGGGTATATATGAAGGGATGAGAAGATGAGTGGGATTAGAATGCATGACATGACATTTAGAAAGAATCAATAGAATGTTAAAAAAAGAAGAAGAAGAAGAAAAAGAGTTGAGTCTCAGGTCAGCACCACGGAGAGCACCCGTGAAGGGGGAGGCTTTGGCTGTGGGGATACGGCTGCAGGTGGCTCAGAAGGAGAAGTGAGAACTTTAGTAGTTGAATCATGAAATCACTGAAACATCTCAGGTGTTATAACTAGATCACTGGTGGACTAAAATATATGAAAATTCCTGAAACGATTTACAAATTTATTCAGGTGAGTTTGTAGAGTTCTTCACAGATAGATAGTTTAATGCATATCAAATCTGAGAAATTGAATGAATAACGGATAATAACCAATAATTAATAGTAAAACAGAAATCAGATTTAATAACTTTTATTACTACACGTCCAGATTAGGAGTTTTAGTTGCAAACAAATTCTGCAAACTCAGTGCACTCAATAAGTATAAGTCTAGAAATATGCAGAGGTGTCTGAAGTGGCTTTTAAAACTACAGATCTGTTAGAAGGTCTGATGTGAGACTTTGGTATCTGTAATTTACAAGGTTCTTGACAACATGCAGCTCAACATGGAGAACAGAGGCAGTGAGATCACTCAGGAGTTTATAAGAAACATATTCTCTGTGAGGAAACCCAATCTCCAGTCCTCATGCATCAGAATCTGTATTTTAAAAATGATTCTTATGCATTTCATACATGAACCAGTGTTGGTGAATGTTTCCAAGAGTGAGAAGTGATCCAGTTGGTTTAGGAACTGGTAGATCACAGTCTCCATGTGCCTCACATTATCAATTTCCCCCAATATAAATAAATTCCAGTTAGGACAATGATATTTTGCTCATTATTGGTAGTTGTTTCAAAGCATGTTTCATGTGTAAATATACACTATTTTGAGAATAAACCAAAGCTCCCAAATTAGCATTATGAATTAATGTCATTTGATGAGATGAATGTGTGTGTGTGGTGTGTGTGTGTGTGTACTGAATTATTCTTCTTAGAAACAAGCTGAGACAGAACACATCTAGATAAACAACGGCCTTTTTAGTGTTGGAAATTGTGAACCTCTTTGCAAAGCCACTTTGACTTTTACATGATTCTCTCAGGAGCAACTTGAACCTTCAGAGTAGACAGTCTTGTCTGTGCCTCGAAGATTTGCCTGTTCTTCTCTCATCAGTGCATCCCTTCCCAGGATATAAGTGAGATGCGGCCGACTCACCAACTCCAAGGGAAACTGAAAGGCAAGCAGAGTTCTGGTTAGGCTTGATTCACCACACTGTCCCCGAGGGTTCCTTCATTTCTGGTCTCCAGTGTCATTCAGACATCATCTTATACTTCAGTTTTCTTTTTTTCCCCCTGTGGTTAGAACTGAAAAACTCCAGGAAGCAAAAGCACAGGTTTTCCTGCCAAGTTCTGTTCTAATCAGGATTTGAAATAGCTCAATTATCAATCAAGAAAAAACAGTTTGTGCATCTTTCTATAACTCTGTTGGCTTTCTTTACCAGTCATCTAACATTAAATGCGTGGACTTAGTCACTCTCTGAATTTTATAATTCCCATTTTCCTCTTGCAACAGTTTCAAGGCTGCTTCTTACTAAGGGACTAGTTCTTTTCAGAATATTTTTAAAAAAAAAAGATTTCCAAATATAACTTGACACAGTGGTTCCTGTGTACGTGCTCAGGCAAGCTGCTTTGTGACCCAGTCAGTACACCTACACGAAGAAAAATATAATTTTATTGCCATGAAAGTGGGCCTTCAAAATCCCAGAATTAATTGGAGACTAGATATAATGCTGTTCTCAAGTAATTTTCTCAGAAGTGAAAATTCTCTTCTAGAGAAGGAGAAAAGCTAAGAAAGTATGAGGATGAGGAGGCCCCTTCCTGAATTTATGTTAGTAATGAACAGGTGCTAGGAGAGACTTGAGGACTCAAGGGGAGACCTAAGTGGAATTATCTCCACACTGAGCAGGAGGCCTCAGAGTTGCATTTCATGAGTTGTTTCCAAGTGGGTCCAGCTGCCTCTGGGACCCTCTTGCTCTTTGAAGTAACCCCATGGATTCACTAGTTCACCAAGCTGTATTTCTGTGGAATTAATTATTTGTTTGTTCGTATTTTCCCAGGAAAATTCATGCAACAATTGCTTGTAATAATTCATTAAAACTTTCACGCTTATTCTTTTAAAATGTAACTATTGCCAGTTGTGATAGAATAATGTCATCCATAAAGGTGCCCTAATCCCAAGTCCCTGACCCTGTGCTAACTTTCATAGCAAAACATACTCTTCTAATATGACTAAGTCAAAAACTTTGAGATGAGAGTGAGCTTAGGTTCTCTAGGTGAGAAACTCAAGGAGTCCTGACAAGAATGGCACCAAAAGACCCAAATGAGAGGCAGCCATGAGGATGAAAGCAAGAGTTTGGGGCAATGGAGGATGGAGCCCTCATCAAGAGATGAATACTTCATGATCTGAGAATTGCCCAGAGCGAATTAGCTTTCCTGAAACCTTAACTTTATCTTCCAGAAATTTATCTTTATGCCTCAACTTTCAGGAGTGTAGGAGAATGAGTTTGTGAAATTGATTTATTATTTTATTTTATTATTTTTTTTAATGAGGCAGCATCCCATTATGTAGCCCTGGTTGACCTGGAACTTACACTATGTAGGTTGATCAAGCTGGCCTAGAAGTCACAAGATTCCCTGCGTCTGCCTCTAGAGTGCTCAGATTAAAGGTGTGCACCACCAGGGCTGGTGAATTTGTATTGTTTCAAGCCACTAAATTTGTGGTAATCTTTCTACAGCAACTATGAGAAAATAATCGTCCTTCTGTGGACATCTTATTACTTATTCTAGAATGAATTTTATGTAAATTCTGCAGCCATTGCTGTCAAAATCATAAGTTATCATCCCTTAATTTTTATGTACATTTTGTCTTTACACATTAAGTGCCACTGTTATCAATGTAGTAGGTATTTAGTAAAGACATACAGGAAAGGGCTTCAGAGACTGAGGGCAGATTTTCTTTTTTTCTTTTTTTTAATTGTAAATTTTATTTACATTTCAGATGTTCTCTCCTTACCCCATTTCCCCTCCCCTCCACGAACTCACTATCCCTTCCCCCCTCCTCTGCCTCCACATTGGTGTACCCCCACCCACCCTCCCCCGTACCTCACCTCCCCACCCTCGAATATCCCACCCCCACTACACCCAGCCTTCATGGGACCAAGGATCTCTTCTCCCACTTATATATAGCTCCCTTGCATATACAGCTGGAGCCATGGGTCCCTCCCTAAGCGTTACCAGGCTGGTGGTTTAGACCCTGGGGGCTCTGGTTGGTTGGTATTGTTGCTTTCCTCATGGTGTCGCGAATCCTTTCAACTCCTTCAGCCTTCGCTCTATCTTCTCCATTGGGAACCCCATGATCAGTTTGATGGTTAGCTGTGAGCATCTGCCTCTTTCATTTGGAACATCATGTCCTCCCTTGGAGCAGAACTCTTCAGTTAAGCAGCATTTTCTAGTAACATTTGTTGCTACCATTTCATTCTGGGAGTCTGATGTGTATAAAATCCTACTTCCCCTCTTTGAACTCACAACTCTAGATATGTTTTTCTAGTCTATGGATTTTCTACCCTATGGATTATATACTTATACTATTGTATACTTGTTTTCCAGAAGATTTTGAAGGTTGTCTAACATAAAATAAATATGAAATGCTTATTAGTGTTCTTTACATGATGACTGCTGTTATTCAATGAATGCTACTCACTGGGGTTAAGATTGCAGTAGTTACGGGCATGACCCACATGCTCACTTATGATTGGCTCTGAAATATGATGGGCAAACCTTGATAACTAAGGTCATAATCAATCTGTACTCTTTCAAAAATCAGATGAAAAGTATGCTCTTAAGGTGAGAAATGGTGTCTTAGAGGTATCTAATCTCGCTCAAAAACTGCCTCTCTTCAGGAGTGAGTTGTGATCACAGCTCTGGACTGCATGGGACAAAGAACTCCTACTGTACAACATGCTGATGTGTGCTTAGTGTGTGGGTTGTGATTCTTAAGCTGATCTTAATCTCCAAGCAAAAATAGCCTTCTTGAGTTCATCACAGAAAATAGAAGCTTTAGTTGGAAAATAGTTTTCTCATCAGATATAATTATGCTACTTACCAACTGAGGACTGCTGGCTGATTTCAAGAGCATATTTATATTTTGTTTTATATCTGAGGCAGAGAGGCAACACTTCATTAGCCCACAATACATTAACCCATTGTTGTCCTTGTTTGTGGGCATAGACATGGAGACCCATACACAACGTTGGAGACTCAGAAAAAAAGGAAGGCACTGTAAAATGCTCAGCCTGAGTCTCCCTATGTAGAAAGTGGCTACGCTCCAACTAGACGTCCACCGTTACTCTTTCATGCTGCCATAATTCCAGTGGAATCATAGAATGGGCCTGGATTGGGATTAACAAGCCCTTGTTCTTATCCCACTTTTATCATCATTATGTAGTATCATAACACAGTAACTTTACCAAATAAGCAGAACATTATCTCCTTCTTTGTGAAGAAAACAAATCACAAAATGTCTAAGCAATTTGTCCTAAGTTATACAGAGTAAATGGTGCCAAACCAGGATTCCTTAGGAGACCAATGTCTTGAAAATACCCACAGAGAATCTAATTTAATTGGTACCTGAATATCAGTTTTGCAAATACTTCACATGAGTCCAGTTTGAGCACATAGGTGTGAGCATTCTGATGAATCTCCTCAACCCCTTTTGTTTTTGGTTTCTTTGAGCTAAGAGGGTCTTCCCTTAAACAGCACTGTCTGGAAACAAAAATCTTAGCGGCAATTCCTGAGAGGAGATTGGGCTAGGGTACTTCTGTTCTGCTGTGTCTGTATCATATCTACGAAGCCCCAGTATACTGGGCTTTTCTATAACACAGAAGCTACCAACTTCAAGAGGACTAAGTAAATGTGACTTCCTGGCACAAAGTATCTTTTATTATATGTTTGCTAGAATGAGTGCAAGAGGAGAAGAGATATTCTGTTTTCTTTAGACATTCATGTACTTAATTTTCCTTCATAGAAATGAACCAGATGTGTCATTCTTTTTGAATCAATATTAACTTCTGAATAACTTGTGGATACCACATTATCCCATAACCTTGTAATAGAATGCATCTTATTATTAAGTTAACTAATATTATTGTAGATATTCTCTGTGACACAAAGCAATGCTTTGGATGGTACCAAAGTAATACAAATTGTGTGTCCCTTCCTCAAAGGTCCGTTGTGCTATAATTAAAGATAAATAATAGTAAAAGAAAGCACAGACAGTTTAGATGATTTAACAGAGGTGGCCATGTGCTCACTTGGGTAAAGGAGGAAAGCAGTTTTTGTACCAGGAGAGCCCGAGGTAGCTTTTAATGACCAGGTGAACCTCAGCGCCAATTTCAGTTTCCTCATGTTCCCTTGTATGACTCAAGGACTGGCCCAACAAAAGCTGTTACTTGAACTGAGAACAATGTTTGAGCACTGACGTTCATAATAAATGCCATTTCATCTTTCTAGGATCTGCTTGCCTATGTACCCAGGCACACATCCTTGAGCTCCCAGGCCGTCTACTCTATTTACTGGTCTCTATTACCATGTTCTTTCTTTTGATTACCACTAGCATCATTTTCATGACTGTAACAACCAGCACTGATAACAAAGGACTGACATCTGCTAAACACCCTGTATGTATTTACAAATTTAGTTAGCCACTAAGAGGTTCTATTCTTTTGTTTCAGAGAGAATGATCCTAATGGCATAAAAGTTTGGTGGCAAGTTATTAGGTAGTCAAATGTGAGGTTAAAACACATTTGCTTGAAAATCTATGCACTTACACTTTCCCCTATTTTGACTTTATTCACATCAGAAGTGATATGACAAAACTGGTCTTACTGGGGTGTGGTATTGACACTCCTGTCCTTGGTGGGGGTTGCAATTATTATAACAGAAACCTGAGCAAAGCGTGATACATTCCTGATGGTGAATCTTAAGGCTGAGATTTAACTCTCTCTCTCTCTCTCTCTCTCTCTCTCTCTCCTCTCTCTCTCTCTCTCTCTCTCCTCTCTCTCCACACACACACACACACACACACACACATCTTTCTGTTTCGTTTGAGAGGAACCACTTAGCCGATGCCTCATTTTTGAACGTAGGCATTTTGAGCTCATGCTCCGTGTAAAACAAGCTCTGATCATTGAAATCATTTTGTTCTCAGAACAAAGTGGCCATAATTTCATGTAGGAGCTGTCTTCTCTCATTGTCACAAGCAAGCAGTTGCCTTGGTAACAGCATTTGAAAAGGGCAAAGACCCTGGGAACTTCTGTCAAAACCCACTAAAATGCTTGGCGAGGTTCCACCTTGGCTAGGCCTGTGCCTACCACTTTTCCAGCCTCCAGTGAGCTCCTGTGGCTATGTTTGAAGGTGAGTAGGAAAGAACGTAGAAAATTGAAGCATTGGCTGAGCCAATTATTAGAGAATGTGGAGGTTGGATGGATTCCAGAGGATAAAGGGGTTAAAGAATCTTTTCTGAGAATCACAATAAGATGGAAGCAGAAGTTTCTTACACTTTGATTTGATCTGATGGTTACAATTCTTTCATTAACTCAGAAGAAATTCTTACTTAAAAAAATTTTCCCTTTATTGAAAATAGATTCTTTTCTCATACGATATATTCTGATTATAGTTTCCCCTCCCTATATTCTTCCCAGTTCTTCTCCACTTTCTCTTCCCTCTAGGTCCATCCTCTTTCTGTCTCTCATTGCAAAAGAACAGGCTTCTAAAAGATAACAACCAATTATGGCAAAATAAATATACTAAGATGAAGAAAAAAACTATTATATTAAAGTTGGACCTAGCAACCTAGCTGGAAGAAAGAGTCTCAGGAGAGGCAAAGGTCTCTATCAGGAGTCCGGAAAAGTACTGAGCTAAAAGCTATAATCTATACACCAGGGACCTGGTCAGACCTATGTAGGCCTTGTGCTTGCTACTTCCATTCTAGTGAGCTCATATGTGCCTTGCTTAGTTGAATCAGAGGGTATTGTTTTCCTGCTATCCTCTGTCCTCTGTCTCTCCCAGCTCCTGCTGCCACTGCCTTCTCTTCTGTGGGATTCACTGAACCCTAAGGGTAGGGCTTTTGATGGAGAATCCCATTTAGCCCATGTACACTCCCTCTGCATACTGTCTGTCTGTGGGCCCTCTGTATCCATTCCTATCTACTGACAGAGACAAAGTGTTTCTGATGATGATTGCATAAGGCACTGATTTATGAGTATAGCAGAATGTCATTAGAAATCATTTTATTGATACTTTGTTTTTTAGACTAGTAGTAGTTGTTTTACTCTAGGTCTCTGGGCTATCTAGTCTCTTGCTTATCCAAACAGTGTCAGGCATGGATTCCTTTCATGAATGGGCCTTAAGTCAAATCAGAACATCAGTTGGCTATTCCCACATGTTCTGTGCCACCATTGTCCTAACATATTTTGCAGGCAGAACAGATTGTAGGTTAAAGGTTTGTGGTGAGGTTGGTGTCTGTGTTTATTTTTGAGTAGATTGCAGAGCATCTTCCCACACCAAAGAGACTAGAACATAGGGGTGAAGAAGGCTCCATATACATACCAGCTTGAATTTTCTGTGTTCAATGTGTTGTATGGGTTTTGTCCTCAGCAATGGGATTCCACTGTTATTTTGTGGAGAGAATCCCTTTGTTTTAGCAAATCCCCATAAAAATTCTAACCCAATTATTTACATACCTTGAAAGAATAATTTCCAAATTCACATGGAAAATCAAAAAAAATCCCAGGATACCTTAAAGAATCCAGAACAATAAAATAACTGCTGGAGGTCACAGGATTCCAGATTTCAAGTTGTATGACAGAGCTACAGTAATGAAAACTGCATGATATTGGCATAAAAATAGACATGTTGATCAATGGACTCAAATAAGACCCAGGCATAAATCCACACACATATGGACATATGGACACCCAAATCTGAATGGAGATTCTAGAAATACACACTGGAAACAAGACAGCATCTTCAACAAATGGTGCTGGTCTAACTGGATGGCTGAATGTAGAAGAATGCAAATAGATCTCCATCTATCACCCTGCACAAAACTCAAGTCCAAGTGAATCAAAGACTTCAACATAAAATCAGATGCAGTGAACATGATAGAAGAGAAAGTGGGAAAAGCTTTTTCTCCATTAGCACAGGAGATAATACTGCTGGTGCAGGCACCAAGAACAACAGTGAGTAAATGGGACCTTATACAACTGAAAAGCTCCTGTAAGGCAAAGGGCACCATCAAGTAGACAAAACAGCAGCATGCAGAGTGGGAAAAGATGTTTGCCAACTCCAGATGTGAAAGAAAGCTAACATCCAAAATATATAAAGAAATCAGAAAACTAGATATAAAAACCCAGACAATTTATGGACAGGGTGGTGGAGGAAGCAATTAAAAATCTGGAGTGTAAAATAAATAAGTAAATAAAAGAAAAATAAAAAAGAAAAAAATGGAGTATAAATCTAAACAAAAACTTCTCAGTAGAGGAAACTAAAATTATTGAGAAACACTTAAAGAAATGTTCACCATACTTAGCTATCAGGGATATGAAAATCAAAATTGAGATTCTCTCTTACACCTGTCAGAATGGCTAAGACCAATGACACAGTGACAGTTCCTGCTGGTGAGCATGTGGAACAAGTCAAAACTCTTCCCCATTGAGGGTTGGAGTGCAAACTTGTATAGCTATTTTAAAAATCAATATGGCAGTTTCTCAGCAAGATGGAAGTTAATCTACCTCAAGACCCAGATATAGCACTCTTGGGCATATACCTAAAGGACGCTCCATTCTACTACAAGGACACTTGCTCAACCATGTTCCTTGCAGCTTTATTCATAACAGCTAGAAACTTGAAACAACTTAGATGTCCCTCAACAGAATAATGGATAAAGAAACTGTGACTCATTTCCACAATTGAGTATTACTCAGCTGTTTAAAAAAATGGCATCATGAAATTCGTAATAATTCTTACTCTTAACTGACACGTCTATTAGATCAGCTTCCTTGAGAGTTTTACTCTCTGTATCAATTCTGCTATTTAGAGTAACGCGGTACATGTCTGAACTTCCCTCCATTGTGATCTATCAGATATTGGGGACAGGAGAAATACTTTCTGGGGCTTCTCTTTGCCTTCTCTAGTTTCTCCTTGACTCACTGTCAGTTATATTTTTAAAATAATTCAGCATCTTCAATGCTCTTTTCTAGAACTTTTGGTTTTGTTTTTACATTTATGGTAAAATATGATTCTCATTACTTATAGTTTATATTAGTCAGGGTATGATACAATCATCACTCCCTCAAATTTGGATATTATTATTCTACATAATCTAAGAATTAATTATGTTTTTATGGGCATATTGCACGGCTTCTCCTAGAAGAACTAAAAAAATAGACTGATCTATTTTCATTCATTATGACCAGACAGTCCTATTTTTTATAACACTGAAAAGAAGTGTGAAGATTATTTTGTATGAAACATAAATTAAAATGACATTTATGCTTCCATTTGTCAGTGTTCTTTACATGAACTATATTGACATACATACTAAAAAGCACACTTGGTGGTTCAAGGGCTTGTTCTTCTGGTTAAACCAACACTCTGTCACCAGCTACAGGAACAAGACTGCCTTGAGCCTCATTGACAGAGCAATGTTAAGGAAGAAAATAGGAACAAGGAAGGATGGTATTTGACTTGGAATTTCAGGCTCAGTGGGGTAAGTTTCTCTTTGAATCTTAGGAGGGAACATAAGACGGGAAGGGAGAAAAGAGGCCATGTGGAGACTCTTCTCCATACTAGTCAGAAATTAGAATGGGGAAATGAAGTGCTTTTTTTTTTGGAAAAAAGATATGGGAGGAAAAAAAAAAGAACATTCAGTTTCTTAACTGAGTCTGAACTCTGGCGTTAGCATGTGCTAGCTAAGATCTCTCAAGAAAAATGTATGGACTGCATTGCAGTATCTATTCTCACACGTAGTATGGTGAAGACAAATAACGTAAAATATGGTATTTGTACTGATACAAAGAAATACATGTAAAATGCTTAATTTGACAGACCTAAGTAGCCACATAGTAGAAAGCAACTTTCTTTCCTTTAAGAATTCTTGTCTGTATTGGTAAGGCTCTGGCCAAGCCTCTCAGGAGACATTCATATCAGACTCCTGTCAGCAAGCACTTCTTGGCAACCAGCAATAGTGTCTGGGTTTGGTGGCTGCATATGGGATGGATCCCCAGGTGGGACAGTCTCTGGATGGCCTTTCCTTCAGTCTCTGCTCTACTCTTTGTTCCCATATTTCCTTTAAAGAAGATGCTTGCAGTCAACTATTGGACTGAGCAGGGGGACTCCAATGGAGGAGTTAGGGAGAAGACTGAAGGAGCCGAAAGGGTTTGCAATTCCATAGGAAGAACAACAATATCAACCAACCAGACACCCCCAGAGCTCCCAAGGACTAAACCACCAACCAAAGAATACCTATAGAGGGACCTATGGCTCCAGCTGCATATGTAGCAGAGGATGGCTTTGTCTGACATCAAAGGGAGGGGGAGCCCTTGGTCCTGTGAAGGTTTCATGCCCTATTGTAGGAGAATGCTAGGGTGTTGAGGTTGGAGTGGCTGTGTGGGTGGGGGAGCACCCTCGTGGAGGTAGGGAGAGGGGGTCGGATGGGGGGTTCTCAGAGAGGAAACTGGGAAAGAGGCATAGCATTTGAAATGTAAATAAACAAAATAACAAATAAAAATTAAAAAAAAGAATTCTTGTCTGGTGGAGAGATTGTTCAGTGGTTAGGAGCACATGTGGTTGCTATGCAATCATGAGAACTAGATCTCAGAACCCATGTAAAAAGCTGGTGTTTCAGAAATACCTGTAACTCTAGCATCCAGGGATCCTTCCCTGGCCTCTGCATGTACATAAGCATGGTCACATGCACACATAGGTTCACAAACATTCATTGACACACACACACATACACAGAGAGAAATAAATCTTTAAAAAATAGCTTTAATAAAGGCTATTGTCTGAAATAAGCCAAGCACCAATCTGAAGATCAAGGCTACTTTTGGATAATCAAATATTGTCCTGTAAACCAGAGTTAACTAGAACAGCTTTGGGGCCTAAGTTAGACAGAGAGAAATACTTTCTCCTCTTTTTGTTCCTGGTATGTTTCTATCAAGTGGAGAGGACAAAGTTTTATAAGAGAAAAGATGTTTCAGCAGCACAAAGGAGGAAAATATTTTGGGTAATTTGAAACTGTCTTCTAGAAAGATGCCTCGTTTAAGCTAATCCTTTAAATCAATAGTCGTTTGATTGGCAGAAATTGCAAGGAGTCAGAATGCCAGGTGGGGAAAGCAGAGGGGACAAAGATGGAGGGGTCGAGAGGGAGAGTAGGGTACGTCACACATTGGTGAGTCATTTTACTGAGGGATACTTTATAATCCAGACACACAGAAATAGTTTGATGATATTCTGAAAGTCTACTTTTCCCCCTCTCATTTCTTTTCTTGATTTTGATTAAACCAGTCTTGGTGAACTGAAGTCAAGGGCTCTTTATTTGCAATTATTGTAGGAATTCTCTTCCTTTCCTCTGGCCCTGTCAAATAGATTGAAGCATTCACAGCTGTGAAAGTTGGGAGTCTCGTTTTAGGGGAATGAAACAAAAAACTGCAGCATGAATTTACTCAATACTGCATAGGCCACATCTTTCAATCCTATATGATTATGCATGAATCTGCTTCTCAGAAAGTAGAGAACCGTCAAAAAACAAGCTTCCTTAGCTCTTTATAACGAGGGCCCTTACAGACAGAGTCCTTAGAGACAGGACTCAGCTGAATGCTCTCTTAAGATCCATGTAGCCATAAATGCTAATATAGTGACATACCAATGCCAGTTTATAAGTAGCAGCAATTACGTTGGGAAATAGCAGAAAGGGAAATCTTTTTCCTTGGATGGCAAATACAGCTAGAAATTCTTATAATATACACTACTGGAAATGTTATTGCCTAAGGTCATCTCTATTTCTTTATCTATTGCACATCTGATGTTCACTGAACAAAGCTATGACCTTATGAGATGATGTCATCTTAGAACAGAATGTAAACACCAATCTTTGGAGTAGATGATTGACGTAGTACTTTCTATTAGAGGCCGATGAATGCAAGCACTTGAAAAAGCCATGGCAGGGAGCTGGAGAGGAAGCGAGTGCTCTCCTGTATTTTGCCTGTGCTTGTTGAATGGCTTATTGTCACTCCAGCAAAATAGAAATTTTTTCATGTTTTCTCATCTTTATTTTTACATATATGGGTATTTCCCTGTGTGTACATCTGTGCACCTCCTGTGTGCCTGGTGTCCATGGTGGCCTGGAGAGGGTATTGGATCCATTGGAGTGACACCACATGGATGCTGGGGGTTGAACCCAGATCCTCTGAAAGAACAGCCAGTGTTCTTAACTGTTGAGCCATCTCCCAAGCCCCCAGGTTATACCTTCAACTTTAGGGAACGTTTTAATAAGGCTAGGAAGCATGGTTAGCAACCATCTTGGAAATCTGCTTCTCCTCATGTTTTGAATAAGAATTGGGTTGCAGTGAGTTTGAGACATTTATTGAGAACCTAGTGGGCTTGATGACTAGGTCACTCCCTGTTTTATAATATCTGAGGCTTGTATCCACCAATCTTTTGATTTTATTTTTAATGTTTTAATGTGTGTGTGTTTGGTGCATTTACATGTATCTGGGTGTATTTGTATATGTAGGTGCACACACATGTATGAGTGCATAGAGATGAAGGTCTGAGGTTGATATTAGGCATTTTCATCTATGTTTGTCCACCGTATGGTTTTGAGTCAGGGTCTCTTATTGAGTCCTGAGCTCATCAGCTCAGCTAGACTGGCTGGCTAGGAAGCCCTAGGGAATCTGCTTGCTTTTCTCTCCCCAGAACACTCAACACTGTTACACATGCACATTGCCAAGTCTGACACAGTGTACCGCCGAGGTAGCACTGAGCCATCTCCCTAGTCCTTTGAATCTAGTTATATTGCTGGATGTTTCTGTACTACAATATGATCCTGCCTGAAAATGGTCATCTTTTCTCATGTCTGTGATGATGTATATTTTTCTTCTTTTGTTGTTTGCTAATACACTGTTTGTTTGTTTTTTTCTGTTTTAAAATCAGGAAGACATCATTTAAAAAATAGCATACATTTAGATATCTACCATTAGAATATAATGGTAAACACAATAGTCATATCTCCAGGGAACTTACTGCAGAAGACTTTGTTAAAGGACATTCATATGTTTATAATCCAGAGAGTTTTAAGCTGTTCAGTGAAACATCTGAGATGTGTGCAACTTGGACCAGGGAGTGAAATTATGTCTAAAATGTGCACATATCTAAAGATGCAATAAATGTCAGCCTTCTTCTCTTTTCCTTCTTATTTAAAATAATTCCTGTGGTAATTAGTCACCACAGAATTAAAAGATAAGCACTGAGTTACCATGAAAATTATCTTCTGGAGGAAAATGACTTTGGCTCAATTCCTTAAGACATGATCAAATTCTTTAAAACTATTTCATTGCTTAGTATAGATGTGGAAAGTATTTTATTTCCCAGAGGCTAAATGACTTAGAAGATAACACAGATGGAATAGCAAGAGATTAAGCTTGTCTTGTATACAGGCAGAAGGAGGAGGCACCTGAAACCAGGAGAAGCTAAGCATGGAAATTTCATCATATATTATTTTTGTAACAGCTCCTCTGAAGCTCACATTACCTTTCTAATAATCAATAAAGTGACTTTTTCATTGGTAATCATTACTGATGGTGAAGTCTTAAAAATTAATATCTGAACAAAACTAAGGGGTAGATTTTCATGACTCACTTCTACTTTAGAGCAAGTGTAGGTAGAGTGACAACTAGGAAGGCTGAACACTAGACAGTTGCAGAATTGTCTAGAAAGTGTGAGGCACATCCATGGTTCAGGACAAGAGGTGAAAATCATAAACTGTTTAAAGCTAAGCCAAGAGGAGAACTTAGGCCAACAGCGGGCTTGGACACCAGCAAACACACGGAGTGTGCTTTGGAAGAGCATTATGCTGTAGTTCAGTGGACACCAGCAAATGCGAGGAGTGTACTTTGGTTGAGCATTATCCTGTAGCTCAGTGCTGCATTTGCCAGTGCAGTGCCTAGAAATGAAGACAGCCTTGGGACTTGGAACTAGGAAGATATTTTTATTTTTGAAGATAAATTTAACAGGATAATTTTGAATGAATTATATTTGTTTCAGACAAATGCCCTGGTTGTGGTATAGAAAATAAATGTAACTGAACAAGACCAGAGGTTTCTAAAAAAGCAGACCCCTTTTCCTTTTAGGGAAGAAAATATAATTACCTTTGATCCATCCTCAAGAATTGTAACCTACAAGATCTTTCCTTTTATAGAGTGCTATGTCCTTTACCATTAAGTGTTGACAGAGCTTGGATTGGGGGAATTTCTGTTAGAAGAATGTGAGAGAGCAGTGTGCTTGCTTTTGAAGTGTGTGCTCCCAAGATAAGGCCAAGGACATGCCTGAGCATTGCTATATTCATTTCTAAAGCAAATATTTTGTAATGAAAACATGTTCTCTGTCAAAATGTATCACGCCTTTATGACAGATGTAGTGGGAAGGGCACATGACCTTGTGTTACCTCCCTTTCCTACAGAAGACCTCTCATGGCCCTATGTCTGATTTCATGCAAAACATCTATGAAATGTTTTATATAAAGCATTTTTCCTAATTCTACACACACACACACACACACACACACACAAGACACACCAGTGCATATTAGTGATTATCATCACTTGCATCATCATCATCATCATCATCATCATCATCATCATCATCATCATCATTTTGGCTTCAAGTCCAGAATGAAATGCCATAGAATGTTGAAACAATTTCAGATACAGATCGAAAGTATATGGGGGAAGGGATGCCTAGACTGTTTACTTATGGGACCACTTAGAGCAGCGTGCTGAAGGCCTCTGATTCTTCTGCCTTTGACCACAGTCATGTGATTGTTAATGTGAAATAGGGTATTATTCATTCCAGAGGCCAAACCAGAGTGGATTGATTTTGGATGGTGGTTGGGTCACAGATTGCACTTCTAATCTCATGAAAAATCACATACTCCTGCTTCAGTCACACAAGGCTCCTTTACCACAAACAATTTTTTTTTTCCTCAGCGGTGTTGCCAATGCCATGACCTTGGTCTGAAATACTTTTCACATGACAGAATGACACTTCCACACAAAAACTTTTCACTCCTTTTTGTTTGTTTGGTTTTTTTTTTTTTTTTTGGTTGGTTCTTTGGTCATGTCTTTCTTGAAACTATCAGTGAAGTTCCCAGTACTTTTCTCAGTTTATGAACAGGCATTTGTCATGTATGAGTTGACTATTCACTTACTGTTGCCAAGATGTGTACTTTCTGAGTTGCTGTGTGATGGGTTCCAGTGTTTTGGGAGAAATTCAGATAGTTACATGGCATGGACCAAAGATCAAAGATTAAGCTTTAATGGAGATAGGGAAAACTTCAAGGCCAGGATACAGCAAGAAAAGTAAAGACACAACTTTTCTATTATCCTATAGATAGATGTATGGTCAGAGATTCTTGTGGCCATGCAAGCCTATGCTCCTATGGAGAGTCACTTTCTGCCATTGATTTCTCCTTTTAGAGGTAAGAATCTGAAACAGGTTCATCAGTAGGGGACTAATTGCTTAGCCATCATCCAGTTTGGATGTGTTTACTACTGAAGAGGAAGGTTAAGTTCCTGAATTGGACTCTGGCTCATGGAAAGCTAGAGCATCCTTTGCTGAGACTGGAGGCCTCTGGTTTTATAAGGAGGTCAGTTGGGGTATAATCTCTAATCCTGGAGAAGAAGCAAGTAGTTCTGATTGTTTTCACTTTTGGGGAAAAATTCTCATTTCATCATGTAATGTGTAATAGTGACTAGGCAATGACAGATATTCAATAAATATTCTAACACATAAAGGGACTGATATCTGAAAAAATAAAGGGGCTTGGAGACAATATGCAAAATATTGTTTACCATTATTATGATACTAAGACTATATTCTTTTGGGATACCCAGTAAAGTTATTAATTATGTCGTTAGAGGGATTTGTTATGCCATGTAATCTGAGCATCTATGGCATGTTTTAGTTTCTCAGGCTATCAGTTCCTTGTGTACTGTAGACATCCCATATGCCATGTTGTGATATTTTAGACCTCTAGGCCATATAACCCATATTTACTCCAAAGAAACGCATAAAGTGAAAAGGATGTATGGAATCACTATTTAGTCTCTGTACATTGTCTGTTTAGACCTTGCAATCTCTTTGGCTTCCAGATCCTCCTGGGGATAGTGGAATTAGCAGGTGGGAAGTCATTTGCCTAAGGAAATGTTCTTAACACTGTTCTTGTTCTATGCATCATCTCACCAATAACTAACATACTTCAGGAATCAGTAAAAACCAGGGATGAATATATTGCTTCCACCCTCAGCAGAGTCTTTTAATGAAAATAAAATATTAGAGCTTTCCAGAGCTACTAACAGGGCAGTGCCAAGCCAGTATACTGAAAGAAATAGAGAACAGGATGACAACAATTGAAAGGCTCTAAAGATTGAAAAAAAAAATCTGTGATGAGGGAGAAAGGTAGAGAAGTTGCAATTGGGATTGTACGTGGCGAAGGTGGGTTGTCTTCAAGGAGAAAGCAATTATGGTGATCAACCCAAACAGAATGCCTGCAGATGTTTCATAGACATCTAGGAACACAAAATAGTGAATGGCTTAACTCTTTTAAAATTATTAGTTTAGTTATTATAATTTAAAAACTTTTATTTTTAAGATGATTACATTTTTCCCTTTCCCTTTGCCCATTCAAACCGTCTCATATACCCTATCTACTTTCCTACAAATGCAAATCACTAATTATTACTGCATGAATATATTTGTATGTGTATGAATGAAGATGAGATGTCTGTCTATATGATATGCATATAGGCAGTGACATGTGTTGTCACTGACTGTGAGTCAGAGGACAATTGTCAGGAGTTGTTTTTTCCCTTCCACCGTGGATTCTGGAGATCAACCTTAGGTGGTTGTCTTGTTCGACCAGCCCTTTTGCTCCCCTTGAGTCATATTGCCAGATCTGTTTCTTTGCTTTTTCATTCATCTCGCTGCCCTTTTCCTTTCTTCACATTCAATTCCTCTTAAACAAAGATGATTTTATATTCAGCAACTCTAAATTTTATTTAATGGTTCAAACCATGGTGGAGACTGCCTATTTTTCTTTGACTTTGTAATTCCAAATTACTTTCAGTTGACACATAATTTGTCCAGAATAGGTCAGAAATCTAACTTCAAAACAATCACAGCTAGAATTCTGGCTCGTGTAATAAAGTACAGCTTCTAGAGGCCATCACTATGGATGGTAGATAAGAGAGAAAGGGTTGTCTCAGTGCTCAGGCATGCATCACTATAGAGGTATCCTGATGGAGAGACACTCCAGTAGGGAAGTGGCAGAGGCAGGGATGGAGAGGAAAGGGATACTTTATCTCCCTCCTGGTTTTACAAGAGATTCTTGAATGGACACTCTGGAGAAGAAGGCAACTAGAAACGAGTGGCTTTGGGTGGAAATCGTGGATGGAGACCTAAGAGGAGTTTCTGACATGACTTAACTTACTAGGTTAGGAAAACAGGTCTCAGCCTGCTTTGTGTGCTTTCTTTTATTCCTCTCTTTATCTTATAACAAGGGGAATTGCTTTGAGACAGGTTGGGGGAATTAAATGTACTGAAGAGTACTAATTCTTCCTAAAAGGGCTCAAAGGTGATCTTTCTCTTACCCTTGTTACAGTCTGTTACCATGATAGGCAAATTCTGGAGTTACCCAAGACTCTTTTTAATCTCCTGCCCCTAGGACTTTCCAACATAAAACTTTTTTTATCTGTTCTCCTTTATCCAGTGACATTTGCTTTGGCTATTATATCGAGAAGTTAAACCATGTCAAAGGCTTTCTTTTTTTTTTTAAAAGAGGAGTGCCTTGCCTCTACTTGTTCATTGTCCTGTGAATAAAAAAGATCTTCAAAGGCTGCTGTGGGTACGAAGAACAGTGTCTCTTTGCTGAATCCCCAGCTGACGATTCTTAATCAAAATGTTCTTTCCCATAGCCTCTGTGCTTCAGAAATACCGTTCAAACGGTTTATTTTAGAGTCCATGTTTCATTTAAGTCCCTCTGCATATCAAATATTAAGTTCAGAGATATTCATGTCCTCCCTGGGGTGCTCTCCATTCCTCCCTTCATACTCAAATTTCTCCAAAACAGTTTTTTCTTTCTTTTCTGTTATTTAATGTTGTTCTCCACTGGGATCTTTTTCTTAGAAGTGAGGAGATTGATAGCTATGAGAATTGGTTTGCTGCTTATGGGACATAGGGTTTTGTAGTAGGTGGTCTTTTCTCAGGAAATGAATACACAAAGGAGCTGTAAAATTTCCTTTCCTACTAAGCCACACAGATTCGGCATTCCTACCTACCATTATGAGAGAGAGAAAAAAAGGATTTATTATAAAGTGTATCATATGGCTCACATGTGTTCCTTGCTGAAGATTTAATCTCCATGTTCATTTTCTAATGGCATTTGTGTTTGTGTAGGAGGTCGGTATTTGGGAAGCAATCAGAATATCACGAGGGTGACAGTCACATGAACTCATTAGGGTGCAGTGTTTATGATGGAATTGGTGGCTTTGTAAGAAAAGGAGCAGAGGTTGGAGCCCCTTTGTTGCATGGCTTTGTGATACTCTTTGCCCTGATGCATGGAGCAAATAGGCGCTCATCAGAACAGATATGGAAGAGGTGCTGGTGGAATCCTTTTGGACTTCTCAGCAAATGGATCGTATTCTTTACAAATTATCCAGTCTGTGATATTCAATCATATCATATGAGAATAAACTAAGGCATATAGTTTATAGACTTAAAACAGTGCATTAGAATAAAGAGGAGAGAAACACACATTTCTTTTTATGTCTCTATTGTTTCTGAGGAGTGTATTAGTTTTACTCACTGAGACAAAATACCTAAGCAAAATGGGAAACTTTTAGGTGATGGTTTTAAATGTTTTGGTATCTAGATGCTTAGCTCCATTAATTCTGGACCATGTTGAGACAGAATGTCATAGTGTAGAGTACTGCTTATGGCAATCAGGAATCAGAGAATGAGACTGAGGACAAGAGATTTTCTCCAGGGAATACAGGCAGTGACCTACTTCTCCAAATAGACCTTATGTACTAGTCTCCACTGCTTCCTAATGATGCCATCCAATTACAAATCCATCAATTAAGAAATCCAAAGAACTCTTCAAATTGAGATTTTTAAAATCTGAAACCCATGGAACTTTCATTGGTTCATGAAAAATGATGCAAAAATACTTGTATTGTTCTGGTCTTGTTTATGAAGCAGTTGCTAGAAGAGACTGTTTCACATCCGATTTCCTGGTATCCCAGCTTTGAAAATCTTTATAGTTCTTCTCTTCTGCAATCTTTCTTGAGCCATAGATGCAGAAGCCGTTGTATAGATGTATCTGTTGGTGATAGGTTTCCCATGATCTATTGATGCCTGCATTATGTCTAGTTGTGGTTTTCTGTGATGATTTTTTCAGTGCAGAGTTGTCAGTCTTGAAACCATATACATACTAATAACAAAAATGGACTCAGTAGATTGTATCATCTATCTGTCTATCTATCTATCTATCTATCTATCTATCTATCTATCTATCTATCTATCTATCATCTACTATCTATAATCTATCTATTTATCATCTGTCTATCATCTATTTATTAATATTCATATATATGCATTTAACAAATAGAAATAAAATAAAAAGAAGTTATCAGTTTGAGAATCATGAAGGGGGAAAGGGAATGGAGAAGAGATGCAATTCAATTAAAAATTTTAAAAATAAAGAGAGTTCTAATTCCCTAGCTGGGATTATTAGACTTAAATCTTGCCTAGCTCCTCAAGTTCACTGCGTATTGAGTTATAAATACTAACCTTATTGGTTTGCTCTCTTTTTGTGGAGTTCCAGCTCCTCCCACAGGGATGCTCCTGTGTCTCTTCAGTGGTTTCTCATATTTTACCGCTTCATTGCAGTGTCAATTCCATGGATTGGTCCCCTTTCCTGCCCCTCTCCAGTGAGCTCAAATGCTCTAGCACTATGTTTTTGCATGTAGTGTACACGTGCCAGCATAAGTGAGCAAAAGGAAGTTCTCAGCTCATTGGAGTATTCTCATTGTAACACAAGTGCTAGATACATGTTGACATCTCTAAGTCAAGAAATAAAGACAGAATAAATGATAGATGTTAGCACTTGTATATAAACACGCACATATCCTCTAACTAAGAACAGCAGCTGATTTAAGCTTGAGGCTTCTTGAGATCTTCAGATGCTCAGCTCACATTTTAATATACTTTGCTAGGAGGTGAAAAAATATGATCAATGAATAGTGATTTATTCTTTTCAAAACAGTTTAGTATTTTATCCCACTTGATCCTTTCAAGAACGTTGTCAAATACAGAGGCCACTGGTACTGTCTTTGTTTACTGGAACTCTGTAAAGTTAAGCAGTTTATTCAAGGTCAGGCAAAGATGAGGCAGAAAAGAGAAAATAGCCCTCATCATGTGAATCCTATTGAGTAGAGGTCATCATGATAATGATAAGAATAGTCTGAATTATTTCAGATGATATGCTTAGAATTTTTATGTATTGTATATTTTGTGTACATATATTTCTATGCATGATAAGACCCTGTGTATTGTGATTGATTGCTATTTTATCTTTTCTTAATGATGGGGAAAGCTGAGCCTTGGAAGAATTCTAGAACATACTGTAAGTGCTACCATAGTTATCCAGAGGCAAAACTGGGAACTTTGTCATCAATTCTTTGTTCCTAAAGGCAGTATGTTTGACCTTGTGTTTATTTATTAACACTTCTAGCTTCTCAGATACCACTTCCAATATGCAAACAGTAAATCATCAATGCAAATAGTATACACAATATATTTGTTATTTATATATATATATGTATATTACATGCCACTTATTCTCCCTCCATTATAGTTCAGCACTGTTTTTCCTGTGTTTCTTGGGCTCTTCACCACAGGATGCAATTCCTGGTTTGCAGCAGTATCAAAACTAAGCTCAAACTCAGCTGAATAGCAAGTCTGATGCTTATAGTCATGTATATCCTTCTTTGTTAAGACTGTGATAGAATGCTCAATCTGTCTTTCTTCCAATCTTTAGTGAGCTCAACTTCCCACTAATTTCTTCTTGGTTGAAGCCATCAACTCCAATGATCAAGTGAAAAATTTTCTGAACTAATTCAGAAGAGTTGGCTTTTTGCCAGATGCCAAGCAAATATTGCATATGTTTTCTCAAATGTAGAATATAGATTGAAATGTGTGTGTGTGTAGAAAATGAGAGTAAAAAGGGGACTATTAGAGAGAAGGAAGAGGTATAAAGGTGGGGTGGGAGCAAGAGAGGACAATGGATTATTTATTACATGAAGTAGACAAAGAGGCTAGCATAATGAATAAGACCAGAGTGAAAGGGATGAAATGATTGAGTGGAGGTTAGAGTGGTCATAAGAACAAAGTATAGCGATGTATATGTATGGAATTATCTCAATGAAACCAATCCTTTTAAAGTGAATTTTTAAAATTAATAATGAAAATAAGAATGGGCTATTAGGCCCAGCCTGGTTATTTAGCTGTGTGTCATATACAATTCACTTAACAGCTCTGAAACCAAGTCTGTTCATCTATAAAATTAGATAATAGCTTTGCCTTCTGAAGAGTCATCTTAAATTATAAAACATCTTTGTTTTATAATAAAATTGTTAAGTTGTACATTTTCAAGGAAAAGGAGGAATACCAAATAGACAATTTCTTTTTTTATTGGTTATTTTATTTATTTAACATTTCAAATGTTATCCCCCTTCCCAATTTCTCCTCCACAATCTCCCCTCCCCCTACTTCTATGAGGATGGTCTCCCACCTACCCACCCAACCCACTCTTGCCTCACTGCCCTAGCATTCCCCTACACTGGGGCATCAAGCCTCCACAGGACCAAGGGCCTCCCTCTCTTTGATGTTCAACAAGGCCACCTCTGCTACATATGCAGCTGGAGACATAGGTCCCTCCAATTGTACTCTTTGGTTGGGGGTTTAGTCCCTGGGAGCTTTGGGGGGTCTGGTTAGTTGATATTTTTGTTCTTCCTATGGGGTTGCAAACCCCTTTAACTCCTTCAGTCCTTCCCCTTAGAGTTCTGTGGGATTGGAAATTGATCTTCTTTTTCTTATGTTTCAACTCTGATTTGTTGACAGTACTTTCTGGAAGATTTTATGGATTTCATGACAGGGCCTCAGAGACAGGCTATATGAATCATAGTGTCTTTTGTACTAGGAGGGTGACGTGGCCTCACTTGTCATGTATTTCTTACAATCCCACTGGACATAGGTACAGCAAGATAACGTTGCTGAGAGTACCGGGTTTAGAAACCCACCTTCCATTACCTTTTGGTGTTTCCTGATGTAGAATGTCAGACCTTAGATGCTGGCTTCTTGGTTTCAATCAGCTGATTCACACAGTGTGTTCCCCAGCTTTTGAGGTAAAGCAAGGCCCCAATCACATAATTTTTTATACTTGGTTTTCAAGATCTTATTAACTTTTACACCAAGGATTGCCAAGAGTTTCTGGGGGCACATTTAGAACCAGCAGTGGACACTATGCACACTACTTCTTTGGTGACACCTTGTCAGCTAGGAGACACTTCTGCCTGGTGACAGACTGGATTTCTGGCTTTTAGGATGGAGAATATCTTGTTAGTAAACCATCCAGTAGAGTAAGTAACAGAATTTTGGTTTTACTCACTGCAGCATAGAGATGAGTGAGTCAATGAGCCTTGATGATAATTGATGTTTTTCTGGGTGTTTATCTAACAATGTGACTCTCTCCTTTTGATATAGGCATAGAGTGGAGGTTGGTTATTTTGTACTTCCAGAGACCAAATTCTTATCAATAAAACCTATATTTAGCCTTTAACAATGTTCCTGATGTATTTTATCATATTTCTTCATGATATATTTTATTATGATTCTTCATTAATATTGTTTAATATAGTTCTGAAAATTACTGAATTCCATTGCCCAATATTTTGAGGTGAGGAAACCAAGGCTTAGAAGGCTTATCTCATGCATCAGTGACCACTGGTTAGTTGCTATCAGGGCTTATTCTTATCAGGGTCCTTGGGTCCATTCCTGAGCTCTGTTCTTAACTTCTAAAGCACGGGATATTGCTGCTGAACTTGGTGAGGACACCATATGCAATTCAACTTTTTCGAGCACACTCTTGAGTATTTGTCTCAGTTCCATTTTTAGACTTTTTGTTCCATGAGTTCTCTAACGGCACGGTACCTTAGAGATTGTTTACTGCTGGAATCTTAGTAATTTGATCCATTTAATAGGCTCTTCTCACAGTCTATCATTTAGGAAAAAATGTACAGCATGCCTTCTTAGGACCAAGCCATATACTGAGCGTTGAGAATAGAGCAGTGACCAAAAGTCAGCACCTCTTCTGGCATTAAGCTTAGTCTAGAAGGCAAGGACTATTGAGGAAATAAACATCATATAGAAAGTGATTAAGCTCTCTAGGATAAATAAAGCAGGGTGTGAGGATGGAAAACTGATAGGGTGATTATTTAGATGATGGGCACAAGGAGGTCTCACATAAACGGTGACCCTTGTCCCTAATCTAGGATGATAACGTGAGTCTTGGATATCTGGAGTGTGAATATTCACAGAAATGGTTAGTGAAATTATCATAGTGCTACCTGTGATGTCACAGTGCTCTTTCCTGCCATCATGATGTTTCATTTTCACACAGCAATTTCTCTTTGTAACATCCCAATGCTGTAAGTGACATGACATTGGGTAGTTTTGTGTCACAGTGGAGCATTTTGGTGTCACAAGACAGTGTTGTGTTATCACAATGCCCCATTGTGACATCACTACCTTTGACAAGACATATGAGGCATGCTCAAGGATAGCAAAGCCACTACGGTTGACTGAGGTGAATAAGGGGAGAGAAGAAATAATAATGGAGTGGTGTCTGGGAGAATTTGGTATAACTCTATAATCATAAGTACTCTCTTATGATATTACAGTACTTTATTATTAGATAACAATGTTTTACTGTGACATGCACTATTCTGTTGTGCTAACACATTGCTACCTTGTGACATCACAGTACCTTGTGACATCACAGATCAATTTTGACATCATAATATTTCATTGGGACATCACTATGCTGTTTCTGCTATCACAAGTTGCATATGTTATCACAATGTTCCATTGTGATATCATAACACTCTATTATGAGATCATAATATTCCACTATGATATCACAGTGTTCCATTATGAGGCCACAGTGCTCTGCTATGACATGACTGTGCTCCATTGTGATAATACAGTTCTGTTTTGTGACATCACAATGCTCTACTGTGACACAACACTACCATATTATGCTAACATAATGTTAAATTGTGTTGTCATAATGATGACTATACATCATAGTGTTCCATTGTGACATTATAATACTTCATAATGAGATGACAATGTTCTACTATGGCATGCCAAAGTACCATTGTTATTCCATCTCATATTCCATCATGAGATCACAGTGAGTACCATGCCTTTACAAGCCTCCACTGTGACATCAAATAATGTCTTGTTACACCACAGCTCAATTATGACACCTCAGTGTTCCACTTTGCCATCACAGTGCTCCATTGCAACATCACATTGCTCCACCATTTATAGGAGACATGTTCAAGGGTAGCGGGAAGGACATTATGGTTGGTTGAGGTGAACAAGGGAGAGAGAAGAAAGAAATGATGAAGTGATTTCTGAAAGAATTTGGTATATCCATATAAAATGCCTTAGAGGGTGCTTGAGATTCTGTGTTAAACATGTGTCCCCATAAGAGAGATTTGCATCCAGTTGTTATGTACTTTACTTTTTGCAAGAGTCTTTCTGAGACCTGCAGGATGCAATTTTGAAGCTGGGAGTAATGGAAACTAACAATCCCATTAGATGGTTAACATAGAAAATGTGTGACATGAAAATCATCTGACCACAAACTTGGGTAAGAAGTAGCTGGATTTTAAAAAGGTTTTTTTTTTTTTTTTTTTTTTAAGTTAGACCAGAAAGAATGTTTTTAAGCCAGATGTGTGGCATTACCAAGGTTAACTTTCTCTTGCTTGTGTACTTTCCACCAGAAGTGGGGCTCTGGTAACTGGTCAACATGTTTGAGGTCCCCCATTCTCACTTTCTAACTGTGTTTACCTTGGGGAAACAGATCATTTTACTGTTGAATGATTTCCTTCCAGGTGGGTACACACCTGTTGCCAGGTCTTCTGATACTCACCACCTTCAATTGTGAGTTCATGCCATTATTAAGTATCATAAATTCATTGTCCTTATGGGAATCTTAACCAAATAGGGAACCTGTTATTACATGAAGGAGTAAACAAAGGGCTACATTAGCAGTAAAGAATGCCCCAAGGGAACAAACATATGAGTAATAGAATCTAAATTGGGTCAGTAGAGTAAAAACCGTAGTCTGCAAGGAAATGACAGGAGACATAAACTATAAATAAGACCCTCCAATTTCATGTTCATGTCTGTTCATGGCAGTTCCTTAGTTTTTGCCCTTGGCCTTTCTTCTTCTGTGGTTATCAGATCCTTTATTTATTGTTCCATAATGAGTAATCCCTATTTTGCATACTAGAAGCAGAGGGTGGGAAGGAGGGGAAAAAGTACACATTTATCTCTGTGACTCAGACTGTATGCCAAATTAGGCTAGAAGCTCACGTCTGTTCTTTGATTCCTCAGAGTGAACCTTCACTGCCTACTGACCCAGCAAAGTGGAGAACATTATAATCTGATCCTTTTAAAGCAATTTTTTTTATTATGTAACTATTAAATATATTATTTGTCAAAGCATGAGTTCTGTTATTATGGCATTAAATAGAAATCAAGTCACAAAATAATGCATACAATATAGTTGCCATGATATTAAAATCAAGAGACTTTAAGTTTGTAGATTTGTAGCCAATAGCACTCAATGGAGTTATCCTTTTATGCTTTATGTACTTCTCTCCCTTTACTCATTTTAAAAATTTATTTATTTATTTTTTGCATCTCAGACTCTACCCCCTCTATCCCCTTCCAGAATCCTCCTGCCCATCCCCCATCCCCCATCCCCTTCTCCTCTGAGAGAGTGGGCTCCCCCTGCTTCTCTTCTGACATCTGGTGCATCAAGTCTGCAGGGTTGGGTGCATCCTCTCCCACTGAGGCCAGACAAAGAAACTCTGTTGGGGAAGAGATTCCACAAACAGGCAACAGCTTTAGAGACTGACCCTGCTCTGGATGTTAGGGGATCCACACAGAGAATGAGCTGCACATCTGCTACATATTTGTCAGTGGAAGGCTTTGGTCCAGCCTGTGTGATGTTCTTTGGTTGGTGGCTCAGTCTCTGAGAGCTCCCAAAGGTCCAGGTTATTGACTGTGTTGGTCTTCCTGTGGAGTTCCTGTCCCCTTTAGGGCCTTCAACTCTTCCATAAGAGTCCCCCACCTCTGAATCTTAGGCCTTTAGAGAGTTTTGTTAGCTTTGCTTTATAGGATGCTCTGTAGATTTCTATTCTGTTAAGGAAGTTATGTGAGTGCTTCCTCTGGCCTGTAAGAGTTCTCCTTGCATGGTGCATTGATTTCTTAGAGCCCACCCAAACATCCCTTTGTAGTATAGTCAAAATTATCACAACAGAAGATCTGAGGCCATGATGCTGTCAAAGCCCAGACAATTGTCACATGTGATCATTGTAGTTATGTTTACATTATCCCTGCTCCAGGTACAACATTGCTGTGTTATATCACTGTAATGGTTTATTAACTGACATGCTATGAGGGACTTTCAGTTTTGAAAGGGAGCAGTTGGTGGGTATCAATAACTCTTATTGAGTTATGTTTTTGTATATCTCCTTCTAAATTAAGTTTCTTCATGTCTACGACTGTGTCTTATTCATTTTGAGTTTTCTTCTAGTATTACAGTAGTAATAAACATCATGAGGTTAGGAAATGCTTCAGCAAGATTCCTGCTGAAGTTGACTAACAACTCCATAACTTAGTCCCTTTGAAGAGACATGGAAAACAGCTGTGCAATGTTGCGTGGAATCTTGAACAGTGTAAGCACTTACCACTGTACTTGGCTCCATAGCATCTGCTGCACCAACTTGGTTTCTGCATTGGTTCCAGGACACAAAGGTAAATATGAACTGCCTTATCAGACACGTGTTTGTTTATTTATTAAGTGGAGAGGGTTAAGGCTGTCATTGGAGAGGATCCAGGTTAGGTTTTATAGAGGCATTTCTCAAGGTTTGAAGAACTCTTCTTGCTTAGCAGTGTAACGAATATCAAGGCCTGGATGGTACTAATTTTTAAGCTTCTTTGTCTGAGAACCTTTGTCAGAGCAGTGCAAGGGACAAAGTGGAGTGGAGTAATTTGACAATGCTTTATCACAGACCCACTTCATTTACTGAAACTGTATATGTATGATTTAGTTGCAGAGCTGTATCTAATGACAGGATGTGAATTGTGACCATGCTGGACAGAACACAACTCCTCTAGTATGGAGGTCTGCATATTCTTTATAGTAGATCTCCAGCAATTACATTGGATGTCTATGATGTCAGTGGTTGCCCCTTCAAACATAATTCAAGTTTGTGTATCTGCGTTTCATAATAATGTCAGAAAAAGAGGATTCACAGATTGCTTCTCATATCAGCTTTCTATAATGGCATACCAGGTTAATTAGATTCTTTAAAAATGACAACTAGTTATAGAGTATCTAGTTCTTACCTTAGCCTGTGAAAACGTCACCATCAGTCTAAAGGTACTAGTGTCTACATTTTCTATAAGAAAAATAGGGGCTCAGATAACATTTCCAAAGCAATATGACAAGTATGATTTAACAGAATTCTTTGAGGTTCAACTATACTGCTTACTTCCCTGGAGACCTCTCATTCATTAGAATGTAAGCTAGTGGTAATACTGAAAACAATTTAATTTATTAGTAGACTATTGAATCTGTTTGACTTCTTTGAGCATTATCCAGCCAATAATTTAAGAGCTATTATTAATTAAGGAAATAAAATAATTAAAAATATTTAAAAATAAAAACATTTAGATGAGATTGGTTTCATTCAGAGTAGTATGGCCATAATCAATGCAATAGTTTTAGAATAGCATTTTTGCTGGGACTCTTTGGTGAAATTAGTATTTTTGTCTTTTAATCAGAAAATACTTAAATATATTCTAGCTAACAGAAGAGCATGTAGACTTGGTTTTTAGTTTTTTTTCTTTTAGTGAAAATAGAATTTTTTTCAAACAATATGTTCTGATTACAGTTTCCCTCCCCACTACTCCTCCCAGTTCCTCACCACCTACCCTCTCATGCAGATAAACCTTGTGTGTCTGTTAGAAAAGAAATGAATATCTAAGGAAGAATAAAAAAATAAAAGAAGTCAAAACCAAACAAATTAGAATATGTGAACACAACCAAACAAGAAAAATACCCCCAGGAAAAGCACAAGAAATTTATACTGATGTAGACTCACATGTTTACACACTCGGAAATCAATGTTGTTCGCTCCTGTAAGCTTGCTCTCTTCTCTCTCTCTCTCTCTCTCTCTCTCTCTCTCTCTCTCTCTCTCTCTCTCTACACACACACACACACACACACACACACACACACACACACACATACACACACCCTGGATGGATGCTTCAAGATATCCATCGGGGAAGTCAATTATTTATTTGCATTTTTGTTGATCTTGACCTTGGTAATTATTTTCAGAAAAATTTAACAACTTTAAAAAAAGTCTGTTCATTTTGAAGATAATTGTTTCTCCTAAAAAGATTTCAAATGAAAGTGTAACATTTATTAAGTTAAAGTTCCATTGACCAGATGGTTTGTATCCAAGATCATATACTTTCAGTTAATGTTGGGAATTGGAATCTTCGTAGTGAGCTTTTTTCATTCACTATGGCTGGAATGTCTAATTAAAAATTGGAAACATTTCTCCATGAAACTTTACTCACCTTCTTCTGTTTTGCATGATTTTGTTGACACAGATTCACCCAGAGACATATAAGTGATATTTAATTGGATCTAGTGTGGAAATCTACAACATTTATGACATGACGTTAGGAGCTGTACTCCAGTTGCTTTGGATTTTTTTTGTGATCATTAATATTACTGAGACCAATTTCAGCATTATTAGCAGACACATGCCTGGCTTTTCTCATGATTTCAGTTCTTGAATTATTGAGAGAAAAAAGGTTTTCTTTTTCTTTTTTTTTCATACATTTTATTGAAAAAATTTCATACATTGTAATCTGATTATGAACCTTCTTATACTCCTTCCTCATTCCACCAACTCCACCTTCTCTCTCTCTCTCTCTCTCTCTCTCTCTCTCTCTCTCTCTCTCTCTCTCTCTCTCTCTCTCTGAAGCAAATAGGCAAGTAAACTAACAATAAAACCAAGCAAATCAGAATTAGTGAAAAGAAAAACACAAGAAATATATGCAAACATAATCTATAAAAACACAAAATTGAAAGTCATGATATGCAAGCAGAAGGCCATGAGACAAAAATTGCACAAATAAACCAACATGAGACAAATGAAACTTTTGATCACCAACTGAAGCTTTCAGGTCAGAAATGGGTTGCAACTAACTGAGTTGTTGGCCAAGGTTTCCTCTGGCAATCCCAAACACCTCAGGCTATTGCCAAGGCTATTGTTTGCTTGCCACAAACTGCCAGAAAGCCGAGCTGGTGCCTTCCTAGAACCTTCACCCTGCAGACTAGGGTTCAGTGTACTGGAAGGAGCTCTGCATGCTACCCAACCTTTTGATCTACAATGATGCAAGATTCACTAGTGGAACAGTATGGGGCCTATGGTAAAACCAAATGCTACTGTGCTACTAAAGGAGCATACCTGTAAAATGACTCCTAAAATAGATGTTTGCTATTGATATTAGTAATTATCTTATTAATAGAGCAATTTGCACCAAGCCAAAGGAGCCTCAGGCTGCAGCTGAAGAAAAGTGTTTTGAGTATATTCTTCTGCTTATTTCCACACAATTTCTTTGATATTTGACACAGGCTTGATTGACAAGGGAATGCAAAGTTCTTGGATTTGTTTTTTTTAGGATCCAGACTTCTCTGTCATACTCTCTAAATTTTGGCAACGAAGTGAAACCTCGTGCAGAACCAGGCCGATGAACAAGCAGAAGCCACAAACATCAGCATACACTTAAGTGACTATGCCTGGAATCTACTAGAACAGATGTTGCCAGCCAGCAATGCTAAGCACATGGCCATATTTTTCTTTAATTAATAAAAGTTTGTTACAGCAATATAAAAACAATCATTGAAGTATATAAGACATTTGGAAACTGTGATTCAGATTTATATCCTAGATTACTTAGCTTTTATAAAAAATTCAAATATATATATATATATTGTGTGTGTCATTATGACAAGAAAAATGTGCTTTTAAAATAAACAATAAACTTACAATTACAAAAATAGATATTACCTAAAAGCAAATTAGGAACACTTAAGTATGCTTAGTCTGTTAAGCTTGAGAATATTTCATTATAATTAAAATAATATCCATGCACACCAGAATAATAGCACAATAGTACTGGGCTATAGTCTGAGAAAAATGATTAGATATAAAAGATTTTATTGTTAACAATAAAGAATAAAATTAAACTACATTTTGTTTACAATCTAGAAAAAGTAAAAATTGAGCTAAAGAAAATAAGAATTTAGATCAAGCAAAAATAATCCATTAATAGAATTAGTGTGAGGAGCAATAAAGAGCCTGACCTAGCAATATAATACTACACACATAGTATGAATGAATTAGAAATATTAAATCAATTTAAAAGTAGAATAATAGCTAAATGGAAAACCCTGGGTAGAACAGTTTTGTGTTGAAAACATCATAAAATTATAAAATTCTTCATAAACATATAAAACCAAATGAAAATATTGGCTTTTTATATTATCAAGTACTTGTCATTGATTAAACTTCATTTTAGACCATTTTGCTGGCTAGTTCTTCATGCTATTCTTAAACTATAAAACCATTCTGGATATTTGTACAGGAATATTCAGTTCATAGCGTATTTATTTCCCAACCAGAAAAAGCTAGGGAGAAATGTAACCTTCTGTCTACAATAACTTAAAAAAGTGATGCATAAAAAAGTCTCCAACTCTAACCAAATATGTCATATATCTACTGAGAAGAGGGGTTGCTGAAAGCCAAGAGATACTGACCTTTTTATACAAGATGCCGATTTCTCCTAAAGCAAGCCTGGAACCTCTGCCTTCAGGTAGAGGAACAGGGCAGTTATGGAAGTTGCAGCTGTGTCTGCAGAGATTTCAGTAATTAACATGGAAAATCAAAGAAGTGTAACTAACAGATGACACTGTGCCGTTTTCATAGTCTCTAAGATCCCTCCACAAAGATGTGGACGCCCAGAGTGAAGTGCGATGACCCGATGAAAGAAGTCATTGCACACTGTCACAGAGAGCTCACAGAACAACAACCTTGGTAAGAATGCAATCCTTTTATTAATTAGAATGTGACAAAGGTTTTCTAAGTTTAATATTAAACTCATTTAATTTCCATAATAGCCTATAACACAGTTATTTCTACAAGTGAAAATAGATAAGCAGACAGAGGAGCCCATGCACATGCGTGTGTGCGCGCCACACACACACACACACACACACACATGACATAAAAGTAGGAGAGACTTCTCAAGAAGAAGGAGGAGAAAAAAGAGGGAATTACAAGTTGATTATAATCAAAATACATCAGGTACATGTATGCAAATTTAAAAGAATAAATTAAAATATATATATAGAAAAACCAGGTCAAGGAGCTTGTAGTTTTCAGCATTGGGACTGAAATCCAAGGAATAAATTCAGAAGGTGAATTTTTTAACTACCACCCCCTGGCTCTCCTTCGACGAAACCAAGCAACTTTTCCCTGGAACACTGAAAGATTTAGAGAGAGGGTAAAGGAAATCACAGACAAGGGGAAGGCTGAGGCAACCAACAAGCCCTCATTTCCTACACAGACCATTCTTGTATTTGTCTTTAATTTAGTCTCTTGGTCCCATTGCAGGAGGGACTCTGAACCCTAGCGCTGTCCTAATAAGGACTCAAGGGACTTGACTGTGGTTGTTTACTACATGATTTTCACAGGATACTGTATCCTAATAGGTAGTTTAGAGTCCATGTGCCTGAGCCCTGGCTTGGTGTCTCTCACAGGAAACTTGCTCACATCAGCAGGAGGGTTGGCACGCTGGCTCTTGCCTGAACCCAGTCTAGTTCAGGTGTGTTAGTGTTGCCCCTTTATTAGGGGAACCCCAGATGAGAGGAAAGCTAACTCTGGGTGTGTTGGTCACAGGCGGTAACACAATCAAAAGCATACGGAATATCAGAAACATGTTTGTGCGCTCAGATTTACAAGAGAAAAATCAGGTATTGATGAGAGCTAACTGGAAGCCTAGGGTTATCCCAGTGCTCAGCCAGTGAGTTCAGGAGCATGTGCGATCTGAGGTCTTTTTAGTGAATCCAGGACATTACTTAAGCAGAGTTCTCAAGGAAGCTCTGTTGGATGGATTAAGAGAAAACAGGCATTAATTTCCACAGAGGTACACCTTGGCTATGTAGAAGTTGTGAACATTTTAGTCTTCTAGAAATGAGGAACGCACAGGGAGGAGATTACATAAGGGGAGAATCTACAAAGTAAATTAGAAAGGCCCAGAACAGGAACAGAAGTCAAACAAGGGATATAGGACGAAAGGAAAAAAATTAAAATTAAGTAGAAAACTTCTTAAGATGTTGGTAGAGAGAGCAGATGGCTTGGATAAAAATCTGCTAGAATCATCAGACTCAAAGCAATAAATATATAATGTCTCGTATAAAAGTTAAGAGAGGTCCAGTCTATGCATAATTGATTTTTAAAATGAGAATATATTTAGGATTATAATGTATCCTGTGGTTGGGTTTTTACTTTAATAAGTATAAGGAGTTCCTCTGTATCAGTTTTGATTAGTCTTGGTTAAAAAATCTATTTTTACAGTTATTAGATAGAAGATATCGATTTCCCATCTAACATGGCACCATGTGGACAGTAGGATAAAAACCAGGCTCTTCTGGAAGAGCAATGCTCTTCCTCACCGATCTAGCTCTCTCTTTTTCTTTTTATATTTTAAATTTTTTATTTTTGTTTGTTTGTTTGTTTTTTTATTTTTTAAATTAAAAAAAATCTAAATTTATTCTTTTTTTTTTTTTTTTTTTTTTTTTTTTTTACAGTCCAGACTTTATCCTTCCCCTGGTCCACCCCCTGACTGTTCCACATTCCACGACTACACTCCTTCCTTTGTCTCCACAAGGATGTCTCCACTCTACGACCCCAACCCCACCTGACCTCCCCACTCCCTGGGGCCTCCAGTCTCTTGAGGGTTAGGTGCATCTTCTCTCACTGACCCTGCAATCCTCTGCTGTATATGTGTTGGGGCCCTCACATCAGCTGGTGTATGTTGCCTGGTTGGTGGCTCAGTGTCTGAGAGATTCCAGGGGTACAGGTTAGTTGAGACTGCTGATCTCCCTATAGGGTTGCCCTCTTCCTCTGCTTCTTCCAGTTTTCCCCTAATTCAACCACAGGGACCACCAGCTTCTGTTTACTAATTGTGTGTAAATATCTGCATCTGACTCTTTCAGCTGCTTGTTGGGTCTTTTGGAGGGCAGTTATGATAAGCCCCTTTTTGTGAGCACACCAGAGCATCAGTAATAGTGTCAGGCCTTGAAGCCTCCCCTTGAGTTGGATCCCAATTTGGGCATGTTCCTGGACCTCCTTTCCTCAGGCTCTTCTCCATTTTTGTTCATGCTGAGAGGTATGCATTTAAGATCTTAAGCATGTAATTGTGTGTTCGTGGAGATGACATAATGAATGTTGTTTCAAGTTTCTTGTGTTTCTTGGTTCAATTTTGTTTGTCTCTTGGGATGAATGTATTTTCAGATTTTCATTTCATAGGTAATGAATCAGCACAGAATGGGTGACATGTGATATTCCAGGAATCCCAAACCAAGTAATGATGGGATTTATTAAATAATTATTCTGAGAAGAGTGCCACTTGTGTGTGAATCTGTATAAATATGGCCTTGAGGTCAGAGGCCTTGCCTTTCATTTGCCAGCTTGCTTATTTATATGTGTCTTCTTAGAGTTTTGTGTGCTTACTGGCACATGGTCCACGAGTGCTGGTGTGTGCCAGGTGTCTGCTGGCAGATGCCTGTCTGATGACTGTTTAGTGATGATGCTTGTTTAATGGTTTTCACGTGGAAGAAAAAAGGTATATCTTATCTGCATAGCTCTGGCTCTCAGAATCTTTTCAATCTCCCAGTCTCCTATGACATTCTTTCTTTCTTAGTATCAGAAAATGAACATCATGGTCTCTCATAACATTTATCCAGAGAGGTTCAAGCTAAAACACAGCCATTAAATAAAGAACATAAATATAAATACTAAAAAAAAAGTATATATAAAATATAATAATAAAATAAAAATAAGCAATAAACCGAAGCATAAGACATCGTGATTTATATTGCTTTCTCTTGCTCCTTCAAGTGTATGAGTCTTTTCAGGTGGCGGTGAGATCTGTAATTCAAATAAATTAAATCTCTGTGTCCCCTGGGGGAGAGGATTTCTGTGGAGGCTTATTCTCTGCCTGAATTCCCAGGCTGAGTTTTTACCATTTAGGAAAACATTACAGTTTTGTCCCTGGTGTTTTGTGGATTGCACTCTCCTCTTGAGGACCTTCACCAATTGAGGCTCTGAGGGGAGCAGGAATGGAAGGCCTGCTGGTGTATGTTTGTGCCTGTCAGGATGCTGTGGTAGGTTCCGCCACTGGCTTTCTGCAATCCGTGTAGCTCATCCAGACAGTGGAGGACAGGCTACCTTGCTTTAGCTTCAGGTTCCAAACTTCACATTGTACTTTTGCTGCTGCATCTACAGCCTACCGCTTCCAGGCTTCATCATGCCTGTACGGGCATTGTACGACATCACTTCACATACTTCTGCCATCCCATGTAGCTTGTCCAGACAATGGCATTTGTGAATGCGCGCAGGCAGGCATGCGTGCATGCCCCCTCTCTCTTGTGTCTGTGTCTGTCTGTGTCTGTGTCTGTGTCTGTGTCTGTGTCTGTGTCTGTGTCTGTGTCTGTGTCTGTGCCTGCCTGTCTGTCTGTCTGTCTCTCTCTCTCTCTGTGTGTGTAGACATGTCATTGCAAATACCTCAGGTTGAGACTGAGGCCACAATTCTGTGTTTTTTCTAATTCTGTAGTTATATTCTTTATGTACCATGAGTTATGCTTATACGGAGCATAAATATGTCATGTAGCGAGTGCCCCATCAACATTCCTTATTCAGTTTGATCTCAAGTGCTTAGGACAAACTCCTGACTTCCCACTGCAGTGCAATGGTAGTTGTATTTGGGAAACGAAGACTGTCTTTATTCTTCCTTGTATGTGATTTTTTTTTTTTGTACTTTTCATAAGTTTTGAAACAATTATTTTCTTTTTTATTAAAAAACATAAAACAAACACAGAGGGCCAAAATTAGAGGAAGAAAACAAACAAATGTTTGTTCTATGAACTGAGTTAGATTTGCTGTCCCTCTTGATGTCCTCCATGCTGTTCCTCTTGCTAGTTCATTAGTCTTCAGCTTTGTGTGTGACCAGAGTCAGTGCTTCAGTGAGGTCACATCATTTTCCTACCCATGCTTTCTATTCCCAGAGAAAATACCTAAATTAGGGCTTAAAACCTAAGAAGTAGAGTTTAAAACAGGCTTGTCTCACAGTGTCATGCTCCCAACTATTCCGAGCTTCAGACCGTCTCCCGTAGAGGCTAGGCTGTCTCGTTGTGTGTTCCGCTTCCACACCTTGATGTTGAAGTGATTAAGTGAGCAAAAGGCATGGACTGCTCGCAGGAGAATAAGGTTTGAATGAGCTCTGCATTTTTCATCCACCACTTTGTTCTGAAGTTTTAATGTTGCCCATTTATCTTACTGTTTTTAAAAGTGATGTATGTTTATTATTCTAAAAGCTTCAAAAATAGAGAAAAATGAGGGAAGTGAAAATTATATTAAATTATAAAACAGAAGTATATCCGTTGTTGACAACTGGAGAGCATCACTCTGTGGTTGTATACAAAGACAAAGTGGGAAGAAAAAAAGCAGATGGTACAAGAAGCACCACATTAGTCTATATTCAGTAATTTTTGTAGTTTCTTTTTTTCTTTAACTTTAACCAAAGGAAAAAAATGAAACAATAATGACTTTAAGCTTCAAATTAATATTTCCATCATCAAAACATTCCACACGTCCTTAAAAGTTGAGAAGATAAAGGTAAAGGAAAAACTTAAAAGATTAAATCCATGTATACTTTAATATTTAATTTTTGCTTAAAGACACATAGTCTGCTCTAAGGGTTCAGAGTTGAATCGAAGAAAACTCATGTAGCATTAACCACAGGAATTGACAGATTGATTGATATTGAGAATAAAAAGTGGTATGGCTGAGAGACATGCTCGTCAGCACGCAGCATCCTTTCTGAATTCCAAGACCTCTGGTCCTTTAATTCACAAGGGTCAGCAGTTAGCAACTCACAGGCTCCAGATGATGTGTGACAATTATCAAGACTGACCTTAAAATATCAGAGATGGCTTATACTAATTTTACAAAGCAAAAAACCAAACCAAAACAAAACCCCTAAACAGTAAGAAACAAAGAAACCTACCATCTTCTCTTATTCCATTTCAGTCCCTCAAGATTTTCTACCAATCTAGACAACTGCTGGTATCTCCCAGCATAGTTCTGTCACACTCTAGGTAGATCTAGATTCTCAAGTAATTTATGCTCAGGCATAAAATCTGATGGTTCATAGGCTGCTGGAGAAATAATACTAGCCTACATTAATCGAGTTTTTCCTTGTGAGAGAACTGAAGAACTGTTTCCTAGCTTTTCTTTTTCTTTTTCTTTGTTTTTTTGCCTTGTTTTCTGGGACTTTTTTATTAAACATTTTATTTTTATCTTTTTTTTATTGGATACTTTATTTATATATTTGAGATGTGATCCCATTTCCCCATTTCCCTCTACCCAGCAATCACCGCCCACTCCCACCTCCCCACCCATGAATTCCTTACATTGGGGTATAGACCTTCACTGGGCCAAGAACTTCCTCTCTCACCTATGTCCACAAGGCCATCCTCCCCTACATATACAGCTGGAGCCATGGGTCCCTCCCTCTGTGATCCCAGGCTGGTGGTTTAGACCCTGGGAGCTCTGGTTGGTTGGTACTGTTGCTTTCCCCAGGGGGCTGCAAACCCTTTCAGCTCCTTCAGTCTTCTCTCTCACTCCTCCATTGGGAACCCCATGATCAGTTCAATGGTTAGCTGTGAGCATCTACCTGTGTATATTTCAGGCTCTGGCAGACCTCTAAGGAGACAGCTATATAAGGCTCCTGTCAGCATGCAATTCCTGGCATCCACATCAGTGTCTACCTTTGGTGACTGCACATGGGATGGATACCCAGGGGAAACAGTCTCCAGACAACCCCTTCTTCAGTTTCTGTCCCACGCTTTGTCTCCATATTTGCTCCATGAATATTTTGTTACTACTTCTAAGAAGGAACAAAGTACGAATACTTTGGTCTTCCTTCTTCATGAACTTCATGTGGTCTGTGAGTTTTATCTTGGATATTTCAAGCTTTTTGGCTAATATCCAATTATCAGTGAGTGCATACCATGTGTATTCTTTTGTGATTGGGTTACCTCACTCAGGATGATATTTTCTAGTTCCATCCATTTACCCAACATTTTTTTGAATTCATTGTTTTTAATAGCTGAGTAATATTCCATTGTGTAAATGTACCACATTTTTTGTATCCATTCCTCCGTTGAAGGACATCTGGGTTCTTTCCACCTTCTGGTTATTATAAATAAGGCTGCCATGAATATAGTGGAGCATGTGTCCTTGTTATATGTTGGAGCATCTTCTGGGTATATGCCCAGGAGTGGTATAGCTGGGTCCTCAGGAAATGCTATGTCCAGTTTTCTGAGGAACCACCAGACTGATTTTCAGAGTGGTTGTACAAGCTTGCAATCCCACCAACAATGGAGGAGTGTTTCTCTTTCTCCACATTCTTGCCAGCAACTTCTGTCACCTGAGTTTTTGGTCTTAGCCATTCTGACTGGTGTGAGGTAGAATCTCAGGGTTGTTTTGATTTGCATTTCCCTGATGACCAAGGATGCTGAACTTTTCTTTAGGTACCTCTCGGCCATTAGAGTTTCCTCAGTTGAGAACTCTTTGTTTACCTCTGTACCGCATTTTTAATAGGGTTATTTGCTTGTCTTTAGTCTAATTTCTTGAGTTCTTTGTATATATTGGATATTAGTCCTCTATCAGATGTAGGATTGGTAAAGATCTTTTCCCAATCTGTTGGTTGCCATTTTGTCCTATTGCCAGTGTCATTTGCCTTACAGAAGCTTTGGAATTTTATGAGGTCCCATTTGTCAATTCTTGATCTTAGAACATAAGCCATTGGTGTTCTGTTCAGAAACTTTTCCCTGTGTCCAGGTATTGGAGAATCTTTCCCATCTTCTCTTCTATTAGTTTCAGTGTATCTGGTTTTGTATGAAGGTCCTTTATTCACTTGGACTTGAGCTTTGTACAAGGAGATTAGAATGGATCAATTTGCATTCTTCTACATACAGACCTCCAGTTGAACCAGCACCATTTGTTGAAAATGCTGTCCTTTTTCCACTGGACAGTTTTAGCTCCTTTATCAGAGATTAAGTGACCATAGGTGTGTGGATACATTTCTGGGTCTTCAGTTTTATTCCATTGATATCCCTGCCTGTGTCTGTACCAATACCATGCAGTTTTATTACTATTGCTCTGTAGTACAGCTTGAGGTCAGGGATGGTGATTCCCCCAGAAGTTCTTTTATTGTTGAGAATAGTTCTTGATATCCTGGGTTTTTTGTTATTCCAAATGAATTTGCAAATTGCTCTTTCTATCTCTATGAAGAATTGAGTTGGAATTTTGATGGGGATTGCATTGAATCTGTAGATTGCTTTCAGCAAGATGGCCATTTTTACTATATTAATCCTGCCAATCCATGAACATATGAGATATTTCCATCTTCTGAGATCTTTGATTTCTTTCTTCAGAAACTTGAAGTTCTTGTCATACAGATCTATTACTTGCTTGGTTTGATTTACACCAAGGTATTTTATATTATTTGTGACTATTGTGAAGGGTGTCATTTCCCTAATTTCTTTCTCAGCCTGTTTATCCTTCGAGTAGAGAAAGGCTACTGATTTGTTTGAGTTGATTTTATATCCAACCACTTTGCTGAAGTTGTTTATTAGGTTTAGGAGTTCTCTGGTGGATGACGTGGGGTCACTTAAGTATACTATCTGCAAATAGTGATACTTTGACTTCTTCCTTTCCTATTTATATCCCTTTGAGTTCCTTTTGTTGTCTAATTGTTCTGACTAGGACTTCCAGTACTATATTGAATAGGTAGGGAGAGAGTGGGCAGCCTTTTCTAGTCCCCGATTTTAGTGGGATTGCTTCAAGTTTCTCTCTATTTAGTTTGATGTTGGCTAGTGGTTTGCTGTATATTGCTTAACTATGTTTAGGTATGGGCCTTGAATTCCTGATCTTTCCAAGACTTTCCCCATGAAGGGATTGAATTTTGTCAAATGCTTTCTCAGTATCTAGTGAGATGATCGTGTGGTTTTATTCTTTCAGTTTTTTTTTTTTTTTATAGTAGATTATGTTGATGACTTTCTGAATATTGAACTATCCTGCATTCCTGGTATAAAGCCTATTTGGTCATGATGGATGATTGTTTTGATGTGTTCTTGGATTCAGTTTGCCAGAATTTTATTGAGTATTTTTGCATCAATATTCATAAGGGAGGTTGGTCTGAAGTTCTCTTTCTTTGTTGGGTCTTTGTGAGGTTTAGATAAGAGCGTGATTGTGGCTTCATAGAATGAATTGGGTAGTATTCCTTCTGTTTATATTTTGTGGAATAGTTTGAAGAGAATTGGTTATTGGGTCTTCCTTAAAGGTCTAATAGAATTCTGCACTAAAACCATCTGGTCCTGGGCTTTTATTGGTTTGGAGTCTTTTAATGACTGCTGTTATTTCTTTAGAGATTATGGGACTGTTTAAATGGTTTATCTGGCCTGATTTAACTTTGGTACCTGGTATCTGTCTAGAAAGTTGTTCATTTCATCCAGATTTTCCAGTTTTGTTGCATATAGGTTTTTGTATTAGGATCTGATGATTTTTTAAATTTCCTCAGTTTCTGTTGTTACGTCTCTCTTTTCAGTTCTAATTTTATTGATTTGGATGCTATCTCTGTGCCCTCTGATTAGTCTGGCTAAGGGTTTATCTATCTTGTTGATTTTCTCAAGAACCAGCTCCTGTTTTATTGATTCTTTGTATAGTTCTTTTTGTTTCTACTTGGTTGATTTCATCCCTGTGTTAGATTATTTCCTGCTATCTACTCCTCTTGGGTGTATTTGTCTCTTTTTGTTCTAGAGTTTTCAGGTGTGCTGTCAAGTTGTTAGTGTATGCTCTCTCCAGTTTCTTTTTATAGATAGTTAGAGCTATGAGTTTTCCTCTTAGCACTGCTTTCATGGAGTCCCACAAGTTTTGGTATGATGTGTCTTCATTTTCATTAATTCTAAAAAGTCTTTAATGTCTTTCTTTATTTCTTCCTTGACCAAGACATCACTGAGTAGAGCATTGTTCAGTTTCCACATGTATGTGGGCTTTCCATTGTTTTTGTTATTATTGAAGACCAGCCTTAGTCTTTGGGGATCTGATAGGATGTAAGGGATTATTTCAGTCTTTTTGCATCTGTTGAGGCCTATCCAATTATATGGTCTATTTTGGAGAAAGTACCATGAAGTGCTGAGAAAGAGGTATATCATTTTGTTTTAGGATGAAATGTTCTATAGATATCTGTTAAATCCATTTGTTTCATGACTTCTGTTAATTTCATTGTGTCTCTGTTTAGTTTCTGTTTCCATGATCTGTCCATTGCTGAGAGTGGGGTGTTGAAATCCCCCACTATTATTGTGTGAGGTGCAATGTGTGCTTTGAGCTTTAGTAAAGTTTCTTTTATGTATGTGGGTGCCCTTGAATTTGGAGCATAGATGTTCATAATTGAGAGTTCATCTTGGGAGATTTTTCCTTTGATAAGTATGAAGTGTCCTTCCTTATCTTTTTTGATTACTTTTGGTTGGAAGTCAATTTTATTTGATATTAGAATAGCTACTCCAGCTTGTTTCTTGAGACCATTTGCTTGGAAAATTGTTTTCCATCCTTTTACTCTGAGGTAGTGTCTGTCTTTGTTACTGAGGTGCGATTTCTGTATGCAGCAAAATTCTGGGTCCTGTTTATGTATCCAGTCTGGTAGTCTACATCTTTTTATTGGGGAGTTGAGTCTATTGATGTTAAGAGATAGTAAGGAAAAAATGATTGTTGCTTCCTGTTATTTTTATTATTAGAAGTGGAATTATGTTTGTGTAGCTATCTTCTTTTAGGGTTGTTGGAAGATTACTTTCTTACTTTTGCTAGGTTGTAGTTTCCCTCCTTGTGTTGGAGTTTTCCATCAATTATCCTTTGAAGTGCTGGGTTTGTGGGAAGGTATTGTGTAAATCTGGTTTTGTCATGGAATATCTTAGTTTCTCCATCTATGGTAATTGAGAGTATTGCTGGGTATGGCATTTGTGTTCTCTTAGGGTATGTATGATATCTGTCCAGGATCTTCTGGCTTTTATAGTCTCTGGTGAGAAGTCTGGTGTAATTCTTATAGGTCTGCCTTTATATATTACTTTACCTTTTTCCCTTACTGCTTTTAGTGTTTTTTATTTGTTTTGTGCATTTAATGTTTTGATTATTATGTGACAGGAGGAATTTCTTTTCTGGTCTAGTCTATTTTGGGTTCTGTAGACTTCTTGTATGTTCATGGACATCTCTTTCTTTAGGTTAGGGAAGTTTTCCTCTATAATTTTGTTGAAGATGTTTACTGGCCCTTTAAATTGGGAATCTTCACTCTTATCTATACCTATTATACTTAGGGTTGGTCTTCTTATTGTGTCCTAGATTTCCTGGATGTTTTGGATTAGGAGCTTTTTGCATTTTACATTTTACTGGAGTCTGTCTTTCCAGCTATCTTGCTTGTGTCAGAACTCCTCAACATCCAGATGTCTGTGCGATCCTGTGATCGGGAGTTCTTGGGTAGAAGAACTCCTGGGACTGAGGCTGCCTCTGGGATCCTGAAATCCTGCTGCTCTGAGTGCAGTGGTTCCTTTCTGATGGCTCAGGATATGGTGTCTTCATGAGAGCAGATCAGCTACACGTCTTTCCCAGCCAGAGGGCTCTTTTTCTTTATTAATTAATTTATTAACTTTACATCCCATTATAGCAGTCCTTCTCCCCTCTACTCCCTGTCCCACCTTCACAAACCCCTTTCCTATTATCCATTCTCCTTCTCTAAGGAGAAGGGGATGTCCTCAATGGTACCAACCTGCCTTGGCAGTTGGACTAAGTGAATCCTCTCCCACTGAGTTCCAACAAAGCAGTTCATCTACAGGAAGGGGATCATACCCTGACACTATATCCTGAGCCATCCTAGAGGAACTACTGCACTCAGAGCAGGCAACAGAGTCAGAGACAGCCACTGCTCCAATTGTTAGGAGACCCACATGAAGACCAAGCTGCATATCTGCTACACTTTAATAATGAAAACATTGGTATCCAGTTATTTGTAACTGTCCTTTACTGAAATGGTCTCAACTCTCACACTCTGATGTAGTAGTTCCAGGAGATGGAATGTCATCATTATTATTTGTAACAGGACACAACGGCCTGATTTTTGAGAGTTCTAGGGGGTCACTACAGGTATGGATGTTTCTGGAAACCTGAATGAGTTTCAATTAGAGTAAGATAGAAGGCCAGCTTTACCTTTACTTCGTGTTTCTCATCCTAAATTTATCACATATGCATCTCTTGGATTCAGGCCTCATATTTCTTTTGCATAAAATGTAGGATGACCTTCATAAAGAGAGCCAGGAGAGGAAACATGCTAGGTAAATTGTGTGTGTATTTGTGTGTGTGTGTGTGTGTGTGTGTGTGAAGCTATCCTTTATTTGATTTAAGGATTGTCTTTTATTTCTTCTATTTGATGCATTTCTTTTTTTAAAATTTATTTAATTATTTAAATCAAATAATAATTTACTTATTCACACAGGGGTTATAAACACAAAAAGGCAGGATGTAGGGAAGGGAATGACACCGGAGCATAGGTGTTCAGGGGGAGTACAGATACCTTTCAGAACAGGGTATCAGCTGGGTGAAGGTTCAGGGGACAGGTCACTATGATTCTGCCTAAGATTCACTTCTCCTTATCTAAGTTGGTACTGTATTTGATGCATTTCAAATGACAACTTAAAAGATGTTTGTGCTGATGATAGATAGGAATCATAATTTATGAGCTCTGCTCTGGATTTCTTCCCTAGCTAACCACAGATAAAGGATTTAGCATGAATTCATAATTATATACCCATGTGTCTTGGAGGCAGCTGAACCACAGGAAGTAATGGCAGGCAACCTTAAATTCTGAATTATCTTAATAATAGGTCATAGGCTTTGCCTTTAGTGATTGGCTAATACCTTCTTCTAAGATATCATTTTCACTACTTAATTTAGATGCCTTTTCTCTAAAGGTCATTCTGCTATCATCTGGATGATATGGTGGTACCATGTGATGGGGCACACACTGGGGGAGTGACATGGGGCTCTCCTAAATTCCAAGTAAGTTGGTTGCTCAGGTGGCTTTTTGGCTTACATATGAGGATAGCCTTTAGCTTTATGTTTTCTGGTTGTTATACATCATGGCAACTCTGCACACTTTCCTAAAACATAGTGTACATTGTAGTTTAATAAATCATGTGGCATATTTATTAGCATGTACAACAACAAAAAGAAATAATAAATAACTATTTTATGACTATATTTTGTGTATGAGTTAGGGAATGCATTTTCTTCAAGCTAATGAGCCACTGAATCTGTCCTCCACTGGGTTGCTGTTTTCCCTGCCCTCCATCCTTTGACAAGCTCACACCATCTCCTCTCATCTTCTGGGCCTAGAGTATCCACTTTTGGCAGGCTATATCTTTCCACCATCATTCTAATCTGTTGTGTCTGCTTGATTCACAATTTTCTCTTTGAGTTAAGGCTTCTTTCTTCCTTCGACCAAACCCATTTATTTTCATTTTCAGTAGTATCACTTCTGCTAACATCTTACAAAAAACATTTTAGAAATTTAAAGAAGCTCTCAATGTTTGTTTTCCTTTTCTTTTCACCCTGAAAAGAATTTAAAATTCATCCACTGGAATATGAATCATGTGCAAAGTACAGAGAATTATTTCTTTAAGAATGCATTCAGGCAACATGAATATGCCAACTATTCACCGGGCTATGTCGCTATACCTGTCTTGACGTTTTTGATCAGAGAGCTGCTTAAAATCATGCAGTCACTCCTGTGATGTGGATGTCACTCTGTAAATTGTCAAACCATTACCTCAGCGTTTTACCTGCTACACCTAGACACATTTCAAAAATTTCATTCTGTGTGGTTCCTAATTTTGTTCATTGTTGATATGATGGATTACATCTATTCCCTAACACCTTGATCTTCTGTCAAACAGGTCCAGTCAGGATGCATGAACACAGATTAAAGGATTGCTTTAAGGTATTTCTCTACAGTAGTTCATAATGGAGATTTACAAAACTCATAGGCTTCACTGAATATATTTGAAACCACTCTTCTCTTTAACAGTACATAGGGGCTTTCAAAAGCCTTTAACAAACATGCAAATGAGGCTTTGTGTGTAGCTGTAGGAAGCTACACTTTAACCAAGCTGTTTTCTATTTCTAATTAAACCCTAATTAGAAGTCATAATTCTGCTGAGCTATGAAAAGCTTACTATGGTTGTTTAAAAACCCATGGGTGTTGGGATAATAACAAAGCTGTTCTACCTTGGTGTGAAAAGACATCCATAGAAAGATTTCATAGTGTTGTGGCAATCTCAAGCCTTGTTTCATAAAACAGTCTTTCTATAGGCTATTAAGGATGTCCTTCCTGCTTAAATGCTTTTATGAAACCTCAAGTAAAATTAAATCCTTGTTGTGAGAAATCAAGAAACAGCAACAGGTGGGACCTTTGAGCTGTGATTGGGTGAATGGATGAATGGATTCATCAGTTACTGGGGAATGGCTTTGTTGAAAATGTGTTCTTTTTGGATAGCCTCTTCTCTCTACAATGTACTGTCCTTTGCTACTGGTACACGACAGAGTCTTGCTTCTTAGAAGGCTGTCCCTTACTGTTGGCACCTGGGACTGCTTGCCCTCTCTGCAGTTACCATTTTAATATATACCCTTGATTTTTTTCACACCCTTTCCTCTTTCCATGTCTTAAATGGCTGAAATCAGAAGGCATCACAGATTGCATGTGAGTCAATCAATCTGCTCAAAGCATTCATTTCTCTTGTATACATCACTACTCTTACATGTATATGGGCTACAAACACTTGCCACACCACTTATCCAGTGGTCCTGTTTCTCTGCTGGCTTTCCAGTTGCACTGTCTCTCCTGTCTTTCCTGAACTACATACAGTCCCTCATCATCTTTAAGGTAGTGTCACAGCTCAGAGTGAGCTCTGGATAAAAATGGTGCTATGTTTGAGGTGTCACTTGCCTTGCTATTTCCATGCCTCAGTAAGCCTTACTAAATGCTTATTCCTATATTCTTCAGAGATATAAATTACATAATATAAAGGAACTGGGAGCAATCATATGTTTGTGGCCATCCATGAGAAAAAATTAAATAAAATTCTCTTACTTATAGTTATCATTTTTAATAGCTCTCAGTACTTTAAGCTTCCATAGACTTTCTCATACTAAAAAGCAGCAGTCATAGAACTTGAGACGTGTAAGGGCTTGAGAAATGTGGTTTCACTCTTTCAGGTCAGTTGTGATTGGATTATCTTGCATGTATCCTCCATCCAAATACATCCAGGAATATGCCTTAGTGCAGCCATTTTTTCTTCCTCATTTCAGAAGAGAATGTGCATAAGAAGTGGAGATAACCTTAGAAAGGACCTAGAAAACGATATGGGTTTGGATTGGAAGTTTGTCTGAAGGTCTACATGTAGGTTCCATGTTACAATATTATCAAAATTCAGGATCTTATGACTGAGTACATCAATCTTGTCTACGAGAATGTTAGATATGACCAGAGAAAGGGATGTAACAGCACTAGTCCTTGGTGTTTTATGAGATAAGCAGTGTTTCTAGTTTATCTTTAAATATAATTATGAAAAATTTTTCTGTTAATCATGTACTTGGATGCTTTTGCCTGGCACCAGTATTCTGTGAAATTATGTCTATACAGAGAGTAATGTGATCAGCTGTGAGGCACGGGTCAGCTTCAAACATCTCTGATGTCTGATTGCAAGTGACACACTAGTTTCTAGCTGTCAGGTCCTGATTCTTTATTCTATTCTTTCTTTTCCTTAAAATGGAAGAGTAACACAGCACATAGAAAATCTTTCTGTGGTTTGTGTCCCTTCTTCCCCCTGTTGAACTCTCTGCATAGAGATCACATAGAAACATGGCTACATTACTAGAATCTGAGCAACTGTCTTCTCGGCTTTTCCTATGGACATTCAGCCTCACCTAACCTGAGTATTTCTTGACCAGCATCGGAGAATGGTCTTTGTAGATGACCCTAAGCCTCTAGGCAGCAAGGCTGCTGTACTTGGGACATTACCCTTGGTGTTAAATTTTCTTCTTCTTGCTTGTATTTCAAACTACAAGTATATAAATTTTAAGACACAAGAGTCTTTAAAAACCCCACAAATATCAACAAACCTACTATTCAACTTAAAAGATTGACATCCCAAATTGTCCACCCACAATAATCCCTCATCAGGTTGCCTCTGATACTCGGGGAAAACATTTGAATTTGATATTTCTTTCTCATACATTTATTTATAGTTTATGCATATGTATGTATATCAGAAAGTGATGTGTCTTGCTGTTTTGAATGACTTTAAATTTCATATGAAGAGCTTTATATACATTCTTAAATTTCCATCTTTTGTTCAACATTTCTGTGAAGTTCACTGGTGACAATGCATATAGGTCTTGTTCATCCATTTTCTTCCTGTGTGCCAATTCCTTTTTACAAATATGTTGTAATTTGACACATATTTTCTTCCATTGGGCATTAGGATTGTTAGAAGTTTATTTTGTTTTTACAAAAATATTGCTATGAATATTTTTATGTATATCCCATTGTACAGGTGGGTGAGATTCTCTAGAATTTTTATGTAGGAGGGCAAATTCTGAGTCATACACTATGTGTGTCTGCAACTTTAATTTAAACTAATTATAGTATTTCTCTCGCCCACTAGTACACGGGAAAGTTCCCTGTCTCTATATTCTTTCGGTGTTCAAACATTTTGTGATATGACAGGCAAAGTCATTTTAAATTTTCTTTATATTTTTCTGTTTGTGGTGCTTCATTTATATTTTCTATTGGCAGTGAAGTTATGAAAAATTTCATATGAATTTGCCATTCACCTTATATGGGTTATATGAGTGGGCTGCTCATATAATTTGCTTTGTTTTCCTATTTTATTGATGCCCTGTTATTGGCTGGCAGCATTGCTTACATGTGTTGCACACATATTGTTATTGTTGTATGAGTAGCTTTAAGTGTTGTCTTCTTATAATCTGTGGGTTATCTCTCTGTGTTTTATGACATCTTTGATGAAAAAAGTTCTCGTAGAACCATATTGTTTTTTCGGTGCTGGATAAGAACACCCCCATAACAGAGTGGCTTAAAGCAATAACACAGTTCTTAATGCTACCAAAGGTTCTAGAAAGTAGCAATTTGAGGAAAGCCATGTTGGCTGTTTCCAGCTCAGACTTTCTCAAGGAATTACAATAGTGTAGTGAAGAATGGAATGGAGCAAAGGCAGGTGGGTATCCTTTCACCAAGTACACTCAGGACATCTACCCAAAATATCTCTGTAGGGGCTTGTTTCAGTTTTATCAGAACTTGACTGTGAAGGCAGCTAGTCTGCTTGCCTGGCACTCAAGTCTCTGATATATTGCAAACTGTAAGACAGAGGCTGTGCTGTCTTGAATGACCTAGCTTTGGGATTTCAGAATGTCAATTTGAAAGTCTTATGAGTTGACCCATTTCAAAAGATAGGGCACATATATCTTATCTCTTAATGAAACGGATGCTGAGATCATGCTGCAAGAAGAGTGTGTAGAGAACATGATGTCATATTTGGAAAACAAATGTGTAACATAGATTTATCACTAGTTTATATGAATAAACTCTTGATTTCCAAAAGTTCTGATTCAAACTCAAATGCAAGAATAACTCCTAGTACATCTCTATAAATTTTTATTTGCTTTACGCATCTACATCTTAATCTGTCAACAGCTTTAGGGATAGCCCCTGCTCCACTCTTTTTTATTAACCACTGAGATAACATTACTTCATTTTTCCATTGTGCTTTGTAGATTTTGAGTATTTGGTTCTTGTATTTTGAAATTCTGTTATTAGATAAACTAATACTTAAAATTATCTCCATTTTTGAATTTTACATTTTACATTACCTTTAGTTATGTAATATAATTTTATCTTTGGCCCTTCATGATCTTAGATAGAGGTGGCATTCACTGTGTTTTCATGCTTTCTTTTTAAATTAATCAATTTTTAAATTTTTGACAGTTTAGCATAATATGTTGCTATCATATTCCTGGTTATGAACTGCCATGTAGGCGCTGGGAATCAACCCAAGTCATCTGGAAGAACAGCTAGTTCTCCTGTGTGCAGAACCATCTCTCCAGCCTTGTTACCTTTCCTTATCCCTTTCCTTCTTCCCAACTAACCCCACTTCTATTTTCGTGTCTTTAATTTTTTTCATTTATAATTTTGACTACAGTTGTTGAGTGTCCAGGATTCCCATGAGCATGTGTTACCTAGAATATATCGTCTTATAATTCTCCCTACCTTCTGGTTTCTGTACTTCTGCTATCTCTCTTCGACAGTGCCCCAGGGCTTTAAAGTAGGTGTTATAGGTGATCCTTTTAGAAATGAACTGTAGCAGTGGTTCCTTAATCTCATTACTTTGATGGGTTTTGAGCCTCTGATTTGATCTTCACAAACTACCAAAAGAGGATCCTCTGCTTAAGACCGAGAGCAGCATCAGACTATGGGTATAAATATAAGTATTTAGAAAGAAATGTAACTACATATCCTTTTAGCAAAGCATGAGTGGTAGACTTTCTGATAGGATTTCCCTAGACATAGGCTTTTAATCAGTTCTACAGTGCGTGTGCTTCTTCTGTGGATCAGGCTTCAGTTTTAATCAAGAAACAGCTGCTTATGCCTTAAACACTCATGCTACTATTGTACCAGAGGACAGACCTTATCTGGCTTGTCAGTATTGTAGCACGCAAGGTCTTTAGCTTGGTCAGACCTTTGATATCTTTTCTCCTCCAGCAGTCTGCAAAGAACTTCATGGCACTATGAATACTAGTCAGCAGGGAAGATGCTTCCAGCTAGGTTACAGCTAGATTTTTCTGTGTCCTGTATCCAAATATAATGTGATAGGGAAAAGAGAGGGTATAATACGGTAGAAGGGTCTAAATGGGAATGAGGTCAAGGGAAAATGAGGAATGTGTGGGTGGGGAGATTATCAGCCAAATCTAAGGGTATATTAAAGCTCACCAGAAGTCTACTACTTTAAAGTGAGCTAAATATTTTTTAATTAAATTAAATTTAAAATATTTTTGATAATTTCATACACAAGTACAGCATTTACATAATTTCAGTCTTTCCTATCTCCCCTCGTACTCTTTGTTTGATCCCAATCACTACCAGACTTATGACTTCTTCTTTATACAACACACACACACACACACACACACACACACCTCACACACATATACACATATACAACATATATATATATATATATATACACACATAGATGTATAGATACATATACATATGTGTATATAAATATAGCCTGCTGAATCGATTTTATGTTATTCATGTTTGTATTTGACACAGGAACCTGAATGGAGCTCCCCTGCATGGGTGGATAGTGTTGCTCCCACAAGTCAGCTGGCATTTCATACTTTTAAACATTTGATTTTCATCCAGGATATTTTTCTTCTATTTTCTCTGAACAACTCTCTGTGGTATTTATCTTGGAGCAATTCGGGTTAGGCTGAATGATTTCAGTTTTGGGATTTCAAAAATACGTATTTGAAGGATCCTTTTTCAACACAGAATTTTTGATTGGTAGACGCTTTGTTTCCATGCTATCTTATTATTTTGATTCCTGTAGTTTCTGTTGAGTGTTCAGTTGTTAATCTTGCAATTGTATTTATGGGGGTAATATGTCACTTAAACCCTCATAACTTTTAGATCCTACTTTGTGTCTTTGGTTTTCATCAACTTTACTAAGACACTTTCTGTGGCAGTTATTCAAGTTTACATTCCTTAGGGTTTTCAGAGGTTCCCTTATCTATGGGTTGATGGATTTTATTATTTTAAGAAAACATGTGTATATTATCAATTAAATACATTTTCTACATTTTACCCACCCTTGAGATAATGCAGACATGTTTAATTTACATATGTAAAATTCTTAGATTTACCTGTGCATAAATGTATATCTTTCACTCTAATTCATGCCTTTTGTTTTCTATTTTTCTTTTACTATTTCACTTTGAATATTTTTAAAATATGCATTTGTTGATTTTTACATTTTCTGAGTGTGATTGTATATGCACATGTGTGTGTGTGTGTGTGTTGTATCAGTCCATGTGTGTGACTGTGGACATACTCATATCAGGCATGTACCTTGTTTGAGATAGTGTCTTGCAAGGCTAGCTAGTCACACACTTCTAAGGATACTTCTATCTTCATTTCTCATCTTGTTGTAGAAGTGCTGGGATTACAGATGTGTGCTACTGTATCTGGCTTCTTCTGGGTTGTGAGTATTAAAACTGAGCTCCTTATGCCTCTGTGGATATGCACTCTATTCAATGAAGCATCTCCATAGTGTTTAGTTTTAATATTCTCTCTTGAATGGATTTTATGATTCACTAAAACAATCTCTGTTTTGTGTAATCCAATATAAATATATTGTGTTTTTTTCAATTCCAGTAACTTCCATTCCATTCTATTTCATAAATGTCAATAATATATTAAATTTTTCACATACTATTTTATTTCTCTATTTGCCTACCTCTAAAAAGTCTACTAAACTATTTAAAATTCTTATCTGCTTATGTCTGCAGCACTGGGACTTGAAACTAGGGTCAAGAATTCTAAGCTCTGCCTTGAGACCCACCTCCAGCCTGCAGCTGACTTTCTGGTATAGAACAGCCTCAGGAGAAGCATGTCGGAGCTGGACAAGTCTAGAGATGGATACTTCTGTAGAGACTCCAGGAGTGCAGGCCTTTGTTTTAGCTTCATATCATTTTCTACTTTATTCAAAAAGTCTACACTTTTGAATTTTTGCTACACTCTCGTCTCTCCCTACTTTTTGTTAGCCTCTGACCATGGCAATCTTTCCTTTAAGGTCTTTTTAATTTATTTGTTTTGTGACAGAAGTTTCTCTCTGCAAAAGTCCTGGTTGTTCTAGAACTAGATTTGTAAACCAGGCAGCCCTCAAACTCAGAGATCCACCTGCCTCTGCCTCTTTAGTGCAAGTATTAAAGGCATGTGCAAATACTCAAGACCTCATCCAGTTTGTTTCCAACTTCCTTTATGGGCCTGGAATCCTGTAGAAATTTTAATTGAATATTCTCATGTTGTGAAGGTTTCAGAAGTGTTTGTCTCCTGTTTTCTTGCCACAGTGAAAACTAAATGCTTAGGACTTTTATTTGAAAGTCAATAGTTGTTTCTGAGCACCACAAGATTTGTATTTACCTATCTGGTATTTTTAGGTATTGTTAGCCGAATTCAGATAAATTATTTAGAACTCAGTTTCCATTAAAAACATATAGATGTAAATTACAATAGTGTCTACATAATAGGATTGTAAATATTCAATAAATATTATAATGGTCCTAAAGATGATGATTGTGGTGATTATGATAACCTGCTTCTTCAATCTAGCTGAATTAATCAGTTGTTTCTGCTTCCATATCAAATGCATAATGTATAAGTACATTGCTCTGTTAAGGGATGATATATGACACCCTGGTACAGGAATTGCACTTTTATATAGAGAGCTTTGCAATTTGTCTGGCTTCTTTGGGAAAATAAAAATTTAATTGAAGCTGTTGTTTTACATGTGCTCACGTTGCATCTCTGCCTTCAAATCAATCTGTTCCTACTTCTTCCTTTCTATGACATTTTATTTCTAAATTGAGCTTTAAAGCCACAAGAATAAAGTATGGCTTTAAGATGATGGAAACCACATTTTAGTATTAAAATTGGGTGGAAATCAATTTGTGATCTTCACCTTCAGACCAAACTCCACATTAAAAGGATACTAAATCAGAGTCACAACATGGATTAGGACTAAGTAGACTTTCCAGAACAGTGGAAACCTGAAGGCTCAGACATTAATCAGTGGTGTTCAGAGAAGGATTCTAATTTCTAAGCTCAGAGAAGGGCATAGCTTGATGACATTGAGTTTGGAGAACAAGGAAGCTTGTTGAATTCCCTGAGACAAAAGTACATAGCCATTTAGTGTTAGTCATTTCTAAAAATGAAGTAAACCCAGAGGATAAGGATGCTTGATTGCAAGATTTGAATGTCTTATGCTTAGCAAGACCCTAGTGGTATGACAGCACAGGTAGCCATTGAATATCCAGAAAGGCTAACACTGTACAAGATTAGAAATCCCATGTATATTCCTGTCGAATGTGGCCATTTAGTTTGATCTTTTCTATTAGTGTCTAGACAGATAAGAAATTTAATGTAATCATATAGCAATCTCAGGAGAAAGGCCATAGAATACTATGTTATAGCCTATAATCAATAATATCTAACTACTATAAACAAAATATGATATGTAATTTCAAGTGTTCCTTAGAAATAAATTAGTGAGACCAGAGAAATATGAGCAGATGAAAATTTATCTTTTCTGGTGTAGTGGGTATTATTTTTCCTGTTGTTATTTATCTTTGATGGGTGATTTGGGGGCTATTTATACTACACATGGTATTGCTTCAGTTTCAAATAAAATAATTGAGATTTAAAATATTTATTTATTTATTATTTATTTTTATATTTATTTATATTTTAATGGAAGCTGTTTTGGTTTCTGCCGCTGAAATCCATAAATCGATTGGGCATGGCTGTTCATCTTTTTTTGATTCTACCCAAACTATCCCCTTCCTCTCTACCTCTTGTTTGTTTGTTTCTTCTCTTCTTTTCTATTTTCTTTCTTTCATATCCAGATTTGATTTCCCCTAGAAAAAAATCACCAGAAACTCAAGATCTTGGTCTTGACTCCAGACCAGACCCACGTTCTTTCCAATCATTCACATGCTATGCATAGCACGTCCAACTGTGCCTCAATGCTCTAATCACTGTGAGCAGGCATACAGAGTGCTCTTAGTCAGACTATGATTACTGCGCACCACTGTGTGAAGGTAGGATGAAACCAATCCCACTGAATGTCAGGGAAGTTTCTCTTGTTAACCGGTTGGAACTATTTTACAAGCACCAGGTGGGAAATTGTACCAGACCAAAAATATACAACATGTCATTCTCAATGTTGCATTCTCTATACATTAGAGCCTTTGCCAGATGTGTAGGGTTTGTAACAGCTTAGCTCAGATTCTAAATGCAGTTGTCATCAAACTAACTGTCTTTATTACTTCTATTAATGTTTGCTCTATAAATACATCTTGACTGCATAGAAGGGCATATCCCCTCTAATATGCTTGCAGTAGCATCTGCTGGTAATTACTTTGAATGACATCTTGCTTGCTTCAGCTATGGGTGTTCCATTTGGTGGATGCTTTTTATTTAGAGGAATCTCCACTCATTGATTTAAGGCATATACAACTTGAGGACTAGTGGGGTCTTTGCCAATAGCTGACCTGTGGCAAGTTATAATCTTTCCAGATTATCTGAGTTGGGCTTTTTTCATATTCTGATTCAAATTTTATGCCCTTGTCACGTCTCCATTTAGACACATTTTTAATTAGTATTAGTCACAGTAATTACTGGCAATTCACTTTTTCAATTGATTTCTGTTGCTTATAAAGTGCCTCATTAAGTACTCCTATGGTTTGGTCTCCTAATTCTAGACTTGGTATAAACAGTCTGTGTTCACAAAACAAGACATGATGAGGATGGTGTTGATTTCTGGTTGGTTGTTCAGATCTGGACCACAATTTAGCCAGAGATAAACATTCACAAGTTGTATATTTTAATATTTTATTTTACAATATTTAAAACTAACATATGTATATGGATACATTTTATATATCAATTATTGTTAAGACAGAAAAATAAAGGGGAAAGTTGAAGGTAGAAAACTCCTACCCCAGACTATTTTCTTTAAATTTTTAAAGATTTATTTATTTTATACATATGAATATTTTGTCTGCATGTATGTCTGTGTGCTATCTGGTACCTGAGAAGGCCAGAAGAGGAAGTAGATTCCTTGGGACTGGAGTGGCAGATGGTTGTGAGGTGCTATCTGCTGGGAATCAGCCCCTGGTCCTGTGGAAGATCACCCAGTGCTTTTAAATGCTATTACATATTTCAGCACCCCCCAAGAAATACTAAAAATAAAACCGCTTTTCTAATTGGGTCAATGCAACAGTTGTATTCAGTGACTAGCTAGTTATGACTAGTTCATGTCGTATTAAGAGTCAACAGTGCTGGTTCAACTGGAGGACAGTATGTAGAAGAATGCAAATCTATCCATTATTATCTCCTTATACAAAGCTCAAGTCCAAGTGGATAAAGGACCTTCACATAAAACCAGATACATTAAAACTAATAGAAGAGAAAGTGGGGAAGAACCTCAAATACCTGGGCACAGGGGAAAAGTTCCTGAACAGAACACCAATGGCTTATGTTCTAAGATCAAGAATTGACAAATGGGACCTCATAAAATTCCTAAGCTTCTGTAAGGCAAAGGACACTGGCAATAGGACAAAATGGCAACCAACAGATTGAGAAAAGATCTATACCAATCCTACATCTGATAGAGGGCTAATATCCAATATATACAAAGAACTCAAGAAATTAGACTCCAGGCAACTAAATAACCCTATTAAAAAAGGGGTACAGAGCTAAACAAAGAATTCTTAACTGAGGAAACTAGAATGGCTGAAAAGCACCTAAAGAAATGTTCAGCATCCTTAGTCATCAGGGAAATGCAAATCAAAACAACCCTGAGATTCCACCTCACACCAGTAAGAATGGCTAAGATCAAAAACTCAGGTGATAGTAGATGCTGGCGAGGATGTGGAGAAAGAGGAACACTCCTCCATTGTTGGTGGGATTGCAAGCTTGTACAACCACTCTGAAAATCAGTCTGGTGGTTCCTCAGAAAACTGGACATAGCATTTCCTGAGGACCCAGCTATACCACTCCTGGGCATATACCCAGAAGATGCTCCAACATATAACAAGGACACATGCTCCACTATGTTCATAGCAACCTTATTTATAATAGACAGAAGGTGGAAAGAACCCAGATGTCCTTCAACAGAGGGATGGATAGAGAAAATGTGGTACATTTACACAATGGAGTATTATTCAGCTATTAAAAACAATGAGATCATGAAATTTGCAGGCAAATGGGTGGAACTAGAAAATATAATCCTGAGTGAGGTAACCTAATCACAAAAGAACACACATGGTATGTACTCACTGATAATTGGATATTAGCCCAAAAGCTCACAATACCCAATATATAACTCACAGACCACATGAAGCTGATAAAGAAGGAAGACCAAAGTATGGGTGCTTTGGTCCTTCTTAGAAGTAGTAACAAGGGCTGGAGAGATGGCTCAGTGGTTAAGAGCACTGACTGCTCTTCCAGAGGTCCTGAGTTCAATTCCCAGCAACCATATGGTGTCTCACAACCGTCTGTAATGAGATCCAATGTCTTCTTCTGGTATGTCTGAAGACAGCTATAGTGTACTCATACTCATATACGTAAATAAATAAATCTTAAAAAAAAAGTATTAACAAAATACTCATGGGAGCAAATATGGAGACAAAGTGTGGGACAGAAACTGAAGGAGGGGTCATCTGGAGACTGTTCCACCTGGGTATCCAATCCATGTAAAGTCACCAAAGGTAGACTGTGATGTGGATGCCAGGAAGTGCATGCTGACAGGAGCCTAATGTAGCTGTCTCCTTAGAGGTCTGCCAGATCCTGACATATACAGAGGTAGATGCTCACAGCTAACCATTGAATTGATCATAGGGTTCCCAATGGAGGAGTGAGAGAGAAGACTGAAGGAGCTGAAAGGGTTTGCAGCCCCCTGGGGAGAGCAACAATACCAACCAACTAGAGCTCCCAGGCTCTAAATCACTAGTCTGGGAGCACATAGGGAGGGACTCATGGCCTCAGCTGTATATGTAGGGGAGGATGGCCTTGTCTGGCATAGGTAGGAGAGGAGATCCTTGGTCCAGTGAAGGCTGGATACCCCAGTGTGGGGGAATTCGTGGGCGGGGAGGTTGGAGTGGGTGGTGGGTGGGGCACATCCTCATAGAAGCAAGAGGAGGGGGATGAGATAGGGGGTTTCTAGGTGAGGGGATATGGGGTAAGGGGATAACATCTGAAATGTAAATACAATACCCAATTAAAAAAAAAAACAGTCAATGAAAATAAAAAGGAAGCCTAACATACAGGGCCACTTCTTCAACGGAATATTTTTCTTAAAAATGAAGTAATGACTAGTTTCTTTAATAATATATGCAATGGTTTTTTTTATTACCAAATAAAAATTTGGCAGTAACACACAGTGGTCTCTGTTTTAATGCAGATTATAGGTTAGTATTATGTGAGCTGTTGGAAACATATTCGTTGTCGCTGTTCTGCAATTTAGGCTAGGACAAATGGTCCAGGGTGCCTTAGGAACCCATCAGTGCCATGCCTTTGTGATGCCTCTGCCGCCTCTAGGCTCAACTGTTCATCAGCACATGGTGTGAGTTATAGACTCTAGCTGTAAAGATCAGTGCCATATGAAGTCCTGTGAGATGAAAATGCCATTGGGCAAAGCTACTGTGTCATTTACCTTCTCATGTTCTCTACTGAGAAGGTTACAATAGCAGTTCCAACACTAATGATATTGGTATTTTAATTTTTCTTAATTAGATTTTTTTAGTTATAAAGATTTTATGATCACATGTGGGAGTTGATATAATTCTGTGGTGCACAGAACTTTAAAGGAAGCATATATCTCCAGTGTTGTCACTAGATAACACTCATTGGCATCTTTAAAATGTATGTATGTATGTATGTAATGTATGTATGTATGTGAGTGTGTATGTGTGTATTCAAATATATTCGGGTACCCCCAGAAACACCCATGTATAAGGTGCCTCAGAAGATTAAGACCCTTGGAGCTTGTACAAGGTGGCTGCGAGCTGCCTGATGTGGGTACAGGAAGTTGAAGTTAGCTCCTCTGGAAGAGTTGTTAAGTTAACTTCTGGCTCTTTAACATTTTCATGAGGTGCTCTCTCTTCTTTCTCTTTCCACTTCTTTTCCCTTCTCTCCTACTCCATTTTGCTTTTCATTTTTTTTCAATTCTTTGTAAATAAGTGGGACACTTGTGAAAATATTAGGTTCAGTATGTAACTCAGGATCATATCTTTATAGTTCCTTGTCTATGAAGCATGCTCATTATCGGAAACAGAATGAGGGTGTGCATGTATCTGGGAGCTAATATTTTGCTTATCATATTTCTTTCCCCTTTTAAACTTAGTTTATTAATAATTATGATTTCAAATTTTCTTTGAAGAAATGTAATAATTAGATAATATATCTGGAAAGACTCTGAAAGAACAGATAAGTAAGTAAGAAAGTCATAGTTAGGATATGACTATAGCATAAAGAAATAGTCCCTCAGCTGTTGTGCACCTATGTGCTTACATGTGGTTCCAACTTTTAGTGTACAAACTCTCAGTGTTGAACTTACATCAATGCAGTGAAGTCTTTGTTGTCCTGGTGTGTATTTTACTTTCATAATATCAATCCTGGCTTTGAACAGATGAAGGATGAAAATGCCAAAGTAAATTAAATTGCACAAAAATGCAGTTGTAGGACTGAATGTTTTAACATTATATCTAAACAAACAAATATGCACTTGAGACCAAAGCCAGCTTTCCTATTCTGGGTCCTGCCAAGTTTCTCAGTCTTTAGCATAGGGCCAAATTCAAGGTATTTTTCCCTTCCAAAACTGGCATATCTCTGCTATAGATTCAGGACATTTAGGTCACAAATGGACTTGCAATCTCAGTAAAAATCTTACACTTACTATTGCTTAGTGAGTTTTGATTTTGATTTTGCATGTCCTCTGTCCTGTTCCTCCTCTCCCTGCTTCTGTGAGGTTTTTCACCCACCCATCCACTCACTCCCACCCACCCACCCACTCCCACCTTCCCACTCTTGCATTCCTCTACACTTGGGGATCAAGCCTTCACAGGACCGAGGGCCTCTCCTTCCACTGATGCCCATATATAATCACCAAACACAGACACTATTGTGAATGCCAAGAAAAACAAAAAAACAAAAAACAAAAAACAAAAAACCAACAGATCCTTAATGTGACTTTTCCACAGTGGGGCCCAGAGTTCTTGTCTCCTTTGTCTTGTCCCAATCTCCTGGGAAAAAGTGAATTGCCCTGGGATAGCAATGTTATGAATTCCAGTGAAAGTTAGCCTTCAGTAGAATATCTGATGAACTGACTTCTATTGCTCCAGTGTATGTAAACAGGTGCTTTGCTAAGAAGTTGACAGAGAACAGTGGACTGCTGTCTATAGTATAGCTTTTCAAGGATCCCTAGTCAACTAAACACAACATTGTATTAAAATGTGAATGTGGTACATACAGCTGTGTAGTATGAAACCTCTTAGGTGGAGCCAAGGGATTTAAGTAAACAAGACTGGAGATGAGTTTTAATATTGCAGTCAAATGGTTCTTCTGAAAAGTATTTATTTCTGTTTTTCAATCGACATTCAAAGTATTAGGTATTAGTATGTCACTTTCAAGCAGAATGGTTTGGTTGATTCTCCCTACTTTACCTCTTGCATCGCCCTGTCCTCCTTGCACCTCACTCCTCACTACCATGACCAAGACAACTATAGAACAAAGAGTTTATTGGAAGCTTACAGTTTCAGAGTGTTAAAGTCCATGATCAACATTGTTAGCAAAATGTTTTTCTACGCTGTGCAAAGTTTACCCTTGTATTATCTTGAATGCTGATTTCTCTATCCCACTATGTGGTTTCAATCTGGACATGGCTTTGTTATGTTTATTCTTAGAAGCTCCTGTCTCCAATTTAAACAGCGTTCCTCATCCGTTATCTGCCTTGCCAATAAAAGCCAATGAGTTAATACAGAGCTTTAGAGAGAATGAGGTGGGACTTCCAAATCTAGCAGGGGGTGGAGAAAGAGACAGGGAGGAAGTGTGGGGGGACATGAAGAGAGGTCACCATCAGGAGAAGAGAGCTGAGACAAGAAAGGATGAAAAGAATCCAAGTAATGTGGGGATATTGTTTGGGAGATAGCCAGACTAACTTGGAAGTTTAGAATGGAGTAATTGCTCAGAATTTGGCTCAAGGCAACTTTAATATATCTTAGTCTTTCTGTGTAGTGGTTGGGGACTAGCAAAGGTAACAGAATAAAGCTGCTGGATTAATTAATTATTTATATTTATATTAAAATAATTCATTCAATACACCATAGTGGAGAAGATGGCAGCAGGCAGGCAGTCATGGTGTTGGAGTAGTAGATGAGAGATTGTATCTCATCCAGAGCTACATGCCTGAAATAGATCTCTGCTACTTGCCTGGTAGTAGATTATTTGGTTCTATATTTTGCATCTTCTGTGACAGAAACTCAGCAGCTCCAGATATTGATTGTTCCATAGCTGGGACAGGCTATTATGTTTTGGTACATTGTCTCAGTCTTTCCTGTGTATCTGTATCACACACACTAAAGAGTCTCCATTTCCAAGATTTCATCACAACTAAGAACCCAGGTGTGAGATAAATTCTACCAACATGATTTCTTGAATTCAGTTTTGAAAAATGTCATAAGAAGGCAGCCTGGTGTGATTGTTAGCCAGGTGAGATTTGATATATCAGTTGCAGATTTCATTCTTCATTTTTAAGTGTCAGGCTTGATATGCATGGACATCATAATGGGTTATTAACTCAACTCTAATCTTGGAATTACTGATTTGGTTGTTAGCACTCCAGATTGGTGATATTCACAGACTGTTACACGGTGAGTGAGTGGCTATGGTGTTGGGCTAATTTCATAGTGGTGGATGTTGAACTGTGTCTTCCTCAGTGGGATCTGTTCAGCACCATTCTGGAAACACCTAAGAAACCAGCCCAGAGCCTTCTCTCTCATTCTTCCCACAACATTATGATTGCAATACTTAATTCATCTGTTCACTCTCCTTTAATAACTCTACTTTATTTAACAAAGCGACTAAGATTCCAGGAAGGAAATAACTTATACATAAGTATACAGTTACCTGCAGCCGTGTCAATTGGAACTGACCTGATTTCATCAGAAACACACAACTCATTGCCAGTGGTGTGATAGAGGTGAAACCATGGCATAGTAATTCCCAACTATATATATATATAATTTTATTTATTTACATTTTAAATGTTGTCCCCCTTCCAGGTGTCCCCTCCACAACTCCCCCACCCCATTTCTCCTCCCTTTTGCCTCTTGAGGGTACTCCCTCACCCACCCAGCCACTCCTACTTCACTCTTCTAGTATCCCCCTTCTCTAGGGGCAACAAGCCTCCACAGGACCAAGCAAACCACCTCTCACTGAGGCCAGACAAGGCAGTGCTCTACTACATATGTAGCTGGGGCCATGAACCAGCCCATGTATGCTCTTTGGTTGGTGGCTTAATCCCTGGGAGCTCTGAGGGGTCTGGTTAGTTGACACTGTTGTTCTTCCTATAGGATTGCAATCCCCTTCAGCTTTTTCAGTCCTTTCCCCAACTCTTCCATTGGGGTCCATGACCTCAGTTCCATGATTGGCTGTGAGTATCTGCATCTGTCTTAGTTAGCTGATGGTAGAGCCTCTCAGAGAATAGCCATGCCAGGCTCCTGTCTGCAAGAACATCTTGGCATAAGCAATTTTCATATTAGTGTGTTTCTAGGAAAGACAGAATTAATTTAAGATTTCCTGAATAACTTATGAATGGTGTTTGTGTAAATGAGTTTGTGCAGAGGCTTGTTGTTAGACTACTCATATGTACAAAGAGTAAGATAAAATGTATTTGACTTTTATCAAGGCATTTTGCTGTCTAATACTTTGATATATTACATACTAACAGGCTTAATCCCCCCACTAACATCTGCTGTTTCCCTTAATATAAAAATTACATGTTTGTGAACTATTATATTTATTAACAGTTTTTATTCTATTTTAAAAAGTTTTTAAAAGTAATTTTAGCATACAAAATGATGGGTTTCATTATGGCATCTCCACACATATTATTATTTTATTTCATACATATTAAGATGTTATTGTATCTTAATCATATTTGTAACACTCCTACTCCTATTCCCACTTACTCTTTCCTTTCACGTGTGTGTATGTATGTACATATAAATGTCATGAAATACATAACACATACATATATAAATTTACCTTTCATATATGAGCGAAATTCTATAGTGTTTTTCTTTGCCATTACTCCCTGTTGCTTCTCTTTGCTCTCCTTCTAGGTCCATTCCTCCCTCTTAGAATTTCGTTCTACTTTCATGTCTCACAAAAACACATATTCATGTATATTTAGATTTCCATATAGGTCAGCATATCAGATATAACATGGCACTTACCTTTATAAACTGATTAATTTTACTAAACTTGATGATATCCATTTCTACTAATTTTGCCACAAATGAGATAAATTTACTTTCTTTATTGGTGAATAAAATTCCATTATTTTATTTATTTTCCTTTGCCTGCATCTGTAGATAGGCATCTAGGCTAGCTTCATATCTTGGCTATTGAAAGTAATTCAGCATTATACATGAATGTACAAGTATCTCTCTTATGCTCTAACAGGATATACCTAGTACTGATCTCACTAGGTCGTATGGGAATTATATTTTTCTATTTTTAGGAAGCTCCTAACTGACTTCTACAGTGGTTCTTTCAGTTTTTATTGCCACCATTTTGCAATATATAAGGTTCCTCTTTTTCTACATACTCACTAAGGTTAGTTGTTTGGTCTCTTATTGAAGGCTGTTCTGACTACAGTGAAATGGAATCTCAAAGTATGTTTACTTTCTGTTTTCTTATGGTCAAATATTTTGAACAAATTTTTCAAATGTTTATTTGACATTTGTATTTATTGTTGGAAACCTGTCAATAATTCATTTGCCCATTTACATTTTTCTTTTCTTGAAAACATTTTTTTTCACTACAGTATATTCTAATTAAGGTTTTTGCTTCACTTACTCTTCCAAGTTTTTTTTTCCCACTTCCTCTGCCATCCAGATACACACCATTTATGTCTCTTACTACAAAATGGACAGACACCTGTCCCTAGAGTCATTACAGGTGTGTTGCTGTGTGTTATATGTACATCAGTAGGTGGCAGAGAGGAGAGACGCTATGTCTACACTCAGTGTTTTGACCTAGGAACATCTGAAGGATTAGTAGCCTAACATCGCCAGAAAAGAAGCAGACCTGGAAAGACTCCCAGGTGGGAAGCAAGACAGACACTAGAAGAACCCCACTTGGGACTTCATGTCCAGAGCAGGAGTGAGCTTGAGCCTAACAATCCTTGAAAGGGGCCTCTTGAGCAGAACAGGCAAGCACTAGACAGGCACCATGGGAACCAGACAGGAAGCTAGCCTGAGATAGTCACCAGTTTGGCACTGCTTAGGCCTTGGGGCACCAGACCATGACCAACATGACCCCTGCCCAGTGCCATAATGCATAGATCTGGCATAGCACTTCTGAGACCACTCATGAGATGTCTGAAGGCTATGCAGAGCTGGCCCCAACCCTCACCTGGACATTGTGGGAGATGTGGCCCTGGGGGCATGAGAGCAGGAGAGCTGACTTCATCCCTAGCCAGCTGCAGTACTCAGAGAAGTAGGCTACACATTGCAGTATTTGGGGGTGAGCCAGCCCCTAGGATACAAGCATGGGACATCCACTTGTATCTTGTGAGGTGGTATGAATAAAGGAGAGATACCCTCCTTCTCCCTTTCTCCACATCACCTGTGGCAAGTAGGGGAGACCTGGTCCTGGTGTCATGAGAGCAGCAGAACTGTCCCTACCCCTCACCATCTGCATTACTCTAGAGAACGGGTAGCATAGTAGAGCTGGTCCTAGATGTGCAGGTTGTGGTGAGCTGGCCCTGCTTCTTGTTTGTTGGGTGGCGTCTCAGACAAGGGAGAGATGCCTTCCTCCCATCCTTCATTTCTTGCCATCTACAGCAGGTGGGAGAGCTGGCCCCAGGGTCATGGGAGTGGGAGAAATGGTCATGTCCCTCACAGGTTGCAAAACTCAGGAGATGGGGCCTTGTACCTTGCATGGGAAGCAGGGTAGAGCTGGTCCTGGTTGCAAGTTTGCTGGTAAGCTAGCTCTGAGGGTGTTAGAGTTGGGGAGGCTGTGGACTGACAAGCTCAAATACCTCTCAAGCCTAAATCAAGGACTTTGAATTGTCCCAACCCAACATCTATCCCATTAAACTGCTAGAGTACATGAAGGGACCAGTCCTACAGATCCAAAACTACAGAATCTCCACAACACAGGTCAACAATAGGATATCCAAGAGGAGCCACAATGAGGTTCCAGTATTGATATAGTAGCAGAAGTCAGAGGCCTGGTAACAGACCAACAAGTCATTGCAATGAACATTTGCAAGCAAAGAAGTGTTTGCACAGGACACACTGTGACATATTACAGCTTCCACAATTGAGATTTTGTTTTCCTCTGGTGGCGGTGGTAGTGGTATTTGCAAGTGTAAAGGGAGGGTCTGAGAGGTTAGGAAGATGAATGGGATTGGGGTACATGATGTGAAATTCACAGAAAACCAATAAAAATGTTTTTTTCTTCTAAAGAAAACAAATAGATATTGAAGTAATAAAATAAATATGAGAAATAAAAAACAAAACAATCTGAATATGACCAGACAACTAAAGAAAAAGTGCAAGAAATGTATACAAGTGGATGGACACAAATGTTTCTATATTCAAGAATTCAATAAAAAAACCCAACTGGAAGTCAATTTCTGATATCAATTTCTTTCCTCAGATGTCGTAAAGTTTTTACACTAGCAATCTTTCTCTTGCTTGGTGTTCCTATAGATACATTATTTTTTGAGGCTATTGTGAAAGGTGTTGTTCCCACAACTTGTTTCTCAGTTCATGTGTCTATTATATATAGGAAGGCTACTGATGTTTGTGTGTCAATTTTGTATCCGGCTACTTTGAAACTTTCGAAAGTGTTTATCAGCTGGAAGAGTTTTCTGGTAGAATTTTTAGGGTTACTTTTTTATATTATAATATCATCTGCAAATAATGATATTTTGACTTTTTTTCCAATTTTTTCCCTTGATCTACTTCAGTTGTCTTACTGCTCTAGCTAAGACTTCAAGTACTGTATTTAGTTGGCTTGGAGAGAGTAAACACCTTGTATTATTCATGATGTTAGTGAAATTGCTTTGAGTTTCTCTCCACTTAATTTGATGTTGGCTATAGGCTTGATGTAAACAGGCATTGTTATGCTCAGGGATGTCCCTTGTATCTCTAATCTCTCCAGGACTTTTACCATGAAGGGGTGTTAGATTTTATGAAAGGCCTTTTCTCCATCTAATGAGATGATTATGTGGATTAGATCTTTCAGTCTATTTATATGGTGATTTAGATTATTGATTTATGTGTGTTGAGCCATGCCTGCATCTCTGGGATCACACTTAATCATGTTTTGGGATTCAGTTTGCAAGTATTTTATTGAGAATCTTTGCATATATATTTATAAAGCAAATTGCTCTCTAATTCTCTTTGCTGGATTTTTAATGTGGTTTAGATATCAGAGTAACTGTGGCTTGTTCCTTCTGTTTCCATTTTGTGGAATAATTTGATAAGTATTGGAGTTAACTCTTTTTTTAAAAGTCTGGTAGAATTCTGCACTAAAAGCATACAGCCTGGCAATTTCTTTGGTTAGGAGACTTTAATGATTGCTTCTACTTCACTAGGGGGTATAAGTTTGTTTAAATAAATTACTTATCTGATCTTGATTTAAATTTTGTAAGTAGAATCTATCAAGAAAAGTATCCATTTCTTTTAGATTTTCCAATTAGGTGTTTTTTTAAAAGTATATTCTCATGATTCTCTGGATTTCCTCATGTTATGTTCCCTTTTTAAATTTTGTTTATTTGTGTATTCTCTCTCTGCAGTTCATTTAATTTGGCGAAGGGATTGTCAATATTATTGACTTTCTCAAAGGACAAACTTTTTCTTAAATTGAAAAAATTAAATAATTCTTTGTATTGTTTTTCATTTCTTTGCTTGTTTCTATTTTATTGACTCCAGCCCTGGGTTTGATTATTTCTTGCCATCTTTTCATTTGGGGTGTTACTTCTTTTTGTTCCACAGTTTTCTTGTTTGCTCATTCGTTGATTTAATTCTTTGATGTTTAACGTTTAAATTTTATTTTTAGAGTCCAGCTAATAATTTTTTGTCAGATGTACAGTTGGAATGTTTTTTCTTCTGTTCTCCAGGCTGTCTCTTCACTTTGCGGATATGTACTGTGCTGTGCAGAAGCTTTTTAATTTTATTCAATCTCTAGATTATCTTAATTTAGATTCTGTAGTGTAGATGGGGTTGGGGGTGAATCTGGGAGTCTTGAACTTAAAAACTACCATATTTATTTTGATGTATACTAGTTCTGACCATGCAGTAGATTGGTGTCTGATGTCTCCTTAGTGCTTTGGCAAGGAGTTTTCAACCACTGAGATCTGTCCAGGTCATCCTGCCTCCAATGTTTCACAACTTACTATGCATTAAAACATCAGATGGAAGGATATTGTTATGGATGCCAAATAGTCCAGTACAGAATCAGAATTCTATCTCTCCAGCAATAAAACTCAGGAAAGACATTTACCTCCAGAGGTTAATCTACCTGCAGCCCTTAGGTTCATCCTACCAAACTCCAAGGTTACTTAAGGTGATGAGGTCAGATCCTAGCACCAGAGAAAAGACTGCCTTCCTTTGGGTGTCACTGCTTGAGATAAACTTCTCCTAGACACTTTTCAGCTTATCAATCTTCAGTTCTCAAACTCCCCACAGCTGCCACCCATGGCTACCTCTTATACTGGACTTCGAATGTTGTTTTCAGGCTCCCTGCCTAATGATTCTTTACTGTTTGCAAGCTCTTGGTGTTAGCTACCTAGTTAGTTAATGGCTAGCTTCAAGGAGATTAAGAGTGGACATCCTCCTTATAATCAACAGCATGCATAACCAAGAATTAGAACTATAGAATCAATTGATGGATCAGAAAATAGCATCTGAGTCATATCTGTCCTTGGAAGGATGTATGCTATCTTCAACTGCTCAGTAGATCACTAGTTGAAAGCTACCTAATCTGTTTCCTAAGTCAACCTTAAACAAGTCTTACAGAAAAACTATTTCATAGGATTTAGAAATATACAAGGTCAGCTGAAAATGTATATTTAATGTATCCAGTGGTCTCTTTGCCTTTTGTACACTTTCTCTTGTGAGCACATTCAGTTTTGCAATGGTCTCTTTGACCTTGGTCAAGTTTTATCCCTTAAGAATGCCCTGCTTCAGTCAGTAATTAACTTTGTCTTTTACACTGTACTATGTGTATCTTGTCTAAGATCTTTGATGGATAATGGGAAGCCAGAGGAGGTCCTCATGATGCCAGGGTGGCTAGGTTTTAAGTTTATGGTGGCACCTGTATAGAGTGTCCTAAGCCATGGAAAGATACAATGTAGAATTTCTCCACTGCTGATCTCTCCCACAGTGGGAGAGCTGCTGTCTTGCCAATCCCCATAGCTGGGTTTGGGACCTGTGAAGGATGAGTCTTTTGTTCTGTGGATGCAATTGCTAATCACTTTTCACCCAGGCCAAATGATGCCCCTCTTCCTACCAGGGAGACACCTGGCTGGAGCTCTCCTACCTGCTTTATCACCTCTCCTTGTCCTGCCACTTTTTTTCCAAGGCACAATTGACATATAAAGGCTTTCTTTCCCCCATTGCCCCAGTAGATCACATTAAAAAACATCCTCACTTAATTAAATATGGGACACAAGGACACTTTATTCAGAAAGAGTTGGTAAGAAGAAATACACACCCTAAGATAGAAGATCATAAATTCATATAAGAAAATAAACATTCAAAGTTCCTTCAGGAAATGGTTTCACTAATAGTATTCATAGATAATTTGCTTAATCCATTTTTATCAAGTTTTTCTTACGTGCAAACCAAACCATCCAGAAACCATCCAGGTTTCTAGGCACTGTCTAGTGTGTCTTTTGATGGAAGCTATGAAGAAAATCTGGCTGACTAGGCAAGAATATTTCTAGACAAACATAGGATGGTTCATATGATCAGAACATACTTTCTGAAGTACTTTTTATTTATTCAGTTTAGACTCTAGCTTGAGATCACCAAGGAAATATCAGTGGGTGATTTGCTGAATGTTTTCCTCTTGTGAAAGTCAGGCAACTGTTTGATTTCTATCTTTTGGTGTTTTTAAATCTTCCATGATTATTAAAGTTTCCTTTATGAAATTGCCAATCATTTTCACCAGGGCTGAATGACTCCCGTCTTCCTACCAGGGAGTCACCTGGCTGGAGCTCTTCTATCTTCTTTATTACCACCTCTTGACCTGTCAAAGTTTCTCCAAGGAACAACTGACCATTAAAAGCTGTATTAATCAATAATCTAATTTGCAAGCTTTCTCATTACCTTAATTTGTAGTGAAGTAATTAATAAAACACACATTTATTGAGGATTCTGTGCTCCAGTAGGCTTTGTGGTGTCAATGGTGAACAGACTATAAAGCTTGTGGGCAAAGGTTTGACCCTCTTACTGAATAGTAATTAATTACAATAAATCATGATGTTACAAGGTAGCACAGGGTATTGTAGATTCCTGTAGCGGGTGATAGAAGTCCTCCTAGAAGTGGTGACAGTGTCATTGTGTAGGCCAACCCCCAGGAGGTGTGACTGGGAATTTTGTCATATTCTTCTCAATTATTTTAGACTTCAAAGTCCTCATTACAGCCTAGTTCTATCTTTTTGCTCAGACTGTGGTGCCTCAAAGAAGTCAAGTAATTAATAAGTTTTACTTTTTCTCACCACCTACTTCTGCCTTGTCTTAGTAGTCTATGAAGCATTCATTACTTTGCTCTGATGAAGTTGAACTCTTCTTGTCCTCACTCTTTTGGTGCTTTAAGCAATTGATTTTGATTCTTAATCCTGGAAATAATTTCTCCTTTCACTCTTCCTCATCTTATTTGTGTGTGTGTGTGTGTGTGTAAATACTTCATTTATTGCCTTTTTTCCTTGTCTCTGTACTTTTAATTTCTTATATACAAACTGGAAAAAAAATAAAATGCATTGCTTATTACAAAATGTTAGTGTGGAAAGCAACAAACAAATACATATTAAGAAAAAATTGATAGCACCTGTCTTGTCATCACCTACCTTGGTATATATGTCATATGTACATTCACACACAGGGAATCAAGTGGATTCTTTGGTATATGTGTGGTGCTAACATTCAAACCCAGGACTTTCATACGCTAAGGAAGTAGACTACTATTGAGCTACGCTACCAATCCAAGTGTACTCCCTTGTCATCTGTAGTTCTTGCTGACCTTATGTTATGGTCATCTGTAAGCTTAATTGGAATGACTAAGTTATTCTTTCATTATTGGACACTGAAAATAACCTTTAGAGGAGTAGCCTTGTAACTAAATCTTTGAATATAGTCATAAGATGTTATGAAATGTCTAGAAATAGTAGAATTATTGGAAAATATGTTTTAGTAGCTGATATGGTTCTAGAGCAGCTGATAGTGGTTCCCCAAGCTGTTGTTGATTGATAAGCACTTGAAGGAAGCCTCCTTGTGGAGATGCCCCTCATGTTCACTTTGGTAGCATAGAATGAGCCTGTATGTGACAGTCACCTGATCTCAAATTTACTATAACGCCAAAAACAAACCCCTGTGCCCTCCCCTTCCTTTAATAATGTGGGACATGTGGACAGTAGCAGTTCCCTCACAATGCTGTTGAAAGAATGAAAGCAAATGTCAACAAAATATCTGTCTCTAAAATACTCTTCCCTGTTCCAACCAAACGACTCAGAAGTCAGAAACAGAAATGGATACTAGGAGATGTGCTTTAGCTTCAAAACTTTTTTTTCTCTCTCTTTTTTTCTGGAAAAATTTCTTGTCATTTAAGATCAACCTGAACAACTCTGGCTTTTCCCTTTACACTGGCATGTTAACTGTATACCTTGCAAAGTTTTCTCCAGTGACATGGATTTGCCAGTCATCATAAATGCTGGGGAAAACAGTATTGCTGAGACAATGATTTTGAGATTTTTCAAAGACCCAAATTGCCATGACAGATGCAATGAGTGATGCAAACCTGCTGCAGATGCTGCAGGTGCTGCAGATGCATTACTTTCATGCTCCCCATCCCAACTGAAATACTCATTCCTACTGGTGGATGGTTTTGGTTCCTGGGTCTAGATAAAATTACAGAGAGTCAAATATCAAACAGTGGAAACTGAATATCCTGAAAGAACTAATCTGAGTATAAGAATTCCAGAAATATGATATGGAACAATTTGTTACTCCTGGTTTTAGGGAGGGTGTAGGTAGAAGCATGAGCAGCTCTTGTACTTGTGTGGGTGTTTCTACATAGAGTAGCAGTCCGGCTTGCAGGGCCAGCATGATTGCTAAACTCAGCCTAACCATCTGCTCAGCATTCAGCCTCACTGAGGATATTACAATTCTCTGCACTGTATTTCCTGTGCTTATAAAATAGGGTTGCTGATAAAATCAGGCTTCTAGAGGGCTTGGGAGATATAAAGGACTCAATGCATGTGACGTGGTCAGCACATAGCATGGTCTCAAAGTATCATTAGTATGAAGGTGTAAGAATAGGCCAATGCCAGAAACTTGGCTTCTAACTCCAGCTCAAGAGACTGACATTTGGATGCTTATGTAATATGTTGTTCCTTCTGAACTGCATTTCCTTGATAGAAAAATACAAGGATTAAGATAGCATCAAAAATATCTTCCAGTTTCATGTGCAATTTTATAAAGCATGATGTGATCATGTTTTTTTTTAAACACAGAATTATCTAGAAAAGTGTAAACTTTATGTTATCAAACTTAGTCCTGTTACAGATAATTTTAACCCTCTGTCTTATTTCTTTTTGTCTTTGTGTATACATATGTGTGTGCACATGTGTACATGTGAATATATATGTGTGTGCACGTGTGTACATGTGTATATGTGCTCATTTGTATGTGTCTCTCTGTGTGTGAAATTTGTCTATCACTCATTTTCTATCTTACTTTGTGAGTCAGGGTCTCTCAGTCTGCAGTTTGCTTGTTCAGTTAGGCTGGCTGTCCAGTAAGGCCCTGGGATCTGCCTGTCTCCCAAGTCATGAATTCCAAACTCACACCAGCTGACCTGCCGTTTACATGAGTGCTAGAGAATGCTAGAGATGGGACGAGATCCTCAGGTTTCTTTGACTAGCGTTTATTGACTGAGCCATCTCCACAACTTTATAATTTTTAATAACTGCTCTTAAGAATATAGTTCTTTGAACCTTGCAAGTGTGAGTGGCATAAAAAGTAAAGGATGAACAAACACATTCAATATTTAAGTTTTTAAATTAATAAATGAACCTTTGATCAAGAAAAATGTAGTGATTGTGTTTAGCATATGATATTAAGAAATTAGACTGTAATCCTGTGGTCTGTTCTCCGAAAAGGTGGTCCAAAGGTACAGTTATGAGAGAAAGTGTGTGTATGTGTGTGTGTGTGTACATCTGTTTGTGTGTCTGTTCATCTACATCCTTTCTCTTTATGATCATTCTTTTCTCTGTTTTATCTGAAAATTTCCAGCTTATTAATGTCATTATTCTGTCTGTACATCTGACCTACTATATCAATTCCAAATAGGAAAAGCTTAATGTTTGTTATAGGTTTTGTGGATTAATATGTAGAAAATTGATATGTCTATATACCCTTTTTATTCTTCATAGAGAAACTTCCAGAATGCATTCTTGTCTTCCATAATCTGATATTTACTTATGTGTTCTCACTTCAGATGCATGTATACTAAAACTGAGACAATTCAGAGATGATTAGCATGGTCCCTATGCAAGGCTGACATGCATGTGAGTAGTGAAAGAAGTACATCAATGAAAATAAAACATCCGAGTTTGAGACTTCTGATCTCTAGATTTGTACTATAAAAGTATAAAAATTTGTGTTAAGACACAAAATCTCCGGCTATTTCTTACAGCAGCAAAAAGAAACTGATATAGCATGGTAGTACTTTGCTCACCTGTTTAGAAAAGGACATTTTAGATGTTCTATAAGTATCATGAAGAAAAGAATGTTATGACTAATAAATTTTTTGGGCTATTTAGCATCTCTGAAGATTTGTTCTTACAATTACAACCTCTTCATCTTCTTTAGAGCAGTTCTATGAAGCTATTTATTTGTTTGGATGACAGGGTATGTTTATCTTCCTCCAGGAATAAGACAGTCTCAAATTTCCCCATTTTACGTATTCTTATATCTATAAAATGTTCCAGTTTCCCCATAATACTGAAGTAAATATTTAAATCCCTTAGAAATAATATATTTTACTAGTACCAGGAGGTGAGTTCTTATCTAAAGAATACCATAGTATTTGGAAGAAATAGCAGACCATGAAGTATAGGAATTGCTTTTTAATGGATCCTGTCTTTTGGGTGTACTCCCAAGATGCTTGCTTTCCTCTGTGCCTAAGAATAAGAAAATGTCCTCTATCAGATGTTGCATTAGTGAAGATTTTTTTCTCAATCTGTAGATTGCTGGTTTGGTCTATTGACTATGTCCTTTGGCTTACAGAAGCTTCCGATTTCATGAGGTCCCATTTATCAATTCTTGATCTTAGAACTTGAACCATTAGAGTTCTGTTTAGAAAATTTCCCCATGCCAATGGGTTCAAGGCTCTTTCCCTCTTTTTTTTTTTTCTTTTTTAATTTTATTTTTTTGCTTATTCACTTTATAACCCGTCCCAGTCACCCCCTCCCACAATCCTTCCCCATCTCTTCTTTTCTGAGTACCCCCTCCTCCTGTATCCCCCACCCTGCCACTTTAAGTCTCTGAGAGGCTAGGTGCTTCCTCTCTCATTGAGGCCAGATGAGGCACCCAGCTAGATTCAGTGTGTCTAGTTTTATGTTGAAGTCCTTGATCCGCTTGGATTTGAGCTTTGTGCAAAGTGACAAATATGAATCTATTTTAATTTTTCTACATACAGACTGCCAGTTAGACCAGAACCATTTGTTGAAGATGCTTTATTTTTTTTTCCCATTATATATGTTTGGCATCTTTGTCAAAGATCAAGTGCCGTAAATGTGTGGTTTTATTTCTGGGTCTTCAATTCTATTCCATTGATCAACCTGTCTGTCTTAGAAACAGTTCCATGTGGTTTTTATCATGATTGCTCTATAGTATAGCTTGAGGTTGCGGATGGTGATTTCCCCAGAAGTTCTTTTATTGTTAAGGATTGTTTTTGCTATCCTGAGTTTTTTGTTTTTCCATGTGAGATTGAGAATTGCTCTTTCCAGGTCTGTGAAGAATTATGTTGGAATTTTGATGGGGATTATGTTGAATCTGTAGATTGATTTTGGTAGTATGGCCATTTTTACTATGTTAATCTAACCAATCCATGAGCATGGGAGATCTCTACATTTTCTGAGGTTTCTTCAATTTATTCTTGAGAGAGTTTGCCCTGGCCCACAGGAACTTGATGAGACCCTAGGGAAGGGGGCGAAAGAATGAAGGGACAAGAGACAGAAAGAATGCAAGAAAGTTGGGAGTTCTGATCAAGCTCTGAATCTTTAATTTTGGGGGTGGGTTATAAAGACATAGCAAAATTTTGCTAGGCAAAGGTCATTGCTTAGGGCTATCCCACTATTGAATCATAAGACCATCCAACTGTCATATCCTTATTGCCCTAGATCATACCATTGTCATAACTGGCTCCCAGGAAATGCCAGACATTCTTTAAGTTCCTGGGACCTGAGACCAGGGAATGTCCTTTCTTAGCCTTGTATTGACTAGATTGCCCAGAACAGCAGGTAATTTCCTGAGTTTGGCTCTTGGCAAGACTTGAAGTTCTTGTCATACAGATCTTGGACTTGTTTAGTTAGGGTTACCCCAAGATATTTCATATTACTTGTGACTATTGTGAAGGCTGTTATTTCCTTATTTTTCTCTCATCCCGTTTCTCATTTGTATAAAGGAAGGCCACTGATTTGTTTGACTTAATTTTATATCTAGGTACTTTGCTGAAGTTGTTTGTCAGCTACAGAAGTTCTCTGGTAGAATTTTTGGGGTTGCTTGTGTATACTATCATATCATCTACAAATAGTGATACCTTGATTTCTTTGAGGGCTAATATCCAAAATATATAAAGAACTCAAGAAACTAACCTCCAACAAAACTAAACAACCTAATCAAAAAGTGGGGTATAGAGCTAAACAGAGGATTCTCAACAGAGGAATTTTGAATGACTGAGCAGCATTTAAAGAAATGTTCAAAGTCCTTAGCGATCAGGGAAATACAAATCAAAATAACCCTGAGGTTCTACCTTACACAAATCAGAATGGCCAAGATCAAAAACTCAGATGATAACACATGTTCGCAAGGATTTGGAGAAAGAGGAACACTCTTCCATTTTTGGTGGAATTACAAACCTGGTATAATCACTCTGGAAATCAACCTGGAGGTTCCTCAGAAAATTTGAAATAGATCTACCTGAAGACCCAGCTATACCACTCTTGGGCATATACCCAAAAGATGCCCCACCATGCCACAGGAGCACGTTTTCCACTATGTTCATAGTGGCCTTATCTGTGATAATCAGAAGCGGAAAAACCCAGATGTCCCACAACAGAAGAATGGATACAGAAAATGTGGTTCATCAACACAATGGAGTACTATTCAGCTACTAAGATCAAGAACATCATGAGTTTTGCAGGCAAATGAATGGAACTAGAAAATATCATCCTAAGTGAGGTAACTCAGACCCAAAAGGACATGCATGGTATGTCCTCACTAATAAGTGGATATTAGCAAAAAAAAAAAAAAAAGTACAAAATACCCAGGATACAATCCACAGAGCTCAAGAAGGTTAATAAGCTAATAGGCTTAAGAGAGGATACCTCAATCCCAGTTGGGAGGGAGAAGAAAGCAATCAGGCAGAGAGAGAGAGGGACCTGGGGGAGAGACGTGGGGGAAAGGAAAGGGAGAACAAGATTAGGTATTGGGGGGAACAGGAGGAGACAAGCTCTGAGGACCATCAGAATGAACGGCAATATGCAATCTGGGGTGGGAGGTGGGTGAACCCTCTAGAATGTACCAGAGATCTGGGAAGTGAAAGACTCTCAGGACCCAAAAGGAGAGACCTTAGATGAATTGTCCTACAGTGGGGAGAGGAAAATTGTAGAGTCTACCTCCAATAGAAAGATAGGGGATCAAGTGTGGGATGGGGTTGGCATTTCACAGTCAAAAACTCTGACCCAGAATTGTTCCTCTCTAAAAGAACTGCAGGACAAAAATGGAGAAGAGCCTGATGGAAAGGATACCTGGTCCAACTTGGGATCTATCTCAAGGGGAGGTTCCAAGGCCTGACACTATTACTGATGCTATGGTGTGCTTACAGACAGGAGCCTAGCATGGCTGTCTTTTGAGAAGCCCAACAAGCAGGTAACTGAGACAGTCACAGATAATTATACCCAATCAGTGGTCTGAAGTCAGGGGCCCCTGTAATTGAATTAGGGAAAGTCTAGAAGAACCTGAGGAGGAGGGGGACCCCATAAGAAGACCAGCAGTCTCAAGTAACCTGGACCCCTGGAATCTCTCAGACACTGAGCTGCCAACTAGGCAGCATACAGGAGCTGGTGCAAGGCCAATGACACATATACAGCATAGGACTGCCTGGCCTGACCTCAGTGAGTGAGGACGCACCTAACCCTTGAGAGACTTGAGGCCCCAGGGAGTGGGGAGACCTAGCAGGGAGTGGGGTTGTTTGGGGACATCCTCTAGGAGACAAGGGGGAAGAGGAATGCTATGAGGAACTGTGAGAGGGTGGACCGGGAGAGGGGTAATGACTGGACTATAAAAAAGAAAAATAATTAAAAAAAAACCATAAGGAAGTGTCATTCATTATAGTGCAGTGTGGGACTTCTAGCTGTGGTACCCAACCTTTGCTTTTTCAATGGACATTTAGTTCAATGGTATTGTGGCCCTGTTATCATATGTATCCAGGAACAGGCTTCCCAGATGCACATTGTGATTAAAGCTGCAGAAATGTTTTTCTTTCTCCTACTGATGGTGATCAGGTGGCCAGGTGATCTCAGACACCAGAAGATGACCTCACTGTCTCCATAAGACTGTCAAACAGGAATTCCACATGATCCATCCCATAAATCTCTCACCTAAATCTGAAATAAACATAATGTAACCCACTAAAACCTTGGTACTTATTTCTAGCATTGGCCTAATTATTTAATAAGTCTCTTTAATCTTCAAATACAAAAAAAAAATACCATGTAATTTTAACATTATCCAGCCTTCATTTTCTCTTGAAAATATGTTCAAGAGATAAATCTGGAGAAAAATGAATATAGTGCACAAATAAAGTATTGAATTGTTTGTTCTTAAAACAACAACAAAAACAAAAAGAAAATTCTGCATAATGTTTCCAGTCATGAGAAAGCCATATACAAAGGACTGCTAACAAAAGCTATTGAGATAGAAATACTCGTATGCATATATCAAGATTCCACATTTTCTTCTACTTTTAAAAATCTCACAAGGCCTTTTTATTCATTTCATCACTGGTCTCATTGTATACAGGTAAACATGGAGATGTCTTTGCAAGCCCAGCCCAGCCCTCATCAGGGTTGGAAGCTCAAGACTCCACAGACTAAGACCTCATTTCAGTTACAGAGGATTCAGGAATAAATTCTTGAAAACATTATGGCTTATCTGACTTCTAAATAACTTGAAACTGAAAGAGTACAGTGAAGGAAGTTATGTACAGATGTGTTTGGAGAGAACATCCTAGATAGTTCTACAAGAGAAGGTGAGAACAAAGGTACATAGATAAATGGTGGAGCCAATGAAAGAAATGCCAAAGCTCTTCACCTGTCTGAACTTAAGTCTACCAAGACAATGATCAAGTGTTGGTCGTGCATAGGGTGAGGTCAAATCGACAAGAATGTCCTACACTGTGATGGAGTAGAAATAAAGTTTAATTTTAGCAGAGACAGTAAGAGCTCAATCCAATTTCTCTTTCCTCAGGCTGGTTATTTTCTAGTCCCAAGAAGGATACTCTAATTTATTTCTTTGGCTAGAAGCTGTCAATGAATTTTATACAAAAATATAACCCTTGTGTAATTTTAAGCGATGGGAATGTGGGACATGAGAAAATCATATAAAACCTGTAATTGGGGTTCCTGGAGGTGGAGACTCAATAATTGGATTAGGTAAAACTCAAAGCCTAGATGCCCTTTTCAGGAAACATAGGAGTGTGCTTCCATGAGGGGAGAGCAAACTTGACTATATTAGTTTTCATACTATTCCCAGTGGCCAGTAGCAAATGGGCATCAAGAATGGAAACCCATGATGGTATCCATAGCTTTGACTTCTGTTCAAGGTCTTTTCACAGAAAGACTACTGTCCATGTTCCATATTAAATGTTGCATGTAGGGAATGTAGAAGGAGCTAAGGTGGGAGGAGTTAGGAGAGGAAGAGGAAAAGGAAGAGGAGGAGTGAGTAGGAGGGAGAGAGCAGAGATGTAGGAGGATAGAAAGTCATCCAGGTATGGAGAGCAGTGCGGGTAATTACTTTTATTTAGGTTAACTAATTGGGAAACAACTCTCTTTGTATGGACATATTGTTATTGAGCATTACCAAACATATAAAGCCTTTGATTAATCTTTAAGTATTAGAGTCTCATTTTTGCTACCAGGCCCGCTTGGATGGCGAGATGGTCTGGACAATGCCCAGCATTGCGGAGACTGCTTGAAAGATTGGCAGAGCCAATGTCCCATGCTGACATCTCATGGGTAGCAGGGCTGGTGTTTCTGGCTGGTCGTTTCTAGCTGCAGGGCGCATGTGGCCTCCGGCCACAGAACATGGCGGCTGAGCTAGGCAGAGCCACCGCAGCTTAGATAGTCGGTTTGACCAGAGGCCGTTTTTAATTAATTATTTCAACACAGAAGGCTGACAATATTGAAACAAGTTTATCCCAATTCTTAAGAAGAATGTTGTCTCAAAAGATCAGATGTCTGAGGATTGGGTGTGTGAAGTCCGTCCTGTACTAAACAACTGCAAGTGACAGTTTGGTCATAAAGAAGTCAGGGCTCCTACTCATAAAATCAATCACTTTTGTCATTTTGCTGATTCAAATACACCCCAATGGCTATCATCAGGGTAGCATTCTACATTACTTTCCAAGCCCAAACTTATTAGAAAAAGATGAGATCAAGTGGGATTGTCCTTGTATCATTCAACAAGCTGGATAGCTGCTCTCTCTTTTTAAATAATTGGGAAATGCTGGATGTAAATTCATTTGAAATTAGCATAATTTGCTATTTTTTTATTTTAATATGCAGGAAATAGTATATCAGCTCCATTATGAGTTACAGAATGATTTCATTAGCATAATTGAAACAGATGCTATTTCTTATGATAATAGGTAAATGTGCAAAAAGATATTAAGCTACTGTCTTCAGATTTTTTTTAATGCTGCAATGTGTTTTCAGGCAAACAACTTTAACAATGACGTCCAGGAGCATACAGTCAAAAGGACAATAAAACAAATTAAAAATTTTCAGCCAAGTTAAGCCTCTCTTGGGAAGCACCAGGTTGGAAAATTAGTCATTTTTGTTGGCAAATTAATGAGATATAATTGGAATAAATTGTTTCCTTTAATATCTTAGCATAATGGCTATAGTCCTATGAATAATTAGACTTTGTTTCAATGCTATAAACTAGTTTTAAAATGCTAGGGAACATAAAATGGGTTTGATTTCAGAATTGGAAGTATATGTACGTGTATAAGGAAATATCTTGATGGTATCCAAGTCTGCACATGGTATTAATTTATGTTCTAAAGGTACTTTATATATACAATTGAAAGCAGCTTAAATAATATTTTTAATAGACTGGAACTGTCACTGTAACATGCCATGTGAGAGCACTATATACTATTAATGGCTTAGTCATTACCTTGGTTAGAGTTACTATTACTGTGATAACACACCATGACCAAAGCAACATGGGAAGGGAAGGGTTTATTTCACCTACAGTTCCATATAACAGTTCATTATCAAAAGTATTGAGAGCAGGAACCTGGAGGCAGGAGCTGATAGAGGGACTATGGAGGGGTGCTACTTACTGGCTTGCTCCCCATGACTTACTCAGTATGCTTTGTTATAGAACTCAGGGAATCACAGACACTGAAGCATCAATCAAGGAGCTTGCATAAATCTGTGTTAAGTCCTCTGCATATATGTTATGGTTATTGGCTTGGTATTTTTCTAGGACTCTTGACAGTAGGAGAGGAAATATCTCTGACTCTTTTGCCTCACCAGCCTTGATGTGAGGTTTTGTGTCTGGTCTTATTGTATCTTGTACCATGTTGAATGGATGTCTCTGGAATGCCTGCACTTTTTGAGGGGTTGGGGGAAGTGAATCTGGGGGAGAAGAGAGAACCGGAATGTGTAGAGAGAGGGGAAGCTACAATGCATGAGAGAAGAATAAATAAATAAAAAAGAAAATTACTTACAACCAGTCCTTATAGAAGCAATTTTTTTCAGTTGAGGCTCCTTCCTTTCTGATGACTCTAGGTTTGTGTCAAGTTGACATAAATCTAGCCAGGCCAGTAGTAACACATGCAAAGTTCCAGGTCTTAGAGTATTTCAGATTTCTGTATTAGGAATGCTCAACCTGTGCTACAGAAAAAGATTCTATTTCTCTGATTTAAATGATAAGGGCTCTGTCATAGATAATATTTAAATATTCAAATTTATCTTTAGGTATTTATGAATCTGAAACTGATTACATATATATATATAAAATTACATACATAACATAAATTATATATAAATGTGTGTGTGTGTGTGGTAAAATTTCTTTATATCTCATTCACTTCCTAAACAATAATTTTTGAAAAGGGCAGTTTAGTTAACTCAAAAAAATACCTCAATGCTTTACTTATCTTCACTTAGTCACACACACACATATATATATTATATATATATATGTATGTATATGTATAATATTATACTAATGTAATATTATATATATATATATATATATATATATATATATATATATATATATAATCAAAACAATGCTGGAAAAGTTATTACTTCACATTTGTGGATAGATAAAGGAAGAATTAGAGAAGTCTTATGTTAATAGGAATAGACTCCACAGACTCCTGTATTTGAATGCTTAGTTACCAGAGAGTGACATTATTTGAAAAGGATTAGGTGCTATGGCCTTGATGGAGAAGATTGTTACTGGGTGTGGATTTTGAGGTTTCAAAAGCCCATGCTAGGACTAGAGTCTCTTTTTGTCTGTCTGTCTGTCTCTCTCTCTGTTTCTCTCTCTCTCTCTCTGTTACTCTCTCTCTCTCTCTCTCTCTCTGTATGTGGTGTGTGTCTTTTTCTTTCCTTTTTGTCTTTCTGCCCCCCTCTCTGCTATGGATCAGAATATTTTTAATACACTTTTTGATTTGTTTTGCTATTTTGTCTTGTTTTCTCTTTTTTTTCTACTTTTAAATTTTTTGTTAGTCTGTTCTGATTTTTTTAATTTTTGGAATTTTTTGTTGTTTTCCCAGTTAATTTTTGAGAGAGAAAAAGAACATGAATCTGGATGGGTAAGGAGGTGGGGAGGGCATCAGTGAAGAGTTGGAGAATGGAAAGAATATGATCAAAGTACACTGTATGAAATTTTTAAATAAAAATTAAAAAGTAGCCGAGCGGGTGGTGGCGCACGCCTTTAATCCCAGCACTTGGGAGGCAGAGGCAGGCGGATTTCTGAGTTTCGCGGCCAGCCTGGTCTACAGAGTGAGTTCCAGGACAGCCAGGGCTATACAGAGAAACCCTGTCTTGAAAAACCAAAAAAAAAGTATCTCAAAAAAGAAAATGTTTAAAAGAAGTTGAAAAGTAAATCAACAATTTATTGACATAGTACTTAATTATATATGTATAGTTGATTATTTTATTTCAATGATCCAAGAACAAACAACCCTATGCAAAGATCATAACAACACCAAAATGTTCACAAATAAATGTATGCAAATTTTCTGTGAACTCATCAATAAAGTGTTCAATGCCATTAGCTCCTGGGATTGTACCAAGGGGCCAGTTCAAATTCCACTTGCATTGTCATGCAGGAGGGCAAGAGCATGGTGTTCATTGGTTTTAGAGAGCAAAGAACCTTGAAGTAATCAGAATTTGAGTTGATCTTTAAGACAGGATTCTGACAAATAACAAAAGACAGTAATTTTTGCAGGGACTGAAACATTGGGGTGAACCAGAGGCACACATTGAAGATTAGCAATGGTCAGTCTGGCATTGCTATTTATTAGCTTTATGGTCCAATTATTCTTTATAACTTTTCTAATTCTTTCTTTGTAAACAGAATCTGAAACAATACCTATTTTCAACATTGTTTTGATATATATTATATATATTTATATATAATACATGTAATATGTAATAGATATGGTTTGACACATTTTTTTTCCAGAAAAGTAATTAAAGTATTAACCAAACTCTAAATATAAATAAGTGAAGATAAGTAAAGCACTGGAGTATTCTTTGAGTTCACTAACTTGCCCTTTTCAAAATTGCTTTTCAGGAAATGAATGAGATATAAAACAATATATTTGTATATATATAATATACACATAGTGCATATAACATAGTGCATATATACATATTGTATATATGTATTGTATATGTATATAACAAAGAATTATATTAAATATAATGATAATATATAATTATATATATATATATATATATGGAAGATAATGAAATGATTCCTTTATTAATGTAGTTGGAAGCTGAATAATCAGATTCAGACTCATAAATGCCTAAAGATAAATTTGAATGTTGAATGTTATCCATGATGAAAACCCTTATTTAAGTAAGTCATAGAAATCTGTGCTTTTTCATAGAATGTGCTGAACATCCCTAATCCAAACAATCTTAAATGTTTTAATATCTGAAACCTTGTATGTGTTACTACTAGCTAGATTTATGTCAACTTGGTATAAGTTAGAATCATCAGAGAAGAGAGTCTCAATTGAGAAAATGCCTCTATAAGATTCAGCTATAAGGCATTTTTAAAAAAATTAGTGTTGATGGGGAATGGCTGAGTCCATTGTGGGTGGAGCCATCCCTGGGCTGGTGGTCTTGTGTTCTTTCCTGTGCCAGTGAGTTAATGGTGTCTTTTGAGGAGCAAACATTCTATATTGTGATGAGTTAAATGTATCATTTCTTTTATAGAAAAATGCATTGTTTTAAAGAAATGTTTGTCTAAAACCATGTTTACTTTTGTAAGCCTTTCATATTAATCGTATCTCAATTTATGATTCATCTTACATCATACCTGTTTCTTCCTATGTAGTGGGCTTATGACTCCATAAACTCATAAGTTCAAAACATTGTAAATCAAAATGTATTTACTGAAACCTAACTTACTGAGGGTCATAGGTTAACTTAGTTTACCTTAAACAGGCTCAGTACATTCCTACAGCAGGCTACAACAACAAAATTCAAAGCCCATTTTACAAAAAGTTTCATAGTTTTTATTGAATAGTGTATCCAAAAATATTGGCAATCTTTGTATAACATGGTTATTTACAGTGCAGATTATGTAGCTAACCAGAAGCTGTGGCTTATTGCTGCTACCCAGAATCATGAATGAATAACATACTTTATTCCTCACTCAGAGAGTGTTCAAGGTATGGTTTCTATTGAGTGAGAACAGCTTTTGTACTTTTGTAAAAATTGAAAGGTTTAATTAGTTTAAATCTTAAATCTTTAGTAGTAAATCTACAAGCACTGTCTGTAAATTTATTTATAATGTAGGATACACATAATATTTTTTCACCAATATGGTATATTTTTATGTTTATACAACATTTTTAAAGAAAGGCTTTTTTCCATGGTCTGGTTAATATTGTAATGAGAATTAAATCCCACATAATCTTTCAATTCTGGTTCATTGGCCTATTTGTCTGTTATTGGTCAATGTCACACAAAATCATGCAAGCTATTCTATACCTCAATTATAAAATAAATGAGTATATCAGATCATGAAGTTTGAGAAAATGCATCATTTTGATTATACATTTAGATTTCAATGGATTTTTAAACTTTAAAGAAACAGTGTTTTAGAAATACTGAGTTTTCTGATCCACAAACACACTACATCTATATGTTGAGCTTTAAAGAGTTTTCTTCAGCAACATTGGGCATACACATGAAATCGTTCTAACTTTTTCTCTGTTTTGTTCTGTATTCATCTTAAACATGATATTATAAATAATCTAAAGGAATTATGTAAAGATGTGTAAATATTTTAAATGTATTTATATTCATTTATGACGATCTTCATTATTTACATTCATTTCTGACGAGCTTTATTCCTTCTGCAAAATTTGAAGATATTTACAGATTGTAATTTCTGCCAACTAAATAGCTTCTTACACTATTTATTAGTGTCAAGAAGTCTATAGATTTATCTTCTGTTAAGAAGTCTATAGATGGTTGTGCTGACAGTATTTTCCACTGGGGGATCGTTTTGTGCACTGTGTATTCAGATGTTGATTTCTATATCCAGACATTTGTTTGTAGTTCAGAAGTTGGAGTGGTTAAGCATCTCCAGTCAAAAATTGTTTTCCATCATCTCTGATTGGTTAATAAAGAGCTGATCAGTCTATGGCTGTGCAGGAGAGGACTGAGGCGGTAGGACATCTGAGCCCAGTGAAGGAGTACCAAAAGAGATCAAAGAGGAGAGAGAGAAGGAGGAGAGGAAGAAAAGAAGGTGTAGAACGACTATGTGGAGGGACCAGGAGGAGTCACCATGAGGACACACATGGAGCAGAGTGAGGCAGAACAAGACACAAATTAAAGGGAAAGGACCACTTGGCTGGGAAATAGGCAGTCTTAGTGGGTTAGAATAGCTCAGAATGTGCCCAGTACAGTGCAAGCAGCTTGTAAATAAGAATTTAAGGTCTCTATGTTGTTTATTGGGGAGCTAAAACAAGCTAGAGTGAGCATAGAAACACCCTAAAGTTATTGAGGAACAAAAGGGGGTAAGGCAACCCTCTCCAAATTACTATTACGTTTTCTTCTATCACTGTCAGATTCCATTTTCTTACAGAATATTAGCTTTTGTTTGTTTGTTTGTTTATTCTGTGTAAAAGAGTTTCTCTGTTGTCTCAGGAAAGGGCTCCTTTAAGACCTCTGTTGAAGTGCTCAATTGTGATTTTTTGTTTTTAAAAATTTTTCTCCATTTTGTTCTATAGAACTTTGAAAACTGTTGAATATTTTCAAAATATTAAACTCAGCCAGAATTTTTTTCTCATTTTAGGCCTTGGACATTTGTTGTCAAATAATGATATAATTATTTCTTGGTTTAAATTTTGTTAGTTTCCATACCTCTTCATTATTTATGATTCTAACTTCCTTAAAAATTTTAAATTTTCTTGCTTGATTTTCTTATAATTATTAGTCAAATTGTTCTGTTTGTTCACATGTATAGTAAATTAGATTGTATTGACAGGGCACAGTATAATGCTGATACTGCATTCATTAACATCTTATGAGGAGAGTTGGTTTTGTTTCCATTAGGTTCTTTCCTTGATTCACCTTCTCTGGTAAAAAGGATCTGAAACCTCTGCTCAGAATCTCCTCCATGTCCCTGTTCAGCAGACAGCCTGGTAACTGATGACCATGGTAGAGATTGTGGGCCCAGGAATGAATTACCAGTGTGGCTTTCTCTATCATGGACTCAGTCCACAATCAGAGCAATTTTGAGCCTGCAAATATTTATTCCTTGATTCCTAAATCATGTAAGCCTCTATTTTTCCTCTTCCCTTCTACATACTGAACTGATTTAGGAATGAATATAGTTTAAAACAAACAAACAAACCAAAAAAAAACCAAACAACTCCATCCCAAACAAAAAACAAACCCATACCAAATCATAGACTATTGCCCCAAATCATAGACTCTCATCTACAGTAGTTTTCTTATATTGAATGGTAACTTTTCTATTTTTTTGATTTATATTGTTATTGTATATTTTAAATAATTAGGTTTTATTTTAATATTTTGTCATAATTTATAATTATAATCCATGTTAAATTTAATATAATGAAACAACTCCAACTTTGGTAAAATGAGAACTTTAATGTGATCTGATATTAAAATTCTACAAAATTTTTAGTATGATACTACAACATTTTCTTTTTTTTTTTTTTTTTTGGTTTTTCGAGACAGGGTTTCTCTAACATTTTCTTTTCAAACTACTTAAATAAATCTACTAATTAGCTGTCTACACAATATGATCTATGGTAAATATCTGCTCAAGTCAATGGACCTGACTACTCAATTGTTCCTATTTGGCATGTCTACACAATTTTATTACATCATTATTAAAATATACGTACAATATGAATAATGACATTTATAAAAAAAGTATATTTTTCAGCTACCATATTTATTTACTACTATAAATTAATTTTGTCATTATTTGTAGACCTTGGTCTACTGAATTAGCCTTAAAATGAGATATTCTTTCTCTTGGAGATAGTCTTGAAAGTTAGGTTCTTCCACTACCTAAAAGTGAATTTCTTGTTGAAGACATGTAAGTCAGCCAACCTAAGTCAAAGGTATAATTTTAGTCAGAGTTCTTTTGCTGTGAGGAGACACCAACTAAAGCAATTCTCATGAAAGAAAGCATTTAACTGGGGTTTTGCTTACAGTTTCAGAGGTTTAGTCTGTCATCAACATGGCGGAGAGCATGGCAGCGTGCAGGGTGGCGCTGGAGCAGTATTTGAGAGCTAACTCATAGGCAGAGAGAAAGAGAGAGAGAGAGAGAGAGAGAGAGAGAGAGAGAGAGAGGAGGAGAGAGAGAGAGAGAGACAGGGAGGGAGGGACAGAGAAACACAGACAGAAAAACAGACAGGAGACAGACTTTGGACTTGGCATGTACTTTGCTTCAAAGCCCATTTCCAGGAACACACTTCCTCCAACAATGCCACACCTCCTAATTTTTTCCAGTTATGCCACTCCCTTGTGACCAAGCATTTAGATGGCCATTCTTATTTAAACCACTACAAGTACTAAGCTTAATACCCCAGCAGTACTGCAATTAGTAGTAATTCAAAATGATTATTCATATATTCATGGAACTCAGAATATAGGATGATACCAAGGTTGGATATAGATCAATCTTGGAGGATGACATGAGTAAATAACTCTGTTTTTAATAGTTCATGAAATGAATAGTGTTATCATGAATATCTATAACATAATTTGGGAGGCTTCTCTTGGCCCTTTTATCTACCAAATAAATGACACAGAGACCTGGTATATTTATTACAAACTTCAGACACTAAGCTGGGCAGGTTCTGAGCTATTCTAAGCCAATTTTGCTGGCCTGGCTTACTTCCCAGCCTACTTTCTTCCTTCCACTGTGGTCTTGCTCTGGCCTCCTTCACCTGTGAATTCCGGGGGACCCTCTGAAGACCTGCTCAAGATGAATCACTTAATGGCAACTCCTCAGCTCACCTGAGACCCTCTCTTTCTCTCTCAGGACAGGGAAGCCCTGCATTCTACTCTCCTGCCCAAATAATAGGCTGATCAGTTCTTTATTGAGCACCGAAGATGATAGAGGCAATGCTTTACAAAATACTGTCAGGAAGTGCTTCATAAAAATGACAATAATAAGATCCAGACTTCAACCAGATCTCTGGGAACAGAAGTCAGCCTTGAAATAGACAGTGGACAAAAACACTCCCCAACATAGATCAGTTGCTTTTCACTTGGACTAGGCTTTCCAGCATATCAACTATGCAGAAAGTACAGCCTATGTTACACAGGCCAGCTGTTTCATTCCCTCTTGACTACAGCAAGGAGGCACCATCAATATTGCACCTAAGCAGTATTATACTGTTACTTGCTTGTATGGCTAGCTAGCTGCAGTTTAAAACAAAAATTGTATTCAATACAAAAAAAAATCTATTTTGAATCGTTTTGTTCCCCAACAAGGCATCTAGAAGCAGATTATGGTAAAAACTGAGACCTTGCTGTGTGTTTGAGGATTTTACTTCTCTGCTGATGCCTTTATTTTACTCAGGAAGGAAATTACTGAAATTCTATAGCACAGGCAGAATAAACTCTCAAAAATATTTAATAGCATACACAGTCAACCCTGGGGTATTGCCAGCATTTTTGTAGCACAATGTTGCATTTAAATATGCTTTTTAATTTTCCAATTATGCATACCCATGGGAAATGCTCATAGCCAACAGTGCCTCTAGAGGAATGGTGGTAACATTTCCCTGTACTGAAGTAAACAGAAGAGGTTCAGGAAACTTGAAGTTATTTGCTTTGCTTTAGGAATTTGGGTGTATATTCACTTCCAAAAACCTGTGAGAGAAACTAGGGTACCCAACATGGGAGTCACTCTCTGATAAATTTATACATGTAAATCAGAATCCTTACAAAACTTCAAAAGTCAAAAGCAAACCCCGTTGCTATCTAAATAGCCTTTGAAATGAGTACAGAAAATAGAAATGTGATGCCTTAAATTTACGTAGAATAAATAACCTATCTGGAAATGGTATTTCACTCTGCTGTAGTTCTTTGATGAATGCCTTGAGGGCTTGCATATTAAAAGTACACACATAAACAATGATTTCAATGTAACCTGTTGTCTACTATCACAGAGTCTGTGAAAACTGTTTGGGAGTACATTTGAGAAGTCAACACACTCGTCAAAATGTTTAATAGAGGACGTGGGGGTAGATTCTAACTTCAGTGAATCTCTTTCTAAAGCACATAGAATTACAACTTGTTCTCAATTACTTGACGTTGCTTTGTGTCCAATAGGTTAATAGTATAGTACTCTCTAAAGCCAGCTTTTGAATGATGCTTGTCATTTCCAACCAAATAGAAGGGATATTCTTTTTTTTCCAGTAGCAGAAAAATATTGAGTTTTTAGATCCTTATTGATCTGGCTTGAATTATGTGATCACAATTGTGTCAGTCACATGGACAAGGCAACTTCTGGAAGTGAAGCAGTGGGTGGGACAAAAATGCTGTAGGTAAGCATTACTTGTCTTATGTAGTTTGGCATTGTAGCATTTTTTTTTTTTTTTGAAAGCTGTGTCTGAGGTTAAGCTCAGTTGTAGAGTGCTTGCATACCATGTATGAAGCCCTGGGCTCAATAGTTAGCACTCCATAAATGGGTGATAGAGTTAGTCTTGAGTTCTGCATATAAGACATGTAGCAAGAAGGAGAACCATAACTTCAAGATTACGTCTTTGCATATCCAGTGTAAGGCTAGCTCGGGATCCATATCCTGCCCCCATCCATGTAAGGAAGAGTTAGTACATACTTGTTGAGAGGAGTCCATCGATGTCACTAAAGTGTCTTCCATCTTGAGTAAATAAAGTATTACAGCCATTCCATCTGTTTTGAATTAACTTTACTGAAGAGTCCAGATTCCATAGAATTCTTCTAAGACCCTTGGGAAGCTGGGAAGCTGACCTCTGTATATCTTCTGAATCCCTTGGCTGGTACTGGTCAAACTGATGAAAGTCTTTGACTCCACTGGGCGACAACCTAGCCACCACATGAACAAGTGGCTAGTTTTGTTCTTTCACTACTAAGCTCACTTGTTTTTCCTGCACAAGGAAAAGACAGCATATTAGTGCTACTTGCTATTTGATATGTTTTAGGGGGATGTAATCTCTGTACACATAGTATATATTCTAGTGGGGAAGGAAGAAGCTAAATGAAAAATAATCATATATTGTTGGGTTGTAAGAAGCCTTTGACCTTGTTTGGAGGATGATACGTGAAGGCTAAGCAGGTGATAAAGTGGTAAAATGATACCATACAGGTAGATTCTGGACAACGAAAGCCTTGTGATTCTCACTAAATACCTTAGCAAAGAGACAACTTGTTAATTTTTCAGCCTCTGTTGTTACTTTTATCTCATGAAATCCAAATTTATTTCAAATTAAAATGTGCCCATTTGAAGATGCTTATCTTGAATATCTCCTTTTAAATTTCTCTTGAAACAAACAGGCAATCAAATTAATTAATCCAAATAAAAGCAAAACATAAAAGGAAAAGCAGAACAAAACAGGATGCAGTATTTCTAAATGGCAATAGAAAATAATTTTCTGAATATAGAGATTTTTCAAAGTGAGAGTCAGAACAACTAAAATCATATTAAAAAAAAATGTGACAAAGCTGATCATGTTAACCAAAATTGATGCTACTGAATTACTTTTCTTTTATTTATCTTTTTCTCCATTTTAATTCTTTGACTTTAGATTTTCTAAAATTTAGATTTCCCTGGAGAACTTTGTTTTATCCTGACAACTGAGATCATTAAAAATGCTCAATTAATGCTATTACAAATTCAAACGAAAAGAATTTGGGTTTCAGCCCTTTGAGCCATAAATGTTGATGATCTCTCAAGTCCATTAGATTCTTACAGTTATGCTTAGCAGGCAGGTCTCCATTCTCCTAATGGTGTCTCAGTATAAACCGTTAAGTGGAGGTATAAAAGGTTAAGTGGTGAGTGTGGGGGAGTCTAGGACAATGGAGGTGGGGACTGCTGCTGTTCTTTTTATTTTAAGTTGGCATTTGCTCTAAGTCTATGTTTCTTTGCATAATAAATAACACAGCTCTGGCTTTATTAAGAGATTTTAGGGGTTCATTGAACAAGAAGTCTTTGCTTCCTGTAATTAGTATAACAGAATCTGGTCCCTCGTTACTTAATTATTCTTGAAATCATGTAAAACAATTCCATTTAAAAAATCTTGTAAGTAACCATAATGGTACTATGTATTATAAGAGAAATGGTACTGAATGTTCTGGTTGTATTAAAGAAATATGGCTTCTGTTGTATGAAAAGTTTTTTTTTTTCCTTGGTGCCATGATCCAGTTGGATATTGACTCTGATAGGTGTGTGTGTGTGTGTGTGTGTGTGTGTGTGTGTGTGTTTGTAACCTTATTAGTATTTTTTCCTTTGAGACAGGAGGGCACAAGTCACAAGTAGATGGTAGATCATACATTTACTTGACAAGAACAACTTCAAATAAAGTAATGGAACATGATGTAGGCAGTGTTTCTGGATAACATTCAGAAAACAGGGAACTGATTCACAGTTGGTATTTCCACTGAGGCCATGATCCACCAGTTGGTACTACCACTGAGGCCATGATCCACAGTTGGTACTACCACTGAAGCCACTGATCCACCAGTTGTTATTACACTGAGGCCACTGATCCACCAGTTGGTACTACCACTGAGGCCTCCCCTCTGGGCATTGTACAGAAAGAACCCAAAAGTCTCAGCCCAGCAAGCATGATAATCTCTTCACAGATGCACAGATGGATAGAGTCTCTTCTTTTTGCTAATCTTCTAGACTCTAAATACTTTAGCATCCTGTGAGACCAAATGAAGTTGAGACCAAATTATGTACTACTTGAAGTGGGGGCAGGAAGAAGTGGCTGAAATTTCAGGTGAGCGTCCGATGGCTTTCCTCCTCCTCTATTATTAGAATGTCAAGACGCTTGATCTTGAAAGTCTCTTGCAAGTTAATGAGAGCTTCTTTGAATAAGATGTTGATGCCTGTAGTACTCAGAGGGGAGCAACAGATAAGAACTGCTCCCTGCCCTTGTTGCTTTAATCTATTCTCTGTCTATACCCAAGTTGAGTTCCCCAAACTGCTGTTTCATGTCACCCTATGGCTTTGCTGAAGAGATCCTTGTTAAATGCTCTTTGGACTAAAGTACTTAGGGTTGTTTTACTTACCTTTACTAAATTATGAACAGACAGGTTTGTCATTTAATATTTTTGTTAATTAAAATTTTGAGTCAGTTTTACACATGTATATAATGGTTATTGACCAGTGAGTCACTCCTCCCCACTCCTCTGTCACTGTGTCAACACCCCTCCTTCCCACAGTTCTCTCTCTTTCTCTCATGTTCATGACTTTTCTTCTTGTTATATGACAGACTGATACACTGGGATTGAATGGGGCTGTCTGTGTGGACATGAATTTTAAGTTATCTGTGGTAGCCTAGTGGTCTCAACAGTTGATACATAATTATAGACAGTGGCTCTCTAAAATGCCGTTTTGGTTTAGTGGCCAAGCTTCTTGGAAATGACAAATATTCGCCAAAAGTAAAGCTGTAGTCCTTGAAATCAGATATAATGACTACAGAGTCAGAAGTGCCAGAGAAATGACTTAGATGAATAATATTTGCTGATATTAAGCAAGGATCAGAGAGGGAGAGCTAAGGAAAGAGTGAGTTGTTTTGGACTCAGAATTGAGAAGAACTTAAGTCTAGGAAAGGTGACTTTCCTGGTTATGGAGTGCAGTGAATATTTACTGACAGCCAACTGAAAAGGCCAATTGTTTCTGTGTCTCAGACTACAGGAAATAAAGCTGTAAGCTCAGACTCCTTAAAACTGTTCTGAAATCAGACAATAAAAGCAAGATTAAAGACACTGCATGGAGGTGTTGCAGATGTCCTTGCCAGACTAAGGGACCATTGGGTGACATATAGAAATGTTGAATACTAGCTACTGCTACTTTTTGTTTTGATCTACGAGAACAGAGCAGTGACTTCTGAGAAACAGTTTCAACGGCCAATCACTTCTAATTCAACTATATCACTTTAGGATGTATAGGTGATAGAGAAGACCTATTATGATTCAATAGAGAGAAATGAGTAGAAAGCGTCTCCTACTGTATTTGGAACTTTAGAAGACTGCCTGATACTTCTAAAACTTCAACATTTTCACATTTTCTTGATGCAACAAACTAAATTTTGAGAAATGATACACCTAATTTCTTCATAGTGTCTATCTATATAACAGTAATATGAAATGTTAATAAAAGAGGAAATGAGATATGATGTATGTGAGAATTCTCTATCTTTGAATTTAAAACCAAAAACCTAAACTTTTCCTTTGTTTTAATACATTCTAGTACAAAGTGTATGTACCCCTCTCAAACAGGTATGTATAAATATTCAGAGTTCATACCAACTCTTGGTTTAGGAAACTTCTTACTGAGAAAAAATATTTGGCTTAATGGTCAAGAGACAATTGTTGGAAATTTAGATTATTTTATTTTAAGTCAAAGGGAAAATATTAGATATCTTGTGATACATTTTATACCAATAAAAAATAAGCAGATAAAAGTTAATCCCTTTCCTCATCAAGAGATGTTTTCAGAGTAAAGGGCCCACTGATTGCCTAGGCAAGTGCCCGTAATTATAAGGTAATCAGTTTGATTATCCTGAGGAAATGTCCAAACATCTCACAAATGCACTCAGTTTGGTTCCGAGTAAAATGGCACATGTATGCTCAGAGCAATGGTTCATATCAGGAGAATAAAGCACTTTGATATATGCTTGATGTTACTTAAGTAATCTGGCTTGCACTTTATTCATTATATGATACTTGCATTACAAATCCTGGAGATGTGCAAAGTGTGCTCTGCGTTATCTCTTTAATATCAACATTCCCTCAGGAGGGAGTATCTCTAGTCAAATGAGAAAACTAAATCTCCGAGGTTAAATATGTCCATTACGGTCCTATCTAATAAGTGGAAAGCTGGATATTTTCTGATCTGCATGGCGTGACTCTGAGCTTTTCCATTAGATTATGGTGCATGTATTTACATACCAGTTTCCTCCATTAAATTTTAATTTGTTGTAATAGGAAGTGAGTTTTAACCCTTTTTTTTTTTTTTTTTTCTTTTTTTTTAGAATAATTGTAGAATAAATCTTAATGTTTTTATCTAACATTAATTTTTTTTTTTCATAACTGAATTGTTATGTTATCAATGATATTTAAGAACACTACTCCAAAATATTGTATTTTAATTTAAAAAAATTATTATGTGGTGTTTTGTGTGTCTTTGTGTGTATATGCACAGATACAAATGGCGGGAGGCAGAAGATGTCCATGGATATCCTGAAGACACGGGTTGTGAGCTGTCCAAAGTGGATGCTGAGAACTTGGGTGCTCTGTGACAACAGTATGTTTTCCTAACCACTAGGCTATCTCTGCAGACCATTTCATTATTATTGGTGTTGTGTGTGTGTGTGTGTGTGTGTGTTTGTGTGGTTACAATTTGGGTTTGAGGCATAAGTTCCACTGTGGATGTGTAGAGGTCAGAAAAACTACTTTGGAGGGTTGATTCTCTCCTTTTGCCTTTATGTGGGTTCCAATAATTAAATTCCAGTAGCCAGACTTGTGGAGTTAGTGCTTTATATACTCAGCTATATCACTACCCCAAATATTTTAACTGCTCTTCATTATAATGATCATGAGGAATTAATATTGCTGCAAATCTGCAGTATATAGTGTGTTTATAGAATTATATAGAAGAAAAATTAATTCCCATTTGAAGCCAGATAGCATTTTATATACTACTGAAATTCACCTGTGATGTGGTTATTCCCCTGTGACATTCCCTGGGCAATAAAAGGCATTCTTGACCTCTTTCTTAAAACTCAAGCAGAAGAGAGGATGCTTCTAAGAGTACTTCTGGGAAAGCATATGAAATTATTTTTATCTACGGAGCCTAGATGGTGATCTTGCTGCCTAAAATCCCAAGGCCCATTTAAATTTTATGAGCTATCAGACAGTTCCCTGTTCTGAGGTAGCAATGTAGTACATAAGAACGATCTTATAACTGAGTATTTATTTATCAAGATCCACCGGTTTGTTTAATGAAAATTATATGTCAAGAGCCTGCAAATTTATTTGTACTCTATCCTCATAAAATGGTTCTTGCCTGAAGTTCCATTCCCTCTCCTCTGAACTGATGTTTTATGATCACAGCTTGCTGTGCCTTATGTCCTGTTCTCCTGACAGTCAAAAGAAGACATTTCCTTTGATACAGTGAGTGATGTTCTAAGTGATGCACCTCTTCCAATTTGGAAGAACCCCAAGCCAAAGCCAAAGCCTGATCTGTTTTTCACCATTTTCTATTCTCTGCCCTGGCATAGAATAGCAATTTGCTGCAGTTGTTTGAACAAGTTAAATGTGCTTGCTTAGGTCTTTGTGAATTATATGATCTTTAACACCTTCTGCAATTAGAGTGCTCTGTATTTAGGACTCCTAATGAAGTTGGTACTTAAGGTTTCAGAAGGTGCTGGATAGTAAGTGAGCAGTGTGACCTTGAAGGCAACTGCCTTCATTCCTAATTTTTCTTTTGCTCCTATCTTGTTCTGGAGCACTGGGAAGTACCCTTTACTTCCCGGCATCTTGGATTCCCTCATGAAGAGTGAAGGGACTGTGTTTCAATATTCCTTATCTCAATCAATACCTCAAGGGTAGTAGGGCTACAATCTAAAGATGAAAATAGAAAGGGGTAGCAACTCTGGGGGGTCTGGTTGGTTGATATTTTTGTTCTTCCCATTGAGTTGCAAACCCCTTCAGCTGCTTCATTCCTTCCCTAACTCCTCCACTGGGGTCCCCATGCTGTGGAGCATCCACATCCAGTGTAGGGGAATTCCAGGGCAGTGAGGTGGGAGTAGGTGGGTAGGTGGGTGGGAGAGTACCCTCATAGAAGCAGGGGGAGGGGAGATTAGATAGGGGGTTTGCAAAGGGGAAACTGGGAAAGGGGATAACATTTGAAATAGTAAATAAATCAATTTAATAATTTTTTTTTTTTAAAAAAGAGAAAGGGGTAGCAACTTTCCTTTTAGTGAAAATATAAAAATAAACAATGTTGGAAAGAAAACAATAGTATGTTGAGTTATGAAGACTGAAGTTGAGGTTAATTTTACTTTTTTAATTTTAAATTATTTTATCTGTTTACATTCCAATTATTGGCCCCTTCAGTTCCTCTTCCCACAGTTTCTCATCCCATTCCTCCTTCCCCTGGCCTCCAAGAGGGTGCTCTTCCCCTCACAGGCCTCCCCTTCCTAGGGCCTCAAGGTTCTGGAGGATTAAACACATCTCCCACTAAGGCCAGACCAGGTAGACCTTGCTACATATGTGCCAGGGGACTTTGGACAAGCCTGTGTATGCTCCTGGTTGGTGGCTCAGTCTCTAGGAAGCTCCCTGGGGTCTGTGTTAGTTGAGACTGCTGGTCTTCCTTTGGAGACACTTTCCCTTTCAGCTTCTTCAATCTTCTCCTAATGCAACCATAAGGGTCCTTGACTTAGTCCAATGCTTGGGTGTAAGTATCTGCTTCTATCTCAATCAGCTTCTGATAGAGCCTCTCAGAGGACAGCCATGCCGGGCTCCCATTTGTTAAGAACATCATGGCATAATAATGTCAGTCCCTCATAAACTGGGTCCCAAGTTGGGTCTTTGGACCTCCTTTCCTTCAGTCTCTTCTCCATTTTTGTCCCTGCAGTTCTTTTGGACAGGTAAAATTCTGCATCAGAATTTTGACTGTGGGTTAGTAACCCTGTCCCTCTACTTGAGGCCTGTTATCTACAGAGGTGGACTCTTCGAGTTCCCTTTCCTCAATATTGGGCATTTTGGCTAAGATCACCCCCAATGAGTCCTGAGAGTCTTTCCCCTCACAGGCCTCTAGTATTGTCTAGAGGGTACCCCACTCCTACTCCCCAGATTGCTTATTTCCATTTATTCTTTTGGACCTCTAGCCTTTGGTCATGTCCCCTCCCCCTCATATCTGATCCTGTTCCCCTTTTCCACTTCTCCTCCCTCTTTGACCCAGGTCCCTCTTACCTCTGCCTCCCTTGATTATTTCCTTCCCCCTGGGAAAGAGCCTTGAACTCATTGGCACAGGGAAAACTTTTCTGAACACCAATGGCTCAGGTTGAAGATCAACATTGATAAATGGGACCTCATAAAACTGAAAAGATTCTTAAGGCAAAAGAGACCATCAATAAGACAAATTGGCCACTACAGACTGGGGAAAAAATCTTCACTAATCTTCATCCGACAGAGGACTAATATCCAAAATATATAAAGAATTCAAGAAGTCAACCTCCAAAAATCCCAAATAATCCAAATAAAAAATGGAGGGTACAGAGCTAAACAGAATTCACAACAGAAGAATCTAAATGGCTATGAAGCACTTAAAGAAATGTTCAAAGTCTTACTCATCAGAGAAATGCAAATTAAAACAACCCTGAGATTCTACCTCACATCAATCAGAATGACTAAGATCAAAAATTCAGGTGATAGTACATGTTAGCATGGATGGGGAGAAAGAGGAACACTCTTCCATTGCTGGTGAGATTGCAAACCGGTAAAACCACTCTGGAAATCAATCTGGCTGTTCCTCTGAAAACTGGAAATAGTTCTACCTGAAGATCTAGCTATTCCATTCTTGAGCATATACAAAAGATGTTCCACCATACCACAAAGACACATGCTCCATCATGTTCATAGCAGCCTTATTTGTAATAGCTAGAAACTGGAAACAACCCAGATATCCTTCAACTGAAGAAATGATACAGAAAATGTGGTTTATTTGCACAATGGAATACTATTTAGCTATTAAATTTAAGGACATCATGAATTTTGCAAGCAAATGGATGGAACTAGAAAGTATCCTGAGTGAGGTAACTCAGACCTAAAATGACTTGGTGGTATGTACTCACTGATAAGTGGATATTAGCCAAAAAGTACAGAATACATAGGATACAACCTACAGACTGTAAGAAGTATGAGAAGCAGAAATGCCCAAGTGAGGAGGTTTCAACCACATTTCGAAGGAGAAAGTAAATAATCACAGGTTAATTTTCTAGATATAAAAATATGGAGGAGAAAGAAGAGTGGTTGTTTCACCATTGAAGCTCCTGGAGCAGGACTAAGCCCGAGTGTAATAAGCTCTTAGTTAACATGGAAAAGGTAATAAAATTGTGGGTGTAAATCATGAGTAGACAATGTGTTCTGATTGACATCAGCATGTCACATCAGAAAGCAGGTTGGCTCTACAAATACTGCAATGAGAGTTCTACTGAGTAGAGTGACAATGAGCTATTTACTTAAATAAGGGATAATTTCATGGATTCAGTAATATATATGAACTCAAAACTACAAAATATACTTAGGAGGCCTTATCTTCCAATGTGGGAGGGGCAGGCTCATGTTTCAGTCATAGTTGAAAGTGATTAAGAAAGAATATCTTCCAATGTAAGTGTTCAATTGTGATGGGACCAGACTCTTCTGGTACAATATATACTCACCAATATGCAAAGGAGGAAGATGCATAGAACATGGAAGGACAGATTCACTGTAGTGCTACATATACATGATAAATAAAATGAAGCACACTGCACAGATGAACAATCCACATGATCTCAAAAGAGAAGTGAAAGTTAAGTTTTGGGAGTTCGAAAACATTTTACATAACTTGATTACAATACATCTTTGTAGTCATTTGATTTTATTATTAGCTATTGCTGATTTCCTACATTGTCTAATTTATGAATTACTTCAAATGTGTGTGCTTTAACCTTAAAACATGAAGTAGAATACTCTGCCCTTATTCAATGGAATGTTTCAAGATACCCAATCAATGCCTTGAGCTACAGACAGTACTGGGCCCCTACCTATACTATTGTTTTCCTAGAAATCCCCATTTATAGAATTTAATTCATAAATTTTCTTCTTTTTTTCAAACTTTATTCATTTAAAAAAAATTTTATTGGTTATTATATATATATATATATATATATATATATATATATATATATATATATATATTTCAAATGTTATCCGCCTTCCAGGTTTCCCCTCTGCAAACATCCTATCCCACCCTCTCCCCCTGTGTACATGAGGGTGCTCCCCCACCTACTCACCCAGTCCTGCCTCATAGACTTCTAGAGTTAAACACTCATAAGTCTTTGATAGACTGCTTGCCAATGATAGAATAGACTTCTATTATTCTCTTTCTCTTGGTTGGTCTGACATTATTTCTTTTAGCTTGAGTGATTATTTCAACACAAACCACTAAAAGAGATCCAACTTTGAAAGGTGGTTTTATTAACAGTTTCAGTTGTCTCTGCCAAGTATACCCTAGCAGAGGGAGATAAGGAAGATGATAGAAAGGAATTCTTAATGAACTCATTTCAGAATTCAGATGTTTGCTAGTTACTATGACAGATGATGGATCAATAGACCATGTAAGATTAAGAATACTGTCAGGATATGAGCAAACATCAGAATACAAAAGGTATCTCCTAGTGATGGTGACTTGTCACATGATCTCAACTAAACCAAACTGAATATATTTTTATACTCCATGGGAGACAACTTTTCTAAGCACTTCTCTAATGAGATGTTCTTAGCAAGTTCACAACAGCTTCTGTCACCGTGGTTGCATTAAAACAGGCTGGAACCTGAGATGGGGTAATTAATTCTCTAAAATATTGATCTGTTAAAGCTAAACAGTCAATGTCATAGAAAGACTATTAGCTTAAATTGATGTCCTGTGTTCTATTTTCTATTATCACAACAGAAGACTTTTGTCAATGTAGGGTTTAATAGTTTTGTCATTGTGAACCCTTGAAGTTACAGAATATGTATATACTTCATATTTTTATATTATCATATTTTTATTTGTTTTTAACTATTAGATATCAGAGAAATTAGAACTACCATATTTAGCACATCCTACATTATTATAATTTAATCACATAAGTCATGATGTGTCCATCTAATTGATCTAGCTTTTATTCATATATGTATTTTTATTACATTATTTATAATAGTATTTTGATCAGGAAGGGACATAAAACATTAATCTCAGAATATTAAAATAAAGCTTTAAAATTTCCCTTGATGTTATAGCTGTTGTAAAACCATTGTGCAATGTTTTCCAAGTTTGTGCTGACACTAGTAGAAATGGATCTACTATGCTGCCTACATACCACATAAAGCTATGTGTATTACATTAATAGCAATGGTAATTGGCATTCATAGGTTTCTTTTTATATTTCTATCATTATTTTAGACTGCACTTCTAGTTTTTTTAAAAGAGTTTATAGAGTAATACATTTTTGTCAGGATGTGCATCATTCATCCTATTTTCACTGTCTCTTGATTGTATCAAGAGGCCTGTTGAAGACTGTGAGTGAAACTCAGAAATATGCTTTCCTCGGCTTGCATAAAGACTGAGTTTCATTTACAGTACTGAAAAAAAAATCAAGGAAAGAGAAAAACCAAAACGCTCCATTAAGTGGTTCTTTTGTATGACTATCTTACTGATAATGTTAATACAAGGTCAAGGATGTTGACTGATGTATTTCTGAAGCTATATCCCTGTTTGTGAAAGGATGGGCAGTTGTGTATCCATACTATCATAAAACATGGTTCCATTTGTGTTTATTTACATTTGCAGAAAGTGGTGTGCAATAAATCTCTATACATTCATTTACTTCATGTAACGATTTTAAGGTCCATTACCATTCTTGTAAATGCAATCTAGTTTGTTGCTTCTTATGACTATAGTGTTTTATGATATATAACTACCTCTCCAGTCTTCCATGATATATCTTTTTTTATTGCAAGTTTTATTTCTTAGACTTGAACATGGCAGCACCCATCATTTCCCTCTTCACAAATAGTGTGTATTGGCCGTTTTGGTGTATCAACTTGACAACTAGAGTCATCAGAGAGGAAGGAACCTCAGTTGAGGGGTGCCACCAGGAGATCCAGCATTTTCTCTATTAGTAATCAATGATTGGTGGCATCCCTGAGCTGGTGGTCCTGGGTTCTATAAGAAATCAGGCTGAGCAAGCCAGGTGAAGCAATCCAGTTAGCAGCATCCTTCTATGGCCTCTGAATATCTCCTGCCTCTAGGATCCTGCCCTATTTGAGTTTCTGTCCTGACTTCCTTTAATGATGAACAATACTATGGAAGAATAAGCCTAATAAATCCTTCTCCAACTTGTGTTTTGTTTATGGTGCTTCATCACATCAATAAAAACTGTAACTAAGACAGTGTGATGATGAGCATGTCTGGAAGCAAATCCTTCTTTTTATTTTGTATAAATCATTTATTGATTTTAAAGTTTCCCTTAAGAGTTTTTAGTTGTAGTATATATATACATAAAACTTACCACTTAGGCACATCCTTCTAAATACCAGAAAGCTTTCTGGGACAAAGTTACCTTGGAGTGAGATTATGAAGCCATAAATCAAACAGTTGAATTTTTTTTTGGACCTGTTACATTGCTTTCTGCTCTGGAAGAAAATGGTTCATTATTATTCTCATTGCAGTGCACCAATGTTCAATTTCTCAACATTTTAATTTTCCCATTTATTCTGTTTTCTTGAGCATATTTTTCATTGCTTTTATTAAAATTTTCTACAAAATTGACTTCATATCTCAAATGAGCTTCCTTTGGTTTTCTATGGACATTCCATGTTTTCTTTTATCCAAAGATCTTTGAACATATAATTTCCACATTATTTCCTTACTCTCTCTGAAGTTGTGAATACTTACTGCCAAGTTTTGCATGCTTATTATTTATAAACATCCTTTAGAAAATATACATAGTTTTTTATTTCCCTTTTATTGAAAATAGATTATTTTCTTATATACTATAACCCGATCACAATTTCCCTCCCTTTACTTGTCCCAGTTCCTCTCTTCCTCCCTCTCCTATGCTCCTACTCTTTTCTGTCTCTCATTTGAAAAGCACAGGCTTCTATGAGATAGCAACAACAAACATGACAAAATAAAATATAATAAGATGAAGCAAAAACGATCTTATCAAAGTTGGAAATGTTAACCCAACAGTAGGAAAAATGTTCCAAGAACAGGCACATGAATCAGAAGACATTCTTGTTCAAACACTCGAGTATTCGATAAAAATATGTAGGCCCTATGCTTGCTGCTTCAGTCTGTGAGTTCTTATGAGCTTTGATTAGTTGGTTCTGAGGTCCTTGTTCTTCTGGTTCCCTCCCCCCATTCCTTCTAGTTCTTATAATCTTAGTGCCTTCTCTTTTGCATGGTTCTCTGAGCTCTGAGGGGAAGGATTTAATGGAGATATCCCATTTAGATCTCTGTGTCTCAATGGCTCTCTCTTTGCATAATGTCTGGCTGTGGATCTCAGTTGGATGTAGCTGGACATGCCTTTAATCCCAGCACTTGAGAGGCAGAGGCAGGAGAATCTTTGAACTTAAGACCAGGCTGGTCTAATAAGGAAATAAGTTTTGTGTTGTCAAGTCCATTTTAAAAAGTATAATATTTTAATATATTCTTGGAAATTCCATACATGTATACAATATTTTTTACCATATCCATTCCCTCTATCTCTCCCTTTCATCTTCTCTTGAACCCTTCACCTAATACATCCCTCCCAACTTTATGTGTTCCTTTTTTGCTTTTCATCTTATATACACTAAGTCTAATTAGTACTACCCATATATGAATGGATGTGAGGTCATCCACTGACACATGGGTAACCTATTAATGGTCATACCTTCAAAGCAAAATGATTCTCCATCTTTAAGTAGCAATCAACTGCCCATTAGTTTCTTAGTTAGGGGTGAGTTCTCATGAAATTTTCTATTATTCATGCTGGAACTTTTACATATTGGTCATGTTTAGGACTTGTAAAGATAACCATGCCTACTGTAAGTTCATGAGTCCAATGGCCAGGTCATGTCCAGAAGACAGCACTTCAGAGCACTCCTACACTCTCTATGGTTTCTATATTCATTTCACCCCCTTTCTATGTTTTTCTTTGACCCTTGGGGCCAGGGTTGTTGTTGATGTCTTTTAGAACTGAGTACCCATAGTTATTTTATTCTCAGCACTCTGACCAGTTATGTCTTTGTATTAAATGCTGCTCACTGTGCAAAAGAGGCTTCTCTGATGAAGGTTGGAGCAGCACCTATCTATGGATACAAGTAGAAAGCATTTGATTGTACAACTACTCAGTAAAGCATCCCCCTGGGCCTACAATCTCTCTATCCATGAGCTTTGACCAGGTGTACATTACCGGAAGTGAATGACTTCCAGTGAAGCAGGCCTCAGATTTAACTAGAGACCAGTTGGTTAACCTCATAACAGTCATGCCATAATTGCCCCAGGAATCACATCTTGCTTGGAAAGTCAGTTTTGTATTATGAAGTATCCAGTGCTGGTTATGATCATTGATATCTTTTCTCTTCAGGGTCTCATGTAGGACCTTCTGGAGCCATGAAATGTAGCCAGATGGAAAGAAAATTTCCAATCAGTTCTAAATTGATTTTTTAAAATGTGCTTCAATTACAGTATGTGGTGCCATTACTAATGGTGTATTACTCTTTAGTTATAAGGTACAACCGAGAGCAGTTGGAATTGTTTGTTGTTTTGGTGGTATCTGGCAGCTTCTTGACCAATAGACTCAGAGAAGTATTGCATGTCTGACGCTGTGATTACCACTTAATAACCCATGATTCTAGGACCAGCTCTGTCTCTCATGGAGAGTGCCTCCATTTAAGCACATTTTATTCAGGTATGTTTTATAATTAGTATACAAAGTAGTAGGTTTCTATGAACACCCATTATTTTTGACATTATAGACTTGTAGACAAATCTTTAGAAATATATACCTACAAACTTTGTAAAAGTTCTCTTACATTTTCTGGGTATGATTATTTTTCTATCTTTACATTGGAGTCTTTGTTTATTTAGTACATAGTTGGATGGAATTAAAAGGTAAAGGTGCTTGTGGAGGGGAAACTGGGAAGGGGGATAACATTTGAAATGTAAATGAATAAAATAACCAATTAAAAAAGGTAAAGGCACAGCTCTCTCTTTATAGAGTAAGCTAATCTTTTAAAAAATAAACTAACAATCCATATCCTTCTATTAGCTTTTTAGAAATGTCTTTCTCTTTTGGCAGCTTTCATATTGGAGAGATCTATTTATGCCATTGTGTTATAATGATTCCATTTTCAGTTTCTGAGTGAGTTTTATACATTTTAAATGCACTATGCTTTAGTAATAAGTGTAATGTCTGATGAGGCTTGTCTCCTTTCTTGTTCTCTCATAAAGCTGATAGCCTGTTCTTTGACTTTTATTCTAGATAAGCTTTAAAATGAGTTTGTTTAATCCTTCTGGCTATACTTTCTATGGCTTTTGTGTTGAATTCACAGATTAATCTGGAAACAAAATAGCTCTTGTATACTAATCCCCATGGTGTATTGCTTAATGTATTAAAATTTTATTTTATGTCTTTTAATGTATTTAAGATACTTTCTGTGAAAGGCATTGTGCATTCACTGTTGAACTTATTTCTGTGCACTTTTCTCCAGTTAATGCCATTGGTGCTGATGTCTTATTTTTTTGAATGTACATTTTGTAAATTGAATGTAGTAAGTCAAAGGATGTTATGTGCTGGCAAGAATAAATGTTGGCAATGTGTATATTTATTCAATTATCACACTGCATTCTATAAATATCTGTGAATGTAATAGCAATAATTAATGAAGAAAGCACACATGTCAGGCTAGATATATTTGTAAAAGAATGAAATAAATGCTTTATATGGATGACTGCTCAGCAGAAATACATTGTGCTCATTTTTGCTGTTTTTTTTTTTTTCCCACATAGCACCAATCATTCTTCTTGTTGAATGCTGGAGACTAGCCTCCTTCAAGTCTCCTTTCTTCTTTGTTTTCCTTTTATTTTTCTTGGATATTTTATATATTTACATTTTAACTGTTATCCCCTTTCCTGGTTTCCCCTCCAGAACCCCTCTTTCCCACTCCCCTCCCCTGCTTTTAAGAGAATGCTCACCCTCTCTGCTTCTATGAGGATGTTCCCCTCCTACCCACCCACTCCCACCTCACCTCCCTGACATTCCCCTACACTGGGGAATCAAACTTTCACAGGACCATAGGTCCCTCCATGTGTACTCTTTGGTTGGTGGTTTAGTCCCTAGGAGCTCTGGGATGTCTGCTGGTTGATATTGTTGTTCTTCCTATGGGTCTCTAAACCCCTTCAGCTCCTTTAGTTCTTTCTCTAACTCCTCCATTGTGGATCCTATGAAGTGCAATGGTTGGTTGCAAGCATCTACCTCTGTATTTGTTAGGCTCTGGCAGAGCCTCTTAGGAGACAGCTACAACAGGCTCCTGTGAACAAGCACTTCTAAGGATCTGTAATAGTGTATGGGTTTGGTGACTGTATATGGGATAGATCCCTAGGTGGGGCAGTCTCTGGATGGCCTTTCCCTCAGTCTCTGCTCCACACTTTGTCCCCATATTTCCTTTGGATAGGAGCCCTTCTGGGTTAAGAATTTGGAGATGAGTGATCTCCTTTTAACAAGAGTGATTCATATGAGGTTTAAGAGTTAGAAGGAAAGAAAGAAAAGAACCATTCTTTTTTTCCTCAGTAGGTTATGACACTCAGAAGAGCCTCTGATCACATCATGCAGCTGATGGGACCCTCTGTCTTACTACCTCTTCACAAATTCCCATATTCTGTTTATACATATGCAAGAAGTTTCTTACGTTTCCTACAAGTTCTGGCTTTGCTCCTGTGTCAGATTTCCACTCTTTTAGAAACATTCAACTTCCTGTGCCAAACTCATAATTTATATCTCACATACAGTGATTCTGTTTTTTTCTTTTTCCTCTTTTCTTTCTTTCTTTCTTTCTTTCTTTCTTTCTTTCTTTCTTTCTTTCTTTCTTTCTTTCTTCTTTCTCTTTTTCTTTCTTTCTTTGACCAATGCAGCCATATTGTTGTCTTTTATTTAAATATATAAGAACCCCCCTAAACACATAAACTTATTTTACAAAAACACAGGGCTTAAATAAGAAAAAATGTAAGTTACCAGCCTTGGGAAATCTTTGGTTAATTCATGCCCTAGATATGTTAGTAATAAATGACTTGTCCATATGTTTCATGAGGAGAGAAACAAAAGAGAATGATTAGAATGATTATGCTATTTGACCATTTTTTTTTCCCATTAAAACACTATGAAATCAGATAACCCAGTTACAATCCATAGACTCAGTAAAGTTAGGTAAGGAGTCTAGGAGAGGGGTTCATGAATCTCCCATGGAGGCAAAGTAGAATAGATCTAGATTTTAAAAGTGGATTGAGGGTAGGTGAAGACAGGAGTAGGGTTATTGTATTGGGAGTGGGAGACGGGGTGAAGGGAGAGAGTATAGGGAAGGGCCGTAATTAGGTGGGGAATATTTAGGAGATGTTGTGGAAATCTAGTGCAGTGGATACTTCATGGAATCTATGAAAATGATCCTAATGAGGACTCCTAGTAATAAGAGATTCAGTTTTAACTAGCTATCTCTTGTCACCAGGAAAGTGGTAAGAGTGAGTTGCATTCAATTGAATTGTTGTCTAAGGAGTAGGGGGGTCACATGAAAACACCCAAACAAAGAAGGCTGTTTCAAGACAAAGGGTTGTTCTCCCAAACCCAACAGTGGATCCCCATTGCTGAGGACAATGGCCACACAACTCATTGAAGACAGAGAAGTTAAGCTGGTACCTGTGAGGAACATTCTAGTCTCTTTAGTGCAGAAAGGTACTCTGTAGGCTACTAGAAGATAAATGTGGGCACCAAGACAGACACAAAAACTTTGACCTAAAATACAACCTGCCTGAAAAATATGCTAGGGCAATGGTGGCACAGAACTTGTGGGAGTAGCCACCAATGTCTGATTTGACTTAAGGCCCAATTCAAGAGAGGGAACCCATGTATAACACTGTTTGAGTAACCAAGAACCAGAGACTAGATAACTCAGAGACCTAAGGTGAAACCAAACATGACTGGTCAAAAAATAGCAATAAAATGACTCTTAATGATTTTCTGCTATACTTGGAGATCAGGGTTTTATCCATTCATCACCAGAGAGGCTTCTTCCCATAGTAGATGGGAATAGATGCAAAGATCCACAGTCAGAAATTATTCAGAACAAATCTAAATGGAAGTTCTCCATCAATTTCATCTTCTTAGAGATCAGGGTATCCACGAAAGAGGAGGATGATAGTGTAGAGGAATTTTAATCCAGCAACATGACTGGTCTGGATCACACCCACAAACATAATCTGGCTGGAATGCAGACATGTCATTCATATTTAATCCATCTGTCTGGAATACATACCTTTAATCTGGCTGGAATACAGACATGCTGTTAGTACCCATGTTTCATCCTTCTGACTGGAATATAGTCGTAACATTAATACCAAACAATGACATCTAATTGAGGGGCAGACAAAGAGATGATTCAGAGAAAGAATTGACAGAATTGTCAGAGATGGGATATGCTGCTCAACTCTCACAAAGACAGGAAAAAGAGGCTTCTTAAAGAGCAGTAAGGAAGAGAGAGAGAGAGAGAGAGAGAGAGAGAGAGAGAGAGAGAGAGAGAGTTCAATTCAAATAAATTCAAATCTGTCTTGTTTAGTTCAGTTGAGTTCAGTGGAGTTCATGGCAGTTCAGTTATTGGAGTTCAGAGGCAATCTTGCCAAGCAGAGCAACTCAGTCAGAAGCTGAGAGATTTGAATCATTCCCCAAGGTGAGGAGTTTGAGCCAGAACAGCTGTGTTGAACCAGCCAACCAGAGTTCAGAAAAAGCCAGAAAGAGTGAGTTCATTTAGCAGTAAGTTTCAGTGGCTGAAACATGCTAGGCCTAGGTCAGTAGACATTGGCTGTAAGATAAAGCCTTCAATGTCTGAGCTTGTAGAAGGTTAGAGTGTATGAAGGGTCCTAGGCCTAGGCCTAGGGATAGTTAGATAGAAACACTCTGTGTTCATCCCAAACCACATATTAGTAAAGCTTGAGTACAACTCTCATCTTGTCTTTTCATCTGAGGAAATAAAAATGACATTTACATTTACAAGAAAGATTGTAAGAGCCAGAGTGGACAGAGGACACCAAGAACCAAGCCCTTTAAATAAACTAAGCAAGTCTCATAGGAGCTTAAAGAGATTGAAGCAGCAAGCACAGGGTCTATATGGATCTGACCAGGTTCTCTGCCTATGTATTATAACATTAGCTTAGTATTTCTGTAGAACCCCGAGTCTCCTTTGAAGACTCTTATGAATCAAATGGGTCTCTGATTCTTGTGTTTGCTCTTGGAAATCTTTTCCTCTTGTTGGGTTGCCATGTCTAACTTTGTTTCATCTTATTATATTTTATTTTGTCATGTTTGGTTGTTATCTCTTAGGAGCTTGTTTTGTTCTATTGAGAGACAGAAAGGTTGTGGTTCTAGAGGGGAAGGAAGGGGGGAGGATCTGCCAGAAGTTGAGGGAGGAAAACCTATAATCAGGGCACACTGTATGAAAAGAATCTGTTTTCAATAAAAGAAAAAATGAAAAAAACTACAAGGATAACTCTTAAACTATGTTAGTATTGACATGCATATTGCAAAACCAAGTGGAAAGCTGTATTGGGTAAAATGGAATACTGACTTAGAATTTTCACTTGGCAATTAATCTTCTTACCTTTAACTTGGGTTTCTGCCCTGAATTATTTTCTGCTCAATGAGAATCTATACAAGGTGAGGCACAGAGGCTTAGCATGAGTTTATAATAAAACCAGTATCAGTTAGAAGAACACTGAATCCAATCAAGCAGAGGGTGCTGATCATTCCATCTTCTGGATAATGATAGAGTTGACTAGCTTTGCCTAGCTAAAATCAGCTGTCCCTTGGAGGTGGCAGCAAATGTCACTAGCATTGTAAGAAACCTGCAGCTCTCCCTACTGGACAGAGCCTCCTCTGCCTCCTAGCCAGCTGACAAATGAATCATGAGGGTGAATATTACTCCTTTAAGTCTCAGAGGTTTAGGTAGTTTGGTATTGTAACATTATTGTTCAAAAGCAGCAGCTGACAAAAGTACATTTTTCAATAAGATTGTCAGTTTGGTAAAATTCTAGATGTTCTATTAGAATAAGTAAATTCAAAAATTAAAAAAGTTAATATCCTCTATTCATTTATTTATTTACTAATTTTGACTGAAGGTCACATGTAATAAACATTGGCCTTGAATGTGCTATGTATCTGAGAAAAACCTTGGACTTCTGGTCCTCTTGTTTCCCCTAAGTGCAGGTATTATAGACATTCACCACAGTACCCACCCACTTCATATTAATTTAAAAAGAAATATTAAAAGTCTTAACATACCGTAACCAGATATTTCAGATGCATTTTCTTTATAACTAGGAGAAACTAATTATTACCTCATTTCTATTCAATATTGTTTTGAAGGTTTACCATATAACAAGAAACAGTAAAACAATGAGAAGAAAGGAAGAAATATACCATTGTTATGTTGTCATTGCATACTGTTATTTCCATAGAAAATTCAAGACAATCTGTAAATTATTAAAATTAATAAGAGCATCTAGTAAAGTTGTTAAACTCAGATAAAAATATAAAATAGAATTACTGTTCTGTATATCATCAAATATTCAACTAAAAACAAAATAGAGACTTGTCCCTTGTCACCCTAGTGTTGGTTCTAGAACTTCTGTATACACCAAATCTGCAGAGGTTCAATTAAGTCTCTCATCAAAATAGCACTCTTTAGAGATATAATTACATCTAAATAAAACCATATAAAAATCCAGTTCTGGGTGGCAAATAACTTGATATGTAAGCAACATTTGATGATTTTTAATTGAAGATATAAGATTGTATTTTTCTGTCTTGAGTGCAGGAAAGGTTTTACTTAAGAGGTAACTATGGAGGAAAAGTGATGACTTAAAATTAGAGAAAACATATGTAGACTGCAACACCAAATTGACAATGCAAAAAGTCAGACAGACTGAGAAATACTTTGAAATATAGTTTTGAAAGGACTAATGAACATTTGGAATATTTCAGTAAAAAGTCTTAAAGGAATTGGCAAAGACTATTAATTGGGAGTTTACAGAAGGAAGAAACTATACCGTCTCCATATAGACCTGTGAAAAGGTCCTCAACTCTGTAAAAGCTAGAAGCACAGTATGTACCCCATTGAGCCCATAATGTTGGTGACAGACAGAAGAAATGGACCTCATTTAAGGCAAATAAAACAAAATTAGCAACTCCTTTGGCCAACCATTTAAAAAACTAATTAAGATGAAGTTGCATGCCCTCTTATATGCAGGTGTTCTGCTTCCAGTTGTAAACCCTGAGTGAAATTCTGGCCCATATGCCCAGAAAGCCTGTAGAAAAGTGGAAAAGGCAAATACTATTTTGAAAAAGGTCTAAGTGCCATCAAGGGAAATGGGTACATTTACTAGCTTATTTGTACACAACAGAGTACTACTATTCAATAGTAAAAAATCAACTGGAGGCATGTCTGCAAATATGAATATAGACAACAAATATATAAGATAAGGTGAAGAAAGCAATTGGGTAAAGACTGTATCCACTGTGACATTATTTATATAACACCTATCAATATTCCAAATCAACATACAGTGTTTATGTATAAATATGGTGATACAATATGGGGTAGAGACATTCATGGAATATATCATTCCCGAAAGTAGCTGCTTGCAGTGAGAAAAAGAATGTGAGCATGGGTATGGAAGTATATATCTGAACATCCTTCATATTACTCTAGGTAGTGAATAATGGGAACATGAATTAAATAATTTTTACTTTTGATATGTTTCAGGACCCCAAATGGCTCAGTTTTATAGAGTTAGATTGGTAGAGACTCATCCTGAAGAGTCTTCCTTGAGGGGAAAGTTTGAGTGTTCTGTTTTCCATGCAAGAGAGAGGCTGCTTGAAGATAAATCACTTTTCATTTCTCCAAAAGAATGTGAATTCTTTCTGGGTAGTGGTGGCGCATGCCTTTATCCCAGCACTTGGGAGGCAGAGGCAGGCAGATTTCTGAGTTCGAGGCCAGCCTGGTCTATAGAGTGAGTTCCAGGACAGCCAGTGCTACACAGAGAAACCCTGTCTCGAAAAAAAAAAATCACTTTTCATTTCTCCAATAGAATGTGAATTCTCTATTGCAAAATCAAGCACATTTATCATTGTAGATCTGTGCTCACTAATTCACAATATAAGGCAAGTGTAGAAAGACAAGTGAATGGAGATAGACTCATTAGGTTAGTAAATGAATATGAATGTATGTAAATTCCAGATATCCATGGAGCAGCTTCAACTATTTCAGCAAAAAAGTAGTGGCATCGTTTTGATGTTTTCTCTCGTTTCTCTTGACACTGGAAATGTTTTCTCCTGCAGGAACATATGATCTGTTACTCCTGAACTGCTGCTCCTGTCATGAAGAGTTTCCAGTCCTTAGAACATCATTGTTCAGTGAATGTAACTGTTCTAATCAATTTAATTTAAGGGCATCTTGGCCAAATAATCTTGGCAAACATAGACTTTCAAAAGTGAGATGATTGACTTAACCCAAAGTCTACCCTCATGTTCACTGATGATGAACTAGATGTTCTTCTCCTGAAATTGGAACAAAGCATGCTGTCTCCTGTTACCATTTTTAATTCAGACTGGAAATATAATCATCAAGTACAATGAGACAATGAAAGGAAAGAAGGCATATGTACTTGGAAGGAAAAAATAAAACTGTCTTGGACTGCATTGAGCATGATGGCCCTTACAAGCCCACAAATCAGCTCAAAGTTCCTGGAAAACAGAGCCAGAGCCTCAAAGTCACAGCTAATAAATCCAGCTGGCAAAAATAAGCTGTTGACTTATATACTTAGGGCTACATAGTTGCATTTTACAATTTAAATTACAATTTACCACCCATGATTGCAATGAGAACAAAAAATTCTTATTTATAAATGTAACAAATTATGTACAAAATCCATATACAGAACATTTTGGCTCTAATGAAAGAAATTAAGAAGTACTGTGTGCTAGATGATAAAGTTGAACCAATAGAAACATGGGCTACTATTTGTGGTGCTGTCATTCTTCCACAGACTACTTGATTATCTTAGGCAGGCTCTCCAGACCTCCCCTAATCACTTAGATTTCAGCTTTCATCTATGAAAACTGAAGAGTTTCAGCTCAAATTATTTCATCCATTCCTCTCTGTACTCCTACCCACCAATAGATTGCATCAAACACTAGCAGAGTTTCCAACAGCTCAAGGTTGTGTCAGAGGAATAATGATTCCAGTCCTTTTAAGGTCTTCTAGGAGACATCAGAACTGTCCAAAAGATTCACTGTTTGGTCCACCCAACATTTGCAGATAGGGTCCCTGTCTATGAGACTGTGGGTGGGTGAGAGTTTAGCTTCTGTTAGTACCAGTTGGCATACCTATATAATCTAATCATATCGACTACTTCCTGCCTTTCATAGATTCCTACTTGCTTGACTCTTATTAGAGTCTTACACTTCCCTAATTTTCCATTTAAAATACCCCATCACCGTGGCATTACTGTTTTAACTCTATCTGGCTTTGTCATTATATATATAATCTAAATTAGCAAATGCATGAACATGTTTTTAAAACCTTGAACATTCATTTAATAAAGCCCTCTTTGCATATATGATTAACTTAAAAGAAGAGGGCATGAACTTAGGAAGAAGTATATTGAGGGTTTTCTAGTGCAGAGTTCATAGGGAAAGGGTATAATATGATCAAAATACATTGTATAGATATAGGAAATTCTCAAAGAATAGGTTTTTTGTTTTTGTTTGTTTGTTTTGTTTTTAGCAAAATGCAAAGCACAAAACTCAACTGAAACTAACGAACCAACCCACCAGCCAAAACAAGGCCTGAATGTTCTGTAGATGGGGGAGTCCAGTGACATCAACTAATGAGGTCAGGGTGTTACTTCTAACCTAACTGGACAGATTTCTTGAAAGTTGATTGGGATAATCAGATGAGGAGTAGGAGATAAGCAATTTGACTAAGACTGAAAATGATCAGGCATAAGGATGGAGGATTCCTCTAAGCTAACAGGGGTCTTATTAAGACTGGGACATAGAGGCAACATAAGGATAGACAATGAAGTCAAAAGTCAAAGGTTACTTGAAAAGAATGGTGAGAGAAGCCTGAATAATTTTGTCAATGAAAATGTTTGTTCAAACTAACTCAACATGTCCGCAACAGGGGAAACTGGGTTTGTAGTAAATGGGAATTCTACTTTCCATTTTTATTTGTGTGTGTCTCTACTGCTATTCTTTAAAAGTTCTTCAACTTTTTTCTTTTAGAAAAGTCAAGATAGATTTTACACCCCAGGTTTCTCCGAAGTAAGGCCATACTCTGCAGCCCTTCTAAGGGCACAGGTTTCAGAGAAGTGTGTCTCTATTATTTCTGGCTGGTGTCTGATTGCTCCAAAAAGTTAACTTTGGAACATCTGTGTCCCAAATACAACCAACCCATGCTGAGACCACAAACAAAACCGGCTTCTCAGTCTTCTATATTTATGCCAAGAATTTTGTTCAGCCATTTCCCCTCTCTTGGTATTTCCTGCCTTCCACATTAAAAAAAAATAAAGTGAAAGTTTAAGTAGCCCCAAATAAATAAAACTAAGATAAAACCAGAGATTATTGTAAAGTCTTTTACATCCTGCTCTCACTGTACCCCAAAAGAAGTACTTTGTAGGTGTGCAAAATGATGGAGAGAACGAAGATCTGGAAATGAAATTCTTGGCTCTCTGAAGTCGAGAATCCCAAGGGAAAGATGGCTGGGAAGATGTTAGAGGACAAGGCGACTGACCACATTAGAAAAGTGATGAGCCTTTCTCATTCTTCACCCCAGAGTTGGAAAAAAAAAAAAAAAAAAGCTCAGTCACTTCTTTCCAAGCAGCTAGATTGCTTATGAGTGATAGAGCACTGAACTACTACCCTCTGAAGGTTTCACCAGGGCTGCTGAATGTAATGGAGGAGAGAGTAGTGCCCCGGCTGATGAGCATGTATCTCTGAATTAATCACAGACATCTTCATTGCTGTTTTTATCTTCTACCGTGATTTGTTCTATAATGGCACTACCTCTGCCATTGAAAGAGGTCTCAAGTTGCAAGACAAAGGACATCAGAGGAAAATCTTGTGAAGAAATCCTGCCTAGATTTAGACTAAGTAAGCATAGGAGATATTTACTGATTGCTTTCTATGTCCTAAGTGCTCCAAGGGCTTTTGACTTGTCATTTTCTTCACAATACACAGATGAATTGTTCTCATGAATATCACTTGGAAGACAAGTGAGAGTGACAAACCTACTAATTAGGTTGTGAAACACACACACACACACACACACACACACACACACACACACACACATTTAAAAACAAAATCTAAACCAATTCAGTGTACTCTATTTTATTTGACATTTGGAAACATTTCAATTATTAAATGAACCAACCCTCTAACAGACTATTATATTAGGTGCTGAAATAGACCTTGGCATTGTACCTAAAATAATGTATGTTCATCAAGAACTGTGACTTGCACTGGAAATCTAAAAGGAAACACATTCTCATTTTCAGTAGATAGGATTGTGTTAATAACAGTGTCTAACTAGGCAGGATTGAAAGATGTAGCAGGTGATATTCTAATCTAGATAGCACCACAGTGGAGTGGTTTCTTCACGTTGCCCATAAAATTAATCAGCATGCAGAAAAGGTCCAGCCCTGAGAAGATAAATGACTTAAAGGAATTTGATTACTGCTAGGGAGTAATTGGTTCATGTAATTAATGGCTAAAGATTATAAAGAAAACAGGATATTATTCAAAGGTGAAACTTGCATTTAGGTAAAGAAAGTACTGATTGTTAAAAATTCAGGGTCTTGAAGACATTTTTCCATTACAGGGATATGTAGAAATGCTTGCCTTCTTACTTAACAATTAATTGCTGATAATAATAAGTCACTTGAAGGCTGCTCATGGGAATACAAGCAGCTGTAGCCATTTTGATATTTTGTTCTCTTCCCATGTTCTCTTAGGCACTTTCCAACTAGATGTATTTCATCATCTTTATTTTTGAGATTAAAATATAATTACATCATTTCTCCCTTTCCTTTCCTCCCTCTAAGCCTTCTCATACCTTCTTGTTCTCTTTCAAATCTTGGCCTCTTTGTTCATTAATTGTTGTTGCATGCATATATGTATATGCTGACCATTTGGTATTGCATAATGAATTGGAATGTTCTTTCCTAGGTACTGTTTATCCCAGTCTCAGGATTTCTTAGAGTAGCAGCAGTGTTTGATACAGACGTTCGTTCATGCTTGTCATAAAAATAACATTTATACAAAGTTACCAGGTTAAATTTAGGGATATGTGTATGTATATGTGTGTGTGTATGTGTGTGTGTGGTGTGTGTGTGTGTGGGGTATGATGTAATTATAGTATAATTTCAAAAGTACAAGTAAAATATATATTTAACAAAATGTTGGTTGTTGGCTTTGGCTGTCCTTATTTTCTCTAACTTATCAACTATTCCCTTACAATTTCTTCCACTGATTCTTGCTCATTTCCCTGACTTGTGCAAGTTCAAAATAGAGATAGAGGATTGCCTAAATAGTGGTTCTTCATGGAAACTGTAAAAGTAACTTTTATTTGCCTGTTTTAATTGTTGTCTCAAAAGCTTACTGCTGGATAAGCTCAACCCTTCCAGTTCTTTCTGAACTCTGGCTGACTGGTTTAACTCAGCTATTCTGGCCCAAACTCCTCTCCAGACTGACTGAGTCAAACTGGCTTCTCTCAGCTTCTAACTGAATAGCCTCAAACTAACTCTATCATTCTGCTCTAATTGTCTGGCTTCTTATTCTCTGGCTCATTCTGTATTCAATTGTGTCAAGCTTGTTCTCCCTTCAACTTGTCTCTGTAAAACTCTCCTGGTAGAACTGCTTTCTCTTTCTGAACTGAACTCAACTGATCTTTATGTACTGAACTGCCTTCCAATTAGATGTCACTTTCAAATAAGCTACCTCCTTCTACCAACCCTACCTTCATTGTTTGGGATTAAAGGTATGTACTAAGGGTGTGTCTGTTTTCCAGCTAGAGCATACTGTAATCCAGGGCATGTCTGCATTCCTGCTGGATCACATAGACCTAGAGGTCGTTGGATGAGATATTTTGCTATAGCATCCATGTTACTGGATTCTAAAGGAGACTCTGTGTGTGTGTGTGTTCTTAGTTATCTGTCTTCCCCTACTCTGATGTCATCTTCAACTTAACAATTGTGATCTGACGGGTTGCTTAACCAGCATGAACCTCAGTTTCTTCTTTGTGGTTGATCATCCTAACTGCATGGAATATAGGGAAGACTGAATGATGATGATGTATGTGGAGTTAATACAGTATTGCTTGCATTCAATAATTATCCATGCTTGAAGGTCACTCATACCAGCAGGCAGCCATATTTCAACAGCCTGGGGTATTTTACAGAGACTTGTTCTGTTCAATAATGACTAATTCTAGGGTAAAATACCTTTAACTCCATATCCCCATAGGGCTTGATGAGTAGTTTTCTTTTCTTAAATAGGACAGTGTATTTGGCAGCTCCTAAAAAAGATGGAATTGTAAGCACATCTGTATCAGCCTTTGGGCTAGAGCTAGGATTAAAAAGCTGTACAGAGTTGTCCTGCCAAGCTATCTACAACAAGCAGGTGGTTTGGCAACTCATTGCGCTTGAGAGAACAAAATAATTCCAACTTGAGATCTGGCCTTTGAGGGTGGGCAGACAATTGTCACAGCCAAACTTTTTAAAATTGATTGCGAATGTTTTCCATGACTTACTTAATTAAACTAAGTGCACTCCAGTGCAACGATGTATAGCCTGAGACATTTATACAAAGGATGCAGAGGATATATTTATTTTTGTTGTTGTTGCTTCACTGATAGATATTTTTGTTTCAATGAAGTTCCATGTTCTGCTACTCTGAGTGTTCATACATAGAGTCATTTTCATTTATTTTATTATTTGCTCAGATTGTATTTCCAGAAGGTTTCTGACATTTTTCTCTGTGCACTGATCTCTGAAACCTACATAAATAACATTTGGCAACTCGGACCTTACTAATTGTCTAACTCTCTGTGACCTTAAATATTCAGTAAATGAAGCAGGATCCCATTAAGTCAGCTGGCCTAAAGAACTTTCAGATCTCCTGTTTGGGAACAAATTAATGGAAGTGCACTCAGTCAGTGTTACAGGACTATTTAATCATTGATAATGAAACTTGGATGAGGGTACCAGAGGCTCCCATGCGTGCTGAACAAGTGGCTGCTCTGGCAGGTATTTCAGATGGCTGCGGCTTCAGTTTTCTCAAGCATCATTTACCTCCTTCCACTATGTCTATCAGAGCTAATTATGCCCTTCTTTCTGAGCTCAGAGTTAGTACACTTTTACTTGTTTCTTTCATGAATTACTCTATTTTGCCATGTTTTATACACTTTGTATATTTCTCTGATCTTTATACAAGAATTCTTGCCATTTTCCTATCCTAGATGTCCATGAAAGGAGAAAAAATGGCTATGCCATTTTTACACAAATTTCCAACTATTTATCTAATGCCGTATGGCCATAAAAATTTGTAGTTGGTCAACAATTGGTCAAGACATTGCTATTTAGAGTTACATAGAACTGTATGTGTTTCTTGCGCCTTTTGTGTTGCTTTTTTACTTCCTTTATTTGTTTAGTTTGTTTTATCTTATTTTATTTCATTTTTTACTATATTTTATATGCCTAGTGTATTCTAACAAGAGATCGAAAGACAGGGTGTGGATTTGGGCAGTAGAGAAAAGTGGATGATTTGGGAGGAATTAAAGCTATAATCAGAGTATAATGCATGAAAAAAATCCTTCTTTCAATAAAGAGTGAATTGGAAAATGTTCCAAACCACAAAAAGCTACACAGAAAAAAGTTACTGAGGAAGAGGAAGGACTTGCTTATGTAATAGCTTGTTCAGTGTAAGAGGTTGCCCATTGGAGGAAATAGAAACATTAAACAATTAAAATATGCTGCTTAAATAATCATACCTCAAACTTCCTTGGCTAGATCCTTGATCGTCTTCACATAAAAATCACCGTATGCTTTTAAAGCAGCACCAGAAGTGTTTCATCTACTCTGTCTTTGAATCCCATTTTAAGTAGACTGAGAACAAAACCCACATCCTGTCTGGGGTTAAATATTATATCAAATACAATAAAAAGCAAGTGATAGCATGGTGGGTGCTGAGTATTTTTTTTTCAAGTGTTTTAGACAACAAACATTTTAGAAAGATAATACACATTGTCCTTTCCATAAAGTTTTCTCTCCCTCAGAACACATTTTCTTCATCATTGTTTTGTGGACTTTTCTATTCTTTCCTCATTAGGGTTTCTTCTGAACCATCAAATATACTCACGGCTATATGTCTCTCGTCTTTTTTTGTGAAATCTCAACACACTTTTGGTAAGCAATCATCCTTACTCCATGCTTGCCATCTAATTTGACAAAAATTTCTCTGTTGTCCTTTGTGATCTAGTTTCAGAACGCAGAAACTTATAATACATCAATTTTTCCTTTAACCTTTCCCAGGATTTAAATTTTAGGGTTATTAGATGGCTATAAAGGTGTTCTATACTTGACTGTTCCCAAACAAAGAAGACAGAAGGCAACAGCTGTATAGTCACATTTTAAAGCTTTTAATTAATGTATATTAATTCCACATGACAATATGTTTCATTATAACACTTTCATAGATAAGTATGTACTTTGATTATTTATTCCCATTATCCTTTGTTGTCGCCCTCCCACTCCCACTGACCTACTGACCTCCTTCCTATTAATTAATGAGTTTAATTAGGGTTACTTACAAAACACCAATGAAATACTATTTAATCAAGCATAGGCGATTTACTAGTAGACACATCAGAAGAGAAATCCCTCTCACATCCAGTAACTGCCTATGAGTTCTCAGAGATGGGTGGTATCTCATGCACTTCTCTTTGACCATGGGAGGATTTTGACAGAGTCAGTCTTGTATAATTTCTTAGGGTTCAGGCGTGCAATGGCTTTGGCCTACATTAAAAAAAGTTCTACAACACTCCACCTCTTCTCTCAGCAATTTCATTAGTTTTATTTTCCATAATGTTCAGAAGCTTGGAGTACTGAATAGACAACTCACTTAGAAGGGAACAGTCGATATTCACTTATTTTCAGCATTTTGACAAGGTAAAATTCTCTACACTAACCACTGCAAAAATAAATTTCTCTGACCAAAACTGACAACAGCACTAATTTACAGGCATGAACATAAATATCAAGAAGACAATCCAAGAAGCACATCATGTCAGTTTAGTAAAACACCCTAGGTAGCTTCTCTACTATTAGCCCATGACCTCTTTAGCCAAGAGCCTTAGAGCAGCTTTACAGTAGACTTGTAGTTTGAAATAAGTGACCTTGGAGAGTGTTAGAGCTCAGAATGTAAAGAATGAGATTTTATAATACTTGGCCACCAGCCACAATCAATGGGAACTCTGACTATCCTATAGTCTTCACAGAAAGTAGCCTTTTCATTAGAAAATATTCACTTTTCTACCTGCTATGTTAACTCTTTACAATTATAGAAAGAAATAGGTACCTAGAATCTTACATATTAATAATGAAGATTTTTTAAAAGCATGAATTTAAATGCTATTATCAGGACAAAGAGATGCATCACTGAATAATGTAAATGGCTGGATATCCCTATTTGTTCCCTCGGGTTGGCTTGTCAGCACCCTCTATCCTAATGTGTGTTCTCCAAGGAAGCTGTCCTACACAAACTGCAAGGGCAGTTTTTTTCCTTTGACTTATTGTTCATAAATAAGACCTGGATATTCTGTGGATCTATGGGTAATGGCAGGACACTAATTCTTCTAGTGCTTTCTCCAAGATCACTTAGACCTGGTAGTGACCCTTTACTAAACATTATAGCTTTCTATCCTTCTGGATTGCCGTATTATCTGCTTTTCTAGTTCCTTAAATGTTCTCACCATTTCTTTCCCTGGGACACTATTCCACCTGCCTTGGATTTCTGTTAACCTTGCTCAGCCTCTTGAAATAGTCTCTTCATTAAATTGCCCTCTATTTCTTCCTTGACTATGCAGTCTGGTTTTTGTCTGGGCCTTCAGTGGCATAGCAATTCATCAGAATTATAGATTTTTTCCAGAGGTTGATGATAACTTTCATGGGTTATAGCTACTCTGCACATTCTTCAGAATGAACATGGCTCGACCAACATTCGTTATGAAGTGACTCGGGTAACCTAAATTTTCCCTGGTCATTGTTCAAACCAGTCATCCGTCAGCAAGATCTCACCACATAAGGCCTTTGCTCAGTGTGAACTTCGTTGTAAATGCCAATGAAAGCATGAACACTGGAATTATCTGTTAACAGCCAGTTTCAAGGTGTTCCTCAAACTAACTCCTAGTTCCTGCTTTTATTAAAGTGAAAGACATAAAATGTGCCTAGACATGCAGACACTGTGGATCAGTGGTTCCCAACCTGTGGGTTTGAACCCTTTGGGGTCATATATCTAATATTCTGCAATCAGATATTTATATTATGATTCATAGCTGTAGCAAAATTATAGATATGGAGTGCTAATGAAATAATTTTATGGTTGGGGGTCACCACAACGTGAGGAATGATATTAAAGATCACAGTATTGGGAAGGTTGAGACCCACTGCTGTAGATGAAGACAGTTGTCTCTGATAATCTTTGTATTCCTGGTTTGAGAAACCCTGGTATAGTGGACAAATGTTTAAGCTCTAAAGACTTGGCAATGGCCTGATCTCAACTTGGATATACCTAACAGTATATCATTAGGCAACTTATCAAATATTTCTAAATTTCTACTTCTCCATCAAAGTACAATGCAGTAGCATCTATTTCCTTAGTTGATTAAATAAGATGCTTCATTAAAAATACTGCACAGTACAGATATGTATTTCCATGAGAAATATAGATATTGATCTTCAATTGCCTCATCAATTAAAAACAAACAAACAAACAAAAACTATATAAAAAGCTAAGGGGTTTTTTAGTAATACATACATATATACATATATATGTGTGTGTGTGAGAGAGAGAGAGAGAGAGGTGTGTGTGTGTGTGTTGTGTGTGTGTGTGGTGTATGTATCTGCATAAGCAGGAAGAGGACATCCAATTCTTTGGAGATGAAATATAAGTAGCTGCATATCACAGTCTCTGCTCCATTCTCTATTGGTGGCTCCTAACAATCACTGATCTAGGGGGTGAAACTAAGGAAGCACCAGTCATGGGAAAAAGGATGGTCTGCTCTGGATGACTTTTACCTCAGTACTTCCCAGCAATCTTGGTGAGCTTTTCCTAAGTGCATTGTAATTTAGGATTCATTTTCTATCTTTTTCCCTTTATTTGATGCCAGCTTGCATCACAATTGGAAGCTTTTCCTAGCCTCTTACAGTTACTTCGATTTTCTTTCACAAGCATTTCCCATAATTAAAATCCTTCATCTTAATCTTCTCTTCTTACCTGCTCTATGAGGATGCTCTTTAATGTTCATCTCACAGTCATAGAAAGCAAAAGTTATATCTTTTATCTACACCATTAAAGGGTATCTTTGTAATCTCTCACTTTCTATCTAATTGGAGAAAATCATTGACAATTATTATGGTAGACATTCTTGAAGCAGCATTAAGATTCAGTAAAACTCTAAAGTATATATGGAACTTTCCTTTATAAGCATGACATGTCTTCAAGAGTTTGTTATGACTTTGTTCTTAGTCTATAATTTGAATTATTTTAAAATCACCCAAATGTATCAGAAAAAACCCCTATGCAATCCTTTCAGTTGAATTGTTAAAGTTTCTTCACAAATAGCTCTTAAATCACTTTTATAAAGCTTTTAAAAGTTTATTGTAATGTGCCCTTTGTTAAATTATATAATCACTACCTAAAGCAATATGATATATTTGAAGTTACATTTTTAAAAAGATATTTTAAATACAGCTTATTCTGCTTCTACTTGAAAAGGGATGGAGTGATAATAATGAAAAAAGATTTCACCCCGAACATTGCATTGTTGAATTCTCGCGTTTGAGACAAATGCATTTCAGTCCTGTTAAATATGCCAGTCTAGAAATGAAGGCAAGCTTTTAAGTTGCATAACCACAAAGCCTCAGCACCCCAGAGATGAGGTACATGTGCTGACTAGCTAGAAGGTCAAGCTCCACATACACTGTTTCCTTCACTAGTCAGTTGTCTATAAGATCACTTTGGTGGCCACAGGCTCCAACTTCATTTTCTCACAGGTCATGTTTCTTATGTGAGAGAGCCACTGCCTGAGAAAATTCCAAGTCATGCTCAAACTGATAACATTAGGTGGGAAATAGCAGGCATAGTAATAAATTCCTAGCAAGTCAGAGAAAGGGCATCTCAAAGTCATAATTTTTGGCAGTAATGTCATGGCACTGAAGATTGCTCTTTTATTGAAAGATAATAAATTTTTACTCCCTTTCCTTGCCCTTATATCCACTTTTTAGACACATAAAATGATAAGGATATTTTCACACACTTATGCAAGATCTTTATGTCAGATGGGAATACTTTTCCAAGTAATTCTTGATATCACATAAAAAGTGTATGATGATACAATAACTATCTCTTCATCCCTTAAATTGCTTCTTGCAAGGTATCTCATGTCTTATATGCTGAACTTTGCAAACCTTCTTTTGGGATAAAGCACTATGAACAATGGACGTAACCATCCAAGGTGGATACACATTTCTCCTCATGTTCACAACTCTGATATCCCACAGATGATGCTTTCTAACTTCACCACCACCAATGGTTTCAGGTTTAGAGCATGGAGCTTTCATTGAGCATTTACTGTCATGTTCCTTCGGGACAGCTCTGTGTTCCTCAGACTGAGGCTCCAAGGTTAGATTGTAAATACTTTATTGCCAGATTAAAATACAAGCTAAAGTTACTATAATAAAAATTTAGGGAGAACCCCCAAATCATCAGGCAGGAAGATATAACAATTAAGGCTGGCATTAATGAAATGTAGAGAAAGAGAACAATATGTAGAACAAATCAAACAAAATATTGGCTGTTTGAAAAAATAAAATTGACAGACCGCTAAAGAAACTAGGCAAATGAGAGGAAGGATGAAAATTAATAAAACTGAAGATGAAAGAGAGACAGTACAAGAGATTTTTATGAAATCTACAAGAAATTACTTTGAAATAGATCCTAAAAAACCTAGAAAATCAAGAAAATGCATAAATTCATAAGTGCATATGAACTGTTAAAATCAAGTCAAGAAGGCATAAGATACTTCAACAAACAACAGGATTAAAGCAATACAAATTTTGCTAATGAAGAAAAGAACAGGTATGGATGTATTTACGGCTGAGTTCCATCAAAACACTAATGCTAATAAAACCAAGTGAATACTCTATGATTGCTTCTAACAGATATGGAATACACATTTTTCTCATGGAATCTTCCAAATATGCTGCATGATCAGTCCCAAAGTAATTCATAACAAATATGGGGAAAAAATAAAATAATTTCTTGTATCTTATCAGATCATACTGGAATAAAAGTAGAACTCAACAGAAACTACACAATTAATTGGAGACTGAATAAGAGACACTTAACCATTTGGTTCTTGGAGCAATAAAGAAGGGATTTTCAAAAATACCTAGAATCAAAATGAAAATGAAAGCAGTTTATGAGAATCCACATGCAGTTAAAGCAGTTCTAAGAGGATATTGTATAACTATGAGTACTCACATTAAAACAATCAGGGCACAAGGGGGAGAGGAATCAGTAGTTAAAAGAACTTAATGGTCTTCCAGCGATCCGAGGTTCAGTTTACAGTTCCCACATTGGGTGGCTCAATACCTCTGTAATTCCAGTATTTCCACCTCCTTTTTTTCTGCACTTATGGTGTGGAAGTTGAATTTTAGATTTATCAGTTGTGTTTTGGAACACACAGTTACTTAGTCTCTGCATTTTGACCAGCAGTCCAGTTTTGTAATGGTCCTTATCTGTTGCAAAAGCTTATTTTATGAAGAGTGAGAACTATAGCAATCTGTGAGTATAAGCATAATTATTTACCATATAGTTATAGATCGTGTTAGAGTAGAAAATGACAATATTAGGTCATCTGCTAGGGTTATGACATCTCAAACCTCAGGTAGTTGACTCAGTTTATGGTATCAGTCATGGATTTCCTCCTATTGAATGAACCATAATTTAAATCAGACAATTGTTAGTTACCTTTAGGTTTAAGTGCCACAATTGAACCCTTGGATATACCTTACTCTGCTGATAATTGTTGTGGTTCATGAGCTTTATAGCTGGGTAGGACCATTGATTGCTTTTTTTTTTTCCACTAAGTGGTTTGCATATCACCTTCAGACACTATGAGATCTAGCCCTTAGCAGGAGGCTTCCAGATCAGTTCTAATTCGATTCCTTTAAGTTCTGTTTCTGAAGTGTATGTGTTGCACCTTAAGCAATAGGAACTCAATTTCAAGTTCTGGAAGATAACTACAGACAATGACAATTTTGTCTTCTTTTGGGAGACTTTATCTGTACGCATTGTATATCAGAAAAGCAACATCTAGTCAATAAATAGGCTAATAAATTGAAGAGGCAGTTCTCAAAAAAAGACCAAAAAACATTTGTTAAAGCTCTCAATGTCCCTAGTCATGATGGAAGATGCAAATTAAAACTGTGCCGATATTTTAGCTCTCCCTTTTTAGAATATCTATCATCAAGAACCAAATGGGACTGGAAAAATGACTTAGAAATGACTTAGTATTTTAATATGGAGTGCTCTTACAGAAGACACAAGTTTCATTTCTAGAACATAGATGGCCACCAACTGCAACTCCACTTCTAAGGAACATGTTCTTCCAACACACACACACACATGCACACACACACACACACTTCAAAAATTTTTTAAAATGACAGCAAATGCTGGCAAGTATGTAGAAAGTGAAAACTCCTTTTTGGATCATCAATTATTCAATACTAAATGGTTAGCACTGAAAACACACATACAGGTAACATCATATAGATTGAAGTGGGAAATGATGTGATTATATCATAATTTCAAAAAATATACGTGCTAAATCAATGAAAAGAAAGAACAAAAGAAAAAAAAGGAATCTTTGTTTTTAAAATCTGATGGGGGGGGGGGGGCAAACTGAGCATGCACTATGAATCGAGCATGTTTTATGAATGGTGGGGGTAAACTGGAGCATGCACTATGAATCAAGCATGCTTTATGAATGGTGGGGGTAAACTGGAGCATGCACTATGAATCAAGCATGCTTTATGAATGGTGAGGGTAAACTGGAGCATGCACTATGGATGCAGGTAAACTGGTTCATTCACTATGAAAGTCTGTAGAAGTACCTCCGATAATTAAAACTTAAGCTTCCACATGATACTGTTGCAGTGTAACCATCTTGACGGGAGCAAATATATTCTAGAGTAAGTCAGGATGGGTGTGCCCCTTTCTGAGGGCATCAGAGCATTCAAATGATAGTTTGGTTGGATTTGGTATTTCTCTCGTATTCTTATGCTTGGAGAAAGGAAAAAATGGATTCCTGGAGCCAGCTCCAGTAGAAATATGTCACCCAGGAAGAGATTTTACAGAGGATATTATATCTGGGACTATGATGTGTCGCTGATGGGAAGGAACACATTATGACAAAGACTTCTTAGCTATGCCTACCTAATGAACTTTATGTAAACCTTAACCCTCTATCTGTATCCATAAAGAAGACTTGGGGTCGATGTTCATCACTTTTGCTTCCTTATCACCAACTGTGATCAAACTAAATGAATATCATTTCTTCATTTTTCACTATTAATTGTCACTTTAACTTGCATACAGATTACAGGTGTGAACCAAGTTTGTTAGGGCTGTGAAAGTTCAGGCTTTGATCCTAAATCCTCCAGTCACAATGCTGCTCCTGGGTATTATACTTGAAGGACTCTAAGTCAACATATAATGGAGATAATTTATGTTTATTACTGGATATCCATCAGTAGATGAAGAGATTGAAAGTATGGTATATATACATAGTGAAAATTTTCAAGTTGCAAAGAAAGCATGACATTGCAGGGATATTGATTGAAATCTGAGATCATCATGTTAAATGAAATAACCAGAACGGAAGTGTGTGTTGTGTGTGTGTGTGTGTGTGTGTGTGTGTGTGTGGTGTATACATAAAGGATAATGGGGACCATAGGAGACAGGGAAAGAAATTTGGAGGAAAGATAAGAAGTTAGTGGAAAGCATGTGATGTAGAAGCAAAAGGAAAGGCTGTTTGAAGGAGGAAAAGGGAGGAGAAGTAGAAAAGGATTGGAGACCAGGAAGAAGGATAAGAACAAAGTAAAATGACATATATATGAAAAATGCTATAAAGAAACTCTTGTTTTCTATGGTAACCTAAACAATTAATAAAATCAAATTATACTAGGAAAATTCATTAAACTGCAAAACTTATTTTAAAAGTGATGGTTAAAAAAGCACCTTCCTATTTTTAAGGGATATAATAAAATACATCACAAACTTGCTATGTGTTGTGCACTGCAGGGTGAGTAGGTCATCCTCACTTCCCTGAATTCAGTTCTTTAACTAATTAATTTGAATGAGTTTCTGGAAGTCTTTATGCTTTCCCTTAAATCCAATTTATAGTCTGTTTCCAGTCTGAAGAGTCATATTTTCCTACTTTTGTCTGAGCCATGTTTGCGCAGGTGTTATCAATATATATATATTTCCTCTAACATGTTGATTTGAAGCAAAAGAGAATATTGGAGCAGTTTAGTCATCTTGATTGACTGTTGACATTGTTTCCATATTTTAACTTTTGGAAGCATACAGAGTAAGCTACATTTTTGTCAGTTAACTTGGCAACATTTTTAATGCATCTCCTGCCCCATGCCTTGGAGACTGAAGAGGAAACATTTTCCCAGTTCTTTGCTGGCATTTGGAAGATTAGAAGTCATCATTTTTCCTGAAATAGAGACATGGGCACGTGATGGTCAGCGGTGAGAAATGAGCATTCATAAATGACCTTATCAAACTGTGGTAGCTTCCCATGATTCCACTTCCTCCTGATTGTTTGAACACTGTACTGATTACTTTCCTTGTCTGTATGATATAATCCCTGAAAAAAATCAAATTAAGGAAAGAAGTGTTTATATTTGGTCACAGTTCAAGGTAACACTGCATTATGGAATGAAGCTCATATGGTGTGAACCTTAGGGAGCTGGTTACACCGCACCCACAGTTCAGAAGCAAGCAGGGAGTGAGACTAGTGCTTAAGTCACTTTCTACCTTTTATTGAAGTATGGACCAGAGTCCATTGAATAGTCACATTTGCATTTAGTGTGTGCATTCTAATGGTAACTAATCTAATCAAGAGAGTCCCTCACAGTAGATGCCCAGATTCTTGTCTCCTAGGAGACTCTAGATCCTGTCAAACTGAAAATCAGTATTAGCCATCACTCATAATGATTCCCTTGAGAATGGGTTCGAGCCATACTAATAATATTTTAATTATTCCATCTCTATTTCGTTTCCTGGCACGACATTGCTATGCAAATGTTCTGCAGCTTGCCTGTCATTGTATTCTAAACTGTGGATCTGGACTTATTTTGCATTAGTGACCTATATTTTATTCTCTCTGACTATCCTCCCTGGATGCTTTGCATTTTTTAATGGTAATAAGATGCTTCATCTTCATATATAAGAGGATATGGCTTTATACACACACCACACACACCACACAAATGTAATATTTCACATTACTTTAATCTTCCTTAGATTGATTTAAAGACATGTAGGGTAAATTAAATATATGACTGATCAAGAGAAAGAAATAAAAGTATTTGAAGTTTGAATAAATTTGTTATTTTTCATAACTATGGATTAGACAAGGAAAGAGGGAGGAAAAGCAGGTACTGGGTAAATGCCTTAGTCAGTAAGCACTTACTGTACAAGCATAAAAGACCCGAGTGATATCCCTAGACCTAAATAATAACTGGATGAATTGGCTCTCATTTCTGAACCCAGCACTGTGGAGGGAGACACAACAGAGTTCTGAGGGCTTGCACAACGAGTTCAAGTCTAGTTGAATTGGTAAGCTCCAAGTTCAGTAAGCAATCTTCTCCCAAATCCAAATAATGGAGAGGGCAAATGAAGAAGACACCAACCTGTGTTTAGCTTCTTCATGTGTGCAAACATGTATGCCCACAGTGACACCCACCACCATCCTGCCCACAGAAGACAGAAAAATAAAAAAGGAAAAACATGATTTTGTAACTTAGGGTGATATCACTTATTTATGTAGAATTACAACCATCTAGTTCACTATTTGTCTATGAGCTGTTTGAAATATCCAGTTTCAATGATAACTAGTCAAAGGGAACTGATTTTGGCAGGTGTTTACTTAGAGTGGAGAAGAATGTGTAACAAATCATACTATTGTTACTGTCACTAAAAATTTCCATCATTTTATCAAAGCTAACAATTATATTTAGAAGCTTGTCATTTGAACATTATAATGTTGACATTTCACTAGAAGTCAATATTCGTTTCTTATAAACAACAAGCCTTGCAACAATATTTTATGTCTATTTATCAACACGTTTTAAAATTTTCTTAGAAAGCAGAAAAGCAAAAGTTGGCTTAACAACAAAGCATTTGATTTAATTACAAAATTAATGCCTAAGGTATGCTTTAAAATATGTATTGTAGAGGAAGAAATCTAGAGATTGGAGTTCAGTTACCATGGAAACAGGCTATAGAATGGCATTACAAAGAAAATTAATTTACTTGCTTCTTTTGTACTCTGTGTTTGTAAAGGATCAAATGTTATATATTTAATAAAAATAGCAGATACAAATGATTATTCTAGTATTTACTATCTTCTTGATACTATATTCAAAAAGAATTAGCACAGCTCATTGGATTTACAGCCTAAGTAACTTAACTACTAAACTGTATGTACATTATATTTGTCAAATAGTTGAAAAAAATGAAGACTTCAATTTTCTACATTAATACCCTGGCTTTTATTTAATCCATTTCCAAGGACCTCCACACATATGACAGACAATGGAAAAATTAATAGGGATTTAAAAAAAATTGTATTTTTAAATGCATTCAAACATTGACAAAAGCCACAAACAATTATTTAGTTGAAGTAGTGAAACTCATAGTGCTGGCTAGTTTCTGACAACTCAATACAGGCTACAGTCATTTGTAAAGAGAACCTCTATTGAGAGTATGCCTTTACTATATTGGCATATGACTAGACCGACAGTTTATTTTCTAGATTGATGTTTGATGGGAAAGGTCAGCCCACTGTGGGTGGTGCTACCCCTAGCTGAGTGGTCCTAGAAAATGTAAGAAATCAGGCTGACTTCTTACATGAGGAGTAAATCAGTAAGCAAATTCCTCCATGGCCTCTGCATCAGTTCCTGCCTTGAGTTCCTGCCCGGATTTCCCTGGATGACAGGGTGTGATATCTGAGAGTTATAAACTGAAATAAACTGTCTCCCTTCCCACATTGCTTTTGGTCATGTGGTATTTTAAGCACAGCAATAGAAACCCTAACTAAGAGCACAGCAATTAGAAACCCTAAGACACTCACAAAGGCAAATCATATCAAATTTGTTCTCTCCTCAATGAATTAACTAACTAAAATTTTATCTAGACAGCTTCCCAAAGCCCAACTATGCAACCAATAGATCACTCTGCTGATGTTAGCCACGGTTCTTCAAATAGCTAGATATACACAGTGAGAAAGACTTGAAAAGAGATTTCTGTACAACTTGAATTAATAAAGCTTGTCTTGCAATAGAATAGCTCATAGGGTAGTTTTTGAAAATGTGCGGCCACACATTTGCCCCTGCATAGGATATTTGGGCTGATTCATACTGCCTGATGATTTCAGAAATCCTTCAACTACAAATTTAGTTTACTATAGTGACCAGCGGATGATGGTTCTAGATTGAAACACACTGCCAAACATCTTGGGGGTAACATATATTCTCATAGAGACTTCTAGCACTAGTCAAAGAAAACTAAACATACCCGAGTAAGGCACGAGTGAACACCAGCGGAAGAAATAACAGAAGCTTGCAGATTCACAGATGCTCGATAGGAAATCTATGAGTCATTCAGCACGAAATGTATTTCTTTACCAAAATCTCCTTAAGGGAAATGGAAGCAATGAAAGTGACTTAGCGGGATTTCAAACAACCAGCTAAGAGTGCCATCAGTTAAAATTATGTTAACCAAAGTAGAATCACAAAGAGTATGCCTAACCACATTAGACATAATCTAAGAAAAATCAGCTATATGACCATGAGCAAAAATCATAGGAAGGTTGGCAGAGAGAGATAAAAAGATTCCTTTTGGGGAAGAGGGTAAGAAGTATAAGCCGCAAAATAAAAACTTCTAATTTTTATGGTGGTTTAGGGGGACATAACTAGGAAATGGTTGTATTTATATTTTTGCATTTAAATTTATGTTACATTTATGTAGTATGTTTATTTATCATGACTAGGCCATTATAAAGAAATGCACGCTGTGTAATCTGTACTTACAGATCTGGGAAGGTAGTATTACGATTTCTTCCTCAAATTTCTAGTGTAACAGATTGAGATTATATTCATTTTACAAATTTAAGTGAAATCTAAAACTATGCAAAATACACTAAGGTTTATTGACAAATGGATATAACTTAATAAACTATAATTCTATATTTCATGTTTCTAACACTGAATTATAATTATTGACATCAACATGCCCACACACATGCAGAGGAGTGATTTCTTATGATTACTTTGCTGAGTTAAAATAAACTGGCATCTTATTTATCCTAATTTTCAGGAAATAACTATATCAAAATGACTTGAAAATTCTTCTCATTTATTCCTTTTAACTTTCCAGAGATGAGGGATGTAGACAACCAAATTATTTCTTGACTCTCTTCCCTTCACCCTTATGATCATCTATAGATTTTGCTATTTGCTAGTTTTTCACCTCAGAAGATTAGTAAGTGAATTTTGACAGATGCCCATCCATAATACTTCATTACAATCAATACATCTCCTTTAGTTTCCTCTTAGTTTTATAATATTTTTATCTCCACCTCCATTTTCAGGCTACTGGGTATCTAATTATTGTCAACATTGGTTACCTCTCGTTTTTAGAACCTCATTCCAATAGAGTCATACATCATGTGCTCTTTTCTGTCAATTTATTCTGCTAATTCTTGAGGCCTCTTATATCACTCTATACACATTTACTCTTAATTCATGAATTCCAATGAGGGTGGTTTATACACATGATTGCTTATTTCAGTTTCACATGTTATCAGTACCTATTTGGACTCTGTTAAAATTCAAAATCAACAACTTGTTCACAAACTGTATTCAATAGGATCAAATGCTTCTATTTATTTTTGAGTATATGCCAAGTGATAATAGTACCATTATCACATGCAGATTTATACATATTCTAAAGTAACTGTAAGTTTTTTTCCATTTCTTTATTTATATTCCTTCAGTTTATGTACATACTCTCTATAAACCTGCTTTTTGAGGAATAATTATATGTATGTCTTTAATTTTAAATTTTATTCATATGAAATAAATATTTGGTATTTGTTTGAATTTAAATTCCTAATAATGTGGCTTAATGATACCATATAGACATTTTTATTTTCATTAGGATTAAATGTCTTATTCATTATATTCGTTAAATTCTGAGTACTTTGCTATACAGATCAAGATATCTCCATACTCATAGTCCTCCCCATCTCAAACTCTGGTCAGGAAATCAGGATGTATAAACAGCCTTGATTTTATTTTCCAATTTATCTTGGATATTCTCACATAATTTTGATCATGTAGATATTTTGTTTCTATATTCATCAAAAATTGATATATGTTAAAATTCCGATGCCAGAATATATTCCTTAATTTTTCTAATCATGTAATAATAATGCTCTGCAAACATTTTTAGTAGAAATTGTCAAGAAGATAATTGCTGGAACTCTCCTAAAATGGTTGAAACAATAATCAACATATTCAAATAGAATAAATAAAATTCAGATTATAAGGAAACTGCAGAAGGAAGGAATCTCAGAGAAGTCTTAAAATTATCCAGAGAACAAAGACAATTAGTTTCAAAAGAGTAGGAATCCCTTATGAACAACAGCAGAAGGCAGAGGGCACAGCTAGGAGCAGCAGGTCATAATTACTAACTGGTACCTGGTTTTCATTCCTCCTTGAATTCCAAGTCTTCTATCTGAGATTTCATTTCTTCTACTTAATGTGAGTATGTTATTTTCTCTGCTGGTGCAGGAATGAGCCATGTGTTTATTTTTTATTTTATTTGTTTAAAAATCGGGTGTGGGGTTTTTATTTTTTAAACCTTGAATATATTTGTTTCAAGTTTTAGAATTTTATCTATGTATACCTAGTCATTTAATTTATGATGTCTTGTGACTTTGACATTTTAAAAAACTAGGTATTTTTAACTTATTCTGTGGCAAGTTTACGTATGTATGCAATTTTACATATGTATGATTATGTCCAATTCCTATTTTCCCCTTTAATTCCCCCTGGAGCTCCCCACTGCATCCTCATAATTTCATTTTCTCTTTATAAAAAAAAATTCTGTTAACATCCAAGTAGAACTATCCTGTATGTGCATCAGTGTGGTGCCGTTCATTGGATCATGGCCACAACCTCAAAGAAGAATGATTATCCTTTTTCAGTCACCATTAATTATCAATAGCTCCACAGCTAGGGGCAAGGCCTCGTGAGCTGATCTCCAGTCCAACTGCAGTGCTGAGTAGCTTGACCTTGTGCAGCTCCTGTGTAGGTAAACATGGCTGCTGTTAGTCCGTGAGTGCAACAGCCAAGTCATGTGTAAAGTCAGCCTTTTATTCTTCTCCTCTGATACTCTAATAAATAAATAAACAACAATCAACAAACAAAAACCCCGCCTTTCTCTGACTTCTATTGACTTTTTAAATCTTGATATTTGATCAGTTTTAGGAAATCCTTGTGATTGTTTCTTCATATGCCGCTTCAGCCCACCCCTCTGGGAACCCGATGGAATGAGTGCTGTCCTCCCCACTAATCCGCACATCTCTTAAACTTGCTCCCACATTCAACTTCATGCCCAAACGAGCTTCGTTTTCTTTCACTCTCTCATTTTAAATTTTAATTTATTTTTATTAGAAAGAGATTCTTCTTTCATCCAATAGATTCTGAGCACAGTTTCTCCTTCCTGCTCTCCTCCCACTTGTCGTCAGGTTCATCATTTTCTCATAAACTATGTCTAATCTACTCTTAGTGTCACCACAGAGTTTACTTACTGTGTGTGGTGGTGAATAGCTACACAGCCCTTTTCCCTGTTGACTCACATGTGTAAATGCTTGGCCCATAGGGAGTGGCACGATTAGAGGTGTGGCCTTGTTGAAGTGGGTGTGGCCTTGTTGGAGGAAGTGTGTCACTGTAGAGGCAGATTTTGAGCTCTCATATATACTAAGTTCAGTCCAATGTGAACTCTCGGCAATTTCTCCATTACCATGTCTGCCCGAATGCTTCCATGCTTGCCATCATGATGATAATGGACTAAACCTCTAAAATGGTAAGCCAGCCCCAGTTAATGTTTTCATTTTTAACAGTTGCCTTGGTCATGGTCTCTCTTCACAGCAATAAAACCCTAACAAAGACACGGTGTTCAAAATCTTTGCACCCCAGCTGCCTCTCTTCCGTTCCTATTAGGTGCCATTGTATGGTTTTATATATGCACATTTTCTCCATCACCTCAACTGTTAAACATAGTTGAAGTACAATTGTTTCTCTAATTAGAATATGGAATGCCTTCATGGATCTGCTTGGGTTTTCTTCCATCTCGATGATGCTTTTTAGGTAAGCAAGGTTTCTGTGCACTTTCAGCTTTACTTTGCCTTTGAAAATATTCATTTATAAATTTACTCCTGAAGCATTGCATGTAGTTTCTGTCCTGCAGAATGTACGAACTGACAACTCAGCGATGCTCATTTCTACTTTATAACTTTCTTGCAGTTTTGTTTTGAACTGTGATGTCAGGGCATGTATGTGATTCTGGATCATCTTTGTACACGTTTGGTCTTCTAGGTTTGTTTGCTACTGTGAGAAACGTTACTCTAACCACCCTACCATGAAAATCTCTTTCTTTTGACATGTTTTCTCAAAGTTGTCAAATCATAATATAATTGTGTTATGTTTGTAAATGTCCCAAAATAGTATTTTAGTGTGTACTTACACTTGGGATTTGTACATTTGTATACAAATATTTGTATATTTGTTGCTTTTGTGATTTCTAGCACATATTCAGTATTCGTAAGATCAGGTCCCGTGAGACAACTTCAACTGTGCTACATGCTTTCACTATATAAACCCTCCATTACCCTTTCTGCCCTTCCTGCCCTCCTGCTCCTCTCTTTCTTCCATGTTTACCCATATGTTCATGGTTGTAAATAGTTTTTTACATCTATGTGGGCTCTAAGATTCTCACATGAGAGAAAACATGCGGTGTTTGTCTTTCTGTGTCTGGTTTATTTTATTTACTACTGAACCTGACAAAGCTCTTAATTTATTTCTTCCTTTTGGGGGAACAGAACTTTACTCTGTGCATATGACGTTTTCTTTTTTATTCATCCGTTGACAGACACCAGATGATTTTTGTTTCCTGCTACAGTGGATACTGCTTAAGAAACATGGGCATACAGGAATCTCTGCAGTGTGCTTAACAACTTGACTTCTTACTCTGATTCTTTCTGATAGCGATAACATAGAAATTTCCCCCTTTTTCAGCTGGATTGCTTTATTTAAATTAATCTATTTTCTTCAGATTAGACTCACACCCATTATCAACTACATTAGAAGTCTATTTTTAATAGTAAGGATTTGGGTCTTTGCTCATTCTTTAGGTTTCTATTTAACAGATTTGTCTGGAATGTAACCACTGGAAACATCAACAAGAAGTCCACATGGGTTAACATAGGAATTGGCACATGTTAACAAGGTTATTAATCTATCAAGAACATTTCTTGTTTGAAACAAATCAATTTTAATCACAGCTGTTACTAGAAATAAGGATCAATTTACAATATGGTTTGTAGTATGGAACAAACATAATTTCTTTCACTAAGGGAGAAAAATGTTGTCATATGTGAGACTCTTCTGATACTCAGATATCTGTTTTTACTTGAATAACAACTCAGTTGCTTTTAAGTAAAAAAAAATAAAATCTGAATTTCTTTCCATGCTGGTCAACACACTTTCATATGAATTTTAATTTTGAATGTGGTTTCTGCTTGCTGTTAATCACAGAGAACCAATGTAGAGTTAGAGTAGTTTGTAGCTCTAGGGTCTACACTGTAGCTCTGGCTCCACCACTCTTTAGCACTTTCAGGGCTATGTTTGCAGTCAGACAAGAAAGACATGTTTAGGTTAGGGAGGGAAAGATCAGTAGAATTTGCAAAATTTCACTAGCTGTATCTTATGTATTGTGAATTAGAATCCTGGAAATAGAGCTCCAGGAAGAGAAACTTTGTGTGTGTGTGTGTTGTGTGCATTGTGTGGTGTGTTGTGTGTGTGTGTGTGATGTGTGTTTGTGTCTGTGTCTGTATGTATAACTCATTTCAGTTTCTTTTATGACTCATTTAGTTTCCAAGGCTACTTCGCCTATTATTAAACACTCATAATGAATCAAGAGTAGACTTCTATATCCTAATTTCACTGATAAGTAGGTTGACTCTTCTTTTTTAAATTAATTTATTTATTCACTTTACATCTTGATCATAGATCCTCATGCCTCCATCCCCAGCCAGTCAAACCCTCATACATTCTTGCCCGAGTTTTTTTTCTTTTCTCCCCCTCCCCATGGGTATCAACCGTCCCTGGCACATCAAGTCTTCAGCAGGACTAAGTGCGTCTTCTCCACTGACGCCATACAAGGCAGCCCAGCTAGGGGAAAGGAATTCAAAGGCAGTGACAGAGTCAAAGACAGCACTGCTCCAATTGTTAGTGGACCCAAATGAAGACCAAGTTGCACATCTAACTACATATGTACATATGGTGAGGTGAAGTCCAGCCCATGTTGCTCTGTTGTTGGTGGTACAGTCTCTGGGAGCCCCATGGATCCAGGTTAGTTGACTCTATAGGTCCTCATGTGGTATCCTTGACCCCTCTGGCTCACTCAATCTCTCCTCCCATTCTTCCACAAGTTCAGGCTAATGTTTGCAAACAAAGCTGAAAGAGGAAGGGATGAGGCTCAGACCTAATCTCTGTTTCTAAATTCTTTGGCCTGTTGGTGTATTAGGAAGGGCTACAATAAGGGAAGAAATTATATAACAGAGATTAAATGACTACTTATAATTTCATCAGTACAATATGTTAAGCATATTGGAAAGAATAATATACTTTATAAAAACAATAAATGTTCTCATCCATATGCTAACATACTTAGTAATTACAAGATAATCTAAGTCTCTGTAAGTCACGACTATGGAAACACAGATATGTTCAAGGTATAACAATGCTTAAGGTGGCCATGGAGTGCATTTCAAACTTCTAACTTGAGTCAGTTTTTATACAGCTTGCATAAGTTTCAGCTCCCTTTTCACTAATGTAAATTACTGTGGCATAGTAAGGGTCTTGTTTCATCTTAAAACTCCCATGTTCATCTGTGCCTCTGTTCTCCTTGCTACAAACGTCCTCCACTGTGCCTCCAATCACTTTCCTCATTCCCTAGCCCTCATCATCTGTTCTTAATTTAAAGCTGTTCAAATGTCATCTTAGCTGGCAACCTTCTACATCCATGTGAATACAGTTTCCCAAATCTCAATTCTCTGATGGTATCATGGTTTTACTTCAATTAACCTTCAGCTCGCTGACTGGAATTATTTCTTTACATGTTTATATTCCCTACTGGATGATAGTTCTTGAAAAGAGTGGTTTTTTTATCCCTGCATACCAGTGCCTAGCAATGCATAAAATGCCCAAGTTAATTAGCTAAAACTACCAGACTTGCACACATGAGCCAGTCCTGATATATGTTTACAGATTTTAAGAGACTGAATGTCTTCTATCTATGCTACTCCCATCTACCCCACCCTTCATGCCATCCTTGGAGACAGAGGGAAGAGAGAGGTCCTGTCCAATTATTAGCACATGTAGAAAGTCTTCAGAGATGTTGTTTTCATAAAAGTGAATTGTGGAGTCTACTATTTGGGTAAGCGATGTAAAACACTTTCTAAAAATGCTTCCCATCTACTAAGCAGATGGGATATATTCCACTGTAATCAAGAAAATGATCCTATGTCTACAGCCTTTCTACAGACACAGTCAGAGTGTGAGTAGGGCAACAAGATGTTGCTAGGAAACATCAAGTGCCAGCATGTAAGGCCGGAAAAAGTAGAAAACTGGTCAGTGAGGACTCAGTACTGCCTCTGTGGAAGAGCTAGATGTCATTTCTGAAAGTTTCCATGAGCAAGTATATATAAACAGCAAAGAAGATCATTTCTTTTCTAACTTAACTGATGGTGGTGGTGGTGGTAGTCATGGTGGTGGTGGTGGTGGTGTGTGGAGTGGTGCATGTGTGCCAGCAAGCATTTATGGAGACCAAAAGACAGCTTAGTGGAGATGGTTCTCTTCTATCTACATGGTTTCTAGAGCTAGAACTCAGTTTATTGGGCCTTTACCTATGGAGCTATCTTGTACTCTGGAGAACATTCTTATATTTCAACATAATTTCTACTTACCATTCTATTTACTGTGTTGTGATTTTGAGTGTCTAAAAAGCCTTCCAAATCTTTCTCATTCTCTTAAATGGACTTGTTTCAAGGGACATTCAATAACCATTGACAGAGAGATAAAATGACATCATTGGCAAGAAAGTCTTGAACTCAAGGTTTGACACTATAGTTTATTCAAAACAAATGTCCACTGATTCTGAATCCCTGTAAATTAGTCAAGTGTTTCCTGTCTTTTCAAAGTGGCCCAGATAGAGCCTAAGCATGACTTGTTGGGGGCAATCTGCCAGGATCAAAAAGAAGACCTGAGACCACAGACTTCAAGGAGTAAATGCTGTAAGTAGCACAGCAAAGCTTAACATGGCAGTGTTGGCATCTGCCATGACAAGGACAGTGCCAAGTTCTGCATACTGTCATGTTCATAGAAAGACCTCAAAAGAAGTTTATGGAGCAGGAGAAGATACATTATTTTCCTCCCTTCCAATCACACTCTTTATTTTCTTAATTTTCAACCAAAAATTATGAACATGTATTCTGATGAGAAGATTGGGGGCTATGAATAGAAATGGTCGATGAATAACACAGTCAAATCACAGCGGTTCAGAAGATTTAAGAGAATGGATTACTCAGGCTAATTCTCAAATGACCCTCATGGTTGGTGCAGTGTGAAGACTGCACATTGGTAAAGGCAAGTTCATGCTGAAACTGAGGGGAAAGTCATGTCAAAGTGGCCTTGTTCATGATAAGAAAACAGAGAAACATCCATGAGTGTGGGCTTTCTAAAGATTCCACTTATGTTTCCCAAGAGACAGGGGAAGAGGTCAGGGGAGGGCTCCATGACCACCAGTGACAGACTAACCATATCACATAAGTACAAGCTCTGAACTTGTCTCTCTCTCCTGCTATGGAACTATGGAGAAAAACAAAGGCAGTGTAGACAATAGAAAGGAAGGAGAGAGCCAACTTCAGAGCCTTCCAAAGCTTTCTTTCTTGGCTGCATATCTCCAAGCCTTTTTAGACTTTTAAAACTAGACAAGATATGGGGTGACACTAAAAATGGATTGATTTCTCCAAGTGAATACGACTTTGCTCCTAGTCTGGATTAAGGCATTTGGTATCAAAAGATACTGTCCACTTATATTTGAGAGTGATGTGTAAAGCTATTGTGTGCTTTTGAGATTTCCTTGGGGAAAGGTGGACATATAAAAATAATTGATAATAGCATAAATTAGAAAATTTTAATTTATATTCTCATCTCACTGAGTTCAGATCATTCTATAAAGTAGTTGCTCTGTATTTCTGCTTATTTCCTTCTTCTTTTTCTTTCTAACTCACTGTAAAAGTGCAAGACACATACACATATACACACATGCTTACACATATGCACACATGCTTACACATATGCACACAGACACTTTTGCCATACTTCTGTTTAAGCAATTTAGAGTTCTTTGTTTTAGCTTCTTTCCTTTTCACGAACAACCTGAAATCTACGTATTTTCTGTTTACTTCTGCCCTTAAATACAAGCACATTTTTCTTCTTATGTTATGTCTGTATTTTATCTTCTGATCTGCTATAACGAATACTCCTCCCTCATAGACTCTCTCTGTCTTTTGTTCCTTTCTACTAAGCAGCTGCTAAAGACTGTATGTATAGATATGAACACTGGATTCTTAGAAAAATTTCTTCACAGCTTTAATATAAATCTTCATGAAACAATGCTAAATGCTCTGTGCTACAAATATCAGAGTGTGTCTGTTATCCTAAGACTCTATAAGCAACAATAAATTCACAGATCTTACTATGCCACACGATCATACACAATTAAGGTATATTTTAATTCTTTCTCTCACACAATTCACACCAAACCCCAGAGGCTGTCAGAAGCCTTATAGAAAACGTTCAAAACAAATAGACTTTGACACTGCCGTTGTTGCATTATTGGAAATTGTGCTGAATGCTATAGATACTACATCCAAAATTATTGGCCCTCAGTGCTTGAAGTCTACTTAGCTAGCTCTCATCTGCCCCGAAGTCAGAGAATAATTTCTGAGCTGCTGGGAACAGAGTTACTATCTTTTAAAAATGTAGACTGTATTTCCTGTAATAGTCAACTTCCTTTCTGGCCAATTTCTTCCAATTAGTCCTCAGCAGATTTCCCAGTTAACACAGACTTCTATCTATCATTCTTACTGCGTTCTTGAACTTTAGCCTTTAGAATATTTATGCCAGTGTAATTGGTTACAACATGCATGTAGCTATTTGAACAGGAAGTTGTTCCCTTTATTAAGACATAAGGGAGAGAGATTTGTTTAAAACAAAGACTGTAAATAGACAGGCATGAATCAGAGGCATCCTTTGTTTCTCCCACACACAGTAATTACATATGATTTTCAAAATCAACAATGCCTGAGCATATCATTTATTTGCTAATTTACCATCCTTCCATTCTTTCCAATATATGCTCTAATTTATTCACTTATATTACCTTCCCATCTTGTTAGGCAAACTGGAAACTCTAAAGTCTTCATTGACAAACATACCTGTGATTTGGGATAGACATAATGTCTCCCAAAGTTGTTCAAATTCTAATCCCCATAACACGGAAACATGTCACCTCATCTGGTATAAAGTTCTCAACAGATGTGATTATGCAAAAGATTTTAAGATGGAACCTTATCCTATATTATCCAGGCAGCTCAACATAATCACTGAGTCCTTAGAAGAAGAATGTGAGAGGGTCTAAGTCAGAAACAATGTAACAACAAAGCTGAGGTTGCAGTGATTCACTCTGAGGATGGAGGACAGAGGCAAGCATGACAGATGCGCTGCAGAAAGTGAAAACCATCCGGAAGCAGACTCTCCCTTAAATCCTTCAGGATCATTGCATACCAGACAGCCAGCACAGAAATATTAGCATTTAAGATTCACCCCTGAGTACTGAGTCTACTACTATAACCTAATAAAGTTTCATCAAGCCAATAATGTTTGTGATTATATATGATCATTATATATTGCATTGCCTAATAGCATTAGGCAATATAAACATTATCTAAAAAAGATTTTTACAAAGGCAAATTAATCCTTGTTAACCTAGGATCTTTTCTGTTTAGACTTAATGGCCATATGAATGTAGATTTAGTCACCATATACTGATTCATAACAGTGAGATTCGAAATATGGAATTTGTGTCTCTTTTATTAACAATGTATGACAATGTTTTATCCTTTTATTGCCTATATATATATATTGTAGCTCACAAAATAAAGCTCAGTATAGTAATAGTTTCCATGTGCTTCAGATCGTTATACATCAAGCATTCATCCACATAGTTGTTAGCCAGAAACTCACTGTGTTAGTTAGGGCTTCTAATGCTGTGAATAGACACCCTGACCACAGTAGCTCTTATAAAGGAAAATTTTGATTGCTTACAGTTCAGAGGTTCAGTCAATTATCATCATGGTGAGAAGCATGGTGGCATGCAGGCAAACATGATCCTAGAGAAGAGAAGGAGCTGAGAGTTTTACATGTGGGTCAGCAGGCAGCAGGAGGATAGAGTAACAGTGGGCTTGGCTTCAGCATCTGAAACCTTAAAGCCCACTCCCATTAATATACTCTCTGCCACAAGACTATGCCTACTTCAACAAGGCCACTAATAATGCCAATTATTAATCCCAATTAATCTACAGGAACATTTTCATTCAAACCACCACATTCACCAAGGTAAACTGTTTTTCCCCCTTTGTTTAGCCTTTTGCAATAACTAACCAGGCTATTGCCCTCTATACCTGCCCTATCACACCTATGGCTATATAAGCACTTTGTTCTATTTTTCTCTGTTTGTTTGCATAGCTTGATCTCCCTTCCCTCACTCTCTGCAATAAGGTAGCCCTGTTGCCTGACATGTTTCTCACTCACTGCTGCTTACAGTGAATACACAGATCTTGGTGACTGAGATGTGGGCTCAGAAGCCCATGGAATAGTTCTTTTGCATTTGCAGCATAATAATAATATCGCTATAAACAAAACTGACACATCTTACTTTCCAGATACTGTAAAAGAAGAACTCTTTTCATTCAGTGTGTTTAATTGCTTTCAACTGTCACCCATGAAACAGAACTTGATTTGACATAGGACAGTGAAGCTATTGAGACAACAGAGACATATACAATGTAGGTTTTCTTCCATATTTGCAGATCAGCAACAGCCGACCTGTATTTCAAGAGAAGATACTAACAGATGCTATCCCTGGAGAATCTCCAAATCAACCAGATGTGAAGACTATAAAGGAGACATGAAACAGGAATGTAGGATGAAGCACCTGTTGGTGTGACTCCTGTTGTTATTGGCTGCTATAGAGTTTAATTTGAGACAGTCAACAGGGAGATAAAAATTGGGTCATTGCCCACAGCCAGGTATTTAAAGCATACAGAAAACCACCTGCATAAATTCAGATGAACATTTATCATTTTGTTTCACTATAAGAAATTATATCAAATTATCTTGTAGTCTTACATAGTAAGGATCCAGACAAATGCCACCTTTCCTCTTTGTCATATTGTTCCACATACCTAGTCTAAACAAACACTGGAATGTATAGAAGTATCTGAATCCAATATCTCAAGCAAGTTAGATTCCTATGCTTTACTCAAACTATGCTAGTATCTTCAAAGACTTGATTGTCTTTAGGTAACTCCTATAAAAGATATACATTTTCTACTCTTCCAGATAACTTTTATGCTGTTTTAAGTTTCTTATCTATGACATATAGAATAGTTTTTCAAATCTCTCTCTCTTATCCAGTCTCTCTGTCTTTCTCTCCCTGTGTGTGTCCATGCTTGTCTATATGTGTTTGTCAGCTTATGCATCAAAAAGCCTTTCTTGATGTCATAAAGTTGGAAATCTTGACATAGATTATCCTAAACTATATGGATGTGTGCAGGGTAATTATGAGAATTCTTAGAACTGAAAGAGGTTAAAAAATATTGGATATTGTAAAATAGTGAAGGCAACAACTAAAAGAGTAAAGAGGAAATGAACAGATTGGATTAAAATATTTGAAAGCCATGTTGTTGTTCTAGTTTGATTATGAAGTGCTACCCACAAAGGACTGTGTGTTGGAAGCATGGATCTCAGCTTTATGGTCCAGCTTTATTTCAAATAGTTAATATGAATTTAACTTATATGCCTATCAATGAATTAGTAAGAAAATATGGTAATACATAAAATAAAATACTATACACCCTTACAAGGGAAGACATGCTATTTCTAACATTAATTAAAATATAGAACATGCTGTCATAAAAGCACTATGTCAGAAGCATTAAGAATATGATTCTGCCTTTCCACAATATCATAATTGATTTAATAACAATAAATTCACAATCTCTATCAATTTTGTTGGCTTCAATTGCCAATTGGTCCTATTTCCCTAATAGAATGCCAAACATAATTTTTTATTTTGATCTTGACTACAAATATCAATTCTCAGAACACACATTGTATATTGCAGAATAAATATATCTGTATATAGGTAATAGAATGCCTGTAAAAGAAGCTACAGAAGAGTTCAAAGAATTACAAGAGGAATAGGACCACACAGAACACTGAAGAGGACACAAAGAAAATGTCTGTGGAGGGCACTGGTGTAGAGCTTGGCTACAGGAGCATAATTGTTAGAGGGTCAAACTGAACTGCCATGGAGCTGTGGGACTAGCAGTAACAGGGAAGCTCAGGACCAGGTTGATAACCAAGAAAGATAGATGGATGGAATTCAAATAGTCACCCTGGCCCTAGGGATCAACCTAAACTGGAACCCTTGGGGTCATTGGGAATTCTTTGTCCGACAGGCCCTTGATGTACAGTGAGTGGTCAGGTCCAAGAACAGTGGTGGCTGCTGCCATTCAGTGTTCAGTGTCCTCCCCTTTCCGGGTCCAGGTGAGGATACAGAACCATTTCTCTTCTGGGATACTTGATACATTCTCCAGCCTGTTTTCCTGATGTGATTTTAGTTTGACCACTCATAGGTGTGCATTTTACTTTGGTGAATTCTTAGGGTGGTGGACTCTCAACTTTGGATAATAACTTATTTATAAATCTGGGTGGTGCCAAAGAAATGGTGTTGGTTACATGCACAGCGAGATGCAGAGTCATCTGCTTCTGTATTTTCACTTGAAATGAGTCACAAGATGCTTGTATAATGGAGCCCTGAGAACAAGGCCCAATCTGAAAAGGTAGATTTATACAGTACAAAGCAACTTAAAGTAGTACACTGGCTGATTTCAACATATATTAATGGGAGTAATCTTAACACAGCAAACCAAATACCACATGTTTTCACATGTGGAACTGAAAACAATTGAACTCACATAAGAAAAGTAGAATGTAGTGGTTATGAGTGAGTGGGAAGTGGAGGGAATGGGGGAATAGATGATTGTCAAAATGTACCAAATGCAATTGATTGCTGTGAGAATGTGTCTTCTAATAACATCAGAAGCTACACTCATAAAGTCTCACCAACATGTCTGCCCAAATGTGAGGGAGCAAGAATGATACCAATGGACATGCCAAAGTGGGTGGAGAAAAGCCCACAAGGCCTCAACCCACAGGAGGAACTATGATCTTCTGAAGAATGCTGTGCATGGGAGAAATAGTTTTCCCCATGGAAGAGCACACCAACTGGTTACCCAATAGTAAATGGTCAGCCCTGAAAATGTACAGAAATGTAAGAGTATCCAGACTGATCAGGTTATATTTAGGAATATATACATTTGATGACAATTGATGAAGAAAGAGTCCATAATTCTGAATGGAAACAAGGAAAAGATTTAGAAAGAAGAAAAAGATGGGGGAATAATATCTTAAATTAAAAAAAAATAGGATTAATTATTAAATTAAAAACAAAATATCAAGTGCACAATAAAGCATATAAGTAATAATTCAATATTATATATTCTTAAATAATTCAAAAAATTTCAAATGTTATTATGATAAAAACACTAAATATTTGAGGTAATAAATACTTATTTTGGTTTAATTATTTTTCATTTTACTAATGTCATTACATCACTTTAGAGCCCATAAATTTATACAGTTCAGTATATAACACTATTTTCTGCGGAGTGTGGGTGTGAGTACACCGTCATAGAGGCAGGAGGAGGGGGGAAGGGATAGGGAGTTCCTGGGAAGGGAGGGGGAAAGGGGGTAAGGGGAAAAACACCTGAAATGTAAATAAAAGTTCCAATAAAAAAAAAAAACTATTTTCTAAATGTATGAATAAAGTGAACTAGAGAATACTAAAAAGCAAAAATCTAAAACCAACAACAGAAATACATCATATTATGATTAAAATAATGTAGGTTATAAAGACTTCTCATTTTCAAAATTCATTGATCTATATTTCTCTTGTAATTGTATGATAAGTTGTGCCTCAACAAATTAGAATTTTATGTAAAAAGAAAGCAGGAGGAAAGGGACAATGAGCCCAAAGCACTCTTAATTTGTAAGGGATGGGTTTAAAATTCAAGTAATTAAAGTATAAATTCATGTTTGAGTATCTGTCTCTATTTGACTGAACATTAGAAAGAAGATCAAGTTCTTGTCATCTGACATCAGCTTGAAGTGCTACTTAGCTTTCCTGAGCTCGGATTCCTCATTTGTTAATCAAGGGAGTACTAATAAGTTATCTTAAACTTTTTAAACTATTTTATCTCCAATGAATGAAGATTTACATGAAACTCCAATACTAAAGAAACAAAGGAAAATATTTTTAAAAGATCGCTTCCTTAGTTGACATGGCAGAAAGCTGTAGTTTGAGTCCATTAGGCATCTCTTTATACAAGGCCAAGAGGATTCACTGTAAGAAGCTTGAGTCTACATGCTTCCAGTGTCTCTATAATAACATGAGCAGAGTATAGATACAGTGATTTGAATATTGGAAATTGAAAAGCTAAAAGTAGTAGAAACTTAAATAGTAAGAACACAATAAGACAAATGGTATAGGGCCCATTTGCTTTATTTCATTTGTACTTCCAGTGTTTACTTTCAGAAGCCTCGATATGCTTGATACCTATTCCCAATCTGTACTTTAGTGTCTCTTAGAAATGAACTGGTATATGCCAGAGGCAAATCTCCAGTGTAAAGATTGTAAAAGGAGACTCCAAAACAGAATCTGATACATGACTAACTATAGGCCAATTCTTACTGTCACAAGAGAATCTAGATTTGCTTAATGTCATTTTCTTCACTTGATTCATGTTTTGTTCTTAATGTGTATAAAATCCAGACACTCCATCTACCTAATAGCTGCCCAAAAATAACTCAGTGATATAAATTGAATTTCTTTGGTCACTTGGCAGAGAAGTTACTTGAAAACAATCACAGCAAGACTATCTGCCCTGTATCCTTCCTTCCCATTTATCCCCGACATGCTTCTAAAGGAAATGTCACAAAAACTAGGAATGTAACAGAAAAGCAGGAGTTAAACACCAAGTTTCCAAGGCAACTTTGGTTTCTGGAATAATCAGTAGTTGTTTTAGGAATCCATTGAAGTAAAAATATCCTTTATGTTTTTCAAATACTTCTCACACATATTTTCATTTTATTACTCACATATGAGCCTGAGGGGTGAACAATGAGAGGTCAGGATTTAATGTGTGTGGGCCTGGGGATGTGAGTGAAAGAGATTTTTGAAAAATTTCCAAAGATTTTGAAAATAAAGTGCTTAGGTAGTACTTGAGAGAAGTTAAACCTGGACAAGAGGTAATAAACTAGATCAAAACAGTGACTTGTAAGCTATGCAAAGAAGTTCATGCCATGGGACACAATGGGGACCATTAAATGATTCTGAAAATGGTGGTGATCAAATCTGAAGGGTAAATACCCAAACAATATTCATTATCTCATGTGGAAGGGGGGATGGTGGGAGAGAAGCAATGATGTAACAGTGTTACATGAGTCATTCAGTTGAGACATGATGATGTGGCAAAGGAATTGGAAATGGAGAAGGAAGAGCTATTCTAGACAGATTGGGTAGGAGAGTTTAAGTAAATCAATATGAAAGACATGAGAAAAGGATTCCCAATCAAAGAAACAAAAAACTAGATGAAGAAGGTCTTTCATTGAGGATGGAGAATTCTGATTGAGATAGGCTATTTTTTCCTATTTATTTATTTATTTATTTATTCATTCATTCATTCAATTTACATCCCCTTTGCTGCCCACCCAATTCCTCCTGGTGTCTCCCTCTCATAGTCCCTTCCCCCATCCTCTTTCCCTTTCTCCCTTGAGAGGGTGAAGTAACCCCCGCCCCCAGTATCCCCTGACCCTGGTACATCAAGTCTGTAAAGGACTAGACATCCTCTCCCAGTGAGTCCAGACAGGGGAATGAGATCCACAAACAGGCAAAAGCTTTAGGGACAGCCCCTGATCCAGTCTTGGGAGACCACAATGAACACAGAACTTTTCATTTGCTACTGTATTGTGGGGGCTAGGAGTAGGTCCAACCTATGTATGCTCTTTGGTTGGTGGTTCTGTCTCTGAGTGCTTACAAGGTTCCAGGTTATTTGGCTATTCATTTTTCTTATGGCATTTCTATCCCTCTGGGGCCCTCAATCCTCAACCCAACTCTTCCATGACTCCACACACTTTGTCCAATGATTTTTGTGATCCTCAGTATCTGTTTCAGTCAGCTGCTGGGTAAGCCTCTTAAAAGAGTCCAAGAGAAGGCACAAGAGTAAGATACCCACTCCTTCTCATAGTCAGGGGAGCTGATAAAAATACTAAGCTAATAGTTATAATATATACACAAAGAACCTAGTGTAGATCTATATAGGCCCTATGTTGCTGCTGTTTCAGTCTCTTGTGAGTTTATATGTGCCTTGCTTAGTTGATTTAAAGGACCATGTTCTCCTGGTATCCTCCACTCCCCCTGAGTCTTAAAAATCTTTCCTGTCCCCTCTCCTTGGAATTTCCTGAGCTCTGAGGGGAGGGATTTGGTGGAACTATCTTGTTTAGACCTCTCTGCATAATCTTTGGCTGGTCTCTGCATCTGTTCCCGTCTATTGTCAGAGGAAGCTTCTCTACTGATGACTAGTTAAGGCTCTGTTCTATGCATGTAGCAGAATATCATTGGGAGTCACTTTATTAATATATTTTAAGACTAGTAATATTTGATTTTACCCTAAGTGTCTGGGCTATTTCAGCCTCCAGTTCTTGCTTACCAAAGTAGGTTGGCACAGTTTGGAAACCTAGTGCAGTGAAAACTTTCTGGAATCTGTGAAGATGTTCCTAATGAGAACTAGTACTGGCAATACAATGTATCAACTGGTCATCTCTTGTAACCAGGCAAAGCTTCTGGTGATGGTATTGCTTGCCCTCAATTGAGTTGTTGGCCAAGGGAGTATCATGGAAATCCCCAAACAACCCAGGCTGTTTCTGAGACATAGAGTTGCTCTCAGAAAACTGACAATACGGACCCACTGCAGAGAACAGCACCCATACAAACCACTGAACATGGAGAAATTATTTTTATAACAAGCCAAATCTCAGTAATGTGAAGGAAGTGTCTGAAGATTAGTTAGTGATTTCTGAAGGGTGACCAAGTGGAGTTGGGCATGGTACCTGATAATTGCTCGGTCAGTATTATATTAGTGTTTTTATTTAGAAGAACAAATAGTTTAACAGCTGTAATTCTACACAAGAGAGGTCTCTGAAATGTTACTGTGAAAACTATCTAGAATCTGTTAATTAAACAAGGAAACAATATAATTGGGAATTTTTCACTTCAATGAATCTACCCAATTCATTTCCCTGGATCAGAAAAAAAAATCCATTATAAATCATTCTGAGAGTCAAACTATTTGTTCTTTTGATTATTATACTTTGTATTTTCAACAAAAAGCTGCCGGAAAGGATGTGGTTAGGTTTCAAAATGTATTATTTTGAGTGAAGAGCTAGGTCATATCTCTACGAATTCAAATAAGTCAGAAAACTACCTTGTGGCCTTTTCTGTTCATCGGATTCATTCAGAGTGACCCAGATTTAATTAGCTGTGTGTGTCTAGATTGTTTTGGTAAGTAGTTGTGTAAATCCGTGCTAGCCTATGACTATGAACACCCATCTTTGGATTCCTCTATAGGTTCACTATCATTCTTCCAGTGATCTGGGTTGATACCATTTTTAAAAAAGATAACTTCTTTCCTTGTTACATATGTATTTTGTACCAAAACTTGCTACATGTTCTATTTATAATAAGAATTTAAATAAGGATCTGAGAAAGAGCTGGGGAAGGGTGAAACATGATCAAAAAATATTTTTTCAGTAACAAAAGAAATAATAAATTAAAAAATAATAAATAAAAAGAAAAATAAAATCACATAAAATGAAAAATCAAATAAAGTCACATGTGCCTTCTAGGAATAATTACTATGGAAAGAGGAATAATTTGCCTTAACTATTCTTTATTATTCTTGCAAAACAGTTTAATGCTGTGAACCCTTTACATCTTTGCTTATGTATATTACCCTCTCTTTTCTGACTATGGCTCTCTTGTTAATGTTAGTGTGTTTGAAAAGAGCTTGGATACCTAACAGATGAGAGGACCAAGAAGAGCAACACTGAGCTTTGAGTAGATGCTAAACTTGCACAGAGAATTGAGAGAGGGTTGCTCATAGTGACAGGAAATCCAAGAAGATATGTCAACCCCCACAACTCTATAGTGAAGAGACGCAGAGGCAGAGAAATGCGCTCTCACCTGGAACACCCTTCTGCTTCCCTCCATCACCAGTTCTCCCATCCGTTTGTCTCAGCTGAGCACCTTACCTGTCAGTAGTTTCTTAAATGCTGAACCCAGAGCTCACTGCTTCAGTTAATCTAGCTAGACAGCTTGCCCCAGGGACTGCCTGTCTTTGCTTGCTGTATGCTGGCATTCCAAGGGCACTGTCCCATCTAGCTTTCACATGGCTTCTAGGGATGGGTATTCTGGTCCTCACACTTGTGCAAAGTGGGTGAGCCACCTTGCTGTTAGCCACTCCCCAACCCAGGCCCACAGTCAAATAGTTGTTGAGAGAGAGAGAGAGAGAGAGAGAGAGAGAGAGAGAGAGAGAGAGAGAGAGAGAGAGAGAGGAGAGAGAGAAAGAAAGAATCTATTGCATTCAATGATAAACTCCCACATAGGCTTTCTAATGATAAGTGTTTATCCCTCAACACATGTGCACCTGAGCCAAACTAATGAACTCTCAAGTGATACATATACATGTGCATATATTTATCTGCAAATATCAGTTTAAACAAGTGATCATTAATATGAGAGGGGTGAGGAATGAGGAAGAAGGGGGAGAAAAATATAGATGCAGCGCTCATGTATGAAATTCTAAAACAAAGCAAAAACAAAACAAAAACAAAAAACACCTATAAATCAGTCAAACAAACAAGAATCATTGGCAGACATCCTTTCTGATTAGGATGATCCTTATTTGGCACGTTCCCTTCTGTTCCTTCTCCCCCTCCCTTTCCTTTTTCTTTTTTTCTCTACCTTTCTCTTCCTTTTTCCCCACACAGGCACTTTGACTATTTCTGTACCTGTTTCAAAGAAAGCCCTGATTTTTCTCACGGTAGGGTGCTTGCATCTTGTCTGTAGCCTGCTCTTCTTGCTCTTGCTGCCTAAGTGTAGGCTCAGAGTGCTCTATTGGAAGGGACCCTAGAGGAAGAACCAAGACCTCAAGCTTTGGTTTCTGCTCCACCGATATGCAGCTGTAGGTGAGTCAGGGCTCTGAGCCCGCTGGTTTCTTCATCTATGGAAATCCATAAACATGTCTTCATGTTCTATTAAAAGGTTTTTCTATTTTTTTTCATTCATGTCTCAGCATCTGTTGAGTCTTTGCTACTATATCCTGCCTGCGACAAGCCTTTTAAAATCGCCTCAGCTAATATATTCAAGAAGTAGATGGTACAATTTGACATCATAAGCTTGCAAAGCTGGAAATCATCTTTGAATTAGAACTGTTCTGCCAAGTACACACATTTTGCTTAACGTTCATTAGTTTTGAACCTTCTCAGTGACTCAGTGCTCATTAGTTTACATTTTAATTCTATTATCTTTAAGGAAAAAAGAATCCCAAAAGTTTAACTACAATAAATGTTGCTAAATGAATATCAAAATACAATTATAATTTATGAATTGTATTGCCTCCTTTATCTCCATGCATGATAACAGTCACTGATGCAGCTGGTGCAATCTATGGTTGGTGATGGCTCATTTGCTTTCCCAAATTTGTAGGTTCATTATTACCATTAATGTGTTCAAATTCCCTTTCCCAAGTAACACCTTGGGTTAAGTGGGACCACATCTTTAAAGTAGTCACCCTGTCCTGCTACTTTCCTTATTTCTGTCTCAAGTAATCTACAGAAAGAAACTTAAGGAATGGAGAAGTGTCTGTCTTACAGTTTGAGGGGAGACAGCCCGTTATGATGGCACAAGTGTGAGTCAATTGATCACATCACATCCACAGTCAGGAATTAGAGACAGAGATGAGTGTTGATATTCAATTTGATGGATTTTTCTTTTCTATTTTATTCAGTCCCAGATCTTTGACCATAGAATGGTGCTGACTGTATTTAGGGTGAATCTTCCCACGTCAACTAACCCAGTTTAGAGGTTTCCTCACAGACATGCCCAGAGATTTATTTCTATGGTGATGCTAAGTCTCATAAGATTGACAATTATGATTAAGTATTACACAAGGAGCTGAAGGGGTGCAACCGATAGGAAGAACAATAATATCAACCAACCAGACTTCACCCCAGAGCTCCAGGGACTAAACCACCAACTAAAGAGTATACATGGAGGGACCCATGGCTCCAGCCGCATATGTAGCAGAGGATGGCCTTGTCGGGCATCAATGGGAGGGGAAGTTCTTGGTCCTGTGAAGACTCAGTTTCCCAGTGCAGGGTAATGCCAAGGCAGTGAGGTGGTAGTGGGTGGGTGGGAGAGGGAACATCCTCATAGAATCAGGGGGAGAGGGAATGGGAGAGGGGGGTTCTGGAGAGGAAACCAGGGAAGGGGATAATATTTGAAGTGTAAATACATAAAAATCCAATAAAAATTTATTTATCAAAAAAGTATTACACATGGCATGAAAATAAAATGTTTATCTAAATAAAATGTTAAGATGGTGTTTAAAATCTGGTGTACACTTTTCAGTTGAGATGTGCACATAAAAAATGAAATATGAAAGAAAGTGTGCTGTATCATCATGGTTATTTCAGTAAGTTTTTCTTTTCAACATCAACTCTTTTCTCTCTGATAAAGAAGTTGTATTTGTGGTTGTTGGTCAGAGACCCGTGTGCACAATCCACCTGCTAAGGGTGAGCTTTAATGGTTTGTCGTGATTAAATCTGTTTCAGACTTCACAGCCTGAGAAAAGATGCTCCACATGAATTATCTAGCCAATCGATACAAGATTTAAACATTTTAGGCTTCGGAAGAGGGTTTGCTGTTTATCTTCTTTTACACTTAAGGGAGGGCACAGTCAGTGATGAAGCTGGAAGATAGCTCCTGAATCCAATACTTCTTCTGCCACATTATCTGTGTGAGACCATGATGTAAATACAAAAATGAGGCTTTGTGTCCCAGAGGGCTTGATAGCAGAGGTCAGCAAACAACCACCTGCAGACCAGATTTGACCTGCATGTGTTTTGTAAGTATTTGGAGGCACAGCTATTTTAGTGGCTATGCCTATCGCTGTGGCTGTTGTTTTGCAGTATTCAGTGGTAATAAAAAACAAAAACAAACAAACAAACAAAAAAACCCAAAGATACTCCCCAAAACAAAAGCAAATAACCAAAACCGAAACAAACCAGAGCAAAACAAACAAACCAATAACAAAACCCCCACTGTACAGCCCACAAAGCTTAAAATATTAGTCTCTTATTTATTCAGAAAAGTGTCTTCAAACTCTGCTTAACCTTTCAGCACATCTTTACACTTGGTATTTATTTTATTTTTAATTTCAGAACAAACTTAGTGATGAGTGTGGAAACATGGCTCTTGTTGTGTTGCCTCTTATAGTCAAGTACTCCTGTGAGGAGAAGAGAAATACACAGATTTCAGAATAGCAATCACATGGCTCATTCTGTTCTATTTTTTACAGCAATTGTCAATAAATCTTTGCTTTAACTTGTATATTCATGTGTGTGTGTGCATGTGTGTGTAAGTGTGTGTGAGTGTGTGTGTGTGTGTGTGTGTGTGTGTGTATGCATGCACATGTGTGTACCATATAGGTGCAGGTGCCCACAGAGATGAGAAGAGTACACTTGCACTGGATCATCTGTTGCTTGAGTTGAAAGCAGATGTGAGCCTTCCAACATGAGTATGTCCTCTGGAGAAACGTATAGAGTTTCTGAACTGCTGAGTCACCTCCCTGCCCCATTTGCAGCTTTTTATTGTACTAAAAAAGCAGGTAAACTCTATGAGTGTAAGTACATAAACTTGGATTAAATTCTTTTATTAGTACTCTGATTTTAAAACAGTTTCCCAGTAAAAGTAGAACAGAGAAGACTTTCTTTTTTTATTATTCTTTAATCTTTACAGTCCAGTCATTTTCCCCATCCTGGTCTGGCCTCTGACTGTTCTTCATCCCATACCTACTCCCTCTTTTCCAAGAGGATGTCTCCACCCCTCCACCCCAACCCCAACAACATAGCTTGGTAATAGTGTTAAGCCTTGAAGCCTCCCTTGAGCTAGATCCCAACTTGGTCTGGTTCCTGGACCTCCTTTTCCTCAGTCTCTTCTCCATTTTTGTCCCTGCAGTTTTTTCAGACAGAAACAATTCTGAGTCAAAGCTTTTGACTGTGGGATGGCAACCCCATCCCTCCACTTGATGTCCTGTCTTTCTACTGAAGGTAGACTTTACAAGTTCCCTCTGCCTACTGTAGGACATTTCACCTGAGGTACCTACCTTTGGGTGCTGAGAGCCTCTCACCTCCCAGTTTTCTGGTACATTCTAGACCCTCCCCAACTTCTACCTCCCGAGGTTGCCTGTTTCCATTCATTCTGCCGGCCCTCAGGGCTTCAGTCCTTTTCCCCTCCACCCACTACCTGATCATGTTCCCCCTTTCCCCTCCCCTTTCTCTCTCCCACCTATGTCCTTCCTTTCTCTTTCTGCCCCCTGTAATTGCTTTCTATTGTTTTCTGGACATGAGCTGTGATCTTTAATTTTTCCTTAGGCATCAGGTAAGAGCTATACTCTAGAAGGGTGATTTTTATCAGAAAGATATTGCATTTTAGGCATAGCCCAGATGATTCTGTGTCCTTTCTCTACCATTCCTTGTTCCTGGTCCTTATCCTTTGGATCTAAGGTTCCTAACCACTAAGCTCCAGATGTCCTCTAGCCTGTGGAGGAGGACACAAGAGTAATCTCTTCAAAATGACTTTCTGGAGGTCTCACATGAAGAGAAGCACAATACTTTCCACTTCCACATCACAACTTGACTAATCAAGCTAACTTCATTTCAAAGTATACACAATACATGTCATATTTTAGCTGAGTTCAAGACTGCTCTAAAATAACATTAAGGTTCAACAATTGAGCAAAGGCTAAGAATGGGCAGAGAAAGCAACTAGCAATCTTCTACCACTCTCATTTGAATAAAATTTTCCATTTCTTAACTCCAATTTAAGAAATTTTCCTGATCTAAAAAGCATTCCTCCACTACAAACTGCTCTTTCAAATATAAAATATGATGATTAAAATAAAACTACATCACTTTCCACTCTTCCTGCTGAGTCCCTCCCAGATACTGTCCTACCAACCCATTCATTGTTGATAGCCTTAAATTGATATCCTCTTTTTTCTATTATAATTACATGTTGTTATATATACATAAATATATAAAAGCAACCTGATGAATCTGATTTTGTTGTTCATGTGTACCTAGAAACTATAGCATCTCAGAACAGCATGCTTAGGTTTTCAGTTCTTACTTAAGCTTTGTGGGATCAAGAGAAAGCATGAATTTTTCAGAGCCTTCCTGTTACACCAAATGTAGACTTCAAACTTCAATAGAGTACCATCTATACCCACAGAAGGGTATAGGGAAGATGTTGAAACAGAATAAATTAAAAACAAAACAAAACAAAAAAAACCAACAGAGATGAGGCTCCTGTTTCCTGAAAGCTGGAGTAGTTATACATTTTATACATTTATGTTCTTTCAGCTAAATATGACTAAAGACTGTGTGGCCTTCAATACTTAACTAATATTATTTCCCTGGGTTACTGTTATATAAATCTATTGTCTTTTAACAGATAGTCTCCCCCCTCTTTCTGCTTTTCTCCCTCTGAGAGAGAGAGAGAAAGAGAGAGAGAGAGAGAGAGAGAGAGAGAGAGAGAGAGAGAGAGAGAGAGAGAGAGAGAGTCAGAAGAGGGCCAGAGAAGTGTGTGTCAGATTATTCAGAGCTGGAGTTACAGATGTTCATGAGACTCCCAGCTTCTGACATGGTTATCGAAATCCAAATCAGGTCTTCATGATGAAGCAGGAAACATACTGAACAATTAAGTCACCTCTCCATCCCTTACCAGATAGGACCTTCTGATATCAACCATGTTTGCTTCCAGTTCTTCACTTGGTGGTAATATATAGGTCTTATGTTTAAGATAAATTCATTTGGTAACTTAAATAATTTTCTATTTGGCCATACTTGTAAGTAAAGTAGCTTTGTGATGTGAGCCAGGACTGCCAATTCAGTATTAAATTTGTATTCTTTGCATATGTTCTAAAATTTCAAACTTTTTACCAAAAGCACTGTAACATAATTTTTTCAAATGCTGTCCTTTCTTTGTAAGCCAAATATTCTAACTAATATTTTAACTGCATAGTTATAAACTAGATTTTAAATGGATACTTTTATCTTATGGGTAATGGCATCACTTTGTCTATTAAATAGTTCTGTGCTTTCTCAGGAACATTAAACACTGAAAATTAATGGGCATATAATGCCAATGGCAACTCTTACTTTAAATTAAACTTTCAGGGTGATAACCCAGATTCTGTAAATGTGGCATAATCTGAGGAATTTTAGGAGAGTTACCCCCACACTCTTGTGTGGATTGGAGTGTGTCAGAGATAAAAGATTTGATGTGGTTGTATAAGTACAGCATGCTAACCGATTGTATATTGCTTCTACTCGACCTCTTTGTATGTGAACCAATGAGATTTATTTGGGCTAATATAGAAGCATTGTTAAGAGCCTCTTTACAAGAACATGAATAAGTTACCAATGGCTATACACACTGAGGAAAATGTCTCTGATTCACTCTTAGCTATAAATCCTCACAGAGTGGTGCGGCTTCTTGAGCCCCACCCCATGATAGAATGTTGATGTCTTACATCTTAGGCAGGTTTTACAGATGGGCTCATAGAACTCCTGTGTTAGTTTTGTTTTTTTAGGGATATTATTGTGTTCAAGGCAGAAGCTATCCTTTGCCACACATGCACAAACTCACTTTTGGTATTCACAGCTTGTTGCTGTATTTGATAATATTGAGGACCTTTCCTTTCACATACCACTTTTACCCAATGCACTGGAGTTTGCTCTTAGTGTTGTGGATGTTACAGTCTTGACAGGTGAATACTGACAGGTATCCATCATTACTCTCTGATATAGAATAATTCATCTACCTTAAATGTTGCCTGTGCTCTGCCTGCCTCTCCCCACCCCCTGGAAGCCAATGTCTTTTGTACTTTTTATATTTTTATCTTTTCTAGAATGTTTTAGTTGGAATCATAATTAGTCCTTTAAGACATGCTTCCCTTTCAAAATATAACATGCATATGTTTCCTCCTTGCTTTTGTATCCCATTTCTTTTTATTGCTGAGTAATAGTCCATTTCCTGGGTATATTACTTATTTATTTTCCTGACAATAATGTCTTGATTGATTCCAGGTTTTTCTTCAGTTATGAATACAGACATCTTAGTACAGGTATATGTAGGGTTTGTGTGAACATGTGGTTGGTAAGCTTTGGGGAAATTATGACTGTTAGGTGTTGTGCTAACAGCATATGTAGTGGTCCAAGAAAATGCTAAACGACATTTGAAATAAATCTACAGCTTTGTATTCCAAACAGCACCTATGAAGTTAATCTTATTTATCAACTTGGCTGTATCTGGACTCAAAATAGGCCAATAGGCACACCCAAATAAAAATAAAATAATAATAATAATAAATAATGAGAAGAAAGGGAAAGAAAAGAACATTTGACAAGTTGCCATTCTTCATTTATTATGCTGATTAATTTATTGAACATCCTGCTTCCTTTCTTGGAAAGACATTCATGTGTTAGATTTGAGTAAATAGATTTTTGGTGCTGGTTGGTTAAGTAGATAGCAAAGGATTTAGGATAAACATCAATGATTTTCTTAGAAAAGTGGAACATCCAGAAAATAGTTGGTGGACTTTTTCTCACATGGATATCAAAGCCTAAACTACTTGCAGCCAGTTTTGTATTGAGGAAGGATAAAAACTGAGAAAGGGAGCTAAGAGTATGCCGTAGTCAGTTTTATATTGCTATAAAAAGATATTTAATGCTTGGCAGTATATGAAACAAAGACTTTTATTTAGCTTACAGTTCTTGAGGTATTAGAGGATGGGTGTCTCCTGAGGGATCACGCAGAATAAAATGAAATGGAAAAAAGGATAATGGTTGGACAGTGGTTACCTGGCAACTGGGAAGAAGGAAACTAGGGAGAAAGCAGTCTCACCCTTTTATAATAGCCTACTGCCTCTGGAGCCGGTGTAGACATTTGAATAAAGTATTAGTTCTTCTTTATGGCCCAACCAAAGAAACCACCTCCTTGCTCCATGCTCCTCTGTTTGAGATTTAGAGACAGACCATATTCAAACGAGAACAGAGGATAGATTTTTGTATTTCACTGAGTGTTGCTTTAGGATTAAACTTAATTTACATGCCCAAGACTAAACATTCTTCGACCTTTCCCAAATGTGATGATATTAATCGTTGGGGTATGAATGTGTAAATATGTGTGTCAAGGAAAACTAAATTACTACTAAATCTATAGACAGTGTAGAAATTAATACCAAAGAAAGTTTACTTAAGTGTATTTTCAATAGGATTCTTAGAATTTGGAGATTCTGAAATGCCTGCTTACTATCTAAATTTAGGGAAAGGGTCATAATTAAGGACTAATTTAAATGTGAAGTGATATAATAACTGAATAGACACAGATAAATTGGATTAAAATCTATTACATTATAACTAGATGCATAAAATATGTAAAAATTACTAATCAATCATGTAAACATGACTCCCAATGTCTGATTAAAACTAGAAAAGAAATAAGCCAGAAGACAAAGATTTAATACTGATATAGAAATTGTCAATTATTGCTTACATTCTAGTCCCTTCAAACCAATTTATTTAACAATGCTTCTAAAATTACACGGTGTATAATACGAAGCATGTCCAGACTAAATAGGGCTCTTTGTACTGATTGGAACAGTAAAGAAATGCTTATTTTCAGAAGTTAAAGACTCAGAGAATTGAGTGGTTGCTAAAATTAGAACTGTCTGCAGTATGTCTCAGCCATCTACATGCAGTTGGACTTTTGAAGAGGACTATGTTCGTGAAACAAGCAATTCTATTGTTAAACATCTTAACAATGCAAAGCACACATCTTTTTAATGTTGCAAGCTCTGTACATTTGAGCACTGTGGCATTGAAGTGTGATTGTTGTGACCAACTGCAGCAGGCATGAGCTGAGGTTAGGTGCATGGCTCTTCCCCTACTGTATTCTTGTGCAACCTTTAACTATCTTAGGTTTCTTTCCTCTTGGATAAACTTGACACAAAAATCTATATCCAGCTCATTTTTTTCAAAGATCTAGGAAATAATGTGAAAAATACTCTGGAAATCATTCAATGTTAAACACATAGAAAATATATGTTATTCTAAGAGATGTCAATAAAACAGTTCTAGAAACTTTCCATTTATAATGTATCTTACTATTATCAAGCCAAGGACTACAAGATTATGTTTTAAAGACATCATTTAATACAAAAGCAATCTCAGGACTCTGCTTTGGTTCAAACATAAGCTAATAAAATTTGTAATTTTACAAATTTTCCCCTTTTTGCTGAAAAATGTGTTTTTGCTAATATCTATAGTTCTGAAAATACTTTCATTTTATGTCCTAGTTGAAGGATTAACAATGGATTTTCCACCATGTCTACTATGTAGGATGTTTGATACTGTTAAATAAATTAAGCAAGCCATCTTCCCAAGGCCTTAGATTCATTAAATAGCGCAAGGTTCTAGAAAATGGCTAAAAGCACAGGACAATAGTAGAGAAGAGAGTGTCTCCAGACCAAGAGGTAACTGTTCTATCTGGAGAACAAGAAGAATAATATTAAATTCGACAATCAGCTACAGATATTCCTTTATAAGTAATTATTATTAATTTTTGTAAATAATTTTATGGATGGCAGTTTGTTATGGAAATCTCCTAAATACACACACCTAGGAGAACTAGTGAATTGTTTTCAACAACTGATCTTGGACCCCTCAGCATTAGAGGTGCTGGAGACTGGCATCTATGGTAAAAGGACATTCTTGGGACAGCATAGTGAGGTCATTCAGGTTTGTTTCTGTCTCTACTACAAACTGACGTTGGGCAAGCAGAACTTCTTGAAGTGTGTAATGTCCTTCTTATATAATATACACTCAGTAACAACAACAAAGAAAAAAAACAGTCAAATTCCTGAGGATTTCCTGGGTCATTTGTCAGATGTTGATTGAATGCCTGCTATATCACATGCACTGGTGTAGATACGGAAGGTTAGAGAAACAACAACTCTGCCTTCAGTCAGTATAGATGTATGAACAGGAATGCATTGTAAAACCCATATGTTTACTATAATCTCAATTGTCCCTTCAACAATTGATGTTGAAACTTAACTGTCATCTATAGCAGTACTAAAAGACAGACTCTGTAAAAGGGAACCAGGCCATGAATGCTCCATGCCTACTGAGAATGTATAAAAGTAAAAATACAACCCTCTCTTGTTCTCCCACTCTCTTGCCCTCTAACCCTCTGCTGCAACAGGAGACTGTCACAAGATCCTGGTACCTTGCTATTGGACATTTGGTCTCCAGAACTTTGAGGCAATAAATTTCTTTCTTATAAATCACCCAGTCTCAGTTACTCCGTTACATTAGAACAAATTGGAGGAAGATTTTAGTCTATATTTTAAATGATTTTATATATAATATTTAATATTATGTGGCAGCAATGTTATCAGTGATCTGAGTTATGAAAAATGGACTGTAAAGGGGCAAGGAAAAGAACCACTTTTTATAAATCATAAAAAAGTATTTTCCTGGAATACAACTGATTTAGTACTAGGAGAGCTCATGAAAAGCAACTGATTTTTTTCTTTGTGATTTAATGCAGATCAAATTTATGCTCAGGGAAATATCAAAGCAAAGATAGCCATAAAGTGAATAAAAGTATCATGTGTTATCTCATAATAAATGTCTCAAATGAGGGAATATAATCAGGAGGATAAAATGTTGATTTCATTGATTTCATCTCACTTAATCTTATAATTTAAAATACTTAACTTTGAAAAAAGCAACTCAATGATTTTGTCCAGCTGAGCTTACAAGAAGTACCTTGATTTAACTGCAACCCAGGTTTTAAAGATTTGGGTATGGATCAGTATTGTATTGTAGGCTTCTTACTATGAGATTAGCAACTATGGGCAGAGATCAGGTATCTGAAAGAGCCTGGAACTTGCTAGCAGGAGTTTCGTGTTAGAGCACTCCACTCAGATGAGGTTTTCCCTTATTTCTTCTCCCTTTCTATTTATTGAGATAGTGGAGAACTGACCTAACTCCTTGGGAAGCCTTATCCTGCTGAGATGCAGTCATTCTGGACATTCGTCTTTCAGTACAAGAATCCAAATGACTGAAAGTATTTTGGAAGACTCACTCCCTTGGAAGTTTTGCAAATACATTGTTGGGAAGGTTAAAATCTACAAGCTTGTTGATTTACATGAATTTGAAAATCAATTTAAAAAGGAATGGTCATGCCAGGAACTACAGATGAGCTGAAATACATTCAACTTCTCTTGCTATTCAAAATGGGTCTCTAGTTTTTTTGCCCTTTAGCCAAGAACTTTTAAACGTAGGATAAAGCCCTCTGAGAGTCAAGGTAAAAATGCATATGCATTTTATTCCTGTTGCATATCTTCAAGGCAGACTTTCCATGTGGAAAAAGAAGATCAGAAAAACAAAAAATTAGAGAAGGTGTGGATCACATGCAGCAAAAACTGTACCTTACTCAGTGAACATTCTCTAAGTTGAACATAGAGAGGAATTTACATTACCCCCACCATATACTTACCTCTTATTAATCTGCAATAGCCTCATTTTAGTATCTAAAGAGATTCGATGACTTATATTAGCTTGAATGTTCTTTTTTACTAATGTATGGAATTACAAGAGATCTAGAGAATGTAGTATTATAATGATTTCTGCCCATTGTTCCCAATTTCCAAGGTAGTGTTTAAGTTAGTGGGTTTTTTGTTCAGTTGTTTGTTTTTTTAATACAAAGAGAAGATAAGCAGGCTTCAAGCAAGGCTACGGCTATGTGTCATTGGAGGAGCATAGTTAGACTGGGAGGAATGGAGGAGAGACGGAACCTGTTTGTGAGCAAGTCCACGCAGCACCTCATACACACTGCATGTCTCGTTCTATTTCATAATTGTAACATCCTTAGAAACGTCAACATTTTAATTCCTGTTTTATGGACAAGAAGGCAAAGGCTTAGACAATGTAATAACCTCTCTAAAAGGTCATGTAGCAAAAACATAGCTATGGAATCACTTCCAGGTCTAGGCTTCTTAAAGCCTGAGTGCTCCATGCTATGTTCCTGTATTTCCCTTTAACAGAGGCTCAGGAAAATGAAAATGCTCGCTCTCCCTGCTGCGTCCCCACAGAATAACCTTATAATGATTCTGATGACAGAAAGTATGCTTGATTTAGGCTCAAAAGAGCTTAGTTCTGGACCTGGGCTGCACTTCCATCACTGTCTCACCATGAGATCCTGGCAGGTAACGGTCCCTGATGAATCCCTGAGAGATGAAGCACATGAATTTTCTCTTATGCATAAAGTAGTGATGCTTGCTATTTATATTTATCTGTTTCGAGTTTGTCTCAGGATCAGGAGGAAAGGGCTTTGTGAACTACTCACTGCTGTATAAGTATAGAAGTTTTGTTTAAACTAAAATCCTCATTATGATATTTGAAGATGATTAAATCATTTATTTAAAATAAATACACTGAGTGTCACTAATGAACATACTGAGTGAACTAAGAACATTAAAAGCTGAGCATAGCTCATTGCTATAATAATCTTCTGGTCACCTAAATAAAGTTAAAGGAGAATTATTGGGACTAGATTATGTTTAGCTTCTCCCTAAGATTTTTTTTTTCATTAAGAAAAGAAATTATCACTGAAAGTACAAATGAAGATGCTGAGAACAAAGCACATAAATTATTATAAAATAATCTACCAATGTACTGTTACTGGTTTATATATTTCATAACATCTCTCTGTCTGTCTCTGTCTGTTTCTTTGTCTCTCTTTGTCTCTGTCTCTCTCTGTGTGTATGTGTGGGTGTCTCTGTGTATGTGTGTGTGTGTGTGTGTGTGTGTGTGTGTGTGTAATGCAATGTCTTCAAGGTAGGATATATAATAGAAGACAAAAGTCTTTACCTAGAGCATTATATTGTACTAATTTTCCTTCATGTTATGTTGAGATTTCCATGTGGTTGTTATTTTTTTTAGCTATTCTTTAATAACTACCTAACAGTCCCCTAATTTTAAACTTTGCATTACTTCCAATTTTCTTTACCACCAAATAGTATTTCAGAAAAATACTATTGATGGCCATGCTTTCCTGAGGTTCTCATTTCTCTGGAGTGTTCTCATAGTACTTCAAGGAATATAAGTTTGCTGAAGACTCCTAACGCCCCAATTTAGTTCAATCATTTCATCTCTCCATCAGCAATTATTTTTGTTTTTATTTTCTTTTTTTATCAGTGGGTAATGATGCTTCTTATATTTGTAAGATCCAAAAGATCAAAGAAATAATTCATAATTGCATGTATATAAATTAATACAAAGAAGGAAAGTGATGTAATCATTATGCAAATACAAATGGAACATTTAATAAGTTTGCCTGAGGAGTAATTAGACCTCTTAATTAACCATATGTTTTAAGCTATGTTAAATTATTATAAAATAAAGAGATATTATATATATATAATTGATATGTAGACAGAAGATGATAGATGATAGGAGAATACAATTATATAATTCACAATTTTTAAATGAATATTGATAAAAAATTATAGTCATTATTATAAACATGTATATTAGTTGCTAAAATGTTATAATTTTGCAAAGATGTGGAGAAAGAGGAACACTCCTCCATTGCTGGTGGGATTGCAAACTGGTACAACCACTCTGAAATCAATCTGGAGGTTCCTCAGAAAATTGGAAATAGATCTACCTGGATACCCAACTCTACCACTCTTGGGCATATACCCAAAAGATGCCCCACCACGCCAGAGAGACATGTGTTCCACTATGCTCATAGTGACCTTATTTGTAGTAGCCAGAAGCTGGGAACAACCTAGATGCCCCACAATGGAAGAATAGATAAAGAAATGGTTCATTTATACAATGGAATACTATTAAGCTTTTAAGAACTAGGGCATCATGAGTTTTGCAGACAACTTACACCCAAAAGGATGTGTATGGTGTGTATTTAATAATAAGTGGATATTAGCCAAAAAAGAGCAGAATACCAAGGATACAATCCACAGAACTCAAGAAAGTTAACAAGCCAAAGGGGCCAAGTGAAGATGCCTCAATCCCACTAGGGAAGGAGAAGAAATCAGAGGGCAGAGGGAGGGAGGGAACTGGGTGGGAGAGAGAAAGGGAAGGGGCAGGGAAAAAGGGGAACAGAATCAGGTATTGGGGAGGAAGAACAGGAGTGAAGTGTTGAGGGTCAGCGGAAATGAAACAGCAACCTCGGGAGGTAGGAGGTTGGGGGAACCCTCTAGAATCTACCAGAGACCTGGGAGGTGATAGACTCTCAGGACTCAAACTGAGGGACCTTAGATGAAATGCCCAACAGTGGAGAGAGGGAACTTGTAGAGCCCACCTCCAGTAGAAAGACAAGGCATCAAGTGGAGGAATGGATTTGCCATCCCACAGTCAAAAACTCTGACCTAGAATTATTCTGTGTAAAAAACTTTAAGGACAAAAATGGAGAAAAGACTGAAGGAAAGGAGGTCCAGTGACCAGCCTAACTTGGGATCCATCTCAAAGGGAGGCTCCAAGGCCTGACACTATTATTGATGCTATAATGTGCTTACAGACAGGAGCCTAGCATGGCTGCCCTCTGAGAGAACCAACAAGCAGCTGACTGAGACAGAGGCAGATACACCCAACCAATGGACTGAAGTCGAGGATCCCTGTGGTTTAATTAGGGAAAGGCTGGAAGAAGCTGTGGAATAGGGTGACCCCACAGGAAGACCAGCAGTCTCAACTAACCTGGACACCTGATATCTCTCAGACACTGAGTCACCAACCAGACAGCATACACAAGCTGGTATAAGGCCGCTGACACATACACAGCAGAAGACTGTCTTGTCTGGCCTCAGTGAGAGAAAATGCACCTAAACCTAGAGACTGGGGAGTCCTGGCAGGGTGTGTGAGTGGGAGGGGGTTCACTTTCCCTTTTTACCCATGCTAATTTGTTTCTTTTAGGTTCTATGTTTTGGGGTTTAAACAGATACAAAATTATTTTTCAGTAATTAGTGAAAATCACACAGTATAGGAGTAAACATTTAAATCCTGATCAGCATTCAGTGAAATTTTACTGATAGGTGGTGATTAGTTAGCAGCATCACCTTTGCAATATAAATTTCTGCTATGTAACAGTAATAACTAACAAAAATTGTATTGGAAAATCATAATTTTCTATATTAAACACTGTGTAAACTGTTTGTACTAACTGAAAATATAGCTAACTCAGAGAATGACAGTCTGATATTTTATTTGGTTTATAATTCTAAAACCTCCAGTGGTAAAAGGCATTTATAATGATGTTCTCAGTTTTTGGTTCATACCTGAAAGACAACGGTCTTTGCAGTAATCATGGTTTGAATACAGCATTTGGCATGTTATATAGAGTTAGCCTAAAAACAAATTACTTAAACTATTTATGCTTTTGTTACTTTATTCAAAAATTTGAAATCATATTACAGTACCTATCTCATAAAAGTATACAATTAATCAGTGTATAAATTCAAATAAATAGAACATTTGGCTTATGCTAATTCTTAATGAACTTGATTTTATTCATTTATTAATTTGTTCATTATAATGTTTGTTGGCATGTCTTTGCATAATTAATTAATTTCCAAGTCTTTATTAGCCAATGAGCAACTACATTGAGTTTGTGATTCAAATACAGTCCAAAGACTTTATCTGGGTTGGCTTTTAAGCACAAAAGCAACTTCCAGGGTTGAAACATCTCAGTTAGAAAGGATAGTTAGTCAGAAGCGGCACTGCAGAAGCCAAAAAGCAATGTTAGTATGTGTAGGAACTTTCCTAGAACTATGGGCTTACATGGGCTAGATGGTTGTTCTTGTTTTGGCCCGTGTTGCTGCCTTCATGCTGGATTCCAAGGCTTGAGTTGTACTAAGGTCTAGGGGTCAGTTACAATACCATGGCCTTCATCATTGTTTTTTGTTTTGTGTTTGTGAGACTTTCTATGTATACCATGCAAAAATCCACCCACTTCTACCACTAGTCAGTATTACAGGTATGAACCATCAGGTGAAATACCTGTAGTCATCTTATGAGAAACTGCATCGTTCCAGTTCATTTAGCCTATCCAATCAGCAATTTATTTCACATGAAATATTTTTAGGGTGTTCCACAAAGACAGTCATTCACTCTAGATGCCAACATTCTGGTTTAGGAAGAGCGCTGAAGAGAGACGAAGTAAGTTTCATAAACTATTTTCGGGTCAATTTTAAAATGTTAATAAGATATCAGCCTTACAGTTCACTGCTGTTTATTTGTGAGAAGTGGGAATCTAGATAAGACTCAAGCTGCACAACAGCATGAATATTCTTCTGATCTTGTGCTTACCTAACCTAGGTGTACCCACTTCATTTATATACCAGCTGATTTAATGAGAAGGGCCTGAGACAGAAGAAGAAAGCTGGCATATGTACATAGTGAATCCTCTGTCTTATCAACATCCAAGGCAACACTGTACCCACAGCCAGCTTGTGCTCTTTCAACAGACTGAAGAGAACGCTGCTTATTTAGTTTAGAACTAATCCAAGTTGACCTACAAGCCTTACGGTTTCAGCCTGTCAGTTCACCCCTTGAGAGTAGGATCAAACATGTCATCACACTATGCAGCTCCCATATAGAGTGATTGCTGGGCAACCAGGCTTTGATTTGTGAGAAATATCAGTTCTTTAAATCATGGTTCATTTAAAGACCATTTTTGCTAGCATATTTACAGTTCTCAATTTGGATTGCTTACAATCTAATGTCTGTGCTCTTCAGCAGAAAAAATATTTTCAGGCTTAATAAGATTCACATTTTTTGTTCATGATCATCAACAAAACAACCAATGAGCTGCCTGCCACGCATGTTTTGCCACTGAACTTGTAACCACAACTGATGTTAGAAACTCACTGTGTTCAGGAGCTGACAGTTCTCTGGCTATAAATCTCTGAACATTCATTCCAGGGTTCCTGTAAGGCTGAAGCCATAAGGCTTGTAGTTTCTGTGGTGGTGGTGACCTTAGCATTGGTGTAATGAAGTGCTGGAAAAAATCAAGAATCCATTGATATATTTATTGCAAGCAGTGTCTTCTTTCAGTTGACCACTGTTCTACACTTGTTTTCCAGGTATCTGTATGGCTTACATGGTTCCAGATTCTTCGAATCAACTATAAATACTTTAAATCCCCTGTCTTCAACTTGCTTGTTATCAAGTAGTACAGAATTGGCATGCAGGGAAGCAAATACTACACAAGAACATGGGGGATGCTTAGTTATGTGTAGGATGTCAGAGAAATTGTTCCAGGGTAGGGCAAATGATTTGAGAGAGGAAGTATCAGTATATCAGGAAAAGAGAGAGTGGGCAAAAGAACACAAGAGCAAGGTAAACAGACTGAAAAGGAATCCACAACAGGGTTAAAGGACTACAAGTGATTAATTAAGAATAGAAAATGATTGGAGGATTTAAAATGTTTACATTGAGTCTGTCTGTATTTGGAGATAAGATACGAAGTTACTTTATCAAATTTCACTGACTGATCATAGCTTTTTATTCCATACAATGGAAAACAATTTTCTTTTCCATTGTGACTACTCTAAAAACCTTAAAATTTATATTCCATACAAGATATAGTACTTTGTGATATGATCCAGAGTTTTCACTCCTCTTTTTCATATTTGAGATACAAAAATTAGGTGTAAGTGTGGCATCTCTGTACCTCACCAATTATCTATGTAAACACTTTATTTGCATTTAAAATCAGGTTCTGCTCCAAATGTGCAGGGAAGGCACTGAATATTGTATTTATTTATTTTTGTCATTGTTATAAAACAAATACTGAAACAAATACTGTTTCACCTGACAGTTCAAGAGTCCATCATGTTAGGGTGGGGATGGTGGCACAAGAACCAGGAAGTAATCATCCACAGGTAGGAATCACGGAGAAATTAGGAAAGGTATCAGACCTCAAAGCCTGCCCACCGTGGCTCACTTTCTCCAATGAAATCCATCCTTAAGTGCTGCCTCCTGCTGGAGACCAGTGCTCAGATTCTTCAACCTATGAGCTCCATACAAGCCACAGCAAGCATATCCTTGGTTCTTGACATTTTTTTCTTTCATCTTATGTCAAGTAGCTAAAGAAAGCTAGTTTGTCTTCAGTGAAACAAAATTATTGATGGTCTCTGAGCTAAACAATGATCATTAAAATCTATGGTTCTTAACTTGTGGATCAAAATCCCTGTTGGGAATCAAACAACCCTTTCACAGGCGTCACATATCAGATATTTACCTCACAATTCTTGACTAGCAAAAGGACAGTTATGAAGTATCAATAAAATAATTTTATGGTTGATGTCTCCACAACATGACAAATTGTATTGTATTAAAGGGTCACAGCATTAGGAAGATGAGAACCACTGCTTTAGACTATCTATCTGCTCTAGAGGGAATGGAAATTCACTAGTTCCTTTAACAAGCCTCTCTTTTGTGACTTAGGAGAAAACACTAGGTATTCTAATGAGTACAGCCCTCAGTGCAAGGCAGAAAAGCCATGTTTATTCAGAATCCATCCACACACACTGATCACCCACCCAGAGCCACTTGTGCAGTGTGAGCATGCAAAAGAACATTTGCCTGCCTTCTTTTCCAGTTTTCAATCAATGAGTTCAGGTGAATTCTCTAGTCTTGGAACAGCCCATTAACTAGAGCAACTCTTTCGCCTTCATTAGGCACCAAAGCTTCCTCCAGTACCCTAGAGTTAAAGAGCAAACGTTGACTGGGAGGGGGAAGCAGATGCTATTAACTGACTCACTCTGGATAGCACAATTTAGGATTGGAGCCAAAAATAGAGCAAAGTCACCAGGAATGCTGCCCGGATGAGAGTTATTTGACCAGTATTCAGTGCCATGAGGTCTGATGTATCAGCTGCAAAATCTCACAGAACATGATGAACATTTTCATTTCCCTTGAAGGAAACAGTGGTCTCAAAACTTAAATTCCACAATGACAGTGAGTACTAAAAATGAATGATTTGGAATTTGTTAGATTCTGTCTATTTTCACAGTTGCTATATCTTAATATCCATCATTTAGTGTCTATGAAGTAGAGTCATTCTTATTTTTTAATGAATGGATTGCATCTTACATTGGCTAAGCAACTGCTTAGATATTAGAAGCTAGTTGTGGACATGCTCCCATCTTCTTTGTAACTTTGTCCTTTATTGCTTAGCACATGGGTGCTAGGTATTGCTCTCATGGACAGCCGAATCTATTGAAATGGAAGAACACATGGGTAGAATGAGTAAATGGTGCCATTTCCATAGCTTCTTCTCTGTATCCGTTCAGAATTCACATGGTTTGATGCTTTCCATGTGAGCATGTGAAGAAGTCTCAGCCAGTAATCAGACAACCACTTTCACTGTCACTTGGCCTGCTTTGGAAAGGCCTCTACATACGCAATTTTTCCATGCCGGTTCACAACTTTGTCCTTTTGTGATCACATTGTTCCCCTCATCTGACTCTTTTTTCTCTGCTTTTCCATCTCTAGGTCATTGTTTATATGCCCTAATCAGTTTCTCTTCTAGACTATGGAGTTTGCAAGTAGATGACCTAAGTTTCAACCTAACCTGTTTTATTCTAACTATGACACTTTGACCATGGTTGTTCATATTTTTTTTAATTAACTTACTTAATAAACATTTACAATTTGTTTTCATAGAGTACAAACTGCCAAAATAAACATTCTCAAATCAGTTTAGTACTGCTTTGTCTGTTTACAAATATTGGCAGGATTATTTGCTGTTAAAACCTAACACTTCTGATGAGATACTTTAATCTGTCTGTATGATGATTCAACATTAACTAAAAATACTAATTTCCTAGGCTTGGATGATGGTTCAGTCAGTAAAGTGTCTTGCTCTAAACTCAAAGGGCTGACTCTAAATTCCCAGTGCTGATAAGATGTAGAGAGATGAAGGAAACGCCTAAGGTTGAACTCTGGTCCTCACATGCATGTATACACTTGTGCACAGCAACCAAATCATATACATATATAGACTTACATGCACACACACACAACACACACATATACTATATATATATATATATAGATATAGATATAGATATAGATAGATAGATAGATAGATGATTGATAGATAGAGAGAGAGAGAGAGAGAGAGAGAGAGAGAGAGAGAGAGAGAGAGAGAGAGAGAGAGGTGTAAGGTGAGGTTCTGTCATTAAGGTAGAACTACATCTAACAGATAAGTCTTATTTGCCTCCCAAATCTGTACCAGATTTCGTTTGGTTACAGAATATCAAAATATGCTTTCTTTTATAAACCAAATGATTCAGAATTTTAAAACACAGCTGCCTCTACAGGTTTTGAATATGATTTCATATCAAAAATACACTGTTTTGGAATCACGAGGAAAGAATAAACTATGTAAGTTGTATAATGCCTTGGCACACAGTAGGCATTTGGCAGAGAAATGTAGCAGTTAATTCCAAATAACCTCCTTTAGATTCATATGTAGCTGCTTGACAAGAGTGATTTTAGTTCATTCATGGCAATTGGTATTTAGTAAGCTTCTGTCTTTATTCATCTCTAAAGCCTAAATATTATTTCCAAGCCTGATTGGTTACCTGAACACTTCTTGAAGAGTGATTTAGGCACAGGAGAAAATAATAGGGGAGTTACATATTTAATTAGACTTCTACACTCTGCTTTAGGAAATCTCTCCAAAGAATCAGGGCTTGCATTCAACATCACTTTGTACATTGAAACAGAAAGTTAAGTATGGAAGCCCACCTAAAAGAGGAGACACACAGTGGCATCAAGTTGACCTGCAATGGGAAGCGTGGAGTCTCTGAGGGAATGATAGGGTAATGGAAATGAAAGGCTGTCCTGTCTCCTGGAATAACTGCAGTGTCAGGGCAGGATTATTGTGAGTTGTAGAAGAAATGTTATTGTTGGTGCTCAGAGAGTGAAAAATCAAAGGAACTGCAACAGGAAGTGTCACAGCTGTCTGGACAAACTGTGATCAAAAATAGCCCATCTGCTTTTTGGAAAACCAAAACCTATTCTACTCCCCATAGATAATTGCTATCACCACCCCCTTCAATGTTTTCCTGTGTTCTAAGACTGGATAATGCCTCCCCACAATAATGTTCTGGAAGCCTCTACTGAATGCCTTTTGTGGTACTCAACATTATGCTAGAAACTGGAATAAGGTATTCGCCACAGACAAAACTTATCACTAGGATAATTTCCACCTCTCTTCAAAATCCAAATTCAATTACTATCCAGGCAGTTTCCCTCACAGCAAACCTGCAGTCACTCTATTCAGCAGTATCACAGAAGTAACTCAATTTCCAGTACTACATAAAGGCAATGACTGTGAACACCTTCATCATTATGATACTTTTGCTTGAAGCAGACCATTAAACCAGGACTCAGATCTTCAGTATTTGGAGGAGACTCTGCACTAAGTCTTTCTATATTTCATTGGAAAAACCAGAATAGTAAATCAAGCTAATTAATGTATTCATTTTAAATTTTCAACATTATTTCAGAATACTATATACTACCCCCAAAATGTATACAATTAGGAGTTGTCAATTAAAATTATACTAGCATTTTCTAAAGATTCAATTTTCCAAATTTTTCCCAAGAATGGAAACTTTTTCATCCCCTAATTTTAATTCTAACTTTTAAAGTTTTTTCTCTCTCCCAGCTCTTTCTCTTTACAATTTATCAGTTTGCTGTTGATGGAATTTACTTACCATTCATATGCTAATATCCTAGCCCATAATGTAATGAATTTAGAAATGATGCCTTTGGAAAATGACAAGCTTAAATGATGAGCAAGGGTTATCATGAAATAATGATAGAAATAATGTCCAAGAATAGATATAGGAAAACTAGATCACTGTCTCTGACAGTCCATAGGTAGAGGCAATCACACATGCTAGATAAAGGTCCTTACTAAAAAGTGGCTTTTGATCTTATAACAATCAGAATTATAAGGAAATACATTTTTCTTGTTTAACACATCCAGTGCATGATATTTTTTATAGTAGTCTAATAGATAAAAGATAAGATTCAAACCTGGAACCATATGGAAATTTTAATAAGTATTTGTTTGTTGGATGATTGACTTTTTTGTATATGTGCATGAGTTTATGTGCACCATAATGGTTCAGGTAGCCATGGACCCCAAAAACAAGTGTCAAATGATGCAGAATTGAAATTGTACATGGTTATGAACTGCTTTATGGGTAATAGGAACTGAACCAGATCCTACTTAGATTCATAAATGCTTTTGACATCCAAGCCTCTTTCAGCACCTTCACATATGAAATGTTTGTTCACATGGAACCTAAAACAAGGCTTGTTAAAATGTTATTTAAAATATTTTAAGTGAATATTTTTAAAAGTTGAGCAAATGTAAACAGTCAATTTGCTGCAAAGAGAAAAAACAGTGAGAGCATGCTACACCAAGCCAGCTCTGCACTCCTTTGGACATCCAGTGATCTGACATGCTTTCTGTAAAGCTGTCATGAATGGATGATAACATATTGACATGAGTGTGTTTGCTATTTGTGGATGAATACACTTTATTTATTTTATTTATTTATTTTATTTATTTATTTTACAGTTTGCTAGCATTTATTTACCATGTGAAAAAGATCTCTGCAACTTCATCCTGCAAATCTCAAAGTCCATCCCCATCAAACAATTTCCCTCTTTCCCATTCCTCCAGCTCCTGGAGACCACCATCCTATTTACTGTTTCTATGAACCTCAGAGCTTCAGTATTCTCACAGAGTGTAGAATTAGACAGTACTTATATTTCTTTATCTGCTTTATTTGATTTTTTATGATGTCTCACTGATGCAAGATATCACTAGGACTTTTTCTTTTCTTTTAAAGACTGAATATCTTATACAACATTTCAATAGACACATGTATGCTACTTTTTCCCTTGGGTATTTTAAATAATGCTAGCATGAACACAGGTATTATAAAATTATCTCTTGGAGAGGATGAATACACTTTAATAGCTGACAAACAGTGATAAATTCCATAACCATAGAATGACAGAAAGGTTCATATTTATGAACCATGTGGATTGTGTAGCCTGCCCTCTGGGAAGCCTAATATGCTGAGAGAAATGTGGGGTTTTCTTTGTCCTAAAATCATTCTTGTCTTTAAACTTCTTCCTAATTATAATGATTATCTCTGTAAATTTTAGAACTAACATGAATCCAATGGTATTTGGCATGACACTTGAAATGGATCCTTACTCTTAAATTCTGAACCTCTTTCCAATAATTTGAATAGGATAAAGAGCATCAATCTGTTCTTCCAAATGCCTATCAAAATCCTCTGGTATATTCAACACATTAGTACAATTTTTTGCTAAATGACTAACAAAAGTAGCTGGCTTAACTTCTTGTGTCACAGCAATTGCAGTAGCAATGGTGTTAGCAATTAATGTAATTAAAGCTGTTATACCAGCAATAATCAAGCCCACTACCCTCTTGCTTCTGCTTAAAGCCTAACTCATTTCTTCCAATACTTGCAAGCTATTTTTAGAATACCAAAGTTCTGTGATACTTAGAGCACTAAAACAAAAGCTGGTTGACAGACCTCTGTAACTGACATGCCAGATTTCAAAATGCAAACACAATTAGAAGGTGTACAATCAATGCAACTTACATTAAATACTGTAGAAGAAACAAAAGTATTTTTAACTTGACACTTAAAAGAGCCTTAACACATGTGCTAACACCTGTTTGAAATCCAGATCCTGCCCTAACTTTATCTCTTGCTAACATAACATCATATCCAACTGCAGCTGATTTCCATATATGTCTCTGAAAATGTCAAGAACCAGACTTCCAAATGAAGATTGTTATTTCCAATATTGGATTGATTTCTAGACCAGTCCATGATTGAGTCTGAATAACTGTCACAGTTTAGAACAATACAAGGGTCATTATAACTTCTCAGCTTGATTCTCTGTTCTACATGGTCTAAAAACTTGAAGCAAGGCAGCCTAAGGGTATAGGTAAGCAATGGTGGGTCAGGAACCTATGCCTAATATAGCTTCCCAGGCACCATTGTCAGGGCACTCAGCAAGCTCACATGTCAGCACTATTCCTTGTCCTGGCATCAGCATGTCTCACTCATCACTCTGGTAGCCACCATGCTCCTTCAGCATCCTGCAGAAAAAAAAAATAAAACCACAAACATGGCCTCTTCCACATATTTAATACCTGATTGGGATCATGCCTTATGCCAGTAAGTAGATCCTTCCCTTTCACATATGCATAAGTATGTCTAGTTGTAGAGTGTCATAGATACTCAGCAGAAAGTTCCTTGGCATTTGATTAAAAAAAAATTAAAACAAAAAATAAAAAGAACATGATTTAATAAATTTGTGGTGTATAGGGCTATATCTTCCCCTTTTTTATTTTATGAAGCTATTATTTTTAAAGTTTCAGGTGCCCATTCCACAGTCTCTTATCCTTGACAATTATAAGAATTCCTGTAATATGGGTAATGTAAAATTGCTGCTAAAAAGTCTCAAATGTTCTACTGTGATAGCCAGTTCCATTATCTATTGTTTGTTTGTTTTTTTTCTTTTTTTTTAATTATTGGGTTCTTTATTTGGCACAATTCTATCACCTCTCTGAATGTTTTATCTTTGCATAGTGAGCTTATGAATTTCAAGAATGCTGCTCTGCTGAGCATTAATGTGGTAGATACTGCTGATAAAATTACCCATGGCCTGAGGTCAGTATTTCTATTTTTGTCAAGCTTCAAGAATGGCATATATAGCTTGATCATGCTAGCTCTTTTTGTCCTTGGAATACTTTTTATTCATGCCCATCGTGTTAAAAACTTGTCTTTAACAACATCAACATGTTGGAAGCCAAAGCACATGGCTTAAACCTGAAAATGGACCCCCAGACAGAGTTATTAAATTAATAGGCTGGCACGCCAAGGACAGGTAAGATTCTGCACAGAGCTTACCAGCCTAAGACATAAGTGCATTACTTTGGATAATGCATATTCCATGACAGGTAAGAAAAACCATTCTTGTCAGAACAACCTAAGACAAGCTCAGTCTTGTTAATGAAATAAAAAAAGGGGGGAGAGGGGGAGAGCCTTTGGGGCTGCTTGGCAGGAATATGATATTGGCTAAGGACAAGGAATTAGGCTTCAGCAGGAATCTGACATGCTAGAACAAAGAAGTAATTTCAGGCAGGAATCTAAATTTTAGGCTAGAACAAGGAAGTAGGCTTCAGACATGAAAATGACTTTGGGCTAGGACAGGGAAGTAAGCTCAGATAAATAACACAGGAGTGTTCACATAATTGGGGTTAATGCCTTGCTTGTTCTTTGAGTGTTTGTATTTATTGTCTTGCTTGCTCCTTGACTATTTGTGTCTATTGTATTGCAAGTTCTTCAACCTAGAACTGATCTTAATACATGCATGTAGTTAAAAATGATATAAAAGTAAAATGGAGGAGGGAGGATGGGATAGTGGATTCTAGGGAGGGGAAATGGGGAAAGGGGATGACATCTGAAATGTAAATAAATAAAATATTCAATAAAAAAAATCTTGTTAATAGTCTTTCTTTCAACTTTCACTAGAGTTACGGTGTGTTAATCTAGCTTGTGTCTAGAATCTGGCAAGATCTAATTTAGAGAAAGGATTCTGTTAATGCAAGGGAAGATTACCCAAGATTCAGTGTATCAACTTTTTCTCTAGTCTGGGTAAGGTTTGCATAGTTCCCTTCATCTTCTCTGAAAGCCATCCTTCATCTTGCTTTACATCATTGCCATGCTGTGGTCTTCCTCATTTTTCCAAAGCCTATTTTCTTATACACAATCTTAACCATTCCCACTACAAGCATAATCAGTAAACTAAGTCAGAGGTCATCCACTGCAGGCTGTCCCTGAGTGTTCCTATGTAAGTTAAGTTTCATTGTAGTTTAACAATCCTCCTTTGTTCATGGGTGCTTTAGTTCTACAGTGCTGAAACAGAAATTTTCTTGGTTGGGAGACTGTTAATGACTACTCTTATCTTCTTAGAGGTTATGGGACTGTTTAGGTAGTTTAACTGATCTTTTTTTTTTTAGATTTCCAAAGCTTTTTATTCCATTTCACTTTTTATTACATTTATTTAGCTTTGCAGCTATTCCAAGGTTTTTATAGTCATTGATTTATTGTTACAGCATGAAAAAGTTATTAATGTGATCAATTTGTTTATGTGTATCTTTTTTTTTTTTTTAGGTCAAGGTTTTTTTTTTTTTTTTAATTTTATTTAAATCACAACCGTAATTTACTTATTCACACAGGGGTTATAAACACAAAAGGGCAGGATATGGGGAAGGGAATGACACGGAGCATAGATGTTCAGGGGGAGTACGGATACCATTCAGAACAGGGTATCAGCTGAGTGAAGGTTCAGGTGACAGGTCACTATGACTCTGCCTATGATTTACTTGTCCTTATCTAGTTGGTACTGTCCACGAGGCTGCCTATTTATAAGATCTATGACTACTCAGTCTGGTGAGTTTCCACAGAAGCTGCCTGTTTACAATAGCTTATAGCCTTCTGTTTCAGTGTTTTTCCACAGAAACCCAAAACTTTGTGTTAGCATGTATGTATGTCAGGCCTATTGCTGATTTTAGGCTTATGACTGATTGTAGGCCTTCATTAACTGATCTTGATATAACTTTGGTACATGGTATCTGTCTAGAAAATCATCCATTTGGTCTAGCTTTTCCAGTTTTGTAGAATATAGGCTTTTATTGGTACGATCTGATGATTTTTTAAAAAAAAATTTCCTCAGTTTCTGTTGTTAAGCTTCCTTTCTCATTTTGATTTTGTTAATTTGGATATTGTGACTTTGCCCTTTGGTTTGTTTGGCTAAAGGTTTATCTATCTTGTTGATATTCTTAAGGAACCAACTCTTGTTTTTTTGATCCAGGACTCAATGGGGGTGACTTTGGATGAAGTGCCCAACAGTGGGGAGAGGGGATCTGAACAGACCACCTTCAGTAGATAGACAGGGCCCCTAGTGGAGGCACAGAATTACCAACCCACCATCAATATTTCTGACTCAGAATTGGTCCTGTCAAAGAGAAATGCAGGGACAAAACTGGAGCAGAGACTGAAGGAAAGGCCTAACTTGGATGTTTCTAATGGGTGGGCCACAAATCCTGACATAATTATGTGTTGCTATGTTGTGCTTACAGACAGGAGCCAAGTATGGGTTTTCTCTGAGAGATTTTACCAGCAGCTTACTGAGATAGATGCAGATACACACAGCCAACCATTAGATTAAGGTCAGAGACCTCTCTGGAAGAGTTAGGGGAAGGACTGAAGGAGCATGAAGGGATGGTGATTCCATAAAAGATCAACATTCTTAACTAACTCTGATCCCTGGAAGCTCTCAGAGACTAAGCCACCAACCAAAGAGTGTACAAGGGTTGGTTCTAGGCCCCTGGGACATGTAGCAGAGGACTGCCTTGTCTGGTCTCAGTTGGAGAGGATGTGCCTAATTCTGCAGAGAATTGAGCCCCAGAGAAGGGGAATGGCTGGGGGTTGGGGGACCACCCTCTCAGAGGCAAAGGGGAGGGGAGATGGGAAGAATAACTGTGGGAGGGAGACTGGGGAGCAAAGACTGGAATGTAAATAAATAAAATAATTAATTAACAAAAGAAATTTTCTTATCAGTGGTCAACTCTCTATAGGATAATACCCAGCCTATTGATTTCCTAGAATAGAAAGCTCATACTTGGATAGAAATGTATACATATCTGTCTTTCTCTATCAAATTATTTGAGATCTAATAGTCTCTTGACCAGTAGAAATACATCTAAGCAACATTAGATCCATTAGGAAGACACAAAAAATTTCATAAAATTTCATGTTTTTACTTATATATAACTATAAGTTTTAGACAATTAGTTTTTAAATCATCTTTACATTATGGAAGACATCCAGTTTGATAGATAATCTGAAGGAAAATTATTTATTTTAAAGATTATTTTGTGAATCAATTTTGATAACCTGTAGCATGTTGAGTAGTTTTATTCTTATAGGCTTTTAATCCTATAACTCTCTGTACTTCATAGGAATAGAGTTATATCCATTTTCCTTTATTATCACTAGCTAGATGTTTACAAATTAAACAGGATTAAGAGCACGTAATACAGAAGAGATGAACAGGGAGATATGGTGGTTTGCATGAGGTATTTAGACTCTAGCCATTAGAATGGGAATTCCAAAGATAACATTCACTAGATTTATATTTTAGGAAAAACTATTCAGCCTTTCATGGCCTCAGCTTTTCTTCCAAATTCTTCCACCCACATAAAACCAGAAGTGAAATTCTACATCTTGGCAGTATCATAAGGACCAAATGGGAGCCTGTGTGTTAAGTTCTTTTTCTAATATTTGACAGAGGAGATATTCATAATTTAATTATCTTTTTCTTTAGTATCCCTTCTCCTTTGACAAGGATAATTTAATTAACCTACTAATGTTTATAAAAAAATCATTACACTTAGGATTAGTTATATCATTGAAATAGCTGGCATAGTGTTTTTTACTTTTGGATATTGAATTATCTAAATATCCCTAAAGTTCTTTTATTAACCTTGACAAAAGTGAGTATTTGCTTCAGTCCATATGTGGGTAATTTAAATTCATTTCAACGAAGAATATGAAAAAACCAAATATTTACACACTCTGGGCTCTGTTTTATGTGTATAAATTGATATAGAAAAATGTGGCTGTAACAATTTTTGAAATGACCAAGTTGTCATTTGTTTGCTTTGTTGTTTAGATTGGGATTGGTTGTGTTTTTTTAATTGTTGTTTGTTTGCTTGCTTTTGGATTGTTTTTTTATTTTGTTTGTTTGGGTTTTTTGTTTGTTTATTTCTTGTTTCTTGTTTTTGTTTGTTTATTGCTCCAATAGATTTTTTTTTTTTTAGCTATTGTGAAGGGTATTATTTCCCTGACTTCTTGATTTCTTTTTTGGTGTGTTTATGATTCACATGTAGGAAACCTACCAATTTTGAGTGTTAGATTTGTATGCTGTTACTTTTCTGAAGGTGGTCATAAGCTATAGAAGTTTCCTGGTATAGTCATTAGGGTCTTTTATGTATAAAATCATACCACATGCTAATACAGATACTTTGACTTCTTTTCATATCTGTCTCCATCTTCTTTGGTTGTCTTATTGCTCTAACTAAGACTTCATGTATTATATTAAGCATGTATTAAGAGAATTGTTCTTGTATATCCCTGACTTTAGTAGCTATGGTTTGATGTCTCTCAGTTGAGTTTAATTATATACTGTGGTCTTGCTCTTAATTGATTTCTTATAGTTTGAGATATATTCCTAGTCTATCACTTTTTAGAAGGGATGCTGATTTTATCAATGTTTTTCCAGATCTGATTATAAATTTCATGTGTTTTTATATTTTATTTAGTTTTTTGGTGGATTTATGTTTATCATTTATATATATTAAATATTCACAATCTCTGATGAAGCCAATTGCAATAAGTAGATAATATTTTCATGGGCTTTTGAATTGGATGCAGGTGTTTTATTGACAATTTTTGCATCAGTGTTCATAAGAGGTATTGTTTATAATTTTATTTTTTATTTTTGATGTTAAGTCTTAGTTTGGATATCAGCCAAAGGTGGCATCAAGTGAGTGTGGGCTTTTGTTTTTGCTTTTTATATTTAATTATTTATTATTTGATTATTTTTATCTGGATGTGTGTGTACCTGCATGGGTTTATGTGTACACTTGGAGCAGAAACTGTAAAGCTCAAGATAGGGCTGGATCCTCCAGAATTGGAGTTATGGTAGTTGATATCTTCTGTATAGATTTGGGAATGGTAACTCAAGGTCCTCCTCAAGAACAGTAAGTTCCTTATCACAAACATCTCTCCTTCTAGGAGGATTGTTTTTAATCTAAATGTCTGCTATTAATTATTTTCTGAAATAACACTAATTCCTAATATTAGTTGATCTATGATTCCAGTTCTGGCATTTCTCCCATATTCTTTCCTCTGTCTTCCCACTGCTCAAACTGCATCCCCAACCACCCCAAGTCCATCCACAAAATTTATTACATTATAATTTGTAATTAGGTATAATTTGGACTCACTACATCACTTCTTTGGATGACATTAACCTTATGGCTTTATTGTCTCTGTCAAAATTACTACTTTCTTCCTTCATAGAAATCTCACTCATCATGATCCATTCCTCGAAGAGGGGAGGGATGGCAAAAAAAAATAAACCTAATTGACACAGGCTCAATTCTGACTGAGGCTTTCCCTTCTTTGCAGTTCCCATGTAAGATGTGTAATTTTACAGAGATTCACCTGTGCCTTACCTATGCTTTGGTGACCTGGGCCTTGCAAGTAGTCAAAACACTTTATTTAAGAAGTACAGTAAAAGTCTGTGGTAGTTTGAACTTGCTTTGCCAAGGGAGTGACACTATTAGGAGTAGATTTGGCCTTGTTGGAGGAGGTATGTCACCATAGGTGTGGGCTTTATGACCCTGGTCCTAGTTGCCTGGAAACCAGTCTTCTCCCATTTGCCTTTCAAACAAGGTGTTAAAACAAGGTCTCAGCTCCTTCTGTGCAATACCTGCCTTGGTGCTGCCTTGATGATAATGAACTGAACCTCTGAACCTATAAGCCAGCTCCAATTAAATACTGTCCTTGTAAGAATTGCCTTGGTCATGGTATCTGTTCACAGCAGTAAAACCCTAGGCTAGATAGTGCCCATATACCTAAGGATAATCATGTCTTACATTCTATGACTCAAACTTGCATCAAGAAATAACAATAGAAAGTTGATTTATTTCTCCAAACTCACATATAATTACTTATTAATTTTTATTAACACTGTAACATATTAAGAAAGTTGAGAGGCAGATAAAACAATTTTCCTACAGATTTTTCTTTTTATGAGAGTACACAATGAAATATCATTTACCTAATTGATGTTACTTGTTTTTGAAGGATTTTGTTCAAAAAGTCTAACTTAGTGGCACATAGACCGAGTTTTGTGTGACTAGGAGAAAGCTTGGGGTCAAGTTTTATTGGTTCCTACTCTATCAAATTCGTCAGCACAGCTGCTGAATATTTTGAAGGAACTATGTCTCAGTAGCCCTGTGGTGAGCTGCTGGATATTGAAACTGCAGGAGAGTCAATCAATGTTGCATAGGGAGAGTACAGATCATAATCATCTTCTGTCCAGGAAAAGCTCGAACCTATCAGGTGTCATCAGCTGTGCAATCTAATTATTTGGGAGATCAGCTATACTATAGAAAGTTAGCAAATGCTTGTCTCTGCCTACATGGCTCAGGTTCTTTATAATACACAACAAAAGTTTCTGGCTTTTAAATCTTAATTTGAATTTCCCATTTCTGCCTTTGTCCCTCTTGCTTAACTATTCAAGAATGCCTTATATTAGTTCATGCTACAGTTAGTTTAGCTATACCTTATATCAATTAAATGGCACCTCCTCAAAATCCTTTAAAGAAATGCCTTTTCTCTTTTTTCTTTTTTCTTTTCTTTTTTCTTTTAGTTGGTTTTTATGTTTCCAATTGGATTTGTGTACAAGACAATGAAATTTAAGGAACCATAGACCAAAGACTGTTACCATAAAGATAGGATCTCCTCCTGACTTCTTGCTGTTGGTGTACAGAGAAGTAGGGTTTTTGTTGTATGAGCAGGTAAGTAGCTTCTTTGGTAAACCAGAGAATGAATATATATATAGCAAGTAAATATACAATTTCTACATTGGTTTTATAAAACATAAAATAGCTTTTCAAATGTTATTTTTCCCTGGATAAAGTTTTTATTTTCATAACTAAATGTGAAATAAGGCATTTAGACTATAAATATATATAAACTAATTTAAATAATTGACTAACCTGTTGATAGTAGTTATTTGTGAGCTATGAAATTGTAAGTACATTTTTTATACATTCTTGGGTTTTACTAACTTTCTAGATTATTACTATTGGGTTTGTTTTTGCTAAAGACAAATCAATAGAATTTGTAAAAGGAAATGTAATTACTGACCCAGTATCTTGCTGGTACTCTTAAAAGAACTGACATTTTCCAGAATTAAGTGGTATGGTTTTAAGGGAAGCTGAACACATGAGTCCATTAAAAGCAATAGATTCAAGACAAGCTATTATTTTAGATATTTATTTATTTACTAAATCCAGCTTTCTGGACTTTAGTTGAATTTTTTAGCCTGCCAAATAATTTTCTGAGTGAGATGAGGGAGTTACACATTGTGAGTTCTATTTGATTGATAGTATGAGGAATTATAAATATCTATCTCTTATTGTACTTGTTGAATAATCCTACTTACACAATGAAGATTAAACCTAATGACATGCTGTTAATAATTAAAATATGGAAAAATGATGGAATGTCAATTTTGAGATTAGCTGACAATCTCACTCATTTCTCCTTTTTATTTATTTGTTCTAGAAAATTTCACGAACAATACGATAAGTTCTCACAAAGAAGGGACCTCATGACTGTGACCATTATCAAAGGAAATCATGGCTGGCTATCACAGGAATGAACTTGAGAATAGACCCAATCCAGCTAGTATTAAACTAGAGAGATATGGACCCAAATCATGCCTGCCTTTTTGGTCCATAGCTGTAACATGATAAAATTTTAGAGCAATTTGTACCACAACAATAAATAATGCAAAAGGGTATAAAATACTTTGTTTTTTTCCTATAATAGATTATGAGGTTTTGTCTTCTTAAGAAAGCATAGTCTATCAGTTATAAGTGTCTGTGAATGGCGTAAAATGGAAGGAAGCATGTGTGTTCTTCATTCATGTTTTCAGGGGTTTCACTGTGATGAAGCGAATGGTAGGTGTCAGAATAGCCTCATTTAGAGGCTCTGAGAAGCACTCAGTGTTAGAATGGCCTACTATTCCATTGTTTATTGACATCGTGAATTAGTTGATCACATTGATTTTGGTGGGTTCTGATTTGGGCTGGCTCTTGAGGAATGCTAATTATATGATCATGGAGAATAGATGTAGGATAGAGGAAAGACTGTATAGTACAGTTACCCATGTTTTGTAGAGTAAGCCTTAGGACACTAATGTAGACATTGAAAAACAGTGATGAGAATAAATAGTGTTTCCAATGTGAGGGCTAACTTCTTTATGTGCAGAGAGTTCATGAGAACACAGTATCTGAGCAAGACATTCAGAAGAACTCTGATGTGTTTTCAGGAGGACTGGCTTAGAGGCACGGCTGTCTTTTACATACTAGTGCCTAAGTATTCCCTAGAGTCTTACAAATCAAATGCTCCTCAACAAAGGTTCTGGGACACTTAGCAAGAACATCCTTCCTTCTTGTAAGCAGAATCCCAAATCTGTAATAAACACTAGCTTGTAAACTTTGAGAAACACATTGTAAACAAACGAGAAAACTACAAAGCAGATACTGAAACCTACTTTCACCAAAAAAAATTTATTTTTGTAAACAATTCATTGGCCAGGCCTGTTTCTTTTAATGAATTAGTACAATAGTTTTTGAGTTCTTAAGACTTAAAAAAAGAATAAATTTCTAGGAGAGATAGCTGAGCCTATGCTTACATAGCTAAAGCATAAATAAGCATAAATAAAATAAGACCAATGTTCTGTAACTGTAATATGATTTTCCTAGTTTTAATATTAGTTTCAATTTAATTTTAGTATCAGTTTTTTTCCAAGAAGGTTGAACCCCTCTATTCTTCAGATAACGAAGGGTTAGCATCTTAGTGAGCTTCTTTCTCTATGGAAGAACCTATGACTTACATCAATCAATAATGTAATGTGAAAGTTATACTAGAATTAAAAATACTTAAACAAAACACTTGTTTTGTGGATATTGTAGACAATAAGATATGTGTGTGTGCATGTGTATGCATGTGTGTGTGTGTGTGTGTGTGTGTGTGTGTGTTAACCCAAGTGAGGGACTAGGATCTGATAGGTGGATAGGGAGAGAGGGCATCGCTAGAGAATAAAGGTAGTGAAATTCCAAGATGGCTGGCTACTTCCTTACCCTCTTGACCTGAGGAAAAGCCTAGAGACATAAAGTAAAGGCCTGTTAGACTTCTTTCTTCTGCCTCTAGGTCCTTGTGACTGGATTTTTTTGGATGCCTTGGTCTTCCTCATGGTCTTTTGCTCTGTATGTCTGCTGCATGTGTGCATTTCCTCACCCCCAATAAAAGCTTTACTTGAATTGCAGTCTGTTGTTTGCTGTTTGCAATGTTTGAGATTTCCTCCCTGCTATCTGTAGTGCTCATAATTTGATTATTTTCTCCATTTTAATTATTTAACTGGCAGATTAAATTAACCCATTCAAGTCCTCTAGCCTGTAGTTTAGTTTTCACACTAAACTGGTTACATAGATAATTTATTTTATATATGAAGAGTATTGATTATTCATGGTACTGAAGTTCTTAATGCAACAAGAACTTGCATGATCTCATTTTCCTTTCTTTTCTGTCTTTTTTAAATTGAGGAAATGTAGTCGCCATGCTCTGGAGTCCGAGGCGGCCGTCTTCTCTCCCAGCCGAGTTTGAATCCCGCCTGTGCTTGCTCACAGCCAAAAAAAATTTGAGGAAATGCATGAGAATTTTGAGATTCAGTAATGTTTTGTTCTGCCTTCTTACCTAATGATAGGATTAGACATCTTATTTATGCAAGATAAGACTTAGGACTCTAACTTGAGACATTTCCCCCATGCCTGGAACATTCCTTTGTTTCTTTTTGTTATTTTGTTCCCATTTGTTCACACCAGAATCTCTTCTATATAAGGGAAAGTTTCCCCTTCAATTTTCTCATGACCCTTTTGGCAGATTCTAGAAAGCTCTTGTCATAATGCTCATTGCATACACACACATAAAGTCAGTCTCTCTCATTTCTCTCTCTCCCCCTCCTCCTTCTCTCTCTCTCTCCTCTCTCATTTTCCTCCTCTCCTCTCCTCTCCTTCCTCTCTCCTCTCTCTCCTCTCCTCTCCTCTCCTTCTCTCTCCTCTCCTCTCCTCCCTCCCCTCCCTCCCTCCCCTCCCCTCCCTCCTCCCCCTCCCCTCCCTCCCCTCCCTCCCTCCCTCCTCTCCTCTCCTCTCCTCTCCTCTCTCTCACAAATACACACAGACTGAGAGGAAAATAGTCTATGGACAAAAGTTGAGAAAGCATCAATAATTTCCTTTTCTTTACTGGAAATGTATAATTTAAAAATGACAAGTTTTGAGTGAAAAAATGACTGAACAATTAATAGCTGTAACAGAATGAGGCCATGCTGAGCTCAAATCTGAATGTCTAGCTTAATTCTGATACATTAACATATCCCCCAGGAAACCAACAGTTTCTACTTTTTGCTAACAGATGAAGTAAAGAGTTATGTTCCCCATAAGGTTCCAAAGACAGTTGATTTCTTTTTAAGTCCATGGAAAACATACATAGTGACTTGGCTGATACTTCCTGTCTTTGTGGCTGGTTTGGGACCAAAACTAGTATTTGTTCCTCACCCTGTGTCATGTTTGGTCCATTTTGTATAGTGTTTCTCTCTCTGTCTCTCTCTCTCTCTCTCTCTCTCTCTCTCTCTTCTCTCTCTCTCCCTCCCTCCCTCTCTTCACAAGTATTAATAGGATTGAATAAGACCCAAGTCTTTTGCTTTTTTAGGACTATAAAATTATAATTACTCTGGTTAAAATCCCTAACTTTTCCTTCTCTTCTTAGGACCAATGTTCTATGTCCAAAACATGATGACTACTGAATGATGCATTTTAGCTAATAGCAGTTGAAGACTTACAGACATAGCATAATTTGCTTAAGTTCGTGAGCAGACAAACGTGGCATGCCCTACAAAGAACTTTCTTGCTCTGAACTATATAAAAATCTGCCCTAATACCTTCAAAACAATTATAACAAGAAATCACTCTTTCCCAAAATGTAATATTTTTGGTTAGTTAAACACATTGTTCTATACTAAGCCCTCTTAGGTACATAGTAGTAAGTCTTGGTGGTTCGTTAATCAACAATCCATGTAAATGGTTTTTGGCAAGAGTAAGGAAATATGATACTTTTAATCTTTTTGTTCTCCTGCTGCTTTTCTTTACCTCCTCCCTCCACTTCTCTCACTGATTTTTAAACTCTATCCATGCAGAGTTTATATGACACACTACTGTTCCTGTCCCTTAAGAATAATGTGTGGCTTCTCTCTTGATGTTAATAGATAACATGTTTATCTTCCATTTGTGAAGAACTCTTATTTATGTCTCCTCTTCTCCTTTCCTGCAATATGATTATATCAGAATTCTTAGTGAAATCCATAATAATTGCTGTATCAGTATAATTATGGAAAGACAGTTTTCAACTGAACTACTTTTATCATCTCTGTGAGCTTATACGTGCCTTGCTTAGTGGATTCAGAGACACTTGTTCTCCTGGTGACCTCCATTCCCTCTGTCTCTTATAATTTGTCTCCTCTTCTAGAGGATTTCCTGAGCTCTGAAAGAAGGAATTTGATGGAATCCTCTAATGTAGACTCCTTCTTTCTGAATGATGTCTGACTGTGGGTCTCTACATCTATTCCTATTTGCTACCAGAAGAAACTTCTCTGGCAATGACTGGATAAGACACTAATCTATAAGTTTGCAATAATATCAATAGGAATCACTTTATTGATTTTTTTTTTAGATCAGTATTTTTTTATACTAGTTCGTGATACCCAAGCAATGTCAGATATGGGTTCAGTCTCCTGGAGAGGTGCTTAAGTCAAATCAGACATTGATTGGCCATTCCTATAAGTTCCATGCCACCATTGTCCTAGTATATTTTGCAGGCAGGACATATTGTAGATCAAAGTTTTGTGGCTGGGTTGGTGTCCACTTTTCTTTTGATAGGCTATAAAGTACCTTTCCACACCAAAGACACTAGACCATAAGGGTGAGGGCTCCATATACAGCTTCTCCATGTTCAATGAGTTGTGTTGTTGTTCTCAGCAATGGGCCCCCACTGTCAGTTTGTGGAGGGCAACCCTTAGTCTAAGCTACAGCCTGTATTGTTTGGGGACAGTCCATTGACCAACAACTCAATTGAAGCAGCTTCATCCCACCACTGTATGATTGACTGACTAGGCTAAAAAAAAAATTGATTATTAGTTGGGACTCCATATTCCCATTACTAGGAATTCACATTAGGGCCAACTTTATAGATCCCAGGAAGTTTCCACTGCACTAGGTTTTCACTCTTAACTACCTTCCCCAATAACAGTAGTCCTCTCCTCTCTCCCTCTACCTTTTCCTCCTTGACTTGATCTCCTTGTTCTTGTCTCCACGTTTGCCCATTCTGCCTGTAAAATCAAAATGTATTCTATTTCCTCCTCCTAGGGAGATTCCTACTTCCTCCTTAGATCCCTTTCTCTTTACCTAACTTCTCTTAATCTACAGATTGTAGCTAGGTTACCATTTGCTTAATGGTTAATATCCCTTATATGGGAATACAAATCATATTTATCTTTCTGGGTCTGGTTTACTTCACTCAGGATTATTTTTTCTGGTTTCACCCATTTATCTTCAAATTTTACAATGCCATTTTTTTTTTTATAGCTGAGTTAAGCTACCGTAATTTCTTTATCAATTCTGTTGCAGGCATCTAGTTGCTTCTAGTTTCTGGCTATTATGAATAAAGCTTCTATGAACATGGTTGAGAAAATATTCTTACGGTAGGATAGAGCATCCTTTTTGTATATTTCCATAGTGGCTGTACAAGCTTGTATTCTCAGAAGCAATGAAAGAGTAGTCTTCTTGCTTCACATTCTTGCCAGCATGAGCTTTCATCTCTGTTATCTATCTTAGCCATTCTTACAGGTTTAAGATTAAATCTCAAAGTAGTTTTGATTTACAACCCCCAATGGCTAAAGATGTTGAATATTTCTTTAAGTGCTTCCTACCAATTGGTGATTCCATTGTTAACCTAGCCCTCAGCCCCTGAGACTGTCCTTAGAAGTAGGAGGTAAAAGGGTGCAGAACCAATGATACACATTTTGGGAGCCAGTGAAAGCAGAAGCAGACTTGTTTATTGTTATAGTGGAGAGTGCCTTTATACCCTCCGTCCATGTCCCCTTAGTCCAGTGGCAGCAGTCAATTGGCTGCCCAGTTACATGCTTTGTCTCTGTCAGAAGTGCCTGCTGAGCTGTGGGCTGCTAGTCAGAACATGTTGACTCACTCCTCCTACATTTCTCTATTGAGAATTCTCTTCCTCATTTTGTAAATTGAATTATTTTAATAATCTACTTTCTTGAGTTCTTTTCATATTTTGGATATTAGTCCTCTATCTAATACAGAGTTGGTAAACATCTTTTCCCATTCTGTAGGCTGCCATTTTGTCAGTTTAATGGTGTCCTTTGGCTTACAGACAATTTCAGCTTCATGAGGTTCCATTTATCGATTGTTGCTCTTAGTACCTATGCTGTCTGTGTCCTTTTCAAAATTATCTCCTGTGACATTGTGTTCAGAGTTATTCCTCACTTTCTCTTCTGTTAGATTGAATGTATATTTGGTTTTATATTGATGTCTTTAATCCATTTGGACTTGAATTTTTGCAGGGTAATAGATATGGGTATATTTGTGTTCTTCTAAATGACAGCATCCAATTTGACTGGCAAGATTTGTTAAAGATGCTGTCTTTTTCTAGTGTGTATTTATGGCTTTGTTATCAAAATTCGGGTGTCTACAGATGTGTGCCTTTATGCCTGGGTCCTCAGTTTGATTCCATTGATCATTATATCGTTTTTATTTATTTAGTTAGCTTTGGTTAAGACAGGGTTTCTCTGTGTATCCCTGGCTAACCTGGCACTCGCTATGTGGAGCAGGCTGGCATCAAACTTAGAGATATACCAGACTGTGCTTCCTGAATGCCACCACTGTGTGGTAAAAATGTCTGTTTTTTGTGCCAATATGATAGGGATTTCATTACTTTAGCTCTAGTACAACTTGAAATTGAGAATAGTTGAGCGTCCAACAGTTCTTTTATTGTTCAGGATTGTTTTAGCTGTGTTGGGTTTTCTGTTTTGTTTTTTGTTTTTTTGCTTATCCATATGAAGTTAATAATTGGCCTTTCAAGTTCTGTAAAGAATTGTGTTGAGATTTTGACCAGGGATGGCATTAAATCTGTAGATTGCTTTTGTAAGATGAACATTTTTATTATGTTCATCCTACTGATCCATGTTTTCAATCCTGTGATATCTTCTTTAATTTCTTTCTTCAAAGACTTGAAGATTTTTTGTTTGTTTGTTTTTAATGCAAATCATTCCCTTGCTAAGTTAAAGTTACCTCAATATATTATATTACTTGAGGTGAATAGCTTAGATGTTGTTTCCATGATTTCTTTCTCAGTCTGTTTGTCATTTGCATATAGGAGGCTTACTGATTTTTTAAAATTGTCTCCAGACACTTCACTAAAATGTTTATCAGTTATAAAAATTCCCTGGTGGAATTTTTAGGGTCATTTATTTATAGTGTTATATCATCTGAAAATAAAAAATACTCTAACTTCTTCCTTTCCAATTTGTATCCCCTTGATTTTCATTTGTCTTATTGCTCTAGATAAATATTCATGTACTATATTGAATAAATATGGAGAGAGTGGACAACTTCTCTTACTTGTGATTTTAGTGGAATTGTTTTTAATTTCTCTCCATTTAAGTTGATTTTGACTATAGGCTTGCTGTAAACTGCCTTTATTATGTTGAAGTATGCCTCTGTATCCCTAGTCTACATGTGGCCATCCAGTTTGACCAGCAAAATTTGTTGAAGATGCTGTCCAAGATTAATATCATGAAGGGGTGTTGTTTTTTTTAAAGGACTTTTCTACATTCAATGAGATCATCATGTGGTTTTGGCCTTTCAGTCTGTTTATATGGCGGATTACATTTGTGAATTTATATATAGTGAGTCGTCCCTGCATCTCAGGGAAGAAGAGAACTTTTTGTGCTGGATGATCTTATCAAATCTATTCTTAAATTCTACATGAAAGTCTTTGATTGGATATTTCTCCATTCCTGTTCATAAGGGAAATTCATCTGTAATTCTCTTTCTTTATTAGGTCTTTATGTGGTTTGGGCATCATGGTAAATGTGTCTTCATAAAACAGTGTTCCTTCTGTTTCTATATTGTGGAATAATTTGAGGAGTATTAGAATGAACTCTTCTTAGAAAGTCTGGTAGAATTTTTCACTAAAACCATCCAGGCCTGGGCTTTTTATTTTACTTAATGAGTGCTTCTATTTCACTAGGGGTTATAGGTCTACTAAGATTTTTTTATTTGATACTGATTAAACTTTGGCAAGTGGTACCTATTGCAACAGTAAGTTATCCATTTTCTATTAGATTATGAATTTGGTAGAGTGCATGTTTTTAAATTATGTTCTTATCATTCTTTTGATTTCTTTGATGTCTACTGTCATGTTCTCTTTTTCATTTCTGATTTCATTATTTTGGACATTTCTTTCTACTTAAAAGTTTGAATCAGGATTTGTATATCTTGTTGAGTTTCTCAAAGAACCAACTCTCGGTTTCATTGATTCTTTGTATTATTTTCTTTATTTTTATTGGTTTCAGCCCTGAGTTTCATTTTTCTTGAGTTCTATTCTTCTTAGATGTGATTACTTCTTTTTGTTCTAGAGCTTCCATGTGTGCTATTAAGTTTCTATATGAGATTTCTCCAATGTTTTGTATGTAAGTAGTAGTGCAATCAACGTTTCTCTTAACACCACTTTCATTGAGTCACATACGTTTGAGTGTACTGTATATTTATTTTTATTGAATTCTAGAAAGTCTTTGATTTGTTTCATTATTTTTGTCTTGACCCACTTTCTTTAGTGGTGAGTTGTTCAGACTTTTAAACTTTTGGTTGTTTCAGTTGGTGAAACCCAGCTTTAATCTGTGGTGGTCTAATAGAATGCAGTTAGTTATTTCAATTTTCTTATATCTGTTGATACTTGCTTTGTGTCAGAGTATGTGGTCAATTTTTTTAAGAAAATTGCATGAAGTTCAGAGTAGAAGGTTTATTCTTTTGTGTTTGGATGAAATGTTATATAAATATCTGTTGGGTCCATTTGGTTGATAATGTCCGTTAGCTTCAGCATTTCTCTGTTTAGTTTTTATCTAGATTTCCTTTCCATTAGTAAGAGAGAGCTATTGAAGTCTCCCACTTTCAGTGTGTGAGGGTCAGTCTGTGAGTTAATACGTAGTAGTGTTTTATTAGAAAACTTGGGACCCTTGTGTTTGGGGCATAGATGCTAGGAATTGCAATGTCCTCTTGATGTATTTTTTTTTTTCTGTGAGGAGTATGAAGTATTCTTCCCTATCTCTTTTAATTAGTTTTGTTTTGAAGTCTATTTTGTAACATATTAAAATGGTTTCACCAGCTTGCCTTTTAGGTCCATTTGCTTAAAATATCTTTCTCCAACCCCTTACACCGAGGTGGTGTCTATCACTGAAGGTCAGGAATGTTTCTTGGGTGCAGCAGAAGGATGGATGCTGTTTTCAGATCTACTCTATTAGTTTGTATCTTTTTATTGGGGAAGTTGAGACCATTGATATTAAGAGATATCAATGACCAATGACTGTAGATTCCTGTAATTTTGGTGGTGGTGGTAGTAGTGGCTGTGGTAACAGTAGTGGTAGTGGTGGGATTAGTGATGGTGGTCATTGTGTGTGTGTATTAGCCTTCTTTTTATTTTACTTGTGTGAGATTATTTATTTCCTATATTTTTATGGGAATACTTAACCTTCTTAGGTTGCAGTTTTCCTTCTAGCACATTCTGTGAAGTTGGATAAAGATATATTTTGTTTAATTTTCACTTCATCATGTAATGTCTTATTTTCTCCATCCATGGTAATTGAAAGTTTTTCTGGGTATAATAATTTGGGCTGCCATCTATGGCCACTTAGAGTCTGCAGCACATCTGTCAAGGCCCTTCTGGCTCTTAGTGGCTTCACTAAGAAGTCAGGTATAATTCTAATAGATCTGCCTTTAGGTTTATGCCTTCATATGTTCCTTGGTCTTTTTTTTTTTTTGTTTGTTTTGGTTGTGGTTGTTTTGAGACAGGGTGTAGCCCTGGCTGTCCTGGAACTCACTCTGTAGACCAGGCTGGCCTCGAACTTAGAAATCTGCATGCCTCTGCCTCCCAAGTTACTTGGTCTTTTTCCTTTGAAGTTTTAAATATTCCTTTGTTGTTCTCTATGTTCAGTGTTTTGATTATTATATTGCATGGGGGTCTTTTTTTATTTACGCTATTTAGTGTTCTGTATGCTTCTTGTACCACTGTAGGCACCCTTTCTCTTTTTAAAATAGTCTTATTTATTTACATTTCAAATGCTGCTTCCTTCCAGGTAGATCCTCAAGAGTCCTTCACCCTCTCCCCCTCCTCTTGCCTCTGAGAGGGTGCTCCCTCAAACTACCCACCTACCAACTCCCCTCACCCACTCACCACCACCTCACACCTTCTGCACCCTCTTTCCCAGAGGCACTAATTCTCTATAGGATTAGGTACATCCTCTCCTAGTGAGGCCAGATAAGGCAGTCCTCTGGTACATATGTGCTGGGGGCCCACAGATATATGGACCCAGCCCATGTATGATCTTTGGTTGTTGGCTTAGTCTCTGAGAGCTCCCAGGGGTCCAAGTTAGTTGACACTATTGTTCTTCCTATGGGGTTGTTATCTTTTCAGTTCCTTCAATCCTTCCCCTAACTCTTCTATAAGGGTCCCCTACCTCAGTCTAATGGTTGGCTGTAAGTATCTACATCTGTCTCAGCTACCTGCTGGCAGAACCTCTTGGAGGACAGCCATGCTAGGTTCCTGTCTGCAAGCACAACATGGTATCAGTAATAGTGTCAGGGTTTGGTGGCCACCCGTGGAATGGATTCCAAGTTGGGATGGTCACTAGACCACCTTTGCTTAAGTCTTTACTCCAGCTTTGTCCCTGCATTTCTTTTAGACAGGAACTAGAGAATCAGACACCCTTTTTTGGAAATCTTTATTTTATGGTTTTGTTGAAAATATTTTCTGGGCCTTTGAGCTAGGTTTCTTCTCCTTCCTCTATACCTGTTTTTCATAGGTTTGATCTTTTCATAATGTCCCAGACTTCTTGGGTGTTTTGTGTCAGAAATTCTGTTTTAGATTTATTATTTTCTTTGCCTGATATATCCATTTATTCTATCGTATCTTCAACAACTGAGACCCTCTCTTCCATCTCTTACGTTCTGTTAGTGAGGTTTGCCTCTGTGTTCTTATTTGAATTAATAAATTTTTCAGTACCAGAATTCCATGTTTCTTTTGAAATTGACTTTATTTCCGATTTAGGTCTTAAAAGGTATTATTTATTTTCTTACATTGTTGTTTGTGTCTTATGAATTTTTGAAAGGAATTTATTAATTTCCTCTTTGATGATCCCTATAATACTCATAAAGGTTGTTTTAAGACCTTTCTCTCGTGCCTTAGTTAATTTGGAATATTTAGGGCTTGTCTTCATAGGATAGTCATGCTCTATTGGAGACATATGGCCCTGGCTATGGTAGATTGTGTTCTTACTCTGGCATCTTGACATCTGGGTTTGGGATGATTATAGGTCTGGGTGCTGAATTCTAGGTTAGTCTCTGTTAGGTAGCTGATTTGTTCCATGTTTCCATTTTTTCCCCCTTTTGGAATGTTCATTTTTATTGATTATTTTATTTATTTACATTTCAAATAATTTTTCCCCTTCCCAGTTTCTCCTCCACAAGTCCCCCATTCCTCTTCTCCCTCTCCCTGCCTCTATGAGGGTGTTCCCCCACCTGCCTACCCACTCCTACCTCAGTGGTCTAGCATTCCCTATCCTGAGTCATCAAGCCTCTACAGGATCAAGGAGCTCCCTTCCCAGTGATGCTGGATAAGGAAATCTCTGCTACATGTCCAGCTGAAGCTTACTCCCTGTGTACTCTTTGGTTGGTGGTTTAGTCCTTGGGAGCTTTGGGAGGTCTGGTTGGTTGATAGTGTTGTTCTTCCTATGAAGTTGCAAACCCCTTCAGCTTTTACAGTCCTTGCCCTAACTTCCCCATTGGAGTCCCCACCCTCAGTCCAATGTTTGGCATCTGTATTGGTCTGGCTCTGGCAGAGTCTCTCAGTGGACAGCTATACAGGCTCTTGTCAGTGTTGTGGATAGCCCAGCTTGTATTTTGATCCTAGTTCCACCCCACTGAGAGGGGCTCCAGAGGAGGATTGAATCAATGTTGTGGATAGCCTCAGCCTTGTATTTTGATCCTAGTTCCCAGTGGATAGCCCAGGCTTGTATTTTGATCCTAGTTCCACCCTTCTGGGAGGGGCTGCAGAGGATGATTGAATCTATACACAGACAACATCTTGTAAACCTTCTGTCCAATTAAAACCTGTAAAATAAAGACTAGAGCCAGAGATTGGGCAGTAGAAGGGGAGGCGGAGATAAAGGCTTAGGGGAGGAGAGAGTGAGAGGAATTCGATATAAAGGAGGCAGAAGCAGGGTGAGAGAAGAAGAGAAGTAGAAGCAGGAGGAAGCAGAGCAGAAGGAAGCTGGCGGTAGAAGGAAACAGACGATGGAGGAGCCGAGTCAGGACAACCAAGCAGCCTAGAAAAACCACAAGTTATAAGGGATCTCATAGCCGGGGATTAGAGTAGTGTAGCGGTAAACCTGCTCAATCTAGGCGTGCTATTTATATCATGATTATTGAGTTGTGTCTTCCTTTACTGGTCTCCTTCGGGTAGGAGACCTTACAGCAACAGATTTGGCCAATTTAAATAATAATTTCTACAACATATTTCAGCAAGCACTTCTTGGCATCAGTAATAGTGTCTGTGTTTGGTGTCAGCAGATAAAGTGGATCCCTAGGTGGGGCAGTCTTTGGACATTTCATTCAGTTTCTGCTCCACTCTTTGTCCCTGCATTTCACTTTGACAGGAGGAATTCTGGATTAATATTTTTGAGGTGGGTGAATAGCCCCACCCCTCAACTGGGGCTGTGCCTATCCACAGGATATGGTCTCCACAGGTTCTATCTCTCCTTTGTTGAGTATTTTGGCTAAAGTCCTCCCTGTTGGGTCCTGGGAAGCTCTTGGGTCCCTCTTCTTTCTGGATTTTCAAAGTGTTATGGCTGTGTGTTATCTATTTTTCCCAGTCTCTTCAGCTGGTGTTCACAGGGAATGTGGCTTGTATTGTAGACTATGATATTGGGATGAGTTGAGGGAAGGAAAATAGGAGGAGAGGGTCTTTGAGATCTGTTCAGACAGAATGAGAGAGGAGAAAGAGACCACAGCAGGCTTCCAGCTACAGACCTCGGGATGAAACTTGGAGAGATTGGATCTCAGGGGTAGTAGGAGAGGTGTGGGTTTTTCAGCCTACTTGTTGTCCTATGAAAAGCAGCTCTTGGGTTAGCAATGGGTGCTTGTTGAGTTGGGGTCTGGACAGAGCAACAAATGAGTGTAGAAAAGTTAGGAGTGGATAGCTTGTGGAATCCACAGGAAATGTGGACAGGGATAAGGTAAGGCTGAAGCTGGTGCTCTTTTGTAGTAGTAGGAATAAGACTGGGGAATTGGGTCTAGCAGAACAGAGAGAGAAAGGAAGGATCTGCCTTATCCTGATTATTAAAATAATATTATTTTTATAATTTTTAACTTACTTATTTCTGTTTCTCTTGTAAGAGTGGTTCTCAACCACTGCTCATGATCCTTTGGGGGGTTGTCAAACAGAGGTCTTCCTGTGGGGTTGCCATCCCCTATAGCTCTTTCATTCCTTCACTAAGTCTTCCATAGGGGTCCCCACCTCAGTCCAATGGTTGGCTGTATCTATACCTGTCTCAGTCAGATTCTGGTAGAGTTTCTCAGAGGATGGCCATGCTATGGATATATGGTCTTATGTAGCCCAGATTAGCCTTGAACTCATTGGCCTTGAATATCTGATCCTTTAGTCTCTACCTCTTAAGAGCTGAGATTATAGACATGTGATACCACATCTTGCTTTAATTTTCTTGTCATTATAAAAATTGTATGCACTATTCCTGTCATTTGGTCCCACTTTCCAAGATCCTTTCAACTGTATCTCCCACTGTGTGCATGAGTTTCTGTTCTCACTGGTTTTAATTTTGAAGATTTGAAGAGCTTTTTTTTTTTTAATTCTATGATTGTTACTTTATATAGCATCTTTGTTTCCCTTTGGAGAAATTAATTATAGTCCTGGAGCTATTTCCCAGTTCTATCTGCTTTGATAGCTTTTGAATTCCTTTTCTCTTTGTTAAAAGCCTTTCAAAAATATTAAATATGTGCATATGGGCATATTTAAGAGTGAGGCATATTCACACAGAGAGCAGATGTGATGTTTACTGCTAAACATCTGCAAGCATTTGAAACTTTAAGTATCACTATGGAAGTATTAGTGAGGCTCAAGCAGTTTTAAGATTTAACTTTCTCTGCTCAACAACTAAAGTGTTTCTGCCCTCTAGAAATGTGCCATTGTTTTAGATTTATTTATTTATTTTATGTATGTGAGTGCACAGTTGCTGTCTTCAGACACACCAGAAGAGGACATTGGATCCCATTACAGGTGGTTGTGAGCCACCATGTGGCTGTTGGGAATTGAACTCAGGACCTCTGGAAGAGCAGTCAGTGCTCTTAACTGCTGAGTCATCTCTCCAGGCCCAATTTGTGATTTGTTATCAGTTGCCATCTACTCTAAGTTCTTTTTGGAACTGTCAATAGATAACTTTTATATTTGCTTCCTTCAACACAGTGGTTATATCTGGAAAGGTATACATTCTGTAACAATCTGTGCAAAGTATAATACTTGAAGTTTATACAGTGTTAAAAAGATCATCCCACAGAGAGCTTTGAGTTCTTGAAACAAAACACCTAGGATGACTGCCATGAACAGGTTGGTAAAGACATTACTTTAGCTAAGTTGTAAAAGATGCATAAGGATTATCTCAGAAGATGAGAGGCAGAAAACATGGGTTAGGGTTAAAAAATAAGGTAGAAAAAGAATGAAGTTGTGGGCCATACAAGTACAGGTTTCTCGACAGTGCTTCAAGTTGTACATTGGTGCATGGCTCATGGGTGAACATGATAAAAGGATTTAGGTTTGTCAGGTAACATCACAGAACTTCTCTCACTGTGTTCTGAGGTTCTGTGAAAAAGAACCATGTTAATGAAAAGGAGCAAGGCTTTATTTTTCTCTAGATGGAAAATAGTAGCAGTAATGTTAGGCACAAATATATTATATAATATATTTAGTGTGTGTGTGTGTGTGTGTGTGTGTGTGTGTGTGTGTGTGTCTGTGTCTGTGTCTGTGTCTGTGTCTGTGTCTGTGTATGTTTTCCAAGTAGTAGGGCATTCCATTTGATTGAGACTTGAAGGAAGAAACATGTAAAAGACTTCAAACTTATATATAATATAATTAGGATCATACTGAGATGAAAGGGAATAAAATTAATGTTAGAGGATCATAGAGACACAAAAGTCAATTTAAGAAGTTCAGGAAGTCCTGTTTGGTCTGGAACAAAAAGGCCACATGCATGTAACATGAAGTTTGTACCATGAAGTGTATGGCATTGAATGCTATACTGAAACTCTGTGCTGATTTTTAATCCAAAAAGTAGCATGCAGAATCAATTTTATTTAAAATGACAACAGATTCCATCCATGTATTCCCATGTCTATATGTTGTACACACACTTGTTTCAGAATAATGGCCTCCTTTAATCTTTGACCATGAAAACTCTTTAAATATTGGAGTAGTCTCTCAACTTGCTTTGCTATTTTTGTTCATAATCCTATGCACTCTCTCAGTGAACTTGAAGAATGAAAAGTGAATCTAATTCCCCATTTTAGTAACCAAATACTCCACACAGTTTAAGATCCTTATCTGATGTCCTCATTTTTAATAGCTGAATAGTATTCCATTGTGTAAATGAATCATATTTTTAGTATCCATTCTTCAGTTGAGGAACATCTGGGTTGTTTCCAGCTTCTGGCTATTATGAATAAGGCTGCTATGAACATAGTAGCAAATGTGTCCTTGTGGTATAGTAGAGTACCTTTGGGTATATTCCAAGAGTGGTATGACTGCATCTCCAGATAGAACTATTTTCAATATTTTGAGGAACGCTAGATTGATTTCCAGAGTGATTGTAGCAGTTTGCACCCCCACCAGCAATGGAGGAGTGTTTCTCTTTCTCCACATTCTCTCTGTCGTGTGCTGTCACTTGAGTTTTTCATCTCAGTCATTCTGATTGATGTGAGGTGGAATCTCAGGATCTTTTTGATATGCAATTCCATCATGACTAAGGATGTTGAACATTTCTTTAAGTGCTTCTCAGCCATTTAATATTCCTCAGTTGAGAATTCTCTATTTAGCTCTGTACCCATTTTTTTTTAGTCAAATTACACAAGTTTAATTTTCTGCTATCTCCCTAAGTTGGAGCTGGGAAAAAATGGCATAGAGCACAGGAGATTTTTTTAATTGGATTATTTGGTTTTGTGGAGGTTAACTTCTTGAGTTCTTTATATATATTAGATATTAGCCCTCTATCATATGTAGGGTTAGTGAAGATCTTTTCCAATTCTGTAGGTTGACATTTTGTCCTATTGACAATGTCCTTTGCCTTACAGAAGTTTTTCAGTTTCATTAGGTCACATTTATCAATTGTTTATCTTAGATCCTAAACCATTGGTATTCTGTTCAGGAAATTTCCCTATGTGCCAATGAGTTCAAGGCTCCTTCCTACTTTTTCTTTTATTACATTCCAGTGTATCCAGTTTTATGTTGAGATCCTTGATCCACTTGGACTTGAGCTCTGTGCAAGATGATAAATATGGATCTATTTTCATTCTTCTACATGCAGACCACCAGTTAGACTAGCACCATTTATTGAAGATGCTTTCTTTTTTTCCATTATATGGTTTTGGCTTCTTTGTTAAAGATCAAGTGTCCATAGGTATGTGGGTTTATTTCTGAGTCTTCAATTCTATTCCATTAATCCACCTGTCTGTCTCTATGCCAATAACATGTGGTCATTATCACTGTTACTCTGTAGTAAATCTTGAAGGTCAGAGATGATGATTTCCCTAGAAGTTCTTTAATTTTTGAGAATTGTTTTGGCTATCCTGTTTTGTTGTTGCTGTTGTTGTTTTTCCATATGAAATGGACTATTGCTCTTTCTATGTCTAAGAACTGTGTTGGGGTTTTTTTTGGGGATTGCACTGAATCTGTAGATTGCTTTTGGTATGATGGCCATTTTTACTATGTTAATCCTACCAATACATGAGATCTTCCCGTTTCTGAAGTCTTTGATTTCTTTCTTCAGTGACTTGAAGATCTTGTCATACATAACTTTACTTGATTGGATAGAATTAGACCAAGATAAATTATATTATTTGTGGCTATTATAAAGGGTGTTGTTTCTCTAATTTCTTTCTTAGCCTGTTTATCATTTGAATGAAAGGAAGGGTACTGATTTGCAGGCAAATGGATGGAACTAGAAAATGTCATCTTGAGTGAGGTAACCCAGATCCAAAAACCTACAAGGTATGTACTCACTTATAAGTGGATATTAGCTAAAAAGTACAGAATACCCAGGATACAACCCACAGATTATAAGTTTAATAAGAAGAAGGCCCAAGTGAGGATATTTCAATACTACTTGAAGCAAATAATCAGGGGAGGCAGTTGGAAAGAGGGACCTAGGTGGGAGAGGGGAGGGGAAAGGGAAAAGGGGCATGATTAGATTTTTGGGGGGAAGAAACAGGAGAGAAGCCTAGAGGGCCAGGAGAATGAATGAAAATATGCAGCTTCTGGGGTTGGGGGTTGGAGGGATCCTCTAGAAAGTCTCAGAGCCATGAGATGTGGCAGACTCCCAAGACTCAAAGGGGTGACTTTAGCCAAAATGTCCAACAGTAAGGAGAGGGAACCTGAAGATACCACCTCTAGTAGATAGACAAGGCTCCAAATGGAGGGATGGGATTACCAACCCACTGTCAATATTTCTGACACAGAATTGGTCCTGCATAAAGGGAAGCAATGCAGAAACAAAACTGGAGCAGAGATTAAAGCAAAGGCTTTCTAATGACCAGCCCAACTTGGGATCCACCTCATATGGTGGGGCACCTTGGCCTGACACTATTACTGATGCTATGTTGTGCTTTTAGACAAGAGCCTAGCATGGCTGTCCTTTGAGAGACCCTACTGGCAGCTGACTGAGACAGATGGAGATACTTATAGCCCACCATTAGACCATAGTCAGGTACCCTTATATAAGAGTTAGGGGACGGACTGAAGGATTGAAGGGGATGGCAACTCTATGACAAGAACAACAGTGTCAACTAATCCAGACCCCTGGGAGCTCCCAGAGAGTGAGCCATCAACCAAAGAACATACATGTGCTGGCCCAAGGCCCAGGCACATATATAGCTGAGGACTGCCTTGTCTGGCCTTAGTGGGAGAGGATGAGCCTAATCCTGTGCCCCAGAGAAGGGAGATGCCTAGGGAGAGGATAGGAGGAGGACTCTATCAGAGGAAAAGGGTAGGGGGGATGGGATTGGGATGGGTACCAAGAGGGGAGATAACATCTGGAATGTAAATAAGAAGAGATGGCTCAGCCGTTAAAGGCTAGGCTCACAACCAAAAATATAAGAAAATAATTTTTAAAGGATTCTTATCTGTTTGAAGGCCTCAGCACTAGCTGTTTCTTCATTCATCAAAAAGTATTCCCCAAGATGTCAGACACTTCTGGTCCATATAGTTTACTCTTTCACAATGCCTAGACAGAGCTTGGCACATAATAAACATTCAATAAATACTAATGGAGAAAACTAAAAAAGAAAATGAGTATTTGAAATGTCTCTTCTAATTCTTATTGCATTAACTCCTAAAACGTTGAGTGGATGCAAAAGAAATTCTGTCTTGAATCAAATACTGTCTTTGATTTCATTACTGTAGATTATTGCTTGTTTCTACAAATGATTAGTGTGATATAACTTTAAAGTACAAGAGAGAAATCTCTGTCTCTCTCTCTCTCCCTCCCTCTCTCAACATTTGTGTCTTTAGCTGCTCAGTATTTTTCAGCATTTTAAAGATGTCCAACTTATGTTCAGCAAATAAATATTTTAAAGATTCATAATAAGGAAAGCTGTAAGTAAGGTGAGCAGAAGGCTCTTCTTTCCATGGAGGACAGAATTTATTTCTAGCTATTCATTAAACACCTGATAGATTATTACTAATTACTTTTCTTAATCTTGGATCCAAATTTGATAAGCCTATCTTTGCCATCAGGCACATGAATTCATATAATTCAGCACATCTGTATTTTACATGAAATGAAGAAATAATGTTGTTTAAGGCATAGCCCGTTAACGAACTCTTTCAGATTCCATAGGGTACTCATTAAACTTGCAACCACTCAGCATCTCTGGGATTAGGGTGTAGAACTCTGAATGTTTAACAAGCTCTTTCTGTGATTCATATGCATACTGAAGCTGGAGAAACCAGTGAAGTATTGTGTTAAATGACCTTCTTCTATGATTCTGCATTTGCCTCTGTAGCTGAAATAGTATATATTGACCATCTGGTGAAAGAGCAATATCTGTAGTTATTGCTCATGTAGATTGCTACTGCAGGAAGTTCCCTAGTAATTCTTGTCAGCCACTAAGCAATGTGATGTTTTATGTGAGTAATGCCTATTCTTTGCATTATTCTGTACTAAATTACATTATTTCTCATGCTTTGTGTCTCTGGGAAAAATAAAACTATGGTATGGTAATTTCTCTTAGGAAGCATTTCTGGTTGTATAGATCATGCAGTTCATGAATCAGATTCTTCAAACTCTTTTAGGGAGTAACCCAGGTATTTTAGAAAGCTGTAGCAATTTCTCCTGTGTTCTGGGTCCAACTTGGTATATTGATGATACAAGTTCTGCAAGTTGATTACAGCAAAGAGGAGTGAGAATCTCACTTAAGACTGACTGGGGAGAGAAAGTGATTCTCCATTGAGGCAGAAAATGCAATACAAAAAGTTGGAAAATAATCACAAAAATTCAAAGAATGGAATAATTTCCCCCTCTTTAGAAAATTGAAAGCAAATATTGGGGAAAGAGCAAACTATATGAGCAATAGCTGTCACCATTTCCATGAAAGGTGGGAAGTGAAGCGATTGCAGACTGAGAGGCAGCACAGGTGTGCTTATCACGTTGAAATGGGCTCAGGAGGAGAAATAATCTTTTTTTGGAGCCCTGGCACTAAAATATAATTAACTTCTGTCTGCTTCCACGATTCAGCCTGCTTTATAGTGTTGCTGAAAATGCTCACAAGTTGGGGGTGGAAGCCAAAAGCATTATCAGGAACTTTCATGGACTTTTGAGGAGGGAATAATTGGAACAGGCATTTGGTGTGAGGAAAATGGGATTTTTCAACTGTGACTGGCTAGGAATGTAATGTCTATATGCTGCACACACTAATAGTTTGAGGCACAGAAGCACACATGCAAACATATGTATCTGTGTCATGGTTTTCTTAATTAAAACCTCTTAATGTATCTTGCCAGGGAATTCTAGCTGTTCACATAGTTTCACAATATCTGAGAACCACTCAGCCATAGTGCTGAAAAATGATGACATGTGAAACTTCTCTACTCTTGCACTCATAAATACAATAGATAAATAGTACGGAGAATAGTCACTTTATATCAGTGCCATATTGTAAATGTTAATACAGAATTCATGAACTATTCCTGTCTTTCGGAAGCCTACCATCATCACCTGTATTCTTCAACACTGTCTGATAGAATTTAAATTCTAACATTCAAAGAAGTGTGGGTTATTTGCCAAAGTAGAAATGCTCCTTAGCATCCATAATGGTTGAGAGGAAGTAATTACTCGTTCATGTATTAAAGGAGGTCTACTGTTATCTCCTTTAATTTGGTAGGTGTTTGGAAATTGTCAGGTACCAGACGACAGAGAGAATCTTCCATGTAAACCTTGGTTTCATTTCCAAAGTTATAAAGTGAAAAATTTTATGGAAAATCAGAGTGTAGGAAACATATTGGAACTTAGTCTATACATTGGTTAGCAACAAGGGATTATTGTTTGAGTGTTTTGGGTTAGGTCCAGCCTGGTAGATGCTCCTTTAGTGGACAGGATGATAAACAGCTGTAGTGAGGAGGGTAGACAGACAGCGACTGTATTGGATGATCAGCACCACCCACAACTCTTCTGATAACATGCCTAGGAAGACTACTGTGTAGTACAGACATAAAGTACTTCCCCTCTTTAGTGAGGCCACCCAAGGATTCTTCACTCAATATTTTATATCATATAGAAACTGTCAAGAAACCAATGAGCCTAAGGGAATATGGATAAGCTAAATGGGACTGCCACACTGAGGGAGAGGCTAAACAGTTGATTCAGAAAGTTAGCAGCATTTTACAGTGTATTTATGACTTACAACTCTCAGAAAAACACTAAACCACTTCATGAATACAACCAGAAATCACCAGAGGAACCAGAAGAATCCACAATTGAGAGTCGTCTAGTTTCTCCACTGTCTGTGGGTCCAATATTGCAGTCATAAGTCTGCCTAGCCTGAAAAAGAAACATCAAATGCTCTGCTGTGTCTTTCCCTGTTAGGGAAAGCATACTAATGTACAGAGTCATGCTACTCACACTTACACTAAAGGCCTGAGTTCCTTCCTTAATGTCTGTGAGCCAAGACCTACAACTGCACTGCAGTGTAGAAATATATGAGCTGTGAAAAGGCAGATCTTGGAAAACTGTGGTGCATCCTCTCTTTTCAATGTTCTATGGGTCACCTGAATACACAAATCAGAGTTCCAGAAAGTTACCTCTTCCTACAGCCTGTTTCCCATGTGGAAAATCTAAAACATCTCTAAATCTAGGTCTAACTGGATGGTATGTCTTACTCAGCCTTAGATTGGAGATAGAGCAGCACCTAGTAAGAACAGATCTACTAAACATTCAGAAGTCATTTCTTAATGCAAGTGCTAGGAGCCAGAGTCGAGTACATTTCAGTCCTCAGCTTCCTGTATGTAGTGCAGAGACTGATGAACAGAAGAAAAGGGTTCCAAGGTGTATCTCTATCTATCTATCTATCTATCTATCTATCTATCTATCTATCTATCTATCTTCTATCTATCTATACACACACACTATACATACACACACACTCATCATATTATATATATATACTATTATATATATATATAACATATATAATATAATATAAAAACGTACTTGCAGCAAGCTTTTCTCAAGCTTTGCTATCTCCTTTCTGGCAAGTTCAAACCATCCATTAGTAGAACCATTCAGCAGTGACTGACCCACAGTAGACGACAGAAAGCTGTGTGTAGGGGTGATGGTGGTGGTTAAAACCTTGGGTGGGCAACAAGAGGATTATTTAAACATGCCAAATACATCTTTTTAAACATACATTTCCATGACTTATGCAAACCTTGTAGACATACCTAATCTAAATGACACAATGGTTATTAAACCACATTTGTAAGTTCACCACACATAGAAGCCCTACTCTGTTAATAGTTACTATTAGTGAAATCTAGTATGGTGAGAAATGGAGTTGGCTTTGAAATTATACACACATAATTTTTATCATACAGACATATAATTAATGCCATTTGTTGGGTGAAAAATCACAAGGTGGATTGAGACGTAGGGATGACATATCAAAACCCCAAAAGATCAATTCTTAAGATAGCAACATGTGTTCATTGGTTCTTTAAAGATATCTAACAGTGCAACAACATTCCAAGAAAAGCTTTAGGAATGGTGGAATCTATAATTATGGCATCCTGATAGGACATGCTATGATATGCAAGACCACTTCTTCTGCATAAGTTCTTATACCCTATCTGTCCTCAGTATGCAGTATAAAGTAAATTCTGCAGCAGATGGAGACTATTACATAAATCCACAACTAGTCAAAATGCAGAGAAAACTGACAGTAGGGATCTCAGCCCCAACTGACACTGCTACAACACAAGTCCTACATCTGAGGTTTAGAGAACATCTTGGAAGCATAGAAGTAGAAGAATTGTGAAAGCCAGAGGATCAGGATAATATCTGTATAAGAGAAGAAAATGAACCCATGAAATAACAACAACATGGTTGTCTGAACAAGACATGCAAAATGTCAACATAAGTTGACATGCCAAAGCAGATGTGGAAAATCTAACAAGGCTCCACCCATAAATGGAGAGCTATAGGACAATTGATGATTTCTGAGAGAAGGATAGTCTGTCTTCCAGAAGGATGAGCCCTGATAGTTAACCAACTCCATGTGGTCAGCCTTAAGCACATATCCATATGAGCAACACTGAGTGCACTCAACAGGTTGTGTGTGTGTGTGTGTGTGTGTGTGTGTGTGTGTGAAACAATATCAAATATAAGACTCATGAATTTAATAAATGGGAGTATACAGGAGAAGTTGGATGGAAAAAAATATGATATGGGAATGATGTAGATTCTGTGTAGAAATTCTCAAAACTAAATATAATAAAATAAATGTTAAAAGAAAAAAAAAAACCTGGTGAAAGTAGGTAAATTATCAGATCAAACACTAGCACTGAGAGACATATTCTGTGTTGTTTGCCTTGATCAACTCTTCAACTAGCACTCCCGCAGGACAAGATCTCAACTCCTACCTCTCAATTCTATTCCTGTTTAACTTGTAGGAGGAGCTAAGGTGGGAAGAGTAAGGAGAGGAAGAAGAAAAGGAAGAGGAAGAGTGAGGGAGAGAGAGATGTAGGAGGATGAAGAGTCATGCAGGTATGGAGAGCAGTAATGGGTAACAACTTATATTTAGGTTAGCTATTGGGAAGCACCTCTAATTGTATGGGAATATTGTTATTGAGACGTTATCAAATATATAAAGCCTTTGATTAATATTTAAGCATTAGAGCTTCATTTTCTACTGAGCCCTTGTGATTGGCGGGATGGTCTGGGCATTGCTCAGCCTTGTGGAGACAGCGTGGAAGATTGGCAGAGCCATCTCCCACACTGGGTCTCGTGGGTGGCAGGGCTGGTGTGTTTGGCTGGCCGTTTCTAGCTGTGGTTCACACGTGGCCTCTGGCTGTGGAACATGGCAGGCTGAGCTAGGCAGAGCCCTGCAGCTTAGATAGTCGACGTGACCAGTGCCATTTTAAATAATTACTTCAACACAACTCACAAATCCACCTATTTAAATTTTAAAATAGTTATTATGCTAGTAATGAGCAATGTCTTGGTCAAAGTTAGAAAGTATGGAAAAGAGTTAACCTGAAAAGTCAACAAATCTATATTTTTAATGGATACATTTCTTCCTAGTGTCAGAGGGACCACAATTTAACATAAGAGAGCAGTTTATAATCATCAAATTGATAATCTTAAAAAGTGATATAGTAGAGCCAAAGGATTCAAGACATTGCAGAAAAATGGTGATGCTCAAGCATTGTTTTCAAACCTGTAACTGCTTGAAGTCATCCACCCTCACTGTAGCTCTAGCTCCTTCTCCCTCCCTGCCTCTCTAAGTCAGAAAGAGAGAGAGAGAGAGAGAGAGAGAGAAGAGAGAGAAGAGAAGAGAGAGAGAAGGAGGAGGAGGAGGAGGAGGAGGAGAGAGAGAGGAGGAGAGAGAAGGAGGAGAGAAGCAGAAGAAGAGAAGAAGCAGAAGAAAAGCAGAAGAGAAGAAGAAGAAGAAGAAGAAGGAGAAATTGTCTATACTTTCAGTATTGCCATAATGTCTGGGGGTCTAAACAAGCAAGCAAGGAAACAAGCAAACAAAAACAGAAGCAATTGTAGCTCAGTGGTAGAATGCAAACAACCACAGACTAAAGTTTCAAAACCAAAACAATGCAACTAAACAAGAAGACAACCTCACATGCCTTAACATTTGGCTAACATAAATACATGTGTTTGGTGGAATATAATACAGAAATTTCAATCTATACTATTTTGCATGGAAATATTTTCATAATAAGGTAATTGAAAATGACACAATACAAAAGGAATATTCCTTCTTTTAGAAAAATTGAGAGACTAAAAATGGTGTTTATACATGTATATGTAAAAATATTGGTTAGGCATCCCTAATTCAAATATCCAAAATTTTCATATGATTTCAAAATAATTGCCAAAATGATTTCATAAGTGAAAAATTTCCATACTTCAAGTGAATTGCAGCCAAAATACAGATATAATAAAATACTATATAAAATTATCCTTTATACATGCATATATACACACATACATACATGGGGGAAGAATGCATACAAGGAAGTAAAGGCAATAGAAATAATGCTCATATTGTCTTATTTATTTTTCTTTGTTAGAGTACATTGCATTAATCATGTATTATTTATGTAATCAAAGAAAGTTATTTTTACTATACTAAAATGGATGAGGGAACAATGCCGTGACTGCTAATTCTGCAAGATAAATAAAGACGGTAGGAGGAGCTAAGGTGGGAGGAGTTAGGGGAGGAAGAGGAAAAGGAAGAGGAAGAGTTAGGGGAGGAAGAGATAAAAGGAAGAGGAGGAGCTAGAAGACAGGAGAGGAAAATGAGAAAGAGGAGATGACGTGCCTGTAGCAGTCAAAGGTAGTTGGTATATCTAGGTTGGGTATTGGGTTACACTTCTGATGTACAGGTATCTTGTTACTGATCATTATCAAATACATAAGCCTTTGATTAATCTTTAAGAATTAGAGTCTCATTCTCTTACTGGGCCCACATGGATGGCGGAATGGTCTGGGCAATGCCCTGCCTTATGGAGACAGTATGGAAGATTGGCAGAGCCATCTCTCATGCTGGCATCTATTGGGTGGCAGGGCTGGTGTTTCTGGCAGCCGGTTCTAGCTGCAGCACGCACTTGGCCTCCACCGAGAAACAATGGTGGCTGGGCTAGGCAAAGCAGCTGCAGCTTAAATAGTTGGCCTGAGTGAGAAGACTTTTTAAATAATTACTACAACAAAGGACAACGTCCACAACCATTTAGTGTTGTGTCATAGTTAGCATCAGGTGTCCATATGGCATAGCTTGGGAGAGAGAATATCAATAAAGGAATTGGCTACATCAAAGTGGTCTGTGGGCATATCAGTGGGGCATTTTCTTAATTGCTAATTGGTGCAGGAGGGCCCAATCTACTGTAGGCCATCCATGTTGGATAGTGCCGTGATGAGCAGGTTGTCCTGGGCTGTTTAAGGAAGCAAATGACCAAGCCAGGGAGAATGAGCCCCTAAGTTGCATTCCTTCATAGTCTCTGCTTCAGTTCCTGTCTTAGCATCCCTTAATGATGGACTTTAATTGTAAACCAAATCAATCTTTTTTCCCCTAAGTTGGTTTTAGTCAGTGTCTTTTCAAGCTCAAAATAAATTAGAACAAGATTTGTTTCAAAACCAGAAAAACACTGGGATGTGTTTCAGGCTATGTTCTTCAGATAGCAGTCTCTGAGAGTTCATGTACAGGATGCTGACTCTGAGATGGAGACTGTGAGGAGGATGCTGAGCAGGAATTTTACTGAGGAAGTGCAAATATGTTGAAGAGAGGAAAGAAAACACTCGTGGGCAATGCGAGAAGCCAAGTTCTCCTATTGTTACAGTGATAGCTTCACTTACTCCTATTGAGATCCAAAGAACTAGGATGTCCATTTATCACTGTCCTGAACAGATGAGCTGGCTGGCATCCTACAGTTCCTGCCCTTGTGTTGATGTCCTGTACATGGTTATTCTTGGAGGGAGCATAGTTGAGGTTATCTCTGAGGTTGCTGAAGCCAACAATGGTCTCTTAATGGAACTGAAGGTCCTACATGAGTAGGGAATTCATGGATATTGCATCCCACTATCCTCCAAAGATGACCCCTTACACTGATTCAACAATGCTAGCTGACCAGTTGAATATAAGATTTTGTTCCGTTTCAGAATCACATCATGAGGTCAATTCAAAGAGACAGTTCCACGGGCTAATTTATTTTTATAATAGAGGTGGGCTCGTTCTCTGGATAAACAAAGGTGGTTAAGGTGGTTCCCATCACTTTCCAGGGATCTGTAATGGAAGGAAAATCATGTTACACAACACTAGCACTGCTTAATGAGTGCTCAAGACAGATGCTGCATGCTCGTGGCAGAGGAGCAACATCATTTTTTTATTTTATTTATTTTTTTTTTTGCAGGTGCAGTTCACTTATTCATAGTAAAAGAAAGATACAGTTTCTTCTTGAAATATTAAACTATGCAAAAGCTGAAATGTTAAAGACTGTTTTAAAGAAAGACGTTGGGAAAGGATAACATAAGATATAGTTTTGGTGTTTTGTTTTTTCTTTTTTGTTGTTTTTTTTTGTTTTTCTTTTTTTCTTCTTAGTTTTCTTTTTTTTAAAATTTATTTAGTTATTTAAATCACATCATAATTTACTTATTTACACAGGGATTATAAACGCAAAAAGGCAGGATGTGGGGAAGGGAATGACACCAGAGCATAGGTGTTCAGGGGGAGTACGGATACCATTCAGAACAGGGTATCAGCTGGATGTAGGTTCAGGGGACAGGTCACTATGACTCTGCCTATGATTCACTTGTCCTTATCTAAGTTGGTACTGTCCACCGAAGCTGCCTATTTATAAGACCTATGACTACTTGGGCTGGTAAATTTCCGCAGAAGCCGCCTGTTTACAATAGCTTATAGCCTGCTGTTTCAGTGTTTTTCCACAGAGACCCAAGACTTGGTGTTAGCATGTATGTATGTCAGGACTATTGCTGACTTTAGGCGAGGAGGAACATCTTAATGTCAAAGCACGAATGTTGGAAAACAAGCTAGCCAGATGGCTTTGGAAGCTATTTTGCATTTCCAGGTACAGCAGATCATCTTCTCAAAGCACCAGGTAGATGTGAAAACAGTATTTACACTATCTAGATCAAAATATCTTTCTTTCTCTTTTTATTCATGATCTTGTGTCAAACTGTTTAAAATCATATGTGAGGGTACTGTAAACTGTCACTTTGACATAATCTCAAATCACCTGGAATATGGGCCTAGGAACATGCCTGTGAGGGAATATTTTGATTGTGCTAATTAATATAGAAAGTCTGATATTAATTGTACATGGGACTGTTTCCTTGCCAAGGACCCTGGAATGCAAGAAATAGAGAAAATGAGCTGAGCACAAGCAGTCATCATTGTGGTGTTACTGACTGTGGGTCCCATATGACCAGTTTCTTTAAGCTATTGTAGCCTTGACTTTCTCGTCTTGATGCACTGTGGCTTGAACTGTGAGCTAAAATGTAACCTTTCTCCTTGAAGTTACTTTGATCATAGTATTGTTGTCACAGTAAGAGGAAAAGAAATGAAAGATATGCTTTAGGTTAGTTACAAATTTACTGTTTAAAGGAGAGCCTTGGGTGTTTGTAGGGAGAGCATGTAGAATGTGGACTAGCACCAAACACCATGAAAGATGCCATAACAAGGTAGATCAAGGGTGCTCTGAAAAGAGCTGACTGCTAAACAAACTTGAGGCATAATTTTTATTATGTTCCTAAGCTGTAATGTATTCATTCATGTATTTAAATGAGCTTCCAAGCAAAACCAGTTTCATGGGACATTGCTGAATGACATACCAAACTCCAATGGCTCCCCAGGAAAATCTTGGAAATATTTGCACCACGATATAAAATTTGCATTTCCAGGTATAGCAGATCATCTTCTCAAAGCACCAGGTAGATGTGAAAACAGTATTTACACTATCTAGATCAAAATATCTTTCTTTCTCTTCTTATTCATGATCTTGTGTCAAACTGTTTAAAATCACATGTGAGGAATAATATTGCATCAGACAAATTAATTACTTGGATTGTGTGACAAATGTATATGACAACATTGTTAGGCTATATATAGATTTGTATATATTGTATATAATATACATTATATAACATGTAAAAATAATGTGTAATATATATTTATTATATATTTATATATAATATAATATATAATTACAATATTATAATATATAACATAATATATGACATATAAATATATAATATAATATATAAATATAATAATATATAATAAAATTTATTTGTATATGTTGGCAGGCTATCTATACATATAGGCTATAATACTGACACCTCATGAGCAAACTCAGGGCAACACACTACCTTGCTAAGTGTAAAGCCCACTCCTCAGTTACTTTCTCAAGTGAGTATGAAGTCTTATGGCTGCTCTTATTCTGTGATCAGCATCTTAGTATTTGTTTGAAGTCTATTAAGAATACTGACGCCATTGGAAGCAGCCAGAAATTTCCTTTTATCTAAGGGTTCAGAACACAACAACAACAGCAAAAGTTTCTTCATCCCTGGAAGATATGCTATGTACCAGAAAGTTTAAATTGTTTATTCAGTCCCACATAACTGTGAGTATCACCATCTGTGATTGTGGTCTTCTGTGGTCCATCCCCCAGTTCATAAGAGGAGCCCAACGCCTGCTTCAACTTACTCCAATATTTCCTCAACAAATAATACTAGAAGGTTACAAAAGGTAAAAGGATGACTCATACCACCATGAGCTTACTGATAGGATAGATAAATAGAGCATTAAAATCAAGGAGATTGTCACGTGAAGAAGCCATTCCTATCAATACTGAAATTGTAGGCAGCGTGCCACAGAGCACATTTGCAAGAAGAAAAGTTTCATTGTAATTGTAATAGATAGTCTTTTCTTATTTGCTGACAGATAAGATAGCAGAATCTGGGTGTTCATGGGCAGAATGAATTTGTCTACCAACCTGTATATTTCAGAGACCAATATGCTTCTAGAAAATCTGGCAATGGCCCTGGGCAGGAACTATATACTTTTGAAAAACTGGAGATCCCATAAATTTCTGTTTTGTTTTTACTTTATTTAAAAATTAAAACTGAGAAAAATGACTTCCAAACTGTTTTTTAAATTAGAATAACCCTGGAACATGTTTACACGAGCATTGTATGCAAATCACCAAATTCATCAAAGCAAATTAAATAATAATGACTCCATACTTCTACATATGTATAAGTACCTTCAATATTTTGTAGAAAACAATTTTATTCTAAGATCAATTTCTTCATTCAGTCCAGTAATATGTAAAAAGTACATAATCTAGTTATAATATTTTCTTTACATTACAGTACATGAAGAAAAATCAGTCCTGTCACACGTATATAGATGAAAAAAAATTATCTATTAGATACAATTATCTAAAAATATTTTTACATAATTGTAGAGATTTCTTTGATACAACACTAAAATTTAACAAATGCCAGTTTGTCAAAGCGAGAGAAACTAGAACCGCATATTAGTGATTGATATTTAACTGTCAGATTAAAATCCAATGACCTATCTTATACTTTAAATGTATCATTTGGCTATGTATAACTGTAATGTAATACACTGGTCACTAGAATACCATTAGTTCACAGACTTGAATGATTTTTATTCAAATGTTACTATAAAATATTCCCAAATCATATTCACTAATATGATCAGCGTTAAAATTTTATTGCTTTATTCAAGATTTTCTTTGGTGAAATGGTATTTTTATTTAGTCAAAGTCACAGAAGTAAAGAATATCACACCTGCTAACACAGTGTGGCATTGAGTGGTGATAAAATGCGTCCATTTTTACTTGTCGTGCTTTTCACATTAGCTGTGTGAGTAATGTTCCAGCAGAAAAGTAAAGTTAACTTTATTGTGAACATTGTTGGACCTCGAGAATCCAGTTACAGTGTTTGAGGAGGAGCCATTTTACACACATTGAAACTTCTGTTTTAAGGTCTTATTCTCACTGATAGTTTTTGTTCGGGGATGGAGCTGTGGTATCATTCTTGGAATTGAGACTAGGATGGAGGAAAGCCCCTGCCAGGCATCTGAGGGAGTAGGATGCTTAGTGCTGACTTTTCATCCCGGTCTAGGCATTGCCTTGTGTGGCATTGCTGGGGATGCAACAGGTATCTAGTGTCAACCAAAGGAATAAACCATGGTACAAAGTGGGGTGGTGAGTAAGGAAAAAGAAGACTTGATATCTTGGTAAAATTGTAGGCCTACTGATCAAAGCATTCCTGAATAAAACTTTTCAGGACTTGAAATGAATTTTTCTTTTATGTGAATATATAATGATAATACTGTGAACACCCACCCATGTGTAAATAATATGGAATTTGAGGCATGACAGGAAGAATATGTGGTAAAATTCTGGGAATCTACTGGCAGAGTAGAATGAACACCAAGGAATCTACAATATTTTATTAAATCTTACTCAAGGTGACTATTGATTCTTTAGAGTTGCATTAGATAGAAATACCAATTCTTCCTAGTTTCCTATATGATTTTAATGTCTTATTAGCTTTTATTACAGATGATGAATCATTATCTATTAATAACTTTGTTACTTTTTAAAGAATCAAAATCAGAGCATTTCTGAAGCCCTCACTTCAAATTTTAGACACTCAAACCAGAAGTTCTTTTATTGCTCAGGATGGTATCCCCAACTGTATCCTTTGCATATGTCAGGATCTTCAGGGAATGCAGATAGTATTTCCCATCATGGACAGATGTGGTACTTGTTGAACTAAAAGGGACAAATTTACTTTCTCCCACCTTCCCAATATATTAATGGATCAGGTACAGGAATGTTTAATAAACACATCCATTAGGAAAGAGAAAAAGTAGGAGATGCTTAGCAGAGTTGTTCAATTGTAAAACTCCATCAGTTCTGAATCTTTTCTCTGTACATTTTCTTGGATGAAATCGCACAGGTGGTGGTTCAGGAGGGAGAACATACAATGATGATGTGTGCTAGAACTATCTAAATCTACTTTTCAAATCCAAAGAATCAATCTTTTACCATAAACCATGGGGCTTTAGCATATATAATAGTCAAGTAATTTGTCTTATACAACATAATTGTAAAATGCTGGATAAACTCATCATAGCCAAACTTCTCTTTGATGCCTTCATGTATTTTCCTTGGAATCTATGTGTTGCTCTCATGAGGAGAGGGCACCCCAGAATGTTGGAGCTACGAGGTGCAAGTTCATCTTTTTTCATCAGCTCACCTAAGACCAGTGCCTGGAACACAATCATCCCCATCTTGGGAGGCCAGCCACCTTTAAACCATTGATGGGTGTTCCTGTCAGTGGAAAAAAAAAACAACACAAAAGGCAAAAGGGATCCTAAGAAGAGTCAGCACAGATGTGCTCTGAATGCAGTGAGATACAGTCCCTCCTCAGGGAGCCTGCCTAAGTCTAAGTGACCACTGAGATTTCAGTTTTAACCTGAGTGGACATAAACTGGTAGTTATATTTATTATTATGTAAACTATATATATACATAGCTTGTGCTATTTCCTATATGTGATGTATTTCAAAATTTTAGCAAAGAAAACTGCAGTAAAGTCTGCTTTTGGCACAAGGGTGAGAAGACATTATGAGACCATTCTTCAGAGTGGAATTTTTGGTTTTGGGGGCCATGAAAGAGGCAAAAATTCACAAAATGTATTTTTAAATACATTTTATAATAAATAAATACATAAAATATAGTATCTTTTGTTTTTAAGATTATAATTACATCATTTCTCCTTTCCTTTCCTTCCTCCAAACCCTCTCACAGACTAGTCTTGCTCTCTTTCAAGTTCATGGCATCTATTTTTTATTTATTGTTTTTATATGTATATACATTTATATACATATATATATACATTCATATTCTTAAATACATAATATACATATTCTTAAATACATAAAAGAAGATACATATTAGTAAATACATGATTATAATCTACTCAGTCTATATAATGTTACTTGTATGTATATTTTCAAAGAACACATTTTTTTTAAAAAATTGTATAATACTTGAAGTTCCTTTGTGATCTCTTAGTGAGACAGGAGTCAGTTTCTTGTAACAAGTCAGGGCAGGGCCCTTGGTGGATCCTGAGGTACATATGACTACTCCCTTGACTGGTCTGGAGGAGTACCACATGACTGATCACATTTTGTTTGGACCCAGAGAACATACATAGGGTCTGTGGACTTCTGACATTTTTAGTCCAAAATACTCTCAAAAAACTAATACCACTAAAGATTCACTTGGTCTCCATATATTTTCTGCCATAATACTCCCCAAAGCCATCAAGTAGTACACCACTGTCACAGGTTCTTACCTTTTCTTTTTTATTTATTACTGTTATTCTTTTACATTTCAGTTGTTGCTCCCCTCCCAGTTCCACTTCCCACAGTTCCTCAAACCATTCCTCCTCCACCCTGTGTCCAAGAGAATACTCTCCCACCCCCCATCCAGGCCTCCCCACTCCCTGGGGCCTGAGTGTTAGGCACTTCTTCTCCTACTGAGGCTAGACCAGTCAGTCCTCTGCTGTATATGTGTTAGGAGGCCTCAGACCAGCTAGTGTATCAGGCCTGGTTGGTAGATCAGTGTCTGAGAGATCTCAGGGGTCCTGGTTGAGACTGCTGTCTTCCTATGGGGTTGCCCTTCTCCTCATTTTCTTCCAGCCTTTTCTTAGTTAAATAACAGGGGTCCCTGTTGCATGTACTTTTGCTACCCCAGCTAAACTCTGGAAACAGGTCATGCTACCAGCCCCCACCCAGCTTCCCTTGAATCCATGGATAAAAGACACATACAGCTATTCAGTTTCAACTTGCCTTCTTGGCACAATTACTGTGCATAATTAAACTCCCGTTACTAGCATTCCCTTGTCAATACCCTTAGTTCCTAATCTCCCACCTGCCTTAAACTTTAGTTGTTAAACTCCCCTTAGCAACTGCCTGTAGGAGCACCCACAGGCTGCCTACTCCTCCCTCAGACCTCAAGTGTCTAGTCAACTTTTCTCCATCAAAGAGTGATGAACTCTCCTCCTCTTCCTCCTCCCTTGCATCTCTCCACTTGCATCCGAGGACCCAAAAATCCTGCTTATTCCTTCTGCCCAGCAACTGGTCCACGGCCTCTTTACTGACCAGTTGGAGAATAGGATCTCAGCATCAGAACTACAGGTCCCTGAATTCAGTCCATTGGTTGGGTTGTTTGGATGTAAGAATCTGCATCTGTCTCAGTCAACTGCTTATTGGGCCTCTTAGAGGACAGCCATGCTAGGCTCCTGTCTGTAAGCACACCATAACATCAGGTCAGGCCAAGGATCCTCCACTTGAGATGGATCCCAAGTTAGGCTGGTCACTGGATCTCCTTTCCCTCAGTCTCTTCTCTATTTTCATCCCTTCAGTTCTTTTAGACTGGAACAATTCTGGGTCAGAGTTTTTGACTATAGGATGCCAACCCTATCCCTCCACTTGATGCCCTGTCATTCTACTGGAGATGGACTCTACAAGTTCCCGCTCTCCACTATTGAGCATTTCATCTAAGGTCCCTCCCTTTGGGTCCTGAGAGTCTCTCACCTCTCAGGTCTCTAGTACTTTCTAGGTGGCCGCTTCACCTCCTACCTCTAGATGTTTCATATTTTCATTCATTCTGCTGGTCCTCGGGGTTTCTTTCTTATCTCCCCTTCCCATACCTGATCATGTTTCCTTTTTCCCCTCCCCATCTCCTCTCCATCCAAGACCCTCACTCCTTCTGCCTCCTGACCAAGTGGGATTGAAGCATCCTCACTTGGTACCTTCTGCTTGTTAAGTTTCTTGAGTTCTGTGGTTTGTATCCTAGGTATTCTATACTTTTTTGGCTAATATTCACTTATTAGTGAGTATATACCATCTATGTCCTTTTGGGTCTGAGTTACCTCACTCAGGATGATATTTTCAAGTTCCATCCATTTGCCTGCAAAATTCATGATGTTCTTGTTCTTAAAAGCTGCATAGTATTCCATTGTGTAAACGAATCACATTTTTGGTGTCCATTCTTTCGTTGTGGGACATCTGAGTTATTTCCAGCTTCTGGCTATCACAGATAAGGCTGCTATGAACATAGGAGAGCATGCACCTCTGTGGTATGGCATCTTTTGGGTATATGCCCAAGAGTGGTATAGCTGTGTCTTCAAGTATATCTATTTCCAGTTTTCTGAGGAACCTTCAGATTGATTTTCAGAGTGGTTCAATAAATGGTGCTAATCTAACTGGCAGTCTGTATGTAGAAAAATAAAAATAAATCCATATTTGTTACCTTGCACAAAACTCAAGTCCAAGCTGATCAAGGACCTCAACATAATACCAGATACACTGAATCTAATAGAAGAGAAAATCGTAAAAGAGCCTCAAACTCATTGGCATGGGGTAGGGGGGATTTCTTAAACAGATCTCCAATGGCTCAGGCTCTAAGATTAAGAATTGATAAATGGACCCTCATGAAACTGGAAAGCTTCTGTAAGACAAAGGACATAGTCAATAGGACAAATTGGCAACCTACGGATTGGGAAAAATCTTCACTAACCCCAAATCTGATAGTATCCAAAATATATAAAGAACTCAAGAAGCTAACCTACAAAAAAACCCAAAAAAAACCAAACAAACAACAACAACAACAAAAAAAAACCAAAAACCCCAGACAACCCAATTTAAAAATGTGGTATAGAGCTAAACAGAGAATTCACAACAGAGGAATCTCAATTGGCTGAGAAGCACTTAATGAAATGTTCAAAGGTTTTAGTCACCAGGAAAATGCAAATCAAAACAATCCTGAGATTCTACCTTATGCCAATCAGAATGGCTAAGATTAAAACCCTAGGTGACAGCACATGTTGGAAGGTTGTGGAGAAAGAGGAACACTCCTCCACTGCTGGGCGGATTGCAAACTCATTCTCACCTTTTCTTAATAACTCTTCATTCATTCTGCTGACTCAGTACCTACATTTTCTTATTCTTCTTTGACATGACACTTTAAAAGAATCTACATTATAAAGACATCCAGACTTTGTGAGAGATAATTATGAATCCCAGGCTAGAACAGAAGACATCCTCTAATATTTAGGAAAAGGACATTTACATGTTTGGACGAAGGGATATATTTAGTGTCCATAGCAACAGGAACATTCTTAATGAACATTGCTGCAGATTTATTAAATTGATTACTTTTTCCAATTGTGCTTGCTGAAGTAGAATGTTTATGTTAGATCAAGATTCCCCATAATAATTAATTAGAACTTGCCAGCAACTTAACTAATATTGGAAGGATGCTTGATTTCATTTTATCCTACGTTTTCTGTATGGAAAGTAAATAAAAGAAACCTTCTGCAGCTGGTGGAAGGGGTCAAGGACAAAACAGAGCTTCCCAGATACCTTTCCTTTCCAGGGAGCACAACTCTAAAATTTTACTCACAGTGGATAATATTCCGTGCCTCTCCTTTAGTAATAGAGGGTGATCAATAAGAATGCAGAAGGGCCCTTTATTATGTTATTTTTTAGATATAATTATAATATATTCTTATTATAATAGTTTTTCCTCTTATTGAAAATAGATTTTTTTCTCACATAATATATCTTCATTACTCTTTTTTTTCTCCCTTTATTCCTCCCAGTTCCTCCCCATCTCTCCTCCCATCCAGATCTACTCCTTTTCTGTTTCTCATTAGAGAAGAACAGGCTTCTAAGTGGTAATATTAAGATACAACAAAACAAAATTAATAAGACAAAACAAAAACTATCACATCAATGTTGGGCAGGACAAACATAGAGAAGTAAAAGAGTCAAGAGAAGGCACATGAATCAGAGACACAAGGTTCACATACCCAGAAGTTTCATAAATATTCAGTTATTCTGATACATATCTTTTATACACTAATACTTCAAATAGCTGTTTTCCACTTATTTACAATGTTAATCTTTAAATACTGATTTGGGCATTGACATAAAGAGAATATGTTCCAAGATATGAGCAAGATTCATGGGCTACAGATTTGCTCATGAGCTCTCAGAGTTTAACCATGGGTTTCTGAAGAGAAAAGATCCAAAAAACTTCCTAAAAAACCTGTAATGAGCTCCATGCAGGTCACTCTTGATTGGCCATTTTAAGGTATATACATGGAAATGGCCTGGTGTGGACTCTAAAACAATTTCATGAAATGCTTTATCTGTGCTGCTAATTTGAATGGTCAAATGTTCCTATGCTCCAGTGGGTAATTGATTCTCAGTAAAAATCAGCTGCAACATTGGAAACAACAGAGTAAAGCAATTTCTTTCCTCTGCCATAATTAAAATCAGGTTGTAGAGTTGATGAGGGAACTAAGCACCAATGTCAGCTCTCACAGTAGCTGACACAGGGCTGATGAACATCTCCAAGGCCAGCAATCTCTCACCTGCACACCATAGCACAGCAGCTGGCATTCCACAAAATAACAAAACAGATCGATCACATTCTACCTACTATGTAAGTGTGATGCTGTACAAATTATCCCTGAGCTCTAAGGACTGGATGTCAGAGTGGGGACTAATATGTCAGGTGCTTTGCCAAAAGATTGAGCGAAGCTCTTTGATGGAGAGCTCCTCCTGCACAGTAATAATACTAGGGTTTCAAATGGTTTGTAAAGGAAGGCAGCATTTGACATCATGTGGGGAATGCCAGGAATCCTGTTTGGATAACATTGCCCTGTTGGTGTTCCTGGCATACAGGGTACACTCATATAATTACTCTTGATAGTAAGTGTTGTTGAAGAAATCAAGTGGATCACTCATTATTATGCTGCTGGGTTTGTTTGCAGGCATGAAGGTGAAATTTAAGTGCAGAATTAGGACAGTCTTAGAAAATGGTCTCTCTGAGATATTAAGAGACTTATCCAAAGACTAACAAATAAGTCTCCCTGGTCCATACACTCTGAGCAGAAGAACAGAAGGGATAGGGGAGACTAAACTGTTCTTAGACATACATAGGGACTAACATAATGTAAATAATTTGCCACACACATAAAAGCATCACATTGTTAGGACTTTAACCACTTGGTAAAGCAATGCTAGCATTAGGGTTTTATAAAATTAAATTTTGTCATTTTTATACTTTGTTACTTTCTAAAAAGACATATGGAACTACTGAGCCTTACTAATTAATTGTTCTCCATCCCTTTAAACTGAACCTATCTTTTATTTACAAGAATACTTTCATAAACCCATATAATGTCAACTCCTAAGCATGGTCTCAGAAAACCCTGTATTTGTTTGATCCTCTATATCAGAATGCCTAAGAAAGGCACCAAAGACAAACTTGCTTGTTCTCTTCCCATTTCTCAGTGCTACCAGTCTTCGGTCTGTGGGCTGGAGATTCCACCTCCTCACACTTCCTGCCTGAGCCGGTTTGTATAATTGACATCCCAAATCCCCTAGTTATGTTCTCGATCTAATTAGATATAATTGAAGACAGGGAATTTTTGTTTCTATAAAGCATAACATTCTCCAGAGAAGGGAGAGGATAAATTGACATCTCATCATATCAAAGACAGCGGTGAATTAACAAGTGCACACAGTGATGTTTTAGTGGGGTTTGTCCTCAGCTGTCCCACAGACTGTGAGGCTTCTGGCTAGAGATGTCAAGTACAAATAAACATGAGTGGAAGGAAGTATAAACACCCTGTGGTAAACAAGGCGTTTCAGTTCTGCTTCATTTTAGCCTTTACTTCTTATAGCAAATGGGAAAACCCTCCTTGTTTGCAATCTAGGTTTGCATTTTAAATTAAAAAATGGCAGCAAAATTAGACATATTTTTGAGGATTTTTTTCATTTATGCTATGAACTCATAATTCATAAAATCTACAGTTTACATAACACCAGAAACCAAGCAATATCAATCTTAAGAAGAGAATTTCATCTTATATAGGAACTCTTATTTTAAAACTTTAATTATTTAATTTGAAATTAAAATGTGATATAAAGTGGACATCAAATTGGCACAATGCAAATATCAGTGATTAAACAGCAAGGAAAATAGCTAGTGTTCACAAATTGTGTAATTGATTTTGCTTCATGAAATGAAAGACTGTCAGAATTTATTAAGGCAACATTTGATCTTATTTTGTGGGCATTTCCTGTATTCATCAACGTAACATTTTCATTTGTCAGGGAAATATTTCTCATAACCTCAGGAAAGTTAAGGCCCCGTTACTCTTAGCTACTCATTACATGGTCTTTGGTGGGGATTGAATCCCTACTATGGCACTATTCATAGAACCAGGAATAAAAATAATGTGGTGAATGAAACAAAAAGAATCTTTCTCTCGGGAGCTGAAGGACAGAAAGTAGTTCACAAGAAGGTAATACATATTGTAAGGGAAAGTGTAGCCAGTAACGAGAGGCCTGGAGTAGGTTCGGCTAAGTGTAAAGAGGGTGGGGCAAGCCTCACCATCAAGTAAAGAATCTGAGAACAAAAAAAAGAAAATGTAAAAAAGAGGCAACTTGAGCAAAGTTTGTGGCAGATTCACTGGCTTGGAGGGGGTACTGATGGTTAATCTAGGACACTGTTATTGTCTGATTCTGAGAAGTCCCCCAAAGTCTCATGATTAGTGTCTTGACCTCTGAATACCAGCTGATAGGCTTTGAGAAAATTATTGCATCCCATGGACTCTGAATTAACAAATGAATTAACCATTTGATGGATCCATAGTATGATGACTTTATCAGGAAGGTGTGGAAAGTAGGAACCGGGGTCTGTTGGGCAGAGGCAGGTTACTATGGGCAAGAAGGAAAGATTTGTCTTCTCTTCTTCCCCTTCTACCCTTCCCATTTCCTGTCCACCATACAGTGAGCAATGTTATTCTCCTCTGCCTTGTTCTACTTTCTCATAGCCCAGAAGCAATGAGCCACTGAGTAGTAATGGCAGTAATCCCGTGTCTTTCAGGTATTTCACAGCAATGAGAAGCTAATACAGGCACAGTGAAGTAAAATGGTCAAGGTGGTGATACAGATCAGAGGTGAGAGTGTGGGAACAGGGTACCCAGTATCCTGATAGTCATCCAAGAAAAGTATCCAGAGGGTTTGTCCCCAACCTTGTTGTGGCTCAGGCCTTATGTGTCTGTCATAGAGAAAGAAAAAAAAAAATCTGGGTACCATGCACAGGGCTGGAGACCAAGACTTCCTTAACAGATGACAAAGGAAAACTATCTTGATACTTCTGCAAGAAATATGGCAGCAACTAAACACCAGATCTAGATCCCTTGCTTCCTGCTGGCCTCACACCTCCAGCATGGAAGAAAACCAAGAAAGCTGCCGCTTTGATGGAGACAAGCCACTTAAAGTGGTTTGGCTTGGTTTGGGTGTCTTTTGGGAAATGTATGGTGAGCATCTCCAAAGTTCACACTATTTTAGTAGTTGTGCTGTTACTTTTGTTTGAGCTGAGTAGAGAACATTTCGCAGTAAATGTAAATGAAGATACTGCCTCCTCCTTGCCAAGATACAGTTGCAGCCTCACTGGCCACCTTGCAGTAGCTTGAGCATGCCAAGGATTTCCCCAGCTTGTGTCTTTAGCACGCCCTCTTCTTTATCCTTAAGATGAACTTACAACTATTTTTGCCCTCACTTTTCTGACTTTTTCCTTCTTCTATTTCATGACCCAAAGTCCTTAGGAGGTATGCTGGGATCTAGAGTGGAGTAACCACTCTCTCTGCTCCTTTATCTTCTTTCATAGGCAATTTTGCAATATTACAATTTGCAAAAGTACACTTATAGGTTTTTGCTGCTACTTATTGATGTTGTCTATCACAATGCTTTATGTTTAAAGTGTCTCTCTGCAGTGCACATGTTGGAACCCCAGCTCGTAGTGCAGTGATAGGACACAGTGTCTGATGGAGGGAGTTTGGGTGGTGTATGTAAAACCTCATTTTTTTCTGTCAGGGGTTCATGGCTAGTTGGTCTTCCTGGAAGTGATTGTGCTGTAAAAATGAGTGAGTCTGTAAGTGGTCAGCTTTCTTCTGTCCATGTGGTGCTTTCTACCATGTTCTGAGCCATCTCTGAAGGTCTTTCCAAGATACTCCTGAGACAGTGCTTTTATTCCCTTGAACATGGTTACACATCATGAAACAGAAATGCTTATTTCTTTATAAATTACCCAGTCTATAATAGTCTATAATAAGTATAGAAAATTGAATGGTACATAATAAGTGCCGAAAGAATAGAATAAATATGTTTTATTAACAATGTTGCTTAGGGAGTGCCTAGGAGATCATATTACTATAGATATTTTATAAAAATGAAACAGTGAATGAATGAGTAAATGAATAACAGAGAGCATCTTGGATAACAAATGAAGGAATCTTCTTATTGTTTTATGGCCAAACTACTCTACCGTTAAAAAATCCTGAGACCCAGACAATATTTCAGGTTCAAGCACAAGCCTGACAAATTGAGTCTCATATCAATCATGTTTCTGAGAGCTATACTTTTCCATTCATTTTAAAATTTCTAATATATTTTAATTAAAATATTTTATATAATTAAATCACTTCCTGCTTTCTTTTTTCCCCTTTGGCCTCTTCCATGTGTCTTTTTTCTAAGCCCTGCCATACTTCCCAGTTTACTCTCAAATTGAGGGTCTTTAATAATTTGATTATTATTGTTACACACACGCACAGCACACACATTTGCACAGACAAATAAATGCAACCTGCTGGATGTGCTTTTGTGATTATGGTTTCAGGGATGATCATTTTGTCTTGTACTGAATGTCCTTCCACTGTGTCATCTCAGTGGCTTTTCATCTCTTACTTGAGGACCAATGCAGTGTGCCCTCATCATCATAATTACTGAACACTGTAAGTCTTAAGTTGTTCAATGACAAGAATACATTCATGATTAATTGATAAATGCATCAAGGTAGAAACATGATAATAGATACATGATAGTGTATACGGTTACATTATTGGTTCATGATAGAATTCCGTGGCCATCCACTGAATTTGCTAGACATTGCTGATTTAAGTGTTACAAAGCACATGATAGTATTGATATTGTCAAGGAATTCCTCTGGTACTGAATTATAGTTTCATGGAAACAGTGACCCAGATTTATTTTCTGAGGTAGAATCTCACTATGTAGCCCAGACTGGCTTTGTGTTTACAATCCTTCTGCCTCAACCTTCAAAAGCTGACACCACAGGTATGTCTTAACTTGCCTAGTCAATAGCAATGACATTTTTTGAACAAGAATAGGTGCTGCATGGAGTATAGTAGATACTTAGATAGTAGGACTTAGTAGATATCTTAGTAGGATTTAGATAATGTTGTGAAAGTGAAGATAATTATCAATTTTTTGTACCTACTGTGTACCAAGAGTTCTGATAAAAAGCAGTAATCGCCTTTTAGCTTTTATTGGATGGGTAGTGAACAAATGGTAGAGATTTCCTTTAGACTGAAACTTGTTTTCTTCTGATCCAGTTATGTCATTACTTTGTGTCTTCTCAAAAGGCAAGTCTAGATTAACTAAACTGGGTTAAAAAGCACCAGGTAAAGAAAGAGACATATACTGAGACAGTCCTGGGAGTTGGACTTTTCTCTCTGCTACTGTAGCCTCTGCTTATTACAGTAAGGCTAGTTTCTCAGTGGTGGCCAAATAGTTGATTCTTTTTTTTTTTTAAATCAAATATCATTATTTTTATTTTTAAAGTTGTATCTTCGAGTTTTAGAAAACACACATTCAATGAGAAGACCTAAATAAAACAAAGGCATACAGAATGTGAAGTGATTTGTAAATACAGTCTGCAATACACACACCATTTAACAACGTTTATGGGCCATGATGGATTGCATGTACAAGCGTGGTACCATTTGATCATGTCCTCTAATGGTGTGATGGCTCAGCCGTTAAAGGCTAGGCTCACAACCAAATAGTTGATTATTAATGAGTATCTACTTTTCAACACTTCAATCTACTTTTTCTCGACATTATTTGCCATAGTGGATGCTTTCTAGCCTAAATAGTATGATTATGCTGGGCAGTCTAAAATTATTTCTAAACCATACTGTGTAATATATCAAAATGCTCATTAGCTGTACCAGAAGTGGATAGGTTACTGGCATCACTGAGTAGCAAAAGGCGCTCCTCTGTGTAAGTTTAATAACTATTAATTCACAGTTATAGATAATAAATACTTACAGGTATCAATACAAAGCTAATTTTTCACATCACCATCAAGTTTAAGTCATTATAAACTGAACTCATAAACTATCACTATAGAAAATGTTATATTCTAAAATTTATATATAAATTTTTAATAAGAAACTGAAGCCAAAGCCATAATAATCATTAAATGGTTAAGGCTATATTCAAGCTTATATCTATATAATTTCAGATACTTTTAGTTTTATACACCAAGTTTTTTGGCAATAAATACATAATAGATATGTGGATGGGTAGATGGATGAATGGAAGGGCAAACCGACAGATGTCAATAGATAGATATGTGAATGGAAATGTGTAGGATAATGTAGATATTTGTGTACATGGGCAACATATGATTAGGTGGTTATAATTCTAGTCAATATATAGTCAAAATAGGAAATATTTGATTTTGATCATAACTTGCATATGAGTGTTTAAACAATGCTAGGTCTATTTAAAAGAATGATATTATTATATTAGAAATATATAATTGGAAAACTGTTTTCTTTTTCTCACACAATATATAACATACAATAACTAAATAATCTTTTACATAGCTGGATATGGCGGCCTTTCTCTATCCTAGTAATTATAGCATTGGAGTGATTAAGGCAGGAGAACTGTAACAAGTTCAGTGTCAGCCTGGGTTCCATAGTGTGACCCTGTGTCAAAACAAAAATATCGAAGTTCTTCCATAGTCTGATTTAACCTGATAAAATCCTCCTTAAATAGTTTGTAGGCTGCCATTTTCTGGAAATTTTTGAAAATGACATAAACCAAATGTTCAGATCAGACATTTCTCCTAGTAGTATGAATAGTATTTTTCAGTTAATAATAGTAGAAACACTATTGATCACAGGTATTTTCAATAACAGGTATTTTGGACCCAGGCAGAGTCAGCTTTCCCCAATTTATCCGATGGCACTATCTCATGTCATCTGCAGGCATAGGCATTTCACCTTCAGATAGCAAAAATAATGAGCACTTTGCCCTGCTTTTAATAGTACAACCAAAAAAAGCTGTGTATGTACTGGAAGCTTACTTAAATTTATTGAAGGCTTACAGCTTTCAAGATTAAGGAGCACCCTTATTCTAAGAACTGGACTACTTTTAAGAGTTATATAATGTCTAGTTAATCAGTGTAATAGTATAATGTGAAATTTGAAGGAGCTACTTACAGGCTATTTCAGAGGTAGGAGAGTTCCAGAGACATCACCTCATTTTGAATTCCCTTGCTCTGCTACCAACATTTATTCCTCCTACCTACAAAGCCAATATCTAATATTATCCTCAGAATGAAGATACTTAGCCATTCCAGGCATTGAGAGAAGTGTGGAAGTAAGTCTTTTTCAACTAAATACCAATTAAAGAAAGAAAGTATTCCCTAGGCAATTTCAGTGGGCCAAGATATGAAATGGCTTTTATAGCCAATCAATGTAATGGATGTACTCTTGGTTACACTTCACCATGAGGTTTTCCTTAGACGTTAGAGAGTTGGTGGTGTTTTGAAATTGCTTCCTTGTGCTCAACAGTAAGATAAATTTATAGTGGATACTTTATATCATATAAAACCTGCCAAACTACACCAGAAAGGAGTGACATATTTTCTACATTTTGCACAAGATAAAAAATGCTTTGGTTCAGACAGGCATATAGCTTTCCCAGGCAATTTTAACTTACAACTTCTAACCTGGTGCTCTTCCCTCGCTACCTTGCTATCTGCATGGTGGTGACAATTACAGCCACAAACAATTGCCACTGTTTTGTGTAAGAAGACATGATGTAATATTCTTTTCTCTTGTGTGTTCTTGTTTCTCTACCTGCCTGTTATTCTGCATCCCACTCTTTCTAATGTGTAGCAAAGGAATGCAAAGCAATGCTCATATTCAACCTTGCTGCTTTTTTAGCTGACTTTGGAGCAATCTTCATAATAGTCTGAGAGGCTATTTGTTAATTGTTCTGTTTTGTCATTATGGAGAATGTTTGGAAAAATACAGATTTTACTATAGATAGAATATTCTCAGCAGTATTTACAGGACTTAAATGGCCCTTAAGGCTGTTGAAAATGATGCATAAATGGTATTTCATACGCTACTGGTTTGTTTGTCTTTTTGTTTTGTTTGGTTTTTGGGTTTTTTTTTTTTTTTTTTTTTTTTTTTTTTTTACTTTTGATGACCAGCCTAGGAATGAAGTTTAGAAGAATTTTCATTAAACAGTAGGAGAGCAGACATAGTAAAAGGAATAAAGACATCCGTGGTAGACTATGGGGGCTTCTTTAAATCCAGGATACCATTAATAGAGGTAAACCTAGTAGATTACTTAAATTTAAGATAAAATCATCTTAAAAATTCCTCCCTCAAACTGGCCACATTTCAAATACTCATTATTCACGTCATTGGAAAGACTGATACTGGTTAGGGCAAGCATGCAGCATCCCTTCTAGTGCAGAAAGTTTTGTTGTTTTGTGCTGCTCCTAGAAGATAAAGAAAGTCCATACTATCTATCAGGTTAAAGCATTTGAGAGAAAATAACCATGAATAATGAGACCTCTCTGAGGATTCTTTCCATCCCTCCTTCCTTCCCTTCCATCCTCCCGCTTTTCCTCCCTCTCTCCTTTTAATTCTCCTTTCCTTTTACTTTTCATAAGTGTGCATTTTCCTTCTTATTGTTTTTCTTTATAGCAAATATCAACAATGAGCACGGACCGTTCAAGCATTGGTATTAGAAAGGCATACTTAGAAAGATATGGCTCCTGCCCCTACATAAGTCATGGTCATCTGAAGGGTCCTACATGTGAAACTGCATCTGTGGTTTAGTGTGAGAACTAAATCCCTGAACCGAATCTAGTGAGTCTCATATATTTTTCAGTCTTTAGTTTTGAGTAGAGAATATAATAGCAAACCACAATATGGAGAATTTGCTAAAGATATCTGTGTATCTTTGGATAAATGTGTGTGGGGGGAGGGTTTGCTCAGTTAGTTAATACCTAAGAACAGAGAGGTCAGATTTGGAATATAACCATTTGGTATAACATGGGGCTCTGGATTCCGGAAGAGTTCATTTAACCTCACCTATGTCAATTCTATTTGTAAGGTTTGGTCCATATTGTTTACACAAAACAATCATCCATTTGTTAGATAAATCACTGAATGTACTCAGTCCTCATTTCTCAGGAGAAAATAGTGGCATTTACCTCGTCAGTCTGCTGTGAAGATTGGGTCAAATCACATAGAGAAATCACTTTGTACAGTGTCGGCACTTTCCTTTATAAATACTAAGCAAAGACCAGTTATTTAGCAAAGAAGTAACAAACATGGAGAGAGGAAAGGGAACGTATTGAAAGGGAATGCTGAGTCCAGCTATGTCAGTGCACCCTGGTTTTCTAATGATGTCCCTCCATCATTACATAAAGCTCCAAAGTACAAAATTCCCCAGGATGCTTATTTTGTTCCTGTGGATGCTGTGAACACTTTCTACCAAGCTTGGTGTGGAAAATATGGCCATTATCTCTTATTTAGTAAAGTAATTAACATGGCCATCCTTTCAAGTGTTGCCATAGTGGTTGCCATGGCAATAAAATGAAAATGTGATTCATAACACATAACTCTTCCAGAGCTAATAGAAAGAGTCCTTTTAGGATAACGGAATCATTTTGGTAACGTCTCAGTGCAACCTGTTACTCACTTGAGTGATTCAGACAAAGGGCTCTAATGAACAGAAGATTAGATTGTTTGCATTTGCAACCAAATGTACCGAATATATTCCTAATGTGTTAATTAACATTTTTTCCAAATGCAAAGGAAATATATTCCATCTGAGAAGACAGGTAAGAATCTGATTGTTATGCAGACTCATTTGGCATTTGAGGGAAAAAAAAATCAATAGAAAGATAAATTAAGAAACCAGAAGAGTAATTTAAATAAAACCTCTAAATTACAAAGGCATAGAGTTATTGCCAGTAAATAATACAATGTATAAACAAATCTTAAGCATTCTCATACATTATATGCTGTTCTTTAAGGTTGTGAGAGTTAAACCCAGAACATATCTTTGAAATGCTTTTTAATAGAATTTGAAAACAGTTTAAAATGTTAATGCCAAGAGCTTAGTGTTGCAGAAGACACAGAGGGAAAATAATCAAAACACAATCCAAGAAAATCTAAATATAAAAATATGTGGCCAAAGACCCATCTTTTACTCAGCCCCAGCACTTCCAAAGTACCCAAAGTGGTCCATTTTTCTTTTTATACACCAGCCTGACTCCTAATCTCTTTTTTATCTTCCAAGTGACATAATCCTTTGTCAGGTTCTGTGGCACTCAGACCCCAGATGATCTCCACCTATCCCTTTCTACTGATGTTCATGCTTTTGCTTTTTAAAAATCCCCCCTTTGGAATGTGACGCTGCCCTGTGACTTCCATCTAACCAAAAGGATGATGACATGTCACCTCTGTAGACAGGATAGGTTCAACTGTCTTGTTATGAGAGTCTTCTGGTGATTCATGCTCTTCTGGATATCATGAATCAAGCTCTCATACTGTGAGCTGTTCTCTGCAGAGGCTCATATGTCAAAGAACTGAGGATGACCGTGTGACCAACAGCCAGCAAAATTCCCTTCAGCTTTCAGTTTGGCAATGTGCATAACCCTGAATCTTACAGTGATAAGATACAGATGGAGTCAAAGCCTGAAGCTTACAATCTGGCCTATTCTGAAAATCAACTCCCTTAGTTCCAAATCCCTTAAGTTGGTTTTCAGTAAAAGCTGCAAGACACTCAAAGATAATTTGAAAGAAGCTGTATAAGAATAGTCCAGGAATGTATAGGAAACATTTTCTAATCTGCTCCATGGCATTTTCATGTCTCAAGTTCAAAATTCCCAGTACACATTGTGACTCTGTCAGAAAGAAACAAGCTACTTGTGGAGAGGTATGATGGCCATGTGCATTTTGCAAAAATAAATTCTAAATGCCCTTGTACACAAATTACAATCAAGTCCTCTCTCGTCCTTTCCTATATTTATGTCTTCCCTCAACTGACCACAGAGTCAATCCTGAGTGGTCAGTTTCTTTCCTGGATGATCATGGAAGAAACCATTTCCCTCCCTTAAAATTCTAATGTCCTAGTGTTAGTCTCTGTATATGTCAGGCAGCAAGCTTTTACTATCATTTAGCCTTATGAGGAACCAGAAGCAGAAGACTGATCTAAACCATGCCCATAGTCCTGGCTAATAGAACCTGCAAAATAATGTGTGATTTATTGTTGCTAAGTTTTGAGACAATGCCTTCCATGTTAATATATAATTATTTAATAACACAACAGTAGTAAAACCTTATCACTCACAGTTCTACCGAGGACCAGTGCTTTTCATTACTCAAATCCACAGAGTAGCAAACCATGTCCACCTGTTTCCCACTTGATATGCCTCTTTCATCAGTTACATTCTGGTCTATATATGGCCTTTTGTCCATCTAGTTTATGGGTTTCCATTTGGCAGTGTCAGGGAAGATCCACTCCAAGAGCTAATAAAGGATCCAAAGTGGTTTAAGGCTGTGACTAAAGACTGCGTCTTTCCCCTAGGCCTGCAAAACTGACCATGCTACTAGACTATAGCATCAATCTTGTCATGTGCATGAAAAGAGCATGACTAAGAAGAAGAGAGAGCACCCACCTCTGTATTTGTAGGCTCTGACAGAGCCTCTCAGGAGACAGCTATGAAGAGGGCAGGGATGTGAGAGCAGGGGGAAGGGAACACACTCATAGAAGCAGGGTCGGGGGGAGATGGGAGAGGGGATTTCGTGGGGAACCAAGAAAGAGGATAACATTTGAAATGTAAATAAAAAATATCCAATATAAGAAGGAGGAGGAGGAGATGATAACAAAGAAGAAGAAGAAGAAGAAGAAGAAGAAGAAGAAGAAAGAAGAAGAAGAAGAAGAAGAAGAAGAAGAAGAAGAAGAAGAAGGGAGAAAGAATGAACTCCTGATATAGGCCCAGAGTCCTGTCAGTTTTAACTCACTTTAAACTTCTCATTGTGAATGCCAATACGTTTGCTATCTTTAAAATGTGAGCGGATTTTGGACATAGTACTTTGCAGTAGGACTTTCTTGATTCTATACTTCCTCCTATTTACAAATCTTGTACATTGTCTTAATTGCCTGTGAGAGAAAGTCTAATTCCCAATCTTGGTTGGAAAATACCGTATCCAACCCTGTCTTTCCTTTCTTTCAGCCTCTCTATTCTAACACAGATACTTGGTATTCTAGCTGCATAAGTGAATGCTCATTTTCACTCCAGTGTCTTTGCTGTGTTTTGCCCACATTGCACTTCTTCCTGTTTCCAGGCATACTGATGCTACAGAAAACAGGGTTTTGCATGTGTGTGTGTGTGTGTGTGGGGGGTGTGCAGAGGAAGTCAGGCATCCTGCTCTGTCATTTTCTAATACTCTTTAAGCAGTGTCTCCCCATGAGTTCACTGTTTCTGGCAAGGCCAAAACAAACCCAATGCATCAAACACCAGAGATCCTCTTTTCTCCCCAAACTCTCTAGCATCCTCAGTTACAGGTATGCATAGCTATGTGCTGGGGACCGGAACTCAGGTTCTCATGCCTGTGCAACAAGAGTTCTATGTAAAAGCACCTCCTCGGGCCCAGAAAATATTTTAAAGTCCCTAAGTATTAATTTTGCCAAATGTTAACACCATAATAAGTTCTTTAACCACTGTTCCCCTCTTAGTCACATAAAAGAGAAAGCAAAATCCTAGAAAAAAATCAGGATTTGATTTTCACTTCACAGAGAAGATCCTAACAAGTGCTTTTAACCCCAGGTCTGACCTGATGCTGCTGGGAATTTACATAAAGAGGTGGAGCTAGGAAGAAATGACAGGATGTACAGTCTACTGGAGGAAGAAAAGATGCCACACGTCGGTTCTGCTAACTTGTTTAAAAGCCTACTCTGCGATTATCTAATCTAATTATTTTTCAACTGAATTACTGTTTAGAAACTTTCAGACAGCTTGGGTCATGAAAAGGACTCAAGGGGAATAAATCTGTGCTGTGTTTCTTACTGGTTTCAGTGAGTTATTATGCACTCAAACATATATTTCTTCTATATCATAAGTTCAATTTCATATAGTTATAGCAACTTGATATGGAAATAATATAGAGTAGAGCCTGAAATACAGTGTGTGGTCAGCAAATGCCTGTGCCCATCCATAAAAGGAAGAAACTGCTTTATATAAACACACGGCATCCCTTGCAATTATAGCATCCTTCTGTAGGAAGGATGAAGTTTCAGAAGCTGGGAGAAATTTCCTGTCTCAGAAGCCTGCGATTTAGAAAATAACAAAAAGAAGCAAGGTGTATTGATAGAAGGTCTATAGAAAAACAAGAAGAACCAAAGAACTCTGGAAGGTTCTGAGCATCACAGACCAGAGTAACACTCAGAAGTAGAGCTGAGTAAGAGAATACAATCTTTCCCTAAACAATGAGATCTTTATATGGAAATATGTATTGGTAAATTTCATCTTAATTTTATTTTCCTTAGCCTTGTGCATCAGTAACCTCCTGAGATTATAGATTTAGAGAAATGGTTAAC